>CM052700.1:52563885-52626863 GCA_028551405.1 Uromys caudimaculatus
GCACATAAAACCAGATACACTGAATCTAATAGAAGAGAAAGTGGGGAAAAGCCTCGAACCCATGGGCACAGGGGAAAATTTCCTGAACAGAACACCAATGGCTTATGCTCTAAGATCAAGAATCAACAGATGGGACCTCATAAAATTGCAAAGCTTCTGTAAGGCAAAGGACACTGATAGAGAAAAACGGCAACCAATAGATAGAGAAAAGATCTTTACCAATCCTACATCTGATAGAGGGCTAATATCCAATATATATAAAGAACTCAAGAAGTCAGACTCCAGAGAACCAAATACCCCTATTAAAAAATGGGGAACAGAGCTAAACAGAGAATTCTTAACTGAGGAAAGTCGAATGGCTGAGAAGCACCTAAAGAAATGTTCAGCATCCTTAGTCATCAGGGAAATGCAAATCAAAACACCCCTGAGATTCCACCTCACACCAGTCAGAATGGCTAAGATCAAAAACTCAGGTGACAGCAGATGCTGGCAAGGATGTGGAGAAAGAGGAACACTCCTCCATTGCTGGTGGGATTGCAAGCTGGTACAACCACTCTGGAAATCAGTTTGGCGGACCCTGAGAAAACTGGACATAATACTTCCTGAGGACCCAGCTATACCACTCCTGGGCGTATACCCAGAAGATGCTCCAACATCTAATAAGGACATATGCTCTACTATGTTCATAGCAGCCATATTTATAATAGCTAGAAGCTGGAAACAACCCAGATGTCCCTCAACAGAGGAGTGGATACAGAAAATGTGGTACATTTACACAATGGAATACTACTCAACTATTAAAAACAATGACTTCATGAAATTTGTAGGCAAATGGATGGAACTTGAAAATATCATCCTGAGTGAGGTAACTCAGTCACAAAAGAACAAACATGGTATGTACTCACTGATAAGTGGATATTAGCCCAAAAGTTAGGAACACCCATGATTCAATTCACAGCAACTGTTGGACTGAGCGTGGGGTCCCACATGGAGGAGTTGGAGAAGAGACTGAAGGAACTGAGGGAGTTTGCAGCCCCATGGGGAGGGAGCAACAGTGTCGACTCCTCAGACCCCCTTGTCCTCCCAGAGACTGGACCACCAACCAAAGAATGCATATGGAGGGGCCTATGGTGCTGGCCACATATGTGACAGAGGAGAGCCTTGCTGACCTTCAGTGGGAGGAGAGGTCCTTGTTTCCAAGAGTGTTAGATGCCCCAGTATAGGGGAATGCCAGGGAGGGAAGACCGGAGTGGGTGCGTTGGTGGGGGAATAGCCTCATAGAAGCAGGAGGTGCGGGGATGGAATAGGGAGTTTCCAAAGGGGAGACCTGGAAAAGGGGAAACATTTGAAATGTAAATAAAGTATTAAATAATAATAATTAAAAAAAGGACAAGATGAGAAAGACAGAGCAAGACGCCCAGTCTCTTTCTGGCTTCTGCAAGTGTGCACCCAGCCACAAGCATCCACATGCACGTGTGTATACATCACATAATATGCTGTAGTAACGTACATACATTCCTACACACTTCTGAAAAAAGGAAATAAACAAATGTCCAGGTCTTTAATACTATCTTCACTTCATATTATCAAGGAAAATATTCCTGAGAGCCATTTTTAAATCTCTTTCTTTCAAGTTGTGTATCTAAAAAAAAAAAAAAAAGGAAAGGAAAGTGTCGAATACAGACCTGCTCTATAGACCTGCCTCTGGTCATGGAAACAGAGAAGCAGGCTTCAACCTTCAATTCCACAGCTGCCATTCTAGCAGAGGGAAGGCAAGAGATGCTGCCTGGACCTGGAATGTTAGGGTGGCCTTTAAGGAAAACTTAAGAGTCTTCCAGAAGAGGAGTTCACAGGATGGGTAGAAGGGTGAGCAAGGATTCAGGTGTATGATTCATATCTCCCAGGCTTGCAAAAGGTGAGGGTTGGGGCCCAGGGAACCTCTATATCCTCACTCTGACAACCTAAGCTTACTCATCTTAGCAGCTAAGTGAGGTGTCCTTTTCCTCCTTTTGAGAAGTGCGTATTCCACCCCTCTGATTCCTTATGTGTCTATAGGCGCTCTGTATGTGTACTGACTATTACTCCTTTACTGCTTCCCTATTCTGGAACTCTGCTCACTTACGCTTTGTCTGTTTGTTTACTCTGTGTGTGTGCATGCATGCATGTGTGTCAGGATGCACACTGAAGTCAGAGGATAACTTGTGGAAGTGGATTCTCTCTTTCTATCTTTATGTGGATTGTGGAAATTGAACTCAGGTCTTTAGGCTTAGTGGCAAGTGCCTTTACTACCTGAACCATCTTGCTGGCCCTGCTTTGGTGAATACAGGTTTTTTTTATAGCTTATCTGCAGTTAGACTTATTGATTGATTTTTTTTTCTAGGTAAGGTTATATTCCTCACTAAGAAGCCATGCCAGCCTCAACTACACTTCCCCCATACTTGCTTCTCCACATTTCCTGTCTTTAGTTTTCACCTTAACGTGTCTGAAATTGGGTTGAGAATGAAATTAGGCCAGAATATGCCTTAATTTCCCCATCTGGCCATAGGAGTGTCCCAGGGGCATTTGTAGCATAGGCCTTCTTTCTTCAGCCACATATCAGGGCATCTCAAATTGTAGGTCCCAGGACCTTTGATCTTTTGTGACTTACCCAACACTTTCTGCATCTCTTTTCTCATTGTGGTTTCTGGCCTACATGAACCCTGCGGTAGGCTAGTGTGACTTTTCTCAAGCATTTATGTGAGGATGGAATGGAGGAGTGGTGGGGCTGTGCTGAAACCTGTACTGGTCCAGCTTGATCCACACATGGAGACTACAGGAAGCACTGAGGGCAGGGCTGAGCCTCTTCTGTGTCCACACTCAGGACAGAGGCTATACACACTTGGATTGATTCAGTTACTCAGTTGTTTTCTGTCTTCCTGACTCCTATATCTTTGCTCATCATGGAGGCCATCTTGGCTTATTTCTCCAAAGATCCTTAGTGTCTGTTTGTAGGGCTTCTTCCTCTGTCTCCTGTCTCCTCTCTACACACAATAATCTCTTTTTCTCCTTCCTCAGTCTTTTTGATTACTAGCAAAATGGGGGGCCCAGGGACAGAATCTTGACACTCTGAGGCCCAGAACAAAGGAAGGTCTGTTCAAGTCAGTTCCCAGTGATAAGGCAGAGCTTAGGACTCTATTGACATACTCCCCAGGCCATCATCTCCCTCAGTCCCGCACTAAGCTCTTCCCTGGTGTGAACAGTATTCTAGGCTGAGGATGCTGTATATACAAAGGCCCTGAGGTGGGGTGGGGTTTTGTAGGTTGTAAGCTGCAGCAGCTGAAATGCATCGAGTAGCTATAACACAGCTGGGGGGGGGGGGCAGCAAAACATGTATGTGTTGGGTGAAGTTAGATGTCAGCATGTGCCACAGGAAGCTCCTGGAGGGACGCTGGAGTCTTCATTCAGGCTCAAGAGTAGCCTTCTATGGGCCTGGGGTTAGGTAAGCCAGACTTGCTCCACAAACCTTCCCCGTTAGCCAGGCCCCAGTGCAGTCCAGGCTGGACTGTGACATCTCCCTTGGGCCAGAAATGTAAAGTGTTTGCAGTTTGTAGCTGTCTGCTGTATTTAGAGACTGGAGCATCCCAAAGTCATAAATTACCTTGAACTAGTTTGCCAGCTCCATGTGACTCAGGGTAGCGGTTCTTCTAAGGCAACCACTTGCATAACTGCCAGTGTGCAGCCCAGTCCTCTCGGCAAAGCCGGGCAGAGATGGGCCTTGCAAGGGCACTGGCTACACAGCACCTGAGGGGCTAACATGGGGAGATGCTACAAGTTCGCTCAGTCCCTGTCAGCCTCACTGATGTTGTCATGGAAACTTACTCCCTGCAAAGATGTTTTGTGAATTAACTAGGCTGGTACTCCTCCTGTGTGGTATGAAGAGGCAGAATGTGTCTGGTCCAGGACCTGGATGGCATCCCTTCTGAGGCATCACCTCATCCATTTGTACCCTCCCAAGGATTAACCCAAGACATTTCCACCCAAGACTCCCAAAGTGACAGGAGGTTAGCCTCCTGCTGACTCAGCTCTAGGGACACTATTGGAATCTGAGCATCTGAGACAGCCTGGGCAGAGTAGAAGGCAGTTCTGGGGTCCTGACCAGCTAGAACCAGTCTGCCCCCTTCAGCCTTTCTTCCGCTGCCATAGTCCCTCACATCAGCCACTGTGAACAAGGTTAGCATTACTGCTGCATTTCAAGCCCACCAAGGCCATGACAATGCTAACATCACATGTCAATATCAAATCTGGCAAGAGGGCTGCAGCTCAGTTTCTTGCCTCTCAACAGAACTCCCTGCTTGTTGTCTGCCGATACAAAAATGTGACTTGTCATTCTTGGGATGGCAGGGGAGGGTGGGAGGAGATAAGGCAAAAAAAACAAAAACAAAAACAAAAACAAAAAACCAGTCTGCTTGTAACATAGGCTCAAGTTGGAATCTCCAGAGTTCTTTTTGATTTCCTGGAAAAACAAAACCTATGTGGTGTTCAAAGCCAGGCTTTAATAGCCTTCTATTTATTTCTCATTATGTGAACCTGGACCATGACCAATGGCTCTTTGGTCTGTATTTTGGATGGCATAACCTACATTACTATGTGTGCATTTTACTTTTATTCAGAAACCATAATTAATTTATTAATAAACAGGAAAAGATTTAAAAAAAAAAAAAAAAGGCCAGGCTTTAGATCAAATAAGACACCTGAGACCTCCATAAAAGGGCAAAATTATGAAGCAAGTTCTCAAGGCACTAGCAGTCACCTAGTCACTTATGCAGTGAAGGTCAGTGACCTCTGACAGATGGGGAGCAGACACAGTGATCTCTGTTTTGCCATGCATCCACCCTGGAGAGCTGGGGAACGGGGACCAGAGTCTGAGAAGTCTAGGACTGGAAGAATCAGTCTGATCTAAGAACCAAAGAGAACCACACTGCCTGAGAGAGAGAAAGTGGGTGTGGTGGTGGGGGGCAGAAAGCACACCACTAAAGCCCTAAAGCTGAAGAATCTTCTACATTAACTGTCCCAAAGATATCAGAGTACCTGACACTCACAGACAGACGAAGTACCAACCTGGAAAAAGTCTCAGGATTAACAGAACATTAGTGAAAGTATTCTAGAAATCTCTTGGTGTCAGGAAATGCTGTGCCTTCAACTAAGCATAGATAGTTCCAGGTAGGCATCTTGATGACAGGACCTAACAGTTGTGTCTGTTTTCACATACCTCACTGTGACAAAGTTCAAGATGTAGCTGAATACAGAAATACCCAGGCAGGTAAAATGTATGATATCTAAGATCATGGAGCTTTCAGGCACAAAAAGTGGCAAGATAACATGACCCATACAAAGAGCAGTTAGGGGGCTGGAGAGATGGCTCAGCGGGTTAAGAGTACTAGCTGCTCTTCCAGAGGAACTGAGTTCAATTCCCTGCAAACACATGATGGATCACAACCATCTGTAAAGGGATCTGATGACCTCTTCTTGTGTGTCTGAAGAGAGTGACAGTATATTCACATACATAAATAAAATAAATAAATCTTTAAAAAATGAAAATAGGAGCAGTTAGACAGTCAGGACTGATCCCAAATGTGTACTATAGTTGTTGAAATGTAGGAAGTGCTTCTTTCTGTACAGAAATCAACATCCAGAGATTAATAATACAATGATTTTTTAAAAAAAAGATTTATTTATTTTATGTATATGAGTACACTGCCACTGTCTCAGACACATAAGAAGAGGGCATCGGATCTTATTACAAATGGTTGTGAGCCACCATGTGGTTGCTAGGAATTGAACTCAGGACCTCTGGAAGAGCAGTCAGTGGTCTTAACCACTGAACCATCTCTCCAGCCCACAATGATATTATTTTAAAACTCAGGTAATCTTAATACAGATGGTTGGTGGGATGACTCAGCAGGCCAAAGTGCTTGCCACAGAAGCCTGGTGACTTGAGCTCAGTCCCTAGACCCTCCTATGGAAGAGAACCAATGGCCAGATTTTGTCTTATGACCTTCATTCATGCCTTAGCATGAGCACACACGCACATGCACACACACACATACACACACACAAACATACACACACATACATACACACAATAAGAAGAACTGATACATTAAAAGAGAAAATTAAAACCAAAACAACCCAATGAGACAGAAAAGTGTGGAGGAAGATTTAAACCTTAATTCATTCCAGTAATACCATTAAATATAAATTGTCTAAGTACTCTTATTTAAAGGTAATGAATTTTAGATTTTTTTTTAAAGACAGGGTTCTAGCTTATGTGGCCTTGCTTATCCCAGAATGTTTATAGACTAGGATAGCCTTGATTTTCAGCAATCCTCTTGCCTCTGCCTCCCCATGCTGTAATTATAGACTTGTGCCACCAGGATAGATCAGAGTAGAATTGGTTTTGTTTTTTAAAGAAAAAAAATAAAACAAAACATAAACTATATACTGTTAATAAGAGCCAGTCTTTAAGTATGAAAAATTACAAACAGGTTAAAAATAGAAGGCTGGAAAATGTGTCATATTAACATTGATCAGGAGGAGGCAGAATGGTCATGTTAATATCAGGTAGAGTAGATTTCAGAGATGCCCACATATATAGGATATGATTAGAGATGAAGGTCAGCTCATGATCATTAAGGGATCAATTCATGTAAAGAAAAGATGCAGTTAGAAAATTTTAACTAGTGTTAGAAATACAGCAGGGAAGCTGGTAGGAAAGGAAAACTATAGTTTTATTTGAGACTTCAGTTTCTGCTTTTCAGTGTTTGCTAGAGCAAATATAGAAAATAGAAATCAATAAGGATGGAAAGACTCAAACAGTACCATCAACCTGCTTGATACAACTGACACACTGCCTGTAATAGCAGACACATTCTTCTCAGGTATAATGAGAACACGTGTACCAAGGTGATGGCTAGTACAGCCAACTTGACAGGATCTAGAATCACCATATAAACAAGCCTCTGGCTGTACCTGTGAAGGATTATCTAGAGTGGATTAATTGAAATGCGAATATTTAGCATAAATGTGCGTGGCACCATCCTGTAAGCTTGAGTCCTGGACCAAATATAAAGGAGAAAACGAGCTGAGTCCCAGGGTCTTCCCTCTCTGCTTCCTGACTGCAGAGTGTGTGAACAGCTGCCTCAGCCTCCTGCCACCACGCATGATGGACTGTCCCCTTAAACTGTGAGCCAAAATTAATCCTTCCTTGAATTTCTTTCTCAGGTATTTGATCACAGGAAAACAGCAAGGGTTACCAGACACTGTGTAATGAAATAAAACTCACTGCATTTAAAAAGACTAGTCATACAGAGTATGATTACACTGTGGCTCCAGCCATAGTGTAAGAAAATTAAAAATCAATAACACATAGTATTTGGAAGTTTAGGATTGTGACAATATATTTTAAATTATCCATAGATCAAAGCAGAAACTAAAAGAAAAAAAAAAAAACTGTGAGCTAAATGATAATATAAAGTATACCAAAAGTGGTAGGATTCTGAGTTCAGTGTTTGAGGCTTACTTAGCATGTACAAAGACCTTGGGTTCCATTCCCCACAGTATAATAATAATAATAATAATAATAATAATAATAATAACTATATATAGTCATATATATAGTTATAGTTATGTGTAAATTGACAGACTTCCAATGAAGCACTGCACAATGAGACATTTTAGAGCACTAAATGGCAATATTATAAAAGAAAAATGATGTCAAATCAATAAGCTTAATTTTCATCTTAAGAAATTGTTCTTTTAAAGAACACATTAAACTTAAAGAAATAGGAGAAAAAGATTAATGTCAGAGTGTAAATCAATGCAACTGAAAAAATACATTGAATAAAACTGAGACTAATCCTTAAATTTGTTTGAAATTAAAATATGAATACATCTGCCGGGCAGTGGTGGCGCACGCCTTTAATCCCAGCACTTAGGAGGCAGAGGCAGGTGGATTTCTGAGTTTGAGGCCAGTCTGGTCTACAGAGTGAGTTCCAGGATAGCCAGGGCTACACAGAGAAACCCTGTCTCGAAAAACCAAAAAAAAAAAAAAAAAAAAAAAAAACCCATCATTTTTGCCTTTCCTTTTTCTCCTTCCAACTCCTTCCACGTACCCACGCACTTGCTGTCTCAATTCATAATATTTGACTTCTTTAAAAAACATACACACACACACACACTCTCCTACATACAGAAATAAAATCTATTCAATCAGTCTGTATAATGTTACTTGTATGTACTATGTATGTACTTGTATGTTACTATGTACGTGGTTTCAAGGCTGACCACTCAAGTATTAGATAACCAACTTGAGAACTCTTCCAAGAGAAAACTATTTTCTCTTATCTCAGCATTCCTCAGTTGCCAGCAGTTGTTTGTCTAGTGTTGAAGCCCCATGGAATTTCCCCCTTCCATGTTAATATGTTTGTTCGTGTACTTGTTTAGGTCTTGTTTAGGCAGCCAGGTTGTTGGGACTTCATGAGTGTAGTGCCTCTGACATTTCTAGGAGTTGCATTCTTAGAGCAGACACCCTATGCCTCTGGCTCTCTTTGCTCTTTCTGTTTCCCCTGTCCAAAAGGTTTCCTGAAATTTAGGTGCAGGAGTTTTGTTGTGGATGGATCAATGGGGCTGGAAGCACATGCATACAATTGTTCTCTGCATTTTGATCAGTTGGTTTTCTGTAATAATCTCTATCTGTTGCAAAGAAAAAATTATTTGTTAAGGGGTAAGAGCAGGAAATATTTTAAAGAGGCACCATCCCACGCTAGCGTGAGCTAATCTCTAGCTCTGGTGGTCTCACCGCCCCCATGGCTAGCCCCGTGTAGTGACAGCCCATCTCGCAGTTCTCTTGCTGTGTATTCTGCTCCCATTCCTTCTCATCTGACCCTGTGGTAACCGGGTAAAATCAAAACTCTAGAGGCTTGTAGTTTATCAGTCAGATTTATATTAGTAAATTCTCAACCCACAAATGCCTGCACAATGAACTCAAAACTCAGTTGATATAAACACAAGCTATACATCTAGATAGGGCAAATGCACCCTACTTCTTATTTCATCATGGTTCTGAGAAATCCCCAATACTTATGGCTCCCAGGACTCTGTGGTTCTGGCTCCTCTTCCTCCCCTACAGGCTTCATCTTATCTCTTCCACTCCTTCCCTTCCTCCAGCTCTCTGCAGTCTCTGTACTCGTCTCTAAAATTCTCAACCCACCTTCCTTTTCCACTGCCCAATCACCTTATCTTGTGCCTGCCCTCACCTGCATATAGACAGCAATCCACATACACTTATCTGTGGGTATACGGATAAATATTTATATTGTAGCTAGTAATTAAGCTGTGTTCATAAAGTAGCTGTTATAGGTTCCTCTCCAAGATCTACGACTTCACTAGATTTGGGTAGTTGCTTAGGTTTCCAGTACCAACTATGATTTCCCCCCTTGTTGAGCAGGTCTTAAGTCTGATTAGAGAGCCATTGGTTACTTCCAAGATGTAAGTGCTACTACTGCACTCTTAGGGTTATTGTGTCATACTTTTTTTTTTTTTTTTAAAGATTTATTTATTTATTATATGTAAGTACACTGTAGCTGTCTTCAGACACACCAGAAGAGGGCATCAGATCTCATTACGGGTGGTTGTGAGCCGCCATGTGGTTGCTGGGATTTGAACTCAGGACCTTCAGAAGAGCAGTCAGTGCTCTTAACCACTGAGCCATCTCTCCAGCTCCCTTATTGTGTCATACTAACCATCACTATGGTTCATAGGCATCATAGCTGAGTAGGACTATTGGTTGCTTCTCTCTTTTGGAAGCTTGCATGGCATCTTCTGGTACTATGAAAGCTCGCTAATCCTTAGGGAGAAGGCTTTTAGGTTAGATCCAGCTCAGATCCTCCAGGTTTTGTGTCTGAAGCACATAGTATCTTCATCAGTAAGGCTTACCTTGAACCTCTGAGAGGCAATGAGCCTAGTTCTTTAATATTAGTCAACATAAAAGTACTTTTGCCAGACTGATCAAGAAAAAACAAAAGAGAAAAGATATTAATATCAATACCAGAGATCAGACAAATATAACAGCAGAGTGTAGTGGAGCATTAAAATCTAATAGTGGAGGATTCTAAACACGTTTGTGCTTAAAAACTTAGAGGGAGGTGGGCACAGCGGGGCACACCTTTAATCCCAGCATTCAGGAGGCAGAGGATCTCTGTTCAAGGCCAGTGTGTTCTACAGAGTAAGTTCCAGGCCAGCCAGGGCCACCCAGTGAGATATTTTCAACAACAACAGCAACAAAACCCTCTTAAAACAATAAGACCATATAATGAACACCTGCAGTCAACTTACAGCTGCTGTCACACTTGAAGGAGACAGACAGGAGTTTCTCCTGAAAACTGGGAACAAAGCAAATATGTCTTTCTCCACTGTGAGTCAGTAGATTACTGGAGATAAGTAAGGGAACCAAGAGAGAGAGAGAGAGAGAGAGAATCAAAAGGAAGACGTAATCTGTGTCTATGTTTAGACAGCGTGATTGTGTGCCCTAAAAATCCCAAGGAATCTTCCAAAAATAACTCTGAGAACAAATAAGTGAATTCAGTAACATTACATAATACATGATTATTGCAAAAATCAATTACATTTCTGTGTAACAATTAAAATTTTAAAAATTTGAGCATTGAGATGGCTCAGCAGGTAAAAGTACTTTCTTCAGAATCTCAGAGACCTGAGTTAAAATTCTGCAACCCATGAAAAGATGGAAAGAAAGAACTGACTCCATGAAATTGTTCTTTGACCTCCACATGTATAATGTGGCACATATACCTCCCTACCCCAGACACACACATCATACTCATGAAATAATAAATGGAAAGGATTTATCCCGTTGAAAACCAAAATTAAAAAACACATGTGAGCTTGGCCATGGTACACACTATAATCTGAGCACTCAGGAAGCTAAAGTAAAAGAATTGCTTGAACTCAAATATTGGAGACCAGTCTGAGCACTGAGCCATGGTGAGGCATTGTCTCAAACAACAACATCAAAATAAACAACACCATTTATAATTGCTTCTGAGAAAACAACATACTTATACACAAATCTATCGGGACATGCTCAGTACACTGAAGGCATGTTCTGGCTTTGAATGTCTAACAATACAGATAAAAATAATGCAAGGGAGTTGGGGTTGGAGAGATTGCTCAGTGATAGAATAGTCGTTGCTCTTGCAGAGGATCCAGAATTGGTTCCCAGTACCTACAGGGTGGCTCACGACTGTCTGTAACTCTGGTTCCAGGGGATCTAATGCCAGTGTCATGGGCAAGCATACCATGCACATAGATGGAATGCAACATGGTGTGGGGGTCACTTCTCCTCAGTCGGGTTATAGTTGTTTGCAATCTCAGAGGAAGCTTCTGGAGTCTAGGTTCCTCCTATAACAACAAGTGCCAGCATATGGTGAGCTGAAGTTCCCTACTTCACTATTCTCAGAGGCAGGGGCTGTTTTGTGGAATCCACAGATGAAGAATCGGAAAATGAATGGCTGTTTCAAGACACAGCTTCAGAGGCATGAGTGGGATTTGAAGGAGACTCTTCTCGAAGTCTTTCCTCTGGAGTGCCAGGCTCCACTGACTGCCTTTGTTTGAGTGGCTGTCCCCACACCTTCAGATTCCACCCAAGTCTTAGCCTGTCATCACACCTCCCAGGCATTGCAGGGAATGAATATGGGGCTGTGAATGACAGGGAATACCAAAGTGCCCTCATGTGGGCTGAAGTCAGGGAAAATCTCTGAGGATTACCTTGAGTGACAGGGAGTCACTGCCACTGGGGTAGTGTATTCGAGAAAGCACCAGAGAGCAAAGGCTTCTGTGGCATTTTTGAGGAGGACATTTGAGTGGATATTATGCAGATTACTTGGACAATTAGCAGGAAGGAACAAGACTGGAGTGGGGTCAGGCTAGGAATTTGTACTGAGTGCAGGAAGGAGCAATGAACAGTCAGTAGCGCCATCTGAATTCTTTTCTAAGATTCCTCTGGTTTCTGCGTGGCTTAGGTAAGGAGATAAGGAGACCTTTTGAAGGCATCTGTGGAGCTCTTGCCAAATACAAGGTACCTGGCTGTAGTGGCTATTCCTGGTTGTCAACTTGACTATATCTGGAATGAACTACAATCCAGAGTTGGAAGGCTCACCTGTGATCCTAATCTGGAGGCTGGGAGATACAAGTTTCTGACCTGGATCTTGGCATAGTGGCCATGAATCCCAGAAGACCAAGGCAGGGAGATCTCTGAGTTCAAGGTCATCTGGGACAAAGCAAGTCCCATATCCAGGCGTGGTGGCACACACCTTCAGTCTGGGCCACACCTTCTGCTGGAGACGTACTTAAGGACATTGGAAGAAGGAAGATTTGCTCTCTTCCCCTGCTTACCTTGTGGGACTGAGCAACTGCTAGCTCCTTGGACTTCCATTCAGAGCTGCTGCTGATCATTGTTGGGGAGTTGGACTACAGAATGTAAGTCATCAACGAATTCCCTTACCATAAGTTCTGTGACTCTAGAGAACTCTGACTAATAAATACACTGGTGAAGGATATGTTGGGGGGTGGTGAGGATGGCATGTGAACTTGGGGAACTGTGGTACAGTGTTGTGGAAGAACTGTGCTTGAGGATGTGCTGAGAAGAGCATAGGCCCCAAAGGGTTGGGGAGCCAGAGTTCCCACTGGAGACCTGCCTGGAGTTGCCCTACAGTATAATGGATAAGCAGTACCTTCACTCTACAGAAAAGTTTTCCCAGGTGTCAAAAAGGATAGGTCAGAGCCTGGGGCACTTGTTGAAATTTGCAGATCATTCTGTCAGAGCAGAGCCTCAGAAACCATCAGATATATTCACTCTTCCAGAAGGAAAAACTGAGGCTCTAGGGCAAGATGAGTCAAAACTTCCCATGGCAAACATCCTATCTGAATAGGAGGAGTCTGATACTGCCAACTTGGTGTGGGCCTCAACAAGCCCCAGGAAGTTGGACCTGAAACCTTCCCATGGCCTAATACTGACCTGGTTTGTGACTTGGTCCTTATGCTTTACAATCATGGCTGTGATCCAGCCATAAGTACCATCTAGCTCACAGCCTCATTTAGTGAGCCCTGTCCTGTATGGACAAAGCAACTCTTAGATAGGGGACCACACTGAACTTAGTTTCCCATAGCCAGGCAGGGCTTGACTGGCAGTGGTCCTTGGACTGCTGTGGTGCTCAGAGCTGCAACTCTCAATGCAGAAACAAATGGGACATGTTCTAATATAGCTTTACTTACAGAAAGAAGCAAGCAAGGGGCCATAGTGGTTTGTTGTTGTGGTTGTTTTATCTCTGATCTGTACACACTAATTCCTGATAACCTGAATCTAGTGAAGGGTGGTGACTGGAGGCTACAGAACACTCAACTGGGTTTGAGCCCTTGCTTTCCTCCTCACAGTTTACCTTCCTCATCTCTCTGGGCCTGACTCAGGGATCTGAGATCATGTTCAGCCCTGTGACTGAGAAAGGCTGACCAGGAGATGTGTGCATCCCTGCAGGCTGAGCTAGTCACTTCCGCTGGCTGTTGTGACCAGGCCTCCTAAAATATCAGCAGTCACACAACCTTGGATTTGGTGACTGAGGAGGCTCTAAGGGGGACATTGGGTCAGGCTGGCCTTACCTGATGGACCAGGCCAGGCTATGCAGCCATGAATGTTCCTTTCTACTGTGCTGGTCCCAGTCAGACTGTTAATGGCCTTATTAGGAGATGGAGGGTGCTAAAATATACTTGAAATGCTAGTGTTGGGAAAGAACCCCTCCCCTCCAGTGGACACTGTCTTCATTACCCTCTGCTAGTGACCTTTGAAGGCCTCTCTTGGAATCAGCCTGGGCAGAGCCCTCTTGGCTGGGTTTTTATCTTAATCATTTGCTCAGCGGGTGTATATTTGACATGTAATTGTCTTCCTAGGGGAAATTAATTTTCAAGGCTTTGAATAGTCTTTATTAAAATGAAGAGAACAGTCAATTCCTGCACTGCCCCCAGAGTGTGAGGGAACTCAGTGTACCTCTTGAGGGACATGTGCACCATTCTACTCTTGGGGTTGCACAGGGTTGCCAGTCTGTGTGCCAAGATCCATAAGAATATGATTTGAGTCCCTAAGGGTCCTGAAGCACAAAGTGAAGCCTGTTGCATGGGCCTGTACATACTTCAGTGCTTCCAGCTTTAAGGGCAGCAGCTGGTATCTGCAGGACTCAGTCCCATCAGACCCTTACACTGCTTCCTCTGCCCCACATCTATATGTAGGCCCCATACAGGTTCAGGTTCTCCCTCCAACCTCCACACAGTGAGCTTACTCTACTGAAGAGCCAGAGTCCCTGATAAAACCTTGACAGTTTATGTCTCTTCTCTGTTCAGTATCCTGCTGCCATTTCCTCCTCATTCAAAGTCCCTGCAGTAACCTCCATGACCATACTCCCTTTTTTCCCTTGGTCTCAACTCTTTCTTGTTCCCTCTATTGCCCCAGGGCCTTTGCACTAGTTATATCATCTGTTTCTATATGGTTTCCTCACCTTCTGCAGGTTTTTGCTCACATTTTTATCTCAAGGAGGCCTTCCCTGACCCACTTATCTGCATATGTAATGTGGCTCCTCTCCTTCAGAGGACTGGCTAGTGTTTACCTTGCAGATTTAGTCAGCCCTACTATAATAGACCTGAACCAGGGTATGAAGTGGAAACTTAAGAGTTCTTTGGAGAGTCAGTTGTGCTGGATGGTGTTTTGCTGAGGCAAACACGTGAAGGAGTGTTTTCCTGAAGTGGACCCAGGTGAAAGACTAAGGCAGACATGTGAATGAACCTTTCACTGAAGCAGACACAGGTGAAAGGATGTTCTACTAAAGCAAGCACGTGAAAGGACACGTGATGAAGGATTCTTTTTGTAACAATACACATGTACTGGTCCACCTTACACACATAGTTGAGCTCCATTTGTTGGGACCCTGTAGAGAGAAACACACCAAAAAACTACTGGTGGTATACTGTGGCTACTTGGGCTGATTGGCAGAGTGATGCCAGCTGAGACAAGACACGTGGTGAGTCAAGACCCATGGAGGACATGTGATGTTTGGAGGGCATATAAAAAGGACTCAGTGGACAGTGACAGAGGCTGAGCTTGGCTTGCTTATAGAGATAGCTGTGCAATGCTTGTTGGTCTCATGTCTTTGCTGATCTTTGCTTCGCTTAAAGAGGCACAGCCAAGAACGTCTCCTGGCATTCCTGTTGGCCCTGGTCCCTCCTGCTGACTTGTGCAGAGGCTGAGGCCTGCCTGTCTTTGCTTCGTAGTGTCACTGCTGCTGATTTGTGTTTGCTATTTCTACTCTACTGAACTGGACCTACTCTACTGCTGGTATATCCATGAAATAAATGTGAGTGGATTGAGCTGCCACTGTTGACCTGTGAACTGAACTGCCAATTTCCAGACAACATAGATGGGAGTTGCTCCAAAGAACCTTTCTAAACAGGTCCACTTCCCCCATATCCTTTTTTTTCCTACTACCTCTGGTGGGTGGTGGGCTAAAAAGGAGTTTAAAGGTTTTAAAAACCATCGTTAAAAGTAGACTTTTAAAAAAATTAAAGTTACAAGGGTAGGTGCTGTGACCATTAAGTCTCCCATTGTCTCCTGAGCCTAGGAAACAAGACAGTTCTATGGGGCTGCATGCCTGTTACACATCCAGCTCGTCACCTAATCTGTCCCCCTTGGTGGTCAGAATCATGTTCACCAGGCCTGGCTCAGTGTCCCTTCCTGGGCTGCGTTTGGCTGATCCAGCTCGGAAGTACCTCCTTGCTGTAGACTGGAAATGAAAGCTCCCTTATCTCTGCCTTCTTCAGTACCTTGTAATCATCCCTGCCCCAAAGTAGGCCTCCAGCCTATCATCTTAAGACACATCTACTCTGCAGAAGCTAGCTGGAGCTACTGGCCAGACCACCACACCACCCACTCATATCTGGCCTCAGCCTGGTTGTGTTCTGCATGCCCAAGTCCTTGGCACTTTCGTTTCAGAACACTTCAGTTTGTGGGTGCATAACTGCTTGTGGTTCCTAGGAAGGACCCTGTGGGAATCAAAGTCCATTCACTGTCCATTCTCTTTTCATTCAGCCAGTGCTCAGCAAGCCCTGGTTCTGTGTCCCGTGGTGTGACTATCCTAGTGGACTCACCTCACACACTCCCACCTTAGCCTCATTGTATGTGAAACATGAATGACAACACCACCAGCTTCTCTACTTGATACATGAGGGTCCAGGAACCTACAAGGTTTTTAAGGACAGGGCATGGTTTTCTGTCTCAAGCTTCTATCCACACAGCATCTGTGGTACCCACTTCCCTCTGGTTGACTGTAATATAGATAGTACTTTCAGCACCTCCATGTTAGGTATATGTTCCAGCCATATGCTTGCTAGAGCTGCAGTGGGCAAACATGTAGATGGGCCCACAGGCAGAGGCACCAGACTTGGGCTTGCTAAAGTGTCCAAGATAGGTAGGTACAGTGTGAGAGGGGCAGCTGCCACGGGCGTGTGATGATGCTAAAGGCAATAACATGGCCATCCTTTTGTTATCTAGAGTTATAGGAAACTCGTGGAGTAGCAGGGAACTGGGGGATAAGCTGACAGGAAATGAGATTTAAGTATAACTGCTTTCTGCTTAAACTCCATTCTATCCAGTTTCCAGGCCTGTATTTAATTAATAATGCAATGAGCTAAAAGCACCTTGAAAAAAGAAAATCAAGACTTAACTGGCCACTGAGTTCCACTAGCAAGCCCTGAGAAAGTGACCCATTCTGACCCCCTATCCCTCGTTCTCACCCTCATTTTGAGCAAGATCTCTGAGGGTAGTGGGGCACTGGTGGGAACCCTGCAGAGCTCATGTTCTGCTTTCACTGATGCCTGCACCCACCTCTTTAGCTCGTCCCTCTGAGTGCACAGAGGCCTCACTGCTCTTGCCTCATTACAGACAACAGTTAGCTTAATTTAATGTTACCTCCCTTTGAACTACGTTGCTCTCTGAAAGGAAATATGAATTGATACTAATCACGGTATACCATTTGGGGAATAGTAGCTAAGCCCAGAAAGGTTACTTGCCTGTCCACAACCACACTGACACAGCCTCAGACTGGACTTGTCCCTTTGTCCACTGCCCTCCTGCCTCATTACTACCTAGTCTTGAGAAAGAGAGGGCAGGGATAAGGATCATAGGTTTTGGAGCGAGAGCCCTCAGCTGAGTGTACCCTTCCCCTGTAGAGCCTCAGTTTCACAGTCTGCAAACTGAAATAGTGACAGATGCTTTATAGTGGTTCTGAGGATCTAGAGAGGTGGAGAGCATGGGGAGGAAGAGAGGATCTGTAGTGGTTTGAATGAGAATGGCCCTCAAAGGCTAATAAAATTGAACGCTTAGTCTCTATTTGGTAGAACTGTTTAGGAAGGATTAGCAGGCATGACCTTTTAGGAAGAGGTATGTCAATGGGGGTGGGGCTTTGAGCTTTCAAAAGCGCATTCCAGCCCCCCTTTCTGTCTTCAACTTGCCAAAAAGCTGTAAACTCTCAGCTACTTCTCTAGCACCATGCCTGCCTGCCTGCTGCCATGCTTCCCACCATGATGTTGGGCTCACTGTCTGAAACTGTAGCAGCCCCCAATTAAATGCTTCCTTTATATGTTGCCTTGGTCATGGTGTCTCTTCACAGAAATAGAAAAGGAACTAAGACAGGATCTGAAGGTCACTGCTGCTGCAGACTTCTGGCTAGCTCAAGCAGCCAGGTCCCTAAGCGGAGCAGCTGGCAGCAGTTCTGTGTGCTCAGTGCTTCACAGAGTCCCTGCGCCAAGGGAATGTCTACTGAGGAACACACAGGAGAGCCTGAAACTGTTTTTACAGTTTTGAGGGCAAGCGGCCCATCGCTGGGGACGAGTGAGTCATTGGGGATGTCCCTCTCACTGCCCAACAGAGCCCTGGATGATTGAAGAGGCTGCCATGAATGGATTTCTTCCTAGGAGGAGTTTAGCAGAATGTCAACAGAATAGCCCATACCTTGTCCCAGATACCCCCCAAGTTTGGGCTCCATCAGGATCGTCACACAGATCCTGGCCAGACTGCTCTGCCCCTTCCTCTGCACCCATGGGGAGCCAGGTTGTGCTGGACCACACTGAAGAGAAACCCGGCCTCCTGTCCATATCAGCTTGTTGCCTACTTTGTAGGTATATGAAAGGCTTGCCATTTATTTCCTAAAAAGCAGCAACACAGAAAAAACACAAAAGCAAAATAGAATTTTGTCAGCCTAAAAAGTTTGTCTTCGTGTGTTTCCATTGCCAAAACAAAATACCAGAGGCTCACCAACTTACACAGGAAAGGGCTTTACGAGGCTCAATTCTAGCAGCAGAAGGTCTAGCCAACATGGCACTGGCGTCTTTGTGAGGGTGGTTCACTGTATCATAGCATGGGAAAGAAACAGAAAGGGAGATAGCCATATGCAGAAGGAACCAAAGCATGGGTGGCTTCACTGGAACAATCCATGGTGTGAGAGCTGACCTAGCCACGGGAGCCTCAGAGAAACGCCATCTCTTGTGAGTGTGGCACCCCATGACTCACTGTCCTATCAGGCCTAGTCTTCTGAGGGCCCATCAGATCGGGGTTGCCCCACTGGGGACCAAACACACAGAACTTTGAGGGGCAAACCACATCTAAGCCATAGTAAACTCACTTTGTAATTTATCTAGATTGTATTTTGGATCATATGGAGATGGGGGTGTCATCTAACATTAGGGCATCTAACACAAATATACATATAGTTAGTTATTGAGATAGGGTCTCATTGTATAGCTTGGAACTTGGTAGGTAGACCAGGGTGGCCTCAAAATTACAAAATTTGCCTGCTTCTTTCCTCCGCACAAGTGGTGAGATTAAAGAAATAAGTATATTTATTTACTTATTTGTATTTATTTATAGTATATGTACACACACAAACACACAACACACACACACACACACACACACACACATGTGTGCGTGCGTGTGTAGGTCAGAGGACAATTTTCAGGAGTTGATTCTCCCATTCTACCATGTATGATCTAAGGATGGAACTCAGGACATCAGGCTTGGTGGCAAGCACCTTACCTGCTAAACCATCTTGCAGCCTAAACTACTTTATTTTTAACATATTGCCAGTGTGGTGGTGTACTCCTGCAATACTTGGGAAGCTGAGACAGGAAGATTAGGACTTCAATGCCAGCCTCGATTGTAGTAAGTTTGAGGCCTAGACTACACGAAACTCTCTCCTAAATAAATAAATAAATAAATAAATAAATAAATAAATAAATAAATAAATAAGCAAGCACACACACACACAACACAAACTAGCCAACAAACCAACAACAACACAGAATTTTTAGCAGAAATAGGCTTGTAGCTAAAGCAACTAGATTTGAACTCTTCCTTCTTTCCTTCCTTCCTTCTTTCCTTCCTTCCTTCCTTCCTTCCTTCCTTCCTTCCTTCCTTCCTTCCTTCCTTCCTTCCTTCCTTCCTTTCTTTCCTTCTTTCTTTGCTTGGGGCTCTTTTAAGGTTAGAATAGAAAAGACAGCTTCCTAGTCACTCGTTTACCTAGCCAGAGGCTTTAGGCATTTTCCTTTGCATTTTAAAACTGGAAGAAAATATCATAACCACAACAGTTACTATTTTGGCTGGGCATGGTATGCACACCTACACTCTTAGAGTACTAGGAAGAAAGAGACGGACAGATCTCATGTGTAAGACCAGCCTGGACTATATAGTAAGACTTTATCTCAAAAAGAAAGAAGGAAGGAAGGGGGAGAGAAGGGAGGGAAGAAAGAAAGGGAAGGAATGAGAAAAACAATTTTAACTATATTTAAGTCCAATGGTATGATAGTTATTATTGTCAAGTTGACAGGATCTAGAATCACCTTGGAGACAAATCTCTGGGCAGGTTTGTGAGGAAGTTTCTAGATTAAGTTAATTGAGATGGGAAGATTCACTATGACTGCCAGACTGAATAAAACAGAGAAAGCAAGCTGAGCACCAGCATTCTTCCCTCTGCATTCTGGCCCACGTGAATGTCAGGTTTCCCAGCACAGTTCATGCAGATTGTCTTTTCCTTCACGAATAGTCTCATTGCCTTTGTCAGGAATCACTGGACCCTGTTTGTGAGGGTTTCCTTGCTTTCTTTTTGCTCTGTCTTTCTATAAGTGAGGCTGCACTGGCCACACCCACACCTGTTTGCTTGTGTATTGTCTGTGGCTGCCTTCTAGAGAAACTGGGGAATCAGAGCCAAAAGCACATTTGGCTTCCAAAGCCATGAATATGGTCTTTTCTTCCCTGCATGACCCCATCTGCCTTCCTTGGCCTGTGCTCCCTCAGCCATCCCAAACCCAATCAACAGGTGTTTAGCACCACAGTGCCTTCCTCCAAAGCTGGGAAGGGCTGAGAATATCCCCTACAGCTTTCTTCCATTCCCTAAGGGCCCCAGTCTTGTAAGGACCCCCCACCCCTCTTCCAGGATCTGTTGAAGGATGGTAAAGCTCTGACAGCATTCTGGAAGTGCCCTGATGCCCCCGATGTCAACCTTTTAGTTATTAAATTGTGGGAGAGTTGGGGGCAGGTCTGGGGTAGGCAGCCAGGGAGTGGAACAGAGCCACTGGGGAATCAACAAGAGGAAGAGTTTACTGTTTAACACTGGCGACTGAGTAGTTATGGAAGCTCATAGTTGTCCTCAGAGGTGAGCACAGCCCCCTCAGGAAGCCCACCCTAACCATTCTGGACAAAGTATGCTTTATGGTGCCTGATGCTGGCAAAGCCCCATTGTCTATCCTCTATCTGAGCCTGGTATCCCTCATTTATGCAGCCCTTAGACTATGCAGGGACCTTCCTGGTTGCTTACAGCTGCCAGTGATCTTGCAAGCCTTGTTTTGCAGTAGGTATAGTAAAAGTTGGGGACTTGCAAGGTCACTGTGAGTTCATTTTTTTTGTTGCTCTTACTGAATGATTGGTGAAGCTGGGAAATTCATAAAAAGAACAGGCTTATTGGGGCCTCTGCTCTGAAGGCTGGCAAGTGTAAGATTGAGTGGGTAGCATCAGGTGAGGACTTGGTCCTGCTTTCTGTCACTGGTGGGAAAGCAGAGGGGTCAATGAAAGCATGCAAGGGATATGAGCAGGAGGGAGGAGCCTTGTCACAGCTGCTCTGCATGAAAGCAGTGTCCCTACCCACCAGATACACCAACCATTCATGAGGCTCCACCCCAAGAAGGGGCGGAGCAACAGCTAGGTGCCTCCCTTCTTCAGCCTTCCAGTTTAATGTAAGTCAAGGCCTGGGTGGGTCCCTCACTGTGCTGCAAGTAAGTAAGTAAGTGCTGTAGGAGCTAGAAGACTGCATTCAGAGCCAACTGTAGAGTTTAACTGATGCCCTCAGGGACCGAAGTAAGAGTGGAGAGTCATTGGTGCTATTGTGTCCTGGTGCACCTCAAGAGGCAGCCCATGCCTCTTGGCTCTACTTCTCCACTTGCAGGTGACAGTGGGATTCAAAGCCCCTTCCAGGCTGTCAGAATGGGCCATTCCTGAGGCTCACTCTTTTATTTTATTTTTTTTAAAAAAAAACAACTATTAATCATTTTATTTGTTTACATTGCAAATGTTATCCCCCTTTCCTCTTAAGTTGCATTCAAAGAGGACACTGAGGTAGACTGGCCTCTTGAAAAACTGAGAGTCATTAGAAGAGTTATCAATGCCACAGCAGCATGGTGGAGGCTCAGAGGTGAGTCCAGATCCCTGTGGCAGAGTGGGAGTCCCTTCTTGTACGTTTCAGAGGAAAGGGTTCTGTGCTACGTGACTGATGGATAGTCTGCAGGACTGCACGCAGTCGAGCTATCTCTGATTGTTGGATGGTAGGGGGATAGAACAGAGTCTTGCATTTCAGGGAGTGAATGCATGATGTTGAGGACATGGGGGAAGTAGGGAGGAAAGCTACTTTAATTAATATGCATTCATCATATGGGGTGAGTCACAGATGGTCTGGTAACCTGGAGCCTGTACGCAGAATCAGCTACGAGAGTAGGGAGACATGGCTCAGATGTGCATGATCTGAGCAGCAGCCTAGTCTGGGTTATTTTGATTTCTCCAGTGGCTGAGGTGGGAACACTGGTCCTCACTCTGCATCTGTCCAATTATTGGTCCCCGTGGTACTTCATAGTGGGATCACATGGCAAAACCAAGCCATTTGCCTATAGGCTAAGGAATGAAACCGAAAGAGAGGAAGGGGCTGGCATTCCATAGACCCTATAGGAAGCCACACCCCTGGTGACCTTCAGGCCTCACTCTGGGCCCTACCTCTAAGGTTCCACCATTCCCAACAGCATCCAATGGGGACCACACTGGAACCACTGTGCCTTTGGAGACTTTCCAGAGCAAAACTGTTATGTCCACTTCAATTAAGCCTAATCCCAAGACTGTTGTTGGGTATGAGTGGGGCTGCATGGACAAGCCCTATAGGAGGATTGGAATTATTTAGCCCCTGGCTGGATTTTTTAAAATTCCAAAATATTTTAGATTTATAGGAAATCAAATAGTAGTGCAAACAAGAACAACACCTCCCACATGCCTAGACAATTCCAAATACTGGATAAACAGGCATGGCACAAAGAACTGCCCCACAGGCAGCTGCAATCATTTCACCTGAAGCAAACAAATCACAGAGGAGCAGTACTTAGCAAGTGGCACAGAGTCTGGATATGAGCCTGGGTGGTATGAGCCCCATATGTCACATGCCACCCCCCTTGGTATCCTGATCATTTGTGTTGTGTATTTTATCTTAACTAATGCTGAGGAAGTAAGAGAGGGGAACAGTATGTACTCAAGGCACCTATGCCCTTCCCTAGGTACACGCCCCTCTTGTTGCCTGTGAATGCATTAACCATGCTGTCCACATGTAGGCCAGCACCTCAGGAGCTGTCATTCCTACTGCTCCTCAATCCTTGACTCCCCACGGAGTATGCCTTGCCCACACTCTGGGCATCAACTTCCATGCTGCCACTGGCCCTGCAACAGCTGCCTGTGCCATCAGTTTGGAGTTGGCATCTGTAGTCAGGACCCTGAGGACGGACATGTTTGAACTTGAACAAGGTCTTGCCTTTGTCACCTGCATCCCTTTCTGAGTCCATTGTATTGGCTTTCTGGACAGTTCCTGATTGAAGCCTTGCCCCCACAATCCAGCAGAATTCTTAAAGGGACTCTGGCTGGCCTGAGCATGGTGAGCATGGCTCTGGCAGGCCTTGCCCTTCTCCCCCATTCCCTCTGCCTTGCTTAAAACCATTAGATTACAGTTTAAAGCTAGTCACCAAGGTCTAGCCCCTTATTTGGCCAATCCCTTCTCTTGATGCTCACTACCAAACTATTGAAGTACAACTGTTTCCCCCTTTACCCTTAAAAACTGCCATTTTCCTATGAGCCACATCTGTCTCCTCTATCTAGAGTCCTTTGTCGTCCCAACCCTCTGGGACAAATAGTTCTTCCCCCTCGTCTTGCTCCCTTCCTCTTCTCCTTTGTCCTCTATCTCCTGTCTGTGTCTCTTATTCCCTGCCCTTTGCCCCTCTAGGGAAAAGAAATCTCCTTTGTGCTGAGAACTTGGACTTGGGGGTCCTGAGCCAATACAGTTCCCTTTCAGTTCTGGCATGTATAGCACCACTCCTACTTTATTTGTGAGGTGTGCTCGGTCAGGTAACGCACAGTTCTTATTCAAGGTGTGCACATGCTCAAGCACTGCTTGGCTCTTTCCAACTTGCCTTTTCTTTTTTGTTTGGTTGGTTGGTTTGGTTTCGTTTTCCTGAGACAAGTCTTACTATGTTGCCTTGGCCTCAGATTCCTAGGCTCAACCAATCTTCCCACCCCAGCTCTCAAGTAGCTGGAACTTTAGGTGTTTAACCTTCCAGTGTGGAACAGCCTCTCCTTATTGACTGCTGTTCTGAAGCTCTGCTCGTGCCAATAAGTTCTGACTAGCTAGTGAGTGTGTTCAATGAGGTCTCCAGAAGGCTTTCTACCTGGAATTGCTGAGCTCCTATTCCAGACCCTGATGAACAAGGCACTTCACCCTCTGCCCCCCCCCCCCCCCATCACATCAGGGTGGCTCCCTGTAGGAATTGTAGAAATTCTCTGGAGGTCATCTGCAGGAGGGAGGAGGGTGCTAGGAGGCCTAGCACTCAGCGAGGAGCTCACAGATGGCTGCCTGTGGAATTGCCAACCCAGCTAGTGTCTGGGCAGTGTGGGCGTCTATGTGGACTGAGTCAAGATGTGCATACGTTTCCACCCATAATTCTGCCCAGAATATTCCTGAAGTAAACTCTCAGAGACTGAAACCAAGCAAATGTCTCATATGGTCACTTCATGACTAAAAAATGTTGGCAATAGCCTTGACATCCCCAGATAGGGGGTTTGCCTTATAATATACATTATAACACAGGTAGAGAGGAACCATTAAATATTAGGGCTGTGGAGACTTGACAGATGACTCAGCAGTTAAGCATAGATACTTAGACTTGAGGTCTATTCCTAATACCAATTGTTGGGTGGCTGGTAACAACCTGTCATTTCAGCTCCAAGCAGTCCAACATCTCTGGCATCTGTAGGCATCTTCACTCATGTGCACAAACCCATCTATAGATGCACACGCATCTACCCAGTTGGTTGGGTAATTCCAGCACTTGGAATCCAGGGACAGGAGGATTGCCACAAGGCCAAGGCCAGCCTGCTCTATATAATGAGTCCCAGGACAGATATGGCTGCATGGTGAGAACTTGTCTCAAAAAAGAAAAACAACAGGGTTTTTAAAATGAGGCCAAGGGCTACTCCTGAAATAATGGATAGTGGGAGAAGCATTGCTTCTGGAAGCTCAGGTGTCAGTCATAGCACTAAGCCAGGCCAGGACTAATGTTATGGGAGGTGGCTGGCTCTAGGTGGAGGTTGTGGGGGATTTGGTTTTCTCAGGGACTTTTTTCAGTTCTGTACTCCCCTCCTCATGTGTGTAGGCCAAAGAACAACCTTAGGTGTCATTCCTCAGGCACTTTACACCTTATTTTTTTGAAACAGGATCTCTCCTGACTTGAACTTTTCAGTTCAGCTAGATGGGTCATCGGGCTCTAGAGAGCCTCCCATCTCTGCTTCCCTAGCATTGGAATTACAGATGTATGACACAATGCCAGGGTACTGGGGACTGAACTCATGTTAGCAGTCATGTGAGCAGTCCCCATATCTGTTTTCTAGGTAAAGCATAAAGCATTTCTGCATAAAGCATTGGGGTGACATGAAGCACTGGTTCTCAGTGCCCACACATCAGTATGGGGCTGGGCACATAGGCATGGTGTGACCTTGTACAGTGCTGTAGGGAAGACACAGGATGCTGTGGATCCCCATATATCTTTCTGGTCAGATTCAGAGGCCAGCTGACCCCATCACATGCCCCTGCTCCCAGACGTGAACAAGAGCACTGAAGCCAGAATCCCGCCCAGGGTTTGGGTGAGCAGGGTTCATTATTTCGGTGATCAGCATCAGGGCCTGAGGAAGTGGCCTCCAGTTAGTGGGAAGAGAACAGAGAGACCACCAAGACATAATGAGAGACTTTATCAACCAGGTGCCCAGCAAACCCTCCTCTCAAACTTCACTGTTGAAATGAGCCCATTCAAATCCTATGTATGTCCCATAGCTGCTGTGTGGCCTCAAGAAGGTGAATTAACTTTGTCCAGGCTCAGCTTCTTCACATGGAATGTAGAAAGTCAGTGCACTGGTCACTGTGACGATGAGAAAAGGAAACATCTAGTGGAGCTTGCTGTCCATTTGGCTGTGGTGGCCATAGGGTGGTGGCCACATGGGTTGGTGACTGCTTCCTTCACTTCTCTAGATGAGCTAAGGAGGACCAGGCACAGAGGGTTGCAAAAGACATGAATTTGCTTTTCTATAGTCAGAACTGGTGGGTCCCTGCTGAGTGTGAGGTGCTGGTGCCCTACCTGCCTGATCTAGAAGGCCTGCAGTGTCTGAAGTCCCCCTGCACTCTACTGCTGATGCCTCAGCCCTGGCTCTTCAGTGGGGTGTCCTGGCGTGATGCTTAACTTCTCTGGTGCTGTTTTCATCAGGTGTGGAGGATCCAACCCTTCCTCCAAGGTTGGAGAGGACAGCAGGGCACAGGTGTGGGGGCATCCAGATGGCAGAGCCAGCTGCTCTGTGGTAATAGGAAAGTAATGGTGTGGCTTTAAACAAACTCGCCATTCCCCAGCCAGAGAGCCAGGAGCCTGTGGTCTGCTTCTAAGCCTGAGGAGGAGGGAGGACATGATCTATCGGTGCTGCTGAGTACTGGAGGGGGGTTAATTAAAAAGGTGGCTGGAAGATGAATTTCTGGAGGCATAAATTGGAAACCAGTGGAAGCTATTGATCTGCTTAATGGGAAGCCGATGGAGTCAGAACGGGCGGTGGCCAGGCTGAGGGCAGGCATGTGGATGAATCCTTCCCCTCAGCTGCCTTCTGAGTGGGGACATGGGCAGGAGGATTGACATAGAACCCATTCTGACACCCTGGTAGGGAGCTCAGAGATCTCATCCCAACCCCTTGTTACCTCCAGAGACCTGGTTTTTGACAAGTTGATGAATGTCTTCATGCTTAGCCCCTGTCATCCTGCTTCCTGGGGTGGTGAGAAGAACTAGGAAAGGATGAATGAAGGTGAGTGTGGCAGGCATAAGTTCTCAGTGCTGCTGGAAGACCGTGGGGACCCAAATCGCTGCCCTCCAGGCTCACATGTGTAATGCCAGGAAAGGCAAAGAAAAGGGGACCCAATGGCTACAGGTACCAATGGCAGATGAATATGAGAAGCATCAACCATTTCCCAAGTCCCAGGCACTCTGACCAGGCTCACAGCAGTCCTCTGAGACAGGGGAATGACTGCGAAATAACTGGAGTCAAGCTGCCCTCTTCCCCTATTCTCAGCTGGACACACACCTCAGGAAAGGAGACCACTTCTGGCTTCTGTTTATTGGTTCCTGGACTTTATAGAGTTTGTCTCAGAGACAGAATTGACGGGCTGCTGGGTTGTAGCACTGTCCCTCATAGATCCCTTGGCCTGTGTCCTTTTTCTCCCTTGCCCCTTAGGTCCCCTTTGGGAGCCTGATGTTCCTTACCAGTCGACCTGCTCACCTACCTCTGCCTGGCTGTCACCTAGTAGGGTACCACTGTTTCCTCCCCTCTGCCTCTGGGCTTCCCTACCAGCACCAGAGGGAACTTTTAAACACTAAATCGCCCTGTCACTGTCTGACTTGAAACACTCTCCCCCCACCCCCAAACACACACAGAGAGAACTTGCTGCTGCAGTTAGCATAATACCAAACTTCTTCACAGCCTCACACCATGACCATGGTCCCAACCCCATGGTCTCCCAGCTCTCAACCTCACCTGCCTCCTTCCTTACTTCCTTTTGCTCAGCTTAGGCTCCTTCTGCCAGCACGCCAGCTCTTCTCCATCCTCAGGACCTTTGTACCTGCTGTCCCTGCTGCCTGGACCACTCTTGCCCAGTTCCTCCCATGTTGGCTGACCTTGTTCAGGCCTCTGCTAAGGCTGCCTTCCCATGAGGCTCTCCCTGACCACCCCTCTGAGCTTTCACAGCTGACTGAACTTCCTCTCGAGACATCTTTTGCATGCACTTGTTCATTAGTTTTCTGCCTGTCCCTCTACTTGCTCAATCCCCAGGGCCTGGGTTCAATAAACATTTGTAGAATAAATCAATGAACAACTGCATATCTGTAGGAATTCTGCTGGGAAAGAACCTGGCTTGCCTGCAGCCCTGGGCCTGCAGGAATTACCAGCACTTGGTGGTACTATGCTGATTCCCCAGGTTTGACCTGTAGCCCCCTCAATCCGTGGCTCCATCCAGATCCAAGCCTCAGAGTTAAGTTCCCAGAGATGTCCTGGAGACCTGACACCCATGAATAAGTGGAGGAAAGCCCTCCCCCCTGAGAGTACTGACTACTATGGAGGTTGTGACTCTTCCCTTCCTGAGCACTGAGAGATGTATAAGCCAGAGGATACAGCACAGCACGTGCATTGAGTCCTACACAGGGAGAGTGTTGTGTGCAAGAGATGAAGGAACCTGCTAAGCCTATTTTAGAAGGATGAACAGAGGTAGACACAGGGCTGGGCCCTATTCTCTGCTGGTTCTGTCCTAATGGATGACAGACTAAGAACATGGACACTTTACCCTACTCCTTGCTCCTGCCTTTGTTATCTGCTGCAAAGCTCATAGGGTCTTCTCACCATTCTCTGTACAGAACTCTCCAAGTTTCACCCAGAGTACAGGCCAAATCGTTCATGTAACCCTACTATCCCTGTCACCTGCAACCTCCTCACCTTTCCTCCAGCTCTCCTCTTAACCTCTCTCCTGGTCACCCTGGCCTTATGCTGTCCCCAGAACACTCCTGGTATGTCTCAAGGCCTTTATATACACTGTGCCCTCTGCTGGGAATGCTGGGGCACCACAAAGGGGCCTCCTTCATGTGTGTTCTGCTTTTATGGGCCAATGAGGGAAGGCTAGGGCTGGTGCTTTGATGCTGTGATGCTAAGGAGACTTCCTGCCATTTGGGGGACCATGGTCAGGGACCCAGAGCTCTGCTGTGTTAGGGTCACCTGCTGAGAAGAGAGCCTGCCAGTTACTGTGAGCCTTTCTCAGAGCCCTCTTCACTTTTAGGGTGGTGGCAGCATTTGACCAGAGCCTAAAACTTCGTCTTCCTGCTCTGAGGTGATGGAACGCTAGGCCCTAGTCACTCTCTGCAGCCGCGTAGACACTAACATTGTT
Organism: Uromys caudimaculatus; assembly: GCA_028551405.1. Classification (NCBI taxonomy): domain Eukaryota; kingdom Metazoa; phylum Chordata; class Mammalia; order Rodentia; family Muridae; genus Uromys; species Uromys caudimaculatus. The sequence goes on from CM052700.1 coordinate 52,592,781, forward strand.
CTGCATATACCCACAGGTCTCTGCAGCCCTTGCCTGTCATTTAAGAGGTACAGTGTGGGACACAGTTGGTGGGGTACCTCTTTTGGATTCAAATCTTGGCTCACTGAGACCTCTACCTGACCCCTGTTGTCTTTGTCCTTAATGTACTGGTCATTGTCTGGTGTCTGAAGAGATTATGAGGTGACAGCATGGCTGGTTCTTACTCTACATCCTGTGGTATGGCTGTTGAAAGTGGGTAATTGAGGGTCTTTTAGTATATGCACAGGAGAATCATCTCAGGCCAACTTTAGAACCTTCTCCAGAGCAGAAACCCTGTGCACATCAGCTGCCCCTCTTGCTTCCCTCCTCTTGGCTGCTGGGAACCAGGAAGCGACTTTCTTTCTAGATTTGACTATTTTAGGCATTTCATGAAAATGGGCCTTCTACTCTGATCTTCAGGAGGGGGTCATCTCTCATGCTATGTGATAGGAGTTTTTTAAAAGATTTATTTACTTTTAGTTTACATGTATGGATGTTTTGCTTGCATATTTGTCCGTGCATACATTCCAGGAGGCCAGAAGAGGGCGCTGGATGCCCTGGAACTGGAGTTACACACATTGGAAGCTGCTATAGGGGTGCTGGGAATCTCTGCAAGACTAGGAAGTGCTTTTAAACACTGGAGCACCTCTTCACTAACCACTGAGCTCTGTGATGTGATACTTAACTCTCCATTTCCACTAGCTCAGGGCCTTTGCACAGCTGCCCTCAAGTACTTTCCCTGATGTCTCTATGGCTCCATGCCACCCACACCAGTGTGGCCTTCTCTACTTCCCTATTTGTATTAATGACACTCTTTCCCCTCCCCATCCTCCCTATTCACACTGACTTTGTTTTTATTCATAATTTTTTCCTTATTTAGAACAGTCTTCACATCTTCTGGTGTCTAATGAACTGTGCATCCTTTGGAACCCACTTTCCATAGCATCTCATCGTGGCGCTGTCAGTTTCCTGCCTTCTATGGCCCCCAGATACCTAATTCTTACTAGATTTTAACCTGTCCACTTCCTTGTTGATACTGTTGCCAGTCAGCCTCCCTGAATAGTCAGGGACTTGTTCTCATCCTTCACTCTGCCCTTAGTGCCAAGAAAGGTGGGCACTGTGCATAGTGGTACTTCAAAGAATGGTTGTTGAATGAGTGAAGGGGTGCTGGGGTCTTCTGGAACCCACATACTGTTCTGATGCAGTTGAGGGCCAAGTGAGCCCATGAGCCACCTTATGTCAGTATGGACATGAAGGACATTCTGGGGTCAGCTCAAGGATGCTCAACTTTGGTGTCCAGAGCCTGCGTGGATTGGGAGTTCACAGGCTAAGGCTAAGCCCCTTCAGGATGGATTGTGCACGGGACACTGGAGCAGATGGACACAAAGAACAGACTCGCCCAGCTTCCCAGTGACAAATGGCGGGTGATGAATGTTGGGTCTGTGTGTTATTCATCAGTTTAAAGTTGACTGCACAGCCAGAGCAATTCCGGGGGAAAAGTGCCCCCCCTCCTTCTTCCTCATCAATCATCAGCTCTGTAGGCAGCTACTGAAGTAGAGAGAAAGTGGGGCTAGAGAAATAAAGAGCTTTCAAGGCCCAGTGATGTTTCCTTAGGCTTGTGACCTAGGAGTGTGATGGGCATGCAGAGGGGCTAGACCAACTCCCAGGAGAAGATTGGGACTTCAGCTGGCCAAGTAGCAAATGCAGGGGGAGCCTGGTGCTGGGTCTGGGGTTGCATAGCAAGTAGCCAGGTTAAGACCAGACCCAAGCTGTGGACTGAGATATGGATTTGCTCATCTCTGCTCCCTAGGCACTGTAAACAGTGAATTTCCTTGCCCTGGCTTTACAGTATTCTCTATGGGCCAGCAACGAGGGTGCCCTTCCAGGGTCTCAGAGATAGAGGGCGGCCCAGGACATTGTCTGGCATGAGTCACGGCAAGGTAAGGAGTTCTGCTAGGGGAATCTAGCTGTTGGACACAAAAGCCCAGTGCCTGTCCAGGTGGGGCTAAGATTGAAGCAGCTCCTTCTTGCTATGACAGTCTTGTCAAACATCTGTGCTTTGGGGTGGCTGTGCCTTTGCACAGGTTGTTTCCGTTAGGAATATGCTTTCGTAGCTCCCACTCTGAGAAAACTCTTGTGTTCCTTTAAAAACTCACCACCCAAAGCACCCCCTCAGCAGCATCTTCCCAGTGATAAGTCAGCATCCTGCCTCAGGCTTCATTCTTGCTGGACTGAGCCCCTAGTGGGAACATCTATTCCAGTCACCTAGTATGGTATTGATCAGTTCTGTTGAATGACTAAGTGAAGGAGAAGGTAACTCCATGGATGAATAGATCTCCCCCACTTGCCTTTGCTTTGAGGTCATTTAGAAACCACTGCTTTCCACATACAGACAGACTCCCAAGGGGTAGTGTCCTGGGTGCAGTCCATTTCTGTGTCTCCCACTGCCCAGGTGTCAGACCTTGGTATACCCTTGGTACTCAATAAATGTCTGCATGAGTGGGAAGGAAACAGGAGCTGGAGGCTGAGCCCACTCCCAGGAGGTTGGTACACACTTGCTGCTCAATAGATGTCGGCTCAAATGGGAAGAAAACACAGTGACAGCAGGCTGAGCCCACACTTGGGAGGTCCCACTGAGTTAGGAATGCTCCAGGCATTTCTGCCCATTGCTTTGCCTCATGATAACTGGCACCACAGAAATGATCCATGAGGCAGAAGTTCTGTGGAAATGGGAGCCAGGTTGGGAACCACCTAGGCTGGGGGGCTCTGAGAGCTGGCTTTGCCCCTTCATGAGCCTCCTAGAGGTGGAAATGCAGTGTAGAGCATGGCCTTACTCTGGCCTCCCCTCCAGCCTACCTCCATGCAGCTGACTCAGCACTTTTCCTTTGGGACTGCAGACACCCCACCTTCCCAGCTCCTCCAAGCGCAGCTGCAGCCCCTCCCACCCTGCCAATCAGACTCCCATTGTCTCCACATCTGCCTGTGCTGCAAATTGCTAGCATGAGTCTCGCTCAGCATCCTCCACGGGAGGACATCCCGGCTCTTTTCCATAGTACCAGTTCCTAAAAGGCTGGTGATTGCATCCTCAGTGTCCCGCCAGGCCTACCCAAGGGGAAGGTGATGGAAAAAGCCCCAGGTGTCTGTGGAGAGGGGTGAGGCAGTGATGAGCAGGAAGGGGTTGTGGCAGGGGATGGTCCTTGATGCATCAAGTAGGGAACATTGAGGAATGTCCTCCACTCCATCTTTCTCTCCTGGTGCTGTGGTAGCCAGAAGTCAGCACATCCCTAATGTAGCTTGTCAGAGATGCATTCCAGGAGGGCCAGGCTCGTTTCAAAGGTTCCAGCCCAGGAAGTTTAGATAGACACAAGAGGATGCTCACAAATCTGAAGACCCCATGGTAATTGGGACCAAATACATATAGTAGTCAGCACCAAGGGGCTGCAGGAAGAACAAGGACAAGGCTGTGCTAGGGTCACCTCGAGGGAGTAGGTACATGAGTGGTCAGGCCTGACCAAGGAAACCTCCAGGCATGGGGTATAGCTGTATGAGACAGGAATGAAGTGTAGAGGGAGGGAGAATGCTCAGAGGAGGTTGGCCCCAGATCCTGTACTGGGATCAAACTAACCACACACCTACATTGCCACTAGGTAATGAGCACTGCCAGCCCTCAAAAACATGCTGCACTTAGATGCTGAACTCCAATCTTCTGCTACCCTAGAGTCCCAGTTTAGATCCAAAGAAGTCCAGTGCTCTCTGAAGGTCACATGGCTGAACAGGGCTCCACAGAAGGCAGCCCAGGAGCTTACAGTTGAGGTATTCAGTCAACCTGGGTCTGACCCCATGGCCCTCTTCCTGGCAGTATTCAGGTAGCCAGTCCCCTAACCACTTGACTTTGTTTCTGCATCTGTGCTGTGGGGCAGTAATGGAGCCGTCTTTGCTGGGCCATTCACTGGAAGTGCACAGAACTAGCCTGCCATGGTGGGTCATGGGAGAAGCTGAGCCAGTTATGATCTTAAACTAGGATACTCATGTTCAGGTGGGAACAGAATGCAAGAGGCCCAGCTCCCGTTTCTGTATCTAGCAAGCCCTTCGGTTCATAGGTGAGCACACTGAGCAGGAGTAGAGCTGTGAGGTAGCTCCTCTAGCCTGTGGTCCTGCATGTGTCAGGCAGGGGGAGTCTTGGTCCAAGTCCAAGTCCACTGGAGATATTGTCCAGAGGAGCAAATGGTCCAGCCCATGAGTGTTCAGGCTTAGCTGATGGGATATAAGATGACATCAGAGTTAACATAATCTGGAGTTCCAGGCTTGCTTGCTTCCCTGTCCTCATTCTCAGGAAGTCTGTAGCTTAATGACAAGATGGCCCTTATCTCCCACATTCACACTTCTGAAGCCTGGTACCCAGAAGATCCTGCCTGGGCTGCTTCTCATTGGCTAGACTTGGGTCATACCTGAATCTCAGCCAATCACTGAGCCCAGAAGGCATGGAGGCTTTAGCCAGCTGAGCTAGATCTCATGCACATCTCGGGCATGCGGTGGGGGAGCTAAGACCAAGAAGGTGACCCACTTGAGTCCTTAGATTGGATATGGCAAGAATTCTAAGCATCAGGGGCCTGGAAGTTTGCCCGCAGAGGACCCAACCACAACTGGAACCTGGACACAAGCAGAGGATCCAGCCATGGCTGCTTACATAGTCTTCAGTGCCCATATTAGAACCACTAGGTGTCAGTGCTTCCTGGTGCTCTTGGCCACTTGCTACACACTACTTACTGGATGAAGGAGCCTCCTGTAGGGCAAAATCACATCATCAACGGGCCCTGCCTTCCCTGGTCTTCACTCATATATGGGCCCTAGGATTAGGTCTGTCCAGGAGGAGGCCTCTCATCCTGAGGCAGGAGGGCTGGCGGCAACTTTTTTTTTTTTTTTTTTTGTGGTCTTGCCTTGTACATTTGGAGAGTAGGCTTTCCAGCTCCAAGGACCCACTAAATACCTGTGGGCAGACAGAAATGGAAGCCTCCAGTCCTCTCTGTCCCTAAGCCTGGACAGTCTTAGGGATTGTGAAGACAGAGGTTCAGAGTACCCACCTAGGGACCACAGGCCCTTTCATTATGTGGGGTTTGTTTCAATAATCCCAGAGATTGAGATGGCACCAAGCATTTGGAACACAGAGGACTGGAACCTGGAACTCCAAGGTGCTCCACAGGCCTATTTGAGAAGGTGACGTTTGAGATGGCAGCTTTGGGAAAGGGAAAGGACAGGTTAAACACAAAGGCCCCGAGTCTTGATAAAGTCCTCTCTTTTGGAGACAGAAGGATGCTAGTGTTCCTGTGGCAGAGTAGAGGACCCAGCATCAGGACATGAGTCCAGAGAAGTAGGCCAGGTTGAAGTCCTATTGTCTCCCCTGTTACATGTCCTATGACCTTGTCTGGATAAGAGGCCCCACTGAGGCTCTGCAGCCAGAGGTCACAGAAGGCATTAAAGTTATCAGAGAGGGGCCAGCAAAGTAGCCTGAGCATGTCAGAAGCTGACTGCAGGCCTGAGGAGAAACCCAGCCCCCAGCCCCCGACCCCACTCCAAGTCTGACTGCTGTGGGACCAGCCATGGGGTTTCTTACTTTCCATGATATTGAGGCAGCTAAACACTGCCCTCTGCTGGGATACCTGTGTATAACACTCAGAGCTTTTCTGAGAACTGACACACCTCAGAGCCTCTAAGACCCCTTCTGCAACTGCTCAGCCTTCGTTGTTTCCCTTATCCCTAGAACAATTCTTTCTTCCCTTTTGTCCCCTTCCAAGCTGTTTTTTTCTGACCAGGCATAGCGCAGCGTAGTTTAACCCTAGAGCAGCACCTATGATCTCTGCCTTGTCTCTGAGTCTCAAAGACCACCAGAGAATGCCCCCAGGGGAGTGACAAAGTCTAGGTCCCCCACAGAACATGTGACTCAGGAGTCGCCCTTTGCTTGTCCACACCTCTGTCCTGGACATATTTATATGTACCTGTGTTACAGGAGAGGACAGGGGTCTAGGCATGGAGTAGAGCAGAGCAGGGCAGGGCAGTCCAAGAGGCCACGGGACCAGGCTGTAGCCCAACAGGAGTGACTTGACTGAAGCAACTCAGTTTTGCTATGGGCTTCCAGGACTCCCCTCAGCTCTGAGCTGCTGCTTCAGTAGCTACAAAGGTTTTTGTCAGGGAGAGTAGGAAGCCAGAAAGAAAGGAGGGAAGAGAGGGGATAGATGGGCCAATGGTAGAAGCGTAAGACCAAGAATATTCATCCCTTGGCATCCAAAGTGGACACCTTTGTACATCAAAAGCCTTGCCACTCAAGCTCCACATATAAACATCCTCACGTTACACGACATCCCTGGTATACCCGCATGGGCTGTAAATATCTTGCAGTGTCTAGTATGAATGGCTGTTCTGCTGTGTGTGTTAAGGTAAGGGCAGGAATCTGGCTTGTTCTGCATAGATACAGTGTCTTTAGGGAATATGTCCAGTCTGACTGAGTCCAGGAATGCAGAGCCTACAAGAGCCACCACACTTGAATAAGAGAGCAGGGCCCCAGGCCTCACTGCAGCCTGGGTCACAGGATCCATGTATTTGTTCATCTATCCAGTGTCTAGTGAGGACCAACTGTGTGATGGACATGGGGGAGGCTTTGAAGCCAATCAGTGAATTCAGACATGGTTTTCCAGCCCCCTCCAACCAAGGTGATACTCTCTGAGAATGACAGTGGACCTGTGGGTGGTGCTACAAAGAGGGATGGTGAGGGGCTCCAGAGGTCGGAGGGAGACCTTGCTGAACCCATGTTGAATGAGCCCGAGACCCAAATGATTAAATGGTGACGGACAGCTTTGGGGATGGCAGGAATTAAATGAAGGGTGTTGTGGTTAGGCCAGAGTATCTAGTGGTCACTGCAGCTCATGAACAGAGAAAGTTCAAGTCAGCCAGGGGGCACGAATGAGTTATCTTTCAACATCACTAGTGAATTTCTCTGCAAGGGACATATCCCAGGGCGTGCTCACATGTGATCTAGGGCTGTGGTCAGGGCAGTGCTAGTGCTCTGTACCTGGACTCTATCTAGCCTGCTTGGTGAGTCCAAATGCTAGTGGGGGTGGGGTGCATACCTGAGTTTGGGATAGTCTGAGATCTCTACAGAGTTCACTGGATGACGAGACATGGAGTCACCTGACATGGCAGATGCCTGAATATGCCAAGAGAAAGAACACAGTGGGAAGCAGAAGTCCAAAGGATTTGGAGGCCTGGCTAAGGACCTGGGACCACCTCTACAGGAGGGTATAGGCTCACTGCCCTGCAGACCCCATGCTCTGTTCCCATAGCACTCATGGCTGTGGGGAGGCAGATGAAGACAGGGAGGATGACAATAAAGGGGAGCGGACCTGGACCCAAGTGCAAGGACTCAGTGTAAGACTGCACTTGGTCACATTCATTCTCTCAGTCTCTCATTCATCAACTCACAACATTTTATTGAATAGCTGTGGCGTCCCAGGCACTAGGGTCACAACCCTGAACAGAAAATATCAAGACCCTCTTCTTATGAGACCAGTATCTGAGCTTGATGTCACCAAATCCATGATCAGCCCTTCCACCCACCTGGGCCACCAGCAAAATCACCATAGAAGAAGTGCAGAGATGGGGGACACTGGCTTACTCAGGTAGGAAGTGTGTGCTCTCCTGGGGAATAGGACAAGGAATATTCACTCCAGAAAAACTGTCTGAGTTCCTCCTGCAACCCAACCTCTCTAGGCACCAGAGAGACAAAGACCAAGTGACCATGGTCTGTCAGGCCCCAACGGCCATGGACTTTGTGGGAGGTACTGTCCTCACTGTAGGTCCCCTTCCCTATTGTGTCAGAATTTGGGAAGGAGGTAGCATCCACACCTCAGACAGAGCAGCCAGCTGCCTTCCAGGTTACCAAAACCTACAGGATTCTGGCACCATGCCCACTGCCCATCATTCTGTTACACAGACTCTTTGTGAAAAATATTGTGCCATCTACATAGCTCTGGGACATTGTTTGCATCAGCAGCTAAATAGCTGCTCCATGCAATGGTGCAGTGCACAGGCTGCACCACTTGCCCTGCCCAGTGGCCCAGCCCTCACTTACCTCGTTGCATATGCCCTTGAGGATACTGTTGAGCATTTATCATAGCTCACTCTGTTCTCATTGGCCCACTGTACATGTTCACTCACCTGATTTTCATTTTTAACTATTTTTATTATTTTTCTTTGTGTCTATGTGTGGGTATATGCATGAGTGCAGTGCCCTCAGAGGCCAGGAGAGGGTGTTGTATCTCATGGAGCTGGAGCTGGAGTGGTTGTGAACTACTTAACATGGGTGCTGGGGTTGAACTCCTGTCTTCTGTAAGAGCATCAAGTGCTCTTGATCACCAAGTCTCTCTACCCCTACTCATTTGCTTTTCACAACCCTATGTGAGAAGGATCAGAACTGATTTTCTGCTAAGTCAGTTTCAACCCCACAGGCTACTCTGAACCTCTAAGGTCCCCATCTCTCCTTACTAAGCCAGCTCATTGGCAGACTTAGTAATTGCTAGATGGCTGAAGGTTTTTATAATGGTGCATTTTCCTTGTGATTCTCACCACAGAAAGTTGGTCCGCACCCCCCACCCCCAAAAAGCAGGGCCCAGCCAATGATAGTCAAGTGCTCTGCCACCGAGCTTCACCCTGCCTAGACTGTAGAACATTTGAAAAAGAGGGCATCCAGCTGACCAGAATCACATAGTTGAGAGATGGGAACTTTCCCCTGCGGCATGTCTCATCAGGTGCATTCCCAGGAGTTTCTTGGACCTGAGTTTTTGTGGCATTGTTATGTTCAGATTGAACATACTCCTTGCTCACTTCCTTTTCTACTGGCAGCCACTGTTGAGAGTGTCCCCAAGGAGGGTCCTGCAGTGTTGTTTATGGTAACATCTGGGAGCCCACTTTGCTGTTGTCTGCACTGCTGGTCAGCTTTTTGTTGTTTTGTTTGTTTTCACTGAGAATGTTCTAGTGCTACTTCAGATTCTATAGAGAATTGGCCTGAGTCACCCTGGCAGAAGAAAACAGATGGCAGGTCCCTGGAAGAGGTTGTGGTGGAAGCATGTGCCTTCTGCTTGGCAGCAGCATTAGGGGGCAGGAGTATCACAGCTGGGGCCAGGATGTCTTCCCTTTTGCCCCTTCCCTGCCAAGGTTCATTTCTCCAATTGGACCTAACTCTGTCTCCCATGTTCCTAGAGCCAAGGTTCCAGCAAGGCCCTCATAACTTTCTGGAACTTTCCATGTCCCTCTTTTAGCACTTGCCCATCATCGCCAAAAGGAAGGGTCCTCCTTCCTCTTACCATAGACCTGCACCATGTCTCATAAAGGTACATGATGCCCCTGTCACTCAGAAGCCCATAAGAACCTGTATTGCCTCGTCTCCTACCTCTCCTACTCATTCACTCTCTCTCTACTCCAAAATATCTCTTCTTTCTCTCCTTATCCCGACACCATACTCAGGGTTCCTGCTCCCTCCAGAATGAAGGTCCTAGCAGTCAGACACTGTGTGAGCCATGGTTACTGCATGGACTTTGCCATACCGGGAAGTAGTTGTGAGTACCTTCATCACCCCTGCCTACCACTGGAACAGACAGTCGCCCCAGCTCCCCCTTCCTCCCTACAGGACAATTAAGGATCTTGCACAGTTTCTTTAAGACAGGGCTGTGGAAAGGGCTGAGGGGGCAAAGTGGTCCCCTTCTCCCAGCAGGGATGTAGCCTTTCTCACCCCTGTTTCCCTGCTTAATTAGGTCTCAAAGCAAGCCTGGGTCAGCCTTGTCCTATACAGATGAAGGAAGGTCAGCATGGCAAATTCATGGTGATTATGGTCCCCTTTACATAGCCCTGTGCTCTGTGAGCTCTCTGATCTGCCTAATTTACATGTAGGTCTGCCCTGTCCTGGGGAGCCCAAGCAGCACTGAGTAACCCTGTTTGGGGAGAAAATCATGTTGGTCAGTGTCCTGTACTGGAGGCTGCAGTCTCTAGAGGGAGTAAGTGAGCATGAGCTGGCCTGAGGGGCCCAGCATGAGAGGTGAGGTGAATAGGCACAAGAGGAGGTGTTGCTGAGTACTTAATCCTGAGACCCTGAGCTGGGCAATTCAGGCATCCACCCTGCCTGGCACCCCCACACCAGCCAGGTTCCAAGATTTGTACTCAGTTCCCAGGCTGTGTGAGACCATAGTGGTCACATTCATTACATGTTTATGTGGATATCTGTCAGTGGAGAGGATTGGCTGATACATGAGGTGCATTTTTTATAACTGGAAAAAGCATGCAGGAAGCCCTGAGTTTGACCCCCCAGCACCTTATAAACCAAGTATAGATGTGCACACCTGTAAGCCAAGCACTGGGGATGTGGAGGCAGGAAGATCAGAAGTTCAAAGTTATCTACATCTCCACTGTGTTAAAGGCCAACCTTGGCTACAAGAGACTCTGTTTAGAAAAAAAAAGAAAAGTAAAGAAAGAAAAGAAATTGAAAAATCCTTCAAATTGAAAAACCTTAAACAAAACTAGTTCTGGAAGTGGGGCTTCTAGGACATGGACAGAGCTTGAAGTCACTGCCTCACAGCTGTGAGTGGGGAGCACAGCCCACCCAGCTCAAGTTTGAGAACATCCCAACCCAAAGTCCCCAGCTGATGGTAGAGGTCTCTGCAAGCCTTGACCACCGGAGGACCCTACAACCACTGTATCAGGTTTGGTCCTAGATTGCTCTGCACTCCTAGCTCAGGGTCTCTGAATTCAACACTCAGAAATACTCCCTCTTGTTCCCATTCGACTCTACTCCCAGACTGGGCCCTTCAGGCCAGCTCTGGGCATGCTCACTTATTCCCTCTGGAGGCTGCAGCTTCCAGTACAGGGCAACATTGATCAACATGTTTTTCTCCCTAATCGTGTCTACCCAGTGTAACTGGGCCTCTTCAGGTGTGCCTATGAAGTACCATCACCAGCCTTGGCAAGCTTTCTGTACCACAGCCAGACTGGGACACTCTGAGGCACGGCTTGCTAGGAGGGACTAATGCTAGTCCTTGTGGTCCCAAATGTTCATCCTTCCCAAGCATGCCCTTCCCAAGCAAGGACCTTTCTTAGCTATCTTGGGGTGGGAATCTGTTCTTCTCCCCCAAGTCAGGGGATGGGGCACCCAGTGATATCTGGTGTGCTGCAGAAAGGAGTGTTTACTGAGATTCTAGAAGCCCGCACACATTTCCAAAGATATTTGCTTAGGAACTGCTTCTTTCTCAGCCACCCTGCATTTGAGGGGAGGGGCTCTAGACAATGGAATCCCCATCCCAGCCCGCCCTACAAGGTCTTCTGCATCTGGAACACTGGCCACGACTAGGATTTGAGAGGCATGTGATATGCAACTGCAGCATGAAAAAGCCCATGCTTTGCAGAGTCTGTGATTCAGCCTTCCAAAGTGATGCCGAGCAGAGTGCTTGCTGCAGGAAAGGGCACACAGTGTGAGGCCACTTAAGTACTGCTCCAAATACTCACAGTACTTTACACTGCTCAGGATGCCTGCATGAGGATAGCTGAGTAGGAAAGTTTCCCTACAGATCATTCATGCGGTCTTGGGAGTCTGGGAGCTGAGGGAGAGAGGATGTTACAGAGATGTGACCCCCGAGGCTTCCGGCATGTTTATCATGTGAGGTTTTTCATTACAGGCAGCTGATGTATTAGGGTTCACAGTGTTCATCTTTATGTGTTTTGGAAATTTTAAAATATTTTTAATGTCATAGCACATTATCATTTTCCGGATCCATGCAGTACTTTCTATTTCCTGCACACATGCATATGTGCATGAACGCGTAGGAAAAGTGCTGGAAGGATGCACTCCAGACAGATGAGAACCATTTCCACTGCAGAGATGAGCAGGAGGAGTAAGATGTGGGGTTGAGGGGAAGAGGACTGTTCTTACTTTATGAATAGTTATTCTTGATGGGGCTGGTGAAGCACACCTTTAATCCCAGCATTCTGAGAGGCAGAGGAAACCAGATCTCTATGAATTCCAAACCAGCCTGGTCTACACAGTGAAATCCAAGCCAGCCAATGTTACACAGACCCTGTCCCAAAAGAAAAGATGTTCACATTATTTCTGCACTTTGCATTTTACTTACTGAAAATATAAAGCTTCAGGAAAAATAATACAGTGCTGGGGCATGAAGTATGTGTGTTTGGGGGACTGGTACAGGTGAAGGGTACAGACAGTGGAGCTCCACAGTTAGTCCTGTGTTCACCTGAAAGGGGGATGGGCTGCTGTCCCGGGAAGATGGTCCAGGGCTGAGATGCTTGGCTGCCTGCCTGGAATGACTGAGACTGGTATATCTCCTTGTCATGTGCCAGCAGCCTTCTCCCTCTTCCCAAATGTTGTTATGCCTAGGGGACAGATGGCCACAGGTTGGAAGACAGAGACACTCTGCCTGAATATCCCTGTCAGCCTTCAGGTTGGAATTTTCCAGTCTAGGAGGCAAAGTCCTAGATGGGAAATTTCTGGAACCAGCCCTGGAAGCTGCTTCTTCTCCTGAACTGCAGGGATGAGATGAGGACATGGATCCAGAGACTGGCTATGAAGTGCTCTGTGTCAGCCTCAGCCTTAAATGTAGATCGTTGGGTGGTCCCATCTTACAATCCTACCCAGGGGCAGTCATGCCAAGGCTGACTTCTACTCCCTCCCACCTCAGGCATCTGGTCACAGTTGAAGTGGACTGGTGCAGTCTGCCACACCATTTCTGTGACTCTGAAACCCCTTGGGCCCTTGAGCTTCACATTCTCCGAAGTTGGACCAAGCAGTCTGACTCTCGCTTGGTGATAGCATGCTCCCGCACTTTCTGATACTTCCTTGAACTCAGGAACTTCTGGGGTCTCAAGTTAGAGACCACCTGAAATGTCAACTTTATGGTTTTTGGGGTCTCCTTTATCTGACCAGACCTGACTGGTGCCAGACAAAGAGCATCAGGTGAGAACAACTGTGTGCTGTACTCAACGCTTTGTCAAAGCCTGAAAACCTTGGCAGCTGTTTCTGAGTGTGGAAGTCTTTATCACTTACACTACTTTAAAATACAGCAGGGTCTAGATGTGTGTGCCTCTCTAGAAGAGGGGCCAGAAAAGGTGCAGCTATGCAATGGATGCCATGGGTCCAAAGGGAAGACAAGAAGCAGCCCAGGCTGCGGTCTTTAGAGCAGAGTGCACACAAGGTAGCCAGTTCCCAATCACAGCCTCAGTTTACTCATCTGTGATATGACAGTGGGAAAAGAAGCCCCTCTTTACGAAGTTTGAAAAGGTATCACTTGAGCCCACTGTGGGCTTGCCTCAGTGTTAGTCCTCCCCTCCCCCAGGATGCCTTTATGAGCAGCTGTGGTTAATTACACACATTTCTGATATGTTCTCAGCTTTGAAAAAATTAGGATCCAAAAGAGAAGGACCTCTTCTGATGCTGTGGTGGTATTCTGATCTTGATGAAATACATTGCAACTCAATCAAGGAGAGAGACTGGGCCAGATTATCATGTGCTAAGCCTACCCAAATCTGAATTATTTCTATGACAGCGTTCTTCTGGGGGGCTCTCATGGGAAGACTGGCCATCTCTAGAGTCCCATGCCTTTGGCTACCAGCTGCTTCAGCAGCTTCTGTGCTGCACACAAGGACACTCCACCAGAAGAATAGGTCCTCCTCATCTGCCCTCTGTCCCTCTTTGCTGTGTAACTTTCTGTTAGTTTCTCACTGCCTCTGAGATCCATTTTCTCTGTAATAAGAACAGAACTGGAGAGTAAAGCCTCCATCTTCCCCTAACTTCAGTGGGTCTGAGAGGCTAAAAGAATGGAAAGAAGAAAACAGTCAGCCTGGCAACTGCCACTGAGGTTCACACTCTCACTACCTTCCCTGGAGGCAGCTTTGCAAGTGAAAACTCAGGCCAAAGTGCTGGCTGGGCCACCCTGTGTCTATTAGTCCTAAATAAATGAGGACTCCTTGCCTCCTCAGGATCTGATGTGTGCGTTAAAAAGCATTTCTTATGCACATGCTCAGCTGGGATTGGGTTCCTGACTGACACTTGGTAAATAGGCAGCCTGCTCAAGGAAGCATGAGATACACAGCGGGGAGAGAAGGTGATGTGCAGGGAGAGAAGGGGGGCATTTCTCATCTTCATCTCCTCTCTACCCTGTTGGTTGTGCCAATGTCCTCAAATCCATCCAGCTTCTTTCTGCCTCAGGGCCTTAGCACAAGCTCTTTGCTCAGAAAGCTCCTGCCATCACAGTCCACTGGATGAAGGCTCATGGAGAGGCCTCCTTTTCCCTGCATCCCCCACCTCAAGAAGATGGCTCCTGCCTCCCCCTTCTCTCTTCTGCTTGGTTGAACCCTGATCTGATTGCCAGGCACAATTCCGCATTCTGACTTTTATGTTTTCTCCTTCTTTCCCTGCTAGAATGTATCCTTGATGAAGGCAGATGCTCTGCAGGCACACTGGGAGTGCTGGGAGGAGGAGGGGGAAGCGAGGGAGGAGAGGCACCAATAGCTAGAACAGACTGGCCCCAGGCCCCGTCCCTCTCCCTTTAGGTTATGACTGGCAGCAGTGGTCCAAGCTATGTCATCTGCTATGCAGTTACTGTATGTGGTGAGCCCTCCAGAGCCAGGTACACAGCTGTCATGATCCCATTTTACAGTAGCACATCTGAGATTCCCAGGAGACAGACACTCAGCTTGCTGAAGTCTCATGGCCCCTAACTCCAGGGCACAAGATCTCCTGAGTTCTTAGTTTAGTGGCTCCTGTGTTTCCATGCCAAGGATGGAAAAGCTGCCCTGGAAAGCAATGCCATCATTACATTCTTCGGGCTGCAAATGCATTTTAGCAACGGATTTCCAGGTTTCCAGTGAGGGCCAGAAGGAGCCACCTCGTTGGTCTCAGCGCCAGGGCTCTTGGTTTTGCAGCCGCACCCGCAGGGCGGCCCTGTTTGATGCTGCAGTTGCCGTGGCAACGAGCACTTTGGCGATTGGTCCAGCGAGGCCGCACTACGTTGCTCCTGGAAGGAGGGGGGCGCTCCTGCACTCCTGTCCCTCCTCCGGATGCTGCGAGAGCAAACCGGCACAGACACCCCCCTCCTTCAGCCCTCCCCTCCTCATCCCAGCGCACTGCCACCCCGGATGTGCGGGAGGGAAAAATCCCAAGGAAGTCCCAGGTAGCAGCGAGGCAGACGCCCCCGCCCAACCTGGCGACCATGGTGACTCGTCGTCTTCCCAGGCTTCTGGGCACAGTGTAAACCCTGCGTAGGAGGACCTGTTTGGAGCCCCCTGCCACATAACACCCAGCATTTCTAGATGAACCTGCCAGTCCTGGGAAAGTGACTGCCCTTGGCTTTCATTTTCTTTCCATCTCGCTTGGGCATCCTGTTCCTCCTCTGAACCACCTTGAGCCTCCTCAGCCCAGGCAGGAGAAAGAGAGAAGGAAATCAGACTTGGGCAGGATGGCTTGCCGAAGACGCTATTTGTGAGTATGCAAGACAAGTTTATCCTAAAGCCTGAAGCAGAAAGGACCACTACTCATGTTGGAGTGAGGGGCTTGGTAGGGGTGGGGTGCTGCTCTGCAGGTGGCTTCCAGGGGAGCAGGCTTGCGTCCAGTGTTTGTCTCCTGCGGCAGAGACAGTGTTGTTGATGATGAGGGGAAAAAGAATCTTAGTCAGCAAGTCTTCCTTGAGCTGTGAAAGTCCCCTACTGAAGCAGGCACCGTCCTCCTAATCCACATCCACAAATGAGGGTCCTAGACTCATGGCCATGGTCTAGGCTTTTGGCAGTGCCCCTGACAGACCTGTTTAGGGAAAGCTTTGATGCTCAGCAAGCCCATGGCCTGCACCCAAGCCAGGTGGAAGGCCAGCAGCAGGCTGAGATAGTGGCTGGAGATGGCCTCCTGTAGGCAGGTGAAGGTGGCAGCAGTGTCCAGCTGTCAAGCACAGGTGTAATGTGCCGGTACAGAGCACCCAGTCTGCTGGGCCTGATGCCAGCAGTGGAGGTGGTGAAAGTCGGGCTTAGGGTGGTGACATCACGGGACTGGGTATTTATGGAAGCAAAGCTGTGCTTAGTGAAGCCAGGCTTCCCAGGGGGCAGTGGGATCCAAATGCCAGCTTCCTTCTAGGCTCTCTGGGGGCTCTGCTGGTGCTGTTCTGGGAAGAGCAACCTTTGCCCTGTGTGGGCACTCTAGGCCCTGGAGACTGAATGAGATTTGATTCTGGTCTCTGTCTGCCCTAGGGTATCTGCTCAGTGCTTGGAAGCTGCTAGGGACAGTTTGGTAATCTTGGACCTTACAAGATTTGAAAGCAAGGCATGACGTTCTTGAATTGGGATCAGCTCCCAGGACTAGGAGGGGGCTTGCAACAGTTTGTAGGAGATCTTCTGGGAGATTCAAACTTTCTTCAAACAGGCTTTGAACTCCAAGCCCCAAGCCCCATGAAGCCCTCTGAGCCCTCCTCCGGCCTTGCCGCCTCCCCTCCTGAGAGGGGCGGTTCCCATGCTAATGAGCCTGAAGGAAAGTAAACATAGCCTGTAGCTGCTTAGGCAGGCTGGGCCAGCAGGCCCAGGCAGGAGGCTCCGGGTCTGCATTTTCAGTGGAGTTCATTGTGAGTTCTTCAGTGGCATGAGGGAACCACACAGGGTCCGTGTTCTCCGTGGCAAGGCCAGAAATAGTAAAGCTTTCCCTAGCATGGAACTTCATCTCACCTCTGGGGAACGTACTTCCCTGGCAGAGCCTCCTTCCTCCTGCCACTCCTTCGCTGGCACAGGAGCCTCTAGTGTCAAAGAAACTGACAACTTGCAGAGGCCACTAAGCTGCTGTGGAGGGAAGATGTCATTAGCATGAAATGTGACAGTTCTCACAGAGAGCAGCTGAGCCCAGGGCCTGTTTCCAAAGCTAGAGAAAACCGTCTAAAAGGTTTTGCCTGGGCAGGAATGAAGACAACTCCTGCCCCCATTTTTAAATGGGGAAACGGAGGCTGGACAAATCACTCCTGGAAACTTGGCATGAACTGGCCTAGATGTTGGACTTTTCGTGGAAATCATTTTGCCAGGAGCACTGCTTAGAGTCCACTACGCTTCCAAGGTTCATTCAACCTGTCGAGGGCCAGAGACTTAGATATGAACACAGCCTTAGGCAGCACCTATCTGGGGATCAGTGTCCCCCACCTCCCTTCCTTGAAGGTCTCTCTACTCTTCCGTAATTCTTGGGGCTCTGTAGGCTGAGCTATCCCTAACCCCACCTCCTCCTGTATTCTGTTGGTATCAACCATCCCAACCAGATTGGCTGGGGAGGGTTGGAGGACAGCTATGACCTCTGCCCTTGCAGAGGGTTTGGAGTCAAGCAGGCCTTGCTGATTTACCTACTAGGCACTCAGCAGCCTATGCTTGTTCTCCATTGTAGTCCACTTGTCCAGGGCAGAGCCTAGCCCAGCCTAGGGACCGCTCAGTAACTACTGCTCCAGACTTATGGTTCCCCAGACCAGCCACGTGGAAGGTGTGCCTCCCTCAACTTGGTTCTGCCTCCCTCAACTGCTGCAAATATAGTATGATCAATCCCTTTATACAGAGCATGAAACTGAGGTACAGAGAGGAAGGAACTTGACTGGGCTCCTGCAGCTATTTGCTATTTGTCCTCATCCCAGACCTGAGCAGTCATGCGTCACCCAATCAAGGTGTCTCTTGGCCTAGTGGTGCCCCCTAAATAGGCACGCTGTACACCCTCTTCTGCCTCCCCAGTCATCCTTGTTTCTTTTGCCCCCTGGGTGTTCTACTATGGGTCACTCTGAAAGTTAAATATATCACTGAGAGAGGTGGGTCCTCAGTCTGCTATGGAGGTGCCCTGGTGATAGGATAAAGGTAATGATGAAAGAAACACATATAGTAACTGAGTGGAGAAATCACAGGGCCTACAATTCTCGACCAAGCTGCAACTGACAACTTAGTCAGCTTAGTAGTGCTGTGAGGAAGGTACCCCATCCTGACTGACCACAGCAGCACCTTCACCATCCTCAAGCGATGGCTGAGGAGGACTCTTGGCTCAGCACATCCTCCGGCTCCAGCTTAGCCAGTGCGGCTGTAAGGATTTTCAGAGCAAGATGCTGGCTGTCTCTTCCCATGTCTGTAGTCCACCCATCTACCCACTAACTGGCTCATTTGTTCACTGCCTGGAACTTCCTGGCCCTTCTTCCTTTCCTTTTCTCTCTGAGCAGCCAAGCAAGGCTAAAGCTGCAGACCTCCCACCCTGCCATTCTCTGACTTCCCTGCTGGGCTTCTATCTACCCTGCCACTATGTTCAGCTTGTTGGGTGGTCAGTGTGCCTTACTACTAGAATATCAGCTATACCTGACAGACTCCTGATGGCATGTAAGCCTCAGGGACCTCTCATACCTAGAAAAATGCCAGGTACATTGCATGAACTCAGCATATGCAATCAAGTCCTGAGTAGTGCCAGGCATTGTCCTAAGCAGGACTACAGAGGTGTTAACTACCGAGCATGCACTGGTAGGCTCCTGGAGAGGCATATGTGAACAACATGAGCCCAACACATGGGTCTCTACAGTTGGCTGAACCCTGAGGACTGGAACACAAAGAGAGCAGGAGCCTCTGAATATGCAAATGTCATGGCCCTTGGCTCATTTAACCATACCCTTTACCCTAGGGCTATTCTTACTTGCTTTGTACAGATAATGCAACTGAGTCTCAAAACAACTTATCCTAGGCAGCACTTAAGCAGGGGTAAACCTGGGGAGTCTTCCAAAGTATAACCTGTTATCATGCTGAAGGGTTTTGCCAAAATGGCAAACACTGGCTGAGTGTGAGGAAAAGAGAGAAATGAACTAGCAGCATGGGTAGGACCCTGTGGCTGGTCCCCACTGTCCCAGCCCAGTGTAGACTGAGCAGAGCCATGGAGGGTAGGGCTGAGGATGTATGAGAGCAGAGGAGCAGGAACCTGACTTGCCCCTTGGCTAGAGTGGGCAGTTGGGGAAGCTGCTGGAGTCAGGAGCATCTGGCCTTTAGGCTAAGCTGAGAGCAGCCATGCATTCTTCCTTGCAGTTTGCAGAGGCCCCATGTTTCTCAGGATGAGGCGGGGTCCTGGCCTACCTCATAAATACTAGCCTAATTTGTTCTCAGAGGACTTCAGGCTTCCACTCTTATTCAGCCCCATACGTCTGCCACGTTGAATCTGTAGTTGGCCCATACGTCAGGGAAGTGACTTGCTCAGGTTCAGGGCTAGGAGTCTGTCTAACCCTAGACCCTGCACCCTTATCACCAGTCCTCATCTCTCTGTCCTTGGGACTGGGGCTGGTAGGCAGCAGGTGTTTAGAAGGTGGGATTCAAGAGGAAGGATCCCAGGGTAGCCAAGAGATAGCAGGACACTGGTCAGGTGCCCCTAAAAAGTATCTGCATGTCATGCCTTTACCATCACTTTTGATAAATCTTTGTCCAGATCAGTTCTATTGGACACAGGATTTAATATTCATTCATTCATTCGTTTGTTTGTTTATACATGCATTCTTTAATTTATTATTGGATGTGTGGCGAGGAGGCACATGCCATGGCACATAAGTGGAGATCAAGAGGAAAACTTTGTGGAGTTGATTCTCTCCTTCCACCTCTTCCTGGTTTTGGGGATTGAATTCAGGTGGAGCTGTCACTGAGTTGAGACCAACTTGAGTAAGACGTCAACCCCCTGCCTGCATCAAACACATAGATGTCCAAATGTGTTTTGTGCGACTTGGCTATACATTGAGTTTTCTAGGAATGTGACTGCTCTCGAAGTCAAGGGAAGATCAGACTGTGATATGTTGGGAGCTCTGCCAACAGCTGTCACCACCCAGGGCATTATGTCTCCAAGGGTAGTGGCTTTCCTGAGAACAAAGTTGCCTCAGCAGGTGCCTGTGGGATCAGTTGGCTATGAGTGGCCTCTGCTTGGCAAATGACTGTTATCTCCACACCAGGTCTTTCCCTGTCTGCAGTGTTCATGTCGAGCAGGCTATGGGTTTGGTGTGGTGTGGGTGTGGACAAGCCTTATCATGTCTGCACTTCCTTTCAGAACAGAAGTGGGCAGTGTAGTTTGGGGTAGACAGAGGGACATAGAGGTAGGGGTCTTTGCAGTGATGAAGTTATTATGTTCAGTCTGGTTTCATAGTCTTGGATTTAGCAAGCCATAAATAAAAATTTGGTGGGTTATGTGAATGTGTTTGGGGTGTGTGTGTCATTTCCAGAAAGTTCCAAAGAGCAAAACTTAGATTTGCCTGGCTCTGTGCCAAGCACTTCACTGAACTCACAGGAATTTGTGGATGTGTAGACACCTGCTATGGCCTCCTCTACTCCACAGGTCTTTCATCCCTGCAAACCTGGCTCTTTGATGTTGCTTGCCTTGAGTGTGTGGGCCTGTGTGGTTACATCTGCTACTGGCTTGCTCTTCATGTATGGCCTTTCCACATCATTGTTCCCCAGACAGCACAGTGTCACCACTCTGTGCTGTGTTACCCAGAGGTGGTTTAAAGTATCTGGAGTACTGAGTGTAGTGGTGGTGGTGTACGCTTGTGATCTCAGCACTCAACATGTTGAGGCAGGAGGATGGAGAGTCCAGGACCAGGTATCTGAAGGTTCTGCAAGCCAACCTTTATGAGTACTGAGGGACAACCATTCTTGATCCCATACCTGCCTGCCATTTCTTCTACGTCTCCCATCCTTCCTGATAACCCACTTTGTGGCTGTTACAGAACAGGCCAGGCTGTGGAAGGTCCTGGAAGCCCAGAATGGGGCCTAAACTACAACAGAGAAGTCACTCCTGCTAGGGGCAGCCTGGTCCTGTAGTCTCTCTGGCTGCTCTTTCCTGCCCTGTTCAGTGCATGAACTCCATGTGACTCCTCTGTCTCCTGACACTCACTGTCTCCTCTCTTTGCTCCAGGACAGCAAGAGGTGCAACAGCTCTGGAGAGCACAGAGGCCTGGGTAGGCAAGGACAAGTAGGCAGTCTGGACATCTGTAGGGTGATGTTTGGGAGCCACATGCTCCATGGAGGCCTAGGCTAGGGAACCTCCCCCAGTCTCTGGGATGAGGAACTTGTTTCCAAGTACTCCTGGAGGCGGAGCCTTAGTGGTGTGTGTGTGTGTGTGTGTGTGTGTGTGTGTGTGTGTGTGTGTGTGTGTGTGTGTGGCTTTAGTGTGATACCGTTCTACCACATGTACATTCTACTCAAGGGAAGAGCAAGACTGAGGAACTGGTGCCCTATGGAGTTCTGAGGTGTTACTGTTTGGAAAAATGACTACAGTGTTGGCAGGAACTCTCAATATTATTTTTTCATAACTGCAGATGAGTCTAAAATTATCTCAGAATCACACATTTGCTTTATCTGGTTTTTGTTTTGTTGTTGTTTGGAGAGGTTGGTGCTGGGAATGGTCTAAGTGTGTGATATAATGCCAAGCTGCACACAAGCCCCAACAAATTCAACCTTTAAAAAATTGAGTCTCTGGAGACTGGAGAGATGGCTCAGCAATTCAGAGTGCCTGCTGCTCTTCTGGAGGACTTAGTCTGGTTCCCAGCACTCACATCAGGCAGCTCGTAACTATCTGTAACCCTAGCTCTTTTCTGTCCTCTGTGGGTACCTGCACCCACATGGCATTCACTCACACAGACATTATGCTGCCTGGTTTTGATGTCAACTTGACACAAGCTAGGATGGTCATTTGGAAAGAAGAAACTTCAAATGAGAAAATGTAGTTACCAGATTAGCATGTGGTACATTTTCTTTTTTTTTTTTTTTTCTTTTCTTTTTTTTTTTTCTCTCGAGACAGGGTTTCTCTGTGTAGCCCTGGCTGTCCTGGAACTCACTCTGTAGACCAGGCTGGCCTCAAACTCAGAAATCCGCCTGCCTCTGCCTCCCGAGTGCTGGGATTAAAGGCGTGCGCCATTTCTTAATTGGTGATATGGGAGGGCTCAGCCCATTGTGGGAAATGCCACCCCTGGGCAGTTGGTTCTAGGTTGTATAAGAAAGCAGGTTGAGCAAGCCATGAGGGACAAGCCAGTTATTAGCACTCCTCCATGGCCTCTGCAGGTCCTGCCCTGATTTCCTTTGATAATAAACTATAACATAGAAGCTGCTTCTGATCATGGTGTTTATCACAGTTATAGAAGCTCTTACTAAGATAGACACATACACATACAAGTGGGTAAAAGTAAAATTATATCTTTTTTTTTTAATGGAGGCTCAGATAAAAGATCTATTGGCTCAGACCCTGGTGATTGTGGGACAGAGGCTGGCCACCTCTTGGTCCTCTAAGGTACCCTGTGGTTATCGTCTTTTGCTATCTTCTTCCCTGTCAGCTGAGATCCTTTTACTCTCGTTTCCAAGGCTCAAGCCCACTGGCAGTCCTGGAACCAGTCTCAGCTTTTAGAAGCAATAATACAAGACCCTCTGGAGCTAGTAGGCCTGACCACCAGTCAGATACTTGAGCAGGGCCTGGCCTACTGTTCCTGGGTCCGTCTTAGAATCAGGGCCCAGCCCTGAGTGTTCCTTTCAAGAAGGCCTCCCCTCTCCCCTGGGCCTGTGAGTCTGCCTGGCTGTCAGCCATGCCTGCTCTCTCTCTGCCCAGAGCCACATATGTTAGTAATGGTACAGTCCCCACGCTCTCCTCTGCCTGCTGCCGCCACAGCAGGCGGCGGGGACAAAGACAAACTGAACACTCCCGCAAATGCCATTTTGAAGACAAAAATGGAAACCAGTCAGCTAAAACGAAAAGGTTACGAGAAACAAGGCCTTTTTGATGGTTTTGGCGTTCTACAAATTGACTATTCTGTGAATTGGCTTTCGGCAAATTGCCTTGTCACAAACTAAGGGAGAGGCAAGACAGAGCTGGTGAGCTGGACTGGGCTGGGGTAGTTAAGGCCAGGTCGGCATGGTGTGAATGTAGGACAAGACTCGCTGGATGCCTGCAGCCATGCCTCAGCTCCTCATTTTGTCCTGTGTCCTGGGATCCATTTAGGTGGGGGATTCAAGTGCCCATGTTTCACATAGCCTGGCCTCAGAGGGGCAAGAGTCCGAAGCTGAGCTAGGGCTGAAGCGTGTCTGGCCACAGGATGCTTTTACTCACCCCAGCAGCTCCATTCCTCAGTACAAAGACATCGTTTGAAGTGGCTCACAAGGGATGTGATGGCATTTTTAATTGCCATGGTACTTGCTGACCAAAGCCTGTCTCTTTGGTGGCTACTGGATAACAGTCAGCATTTCCTCCATTTGTTATCCAGTGTCAGTAAGAGAAATGTCCTCAAGTGTCTCAGACCCCTTACTCTTGGTTGGACTTAAGTCCCTGACTATCTCCAGAGCCAATGAGTGATTAGGCCACCTTGGCAGAGCTCCCAGGACTAGATGGGATCCAGTATGTAGGGATAACTCAGACTTCTCAGATCTCCAGGGAGCTGCTATTAAGGACCTTGTATCTGCTGCCTGTTGGTAGTGTGATTTCAGTAGAGGTCTTAACTTTTCTGAACCCATTTCTTCTTCTGAGTTTCACCTTTGTGGGATGGCTGTCAGGACCTGTAAATAGTGTCCTTGCCTTTGCCATCCCATGGCATCTCCTTAGGTCCCTCCCCAGTGTGGTATGCCTTAGGACATGAGTATCTATCGAGCTGAGGAAACAGATTAACCAGGAATCTTTGGGTTGCAAATGGCCAATTCAAGTGAAAAGAGATTCAAATGGATGCCACTAGTGACCAAAGACCTGGCTTTTATATGGCTGGGCTAAGCACCTGACCCTTGGTAACTGTCCCATGAAAGTCCTCAGCAACTTTGAGCCCACTGGCTAATCTTGGGGCAAATTGGCTCTCCCAAACAACCCCAAGGCTGAGAACCAGAAAGTACTGGACAGGCTGTCACTGTTACCCGGATATCCCAGAACTGGATGCCGGGCAGCCCTGCCTAAACCACGGGACTGGAAATAGAGGGGAAGGTCACATTTATGAAGAGGTTTATTCATGAGTCAGGGAGGGTAAACTAAAGTTAAAGAAAAGTCAGTGGTTTTCTTCAGTGTTAGAAGGGAGCTGGGCCAGGGCAGCTTGGGCACATTACGACTGAGTCTGCAGCCTGCCTCCATGACCCCATCCTGGGGCCCTGTGTGGAGTGTGAGAGTTAGGCTACAAGGAAAGCTTGGGACTCCATGCTGCCTCCAGACTGCCCTAACTTCCTCTTCTCTGCTGGCTTGGGCCTACACAACGAGAATCCTTTTCTTTCTGATTCATCTTTTCCATTGGTATTTCTACAAATCTAAGCCATACCAAAGGTTGTATGTTCCTCAAGAAAATTCATCACTTATTCTTGACAGACCTCAAACCCTTCCTGGCATCTTGAGTCAGAAGCCTTTCCCAGCTGGATTGAGCCTTCCTGTAGAGAAATAGAGGAGAGGAGGGAGAGATGGCATGGCCCACTGCTGACTGCCTGGCCCTAGGGCTGTTCCTGGAGTCTTAAAGAAGTTGAAGGTTGAAGCCACAGGCAGCCTAGGTCACTGTGGCTGGCATTAACATATCCAATGCCTGACCAGGCAGAGAACAAGAGGAACTCAGGCTGACCCCAGGGCATCTACAGAGAAGAAGACTGGGAATTCAAAAGGGACAGGATCCCCTCAGATTCAGATACTTTTAGAATGAGGACCCCTATCCTCAGAACTCCCACTAATTCTAGGGCATTAGTGAGAAGTCCCATGGACAGGACAGATGCTGCCCTGACTAATGCCCTGCAGCACTCCAGGGTTAGGCTTGCACAAAGCTGCTGGGCACATAACCTTGCCTCCCTTCTGTCCTTGTTCCTCAGACATGTCCTTTCCTCGGCCATAGACCTTGGGAAGGTGACTCTTCCAGATAGTCCCTTAGAGGGTGGGGACTCTTCCCCAGGATCACCTACTATAGTGGAAGGCCACGGTATGGGACTGAGCCTGAAACTTGTGCCTGTGGAGCTAACAGATAGAGCCTCAGCTGACATCACCTCTGATTCTGAGCATATCTAAGGCTTGTGCCTGCTCTGCTCATCTCCTAGCCACTCCCCACCCTGCCTTGCTTCCAGCCACACCTCTCTCCTTTGGAACCTCTGATTACTTCCTTTCTGCTGCTGGGACTGCCATCTCCAAGGCCAGCTCTGGCTTTGAGGCTGGTGCTGAGCCTTACAAGTCATCCTGCAGCAACTTTGAACCACCTCAGTCCCTCGGGTTCCAACTGATTTTTCCCTGAAGGTTCACAGCTGGCACACGGGCCTGGAGTTATTGTTCTGTTTGCAGATGTCTGGAGCAGTGGAGTCATCAAAGAACATAAGATGCTTCCTGCAAAGGGAAGCGTGGGGCCTGGCATGGGGTTGGTTCAGTACATGTGTGTTGAGTGAGTGTATGGTATTCTATAGTTCTCTTACAGCCTGTGACCTGCCAGCATGTCATCTCCTTCTCTTTCACAGTACTTCTCTATGGATGCATGTGGGGCAGGCCCCTAACCCTAACCAAACCCTAACCCTAACCCTAACCCTAACCCTAACCCTAACCCTAACCCTAACCCTAACCCTAACCCTAACCCTAACCCTAACCCTAACCCTAACCCTAACCGGAGATAAATTTTGGTAGGAAAAGCCAGAGGGACTCTGGTGAGGAATGAGGCAGCTGTTGGGACTGAGAACACCAGTAACCCCACCTTGGTTGAGCTCAAGGTGAAGACCCTGGTATCCATAGGCCCTGAAAAATGGCCCAGGTGATGGCAGGACTATCCCTAAAGACTCAGGACCTTGATCTTGTTGACACAATGTAAGGAGATTCCAGGAAGGGTCGGCCTGTGTCTGGGACTGCCCTCCACATCTGATTGGACTCTGTAAAGATGCTGCTACCCTCAGCTCAGAACAGGTTCTCCTCTGTAGTGCTACCAGCCTCCATGAGGCCAAGGTTACCTAGGACCTCTGCCAAGGCCACTGCCATCTGGTAGGAGAAGCTCTGCCTCTTGAACAGAGCAGACACTGAGGAACAATGCCTGCTGCCACACCATCTTGTATCCCAAAATAGAAGTGCATGCTTCCCACTAGCTTGGCATGTAAGGCTTGCCCCTCCTGTAGATTCTCCTCCTTTCTGGTTTGGGCTTCAGTCAGGGTCCCTGTTTATCTTGAGAATGCACTACCATTAATGAGGTTCAGAGAGCCTGGCTTCTGGCCCCTGCAATCCCAGGCAGTTTTTGCCCTGTATACTGTTGACTTGACAGAAGGGACATTTAACTCAGAACTGGGCAGCTTCTACTAGACATACTTGTCTGTTCCTTTCTCCTTTTGAACCACGAGGCTCCAATAGCTGTTAAAGAATTCAGGTGTAAAATGCATGAGTTGGGCTGGGGTAAGGTGAGTTGATTCTGAGTATCTGAATCCTGGGAAAACTGCTTATCTCAGCAGATGGTCTTGGGATTGAAGGTCGGTTGCCTGTCTGACTGTGGATGGTAGGTTGGCTTCCTTCCTTATGGGGGGAGGGGGTGGTTCTGCTTCTCTGAGCTTCAGTTACCTCACTTGTAATGTGGGAATCAGAAATTCCAGCTCTAGCTCAATGACTAAATGGGGCCACATCAGCACCCTAGAGTCTGAGCAAGACCTTGTGAAAGGCCAAGAAGACCCAGCAAGTTGGCATTTCTGTATTTGCAATGCTGCTGGGTAGCACCTGAGTGTTTGGCATGACAGGTGTAAAGGTCTGGGTGAGCTGAGCCTAAGGGAAGGGCAGAGACTTTTCTTTCCTGCATTGCATCTGGTGTCTTGTGGTTCCTCCTATCAGTAGTTACTCTTAGAAAAAGAAGGATGTGGTAGTCCCAGGCACCAGACCAAGGCCACTGAGCCATAGCCCTTGCAGGGTCTTGAGCTATATGACAAGGCCTCCACTACTGTAAGCCAGTGAGGGGCTGGATGCATCCCAGGTCCTGGCAATGAGAGGATTTGAATTCCTGGCAAGTGGACCTAACAAGGTGAGCTTTCCTGTTCAAGGCCAGCCCAGTAGTCCCAGCACAGAGCCCTGCTTCTCAACTGACCACTCATTTTCAGAGCTCAGTACAGGTACCCCTACCTGGGACTTTCCTGTGTATGTTTATTGAAGGTGGCTGCCTTCCATTCACTTAGGGACCCAGTATTCTGTGGCCACCTTGCTGTGTGCCTTTTTGGCTACCCACATGTCTACAGGGTTATCTCACCCACTCTGGATTTGCCCATTGAGTGAGGTTGTTGAGTTACACTGGACACTGCTCAGATGAGTGTCTGTTGTCTTCCTGCGTCACTGGGTGGCTGGGGTGGTGAAGTGCACTGTCTTAGTTACTTTTAAATTGCTGCAATAAGACACCATGGTGCAAGCAACTTATAGAAGAGTTTATTGGGGGCTTACAGTTTCAGAGGGTGAATCATGACCGACATGACAGGGAACACGGAAACAGGCAGACCGGCATGGCACTGCAGCAGTAGCTTAGAGCTTTCATTTTGATCCACAAATATGAGGCAGAGAGATCTAACTGAGACTGGTGTGGGTTTTTTGAAACATCAAAGCTCACTCTTGCCCCTAGTGATATACCTTCTCCAACAAGGCCACACCTTCTAATCCTTTCCAAATAGCTCCATCCACTGGGGACCAAGCACTCAACTATATGAGCCTATTGGGCCATTGTCATTCATATTACCATATGCACTCACAGTGGTCCTCTGCCCATGGCTTTTGCTTCCTGTACTTTAAGTTTTCCAAGAACAACCAAAGCTTAAAAATATTTAATGAAAAAACTCTAGAAATAATTTGGCAGGTTTTCTCTGACTTCTGTTCTGGTGTATTATGGTCATTTCTGAGTGTTTTGACTGCATCTAAATGTACAGTGCCTACAGTGGCCAGAAGAGGGTATTGGATACCCTGAAACTTGAGTGACAGATGGTTGTAATGATGTGGGATGCTAGGAAATAAACCCTGGTCTTCTGCAAAAGCAAGAAGTGCTTTTACCCACTGAGTCATCTCTCCAGCCCCAGTAGTTATGACTCTTAGCCCTCTCTGCACCTGTTCTATCTACTATATGTTGAATGTGTGCTTATAAGAAAACCCAACACTATGGTCATTGTTGCTATGGTGTTGGGTATCCACCAGGCATGTTGGAGAATGTCTATGTGTGTAAGAGGTTGCTTTGGCACTGTGTAGGTGCTAGGTTGAGCAAATAAATGACTCACTGTTTCAAATTACACCCTCCCAGAGCTGATGACCACTGTTCTAAACAAATCTCCTTCCAGTGTAAAGGAGAGACCCAGGCCCAGTCTCACCTGGGCCCCTGGCTCTTTCCACATACCTGGTTCAGGAGCATCTAGAGGTGTTCTCCCCTGCAGCTGGAATTTCCAGACTCTGTCTGAACTCTGGGCTGGGCAGCCTGGCGGCAAAGAGAAGTGTAGAGGCCAACCTAGGGACAATCATCTCCCTGTACCTGTGGTGGGCCACCTTGGCTGGTAGACAAGGCTGTGTATGAGCCAGAGCCAGCACAGGAAAGCCAATAAGTCACCTTTGGCTGTTTTACTCAGAGGCCTGAGGATGAGGCTTAGGGCCAGACAGGATGAAGGGTGAGTCTGCCCACTGGCACCTTAGACTCCCTGTCCAAGGCATGAAGATGAGCCTGTTTACAGCTGAGGAAAGAGAGGCCTGGACAAAAGCCTATAGTTCATAAGACCAGTACTAGTGCCAGCCTATGCTAAAGCCCAGTGAGCTGATCAGGAAAGTATCTAGCCCCAGTATGTGACACTGGGCCAAAGGCCGAGGGTATGGGATCATGAGGTGCCCATCCAGTTTGTTGTAGGCACTGGGACAGTGGTTCCTCTGTTGTGTCTGTGTCTCATAAGTCCTGGGGATGGAGTGACAGTATCCTGTGTTCTGAGTAAAGGGACAACTGACCTTCATGCTAGGCTTTCTGTTCTCCTGCAGCCACAGAATGGCCAGGAACGTGGGCTCTTGAGTGCCTTGTCTTAGCATAGCCAAATAGTTCTGCTATAGAATGCCAGTACCTGGTGCTTACACAAAGGGACTGGGGCCTGGCAGGGAGGAGATTTGGGGCACAATGATGCCTACCATCTTCTCTCTTGCCATAATGTCTGCCCCAAACAGAGAAACTTCTAGAGCTCTGAAGACAGGCAAACACTACAACGCTGGCTAGAAGAGGTGGGTCTGAACTTTCCTGCGGCCATCTGAGTTACCCAAGGCCATAAAAACATCTCCACCCTGTGCCCACAGTTCCAAGGACAGCCCTGAAGGAACACAAACACCCCACTGAGTTGCTGCTATGGCCTGTTGACCAGGGAGGCAAGAGAGCTGAGCCAAGCCCACAGCCACTCCAGTTAACTAGGAACTTTGCCACACACCCCATATCCACAAAGGGCAGGAAGGAACGTGTCTTCAGCCCCTAAGCACACAGTCAGTGGGGACATAGTGTCATAGAATGAACATCACAAATATTCACAGCCCCATGCAGCTTCCTGAGACCAAAGCCAGCAGAAAACATCCTGAAGCAGTCACACTGTGTTTCCAAGAAGTTGGAGGAAGGGGGGCTGATCTTCTCTTGTGCTTAGTACTTACCGTGTGTGTGTGTGTGCGCGCGCGCGCGAGCGCGCACATACAATATGTGTTTGTGCATATGTAGAGAAAGACAACAGTGTCTTTTAGTTTTTGAGACAGGGTTTCTCATTGAACCTGAAGCTTGCAGCTGGCCAGTGAGGCCAAGGAATCCTCTTGTGTCTGCCTCCCCAGAACTAGGATTCCAGGACTGTGCCACCACATCCAGCTTTTTACATACATGTTGGGGGTCTGAACTCAGGTCCTCATGCTTTTGTGCAAGCACTTTACTGACAGAACCTCCTCCCCAGCCCCAGTGTTCCCTTTCTAAGCCAATGCTTTGTGTGTTCCTCACTGTCTAATAAGAAGTAGGGGAATGACTTACAGGAGGCAGTGGCTTCCCTTGCCTCTGGAAAGTGAAGCAAATTCCCTCTAAACAACCCTCTTCCAGACCTGACTAAATCTTCTTTGCTTTTAGCTTTCTCTGAAAGGAAGATTCAACTCAAATAAGCATCGCCCACTTGGAGTTTCCACAGGTGTGCCCCTTAGAACAGCACCATGCTTTATTTAAGCCAGTACCTAAGGATTGAGCTCGAAGTCTGCCTCACACACACATACACTGGCCACACCACCACCACTATCAGCCACCAGCCCTCACCCAGACTGGGCCAGCACTGGCCAGTTGGCCTCCTTCCTGGCCTCCCCTTCCCAAAGGCTCCCTGTCTATTTCAGAAACAAGCTCCATCCTTTCTTCACATGATAGCCCACAGCTCTGATAGCAAATGAAATGCATTAAAATAAAGAGTACTGCTAGTGCAAAACCAGGAAGGCTGTAAGGGAGTAAGGTCATCCACCCCATGCCACAGGGAGAGAAGAGTGGGCAGCTGCTCAGAGTCAGTGTGGTTTGTTTTAATAATAAACACTTTCTCGAAGCAGCCAGTCAAGGCACCCTTGGGCTGTCTCCTTCCAGAGAATGGAAGCTCTGTGCTCACAGCCTATGTCCACAGACTCCTAACAGCTCATTCACCACAGATGCAACTGGACATCGCCCAGATCCTCCTGCTGTTAGTCAGCTTTCCAGACTACAATACAACTAAAAACATTAGCTTCTAAAGAAAAACAGGCTATTTTGGCTCATGGTTTTAGAATCTCAGTCCAAGGTCACTTGACCCCATTACTTTATTTTTGGTTTTTTAACTAACTTTTTTTTTTTTTTTTTTAAACTTTATGGGTATGGGTGTTTTACCTATATGTATGTCTGTGTAACGTGTGTATGCCTGGTGCCCTTGGAGGACAGAAGAGGCCATTGGATGCTCTGGAACTGGAGGTACACATGGTTGTAAGCTGCCTGATATGGGTGCTGGAAATCAAAGCCAAGTCTTCTTTTTTGAGAACAAGTGCTCTTAACTGTTAAGCTGTCTCCAACCTGTTTTGTGATGAGACAGTATGGCATTTTGGGAAGCATTTGATAGGATAAAATCATTTGCCTTATGGGAAGGAAGCAAGAGAAAGAAAGAGGAAGAGCCCAGGGTCCCACAGACCCCTTCAAGGGCACACTCCAGGAAGATGCAAAGGTTCTATCACTTCTGAATTACACTGAGCTGGGGACCAATCCTTTAACAGATGGGCCTTGAGGAGCGGTCAGTCACCAAACTATTGTATCCAATAATAAGTCAGCTGAGGCACCTCTGTACCATGGAATAGTACTCAGTAGTGAAAAGGAATGTGGCACCTCAATGAGTATCAGATAACCTTGCTGAGTGAGAAAGCCAGCCCTAAGAATTCTCATCCACATGCCGATCTGTTTAACATTTTCAATAACACAGCTATAGAGATGAGCAGTATCCAGGGCTCTAGGATGGTGGAGAGGCAGCATAATGCATCTTTTCATCTAAGACCACCCAAATAGCATAATTACACAGCCAGACATGCATGCACACACATTCACAGAGGCTTATATACCACTGTACACAGTCCTAAGTTCTGTGGATTGACTGATGTCCTTTTCATAGAGATGGTAGCACTCTGCACGTAAGGTGTTCTTCCTGGGGTAGCCAAGGTTTGAATGCAGGGTCTCCCTGTATATTCTGTGAATCTGAGGTTGTGTCAAAGAGGGTGGGGTACCAAGACTCAGAAATGGCCCCCTGAGGACCCAGAGCATCCTGTGTGCAGCCAGGTACAGAAGCACCGACCACTCCTATGTTTGGTAGAGGAGACTAAGGCCAGAGATGGCTGCTTATGAGAGGAGATTGAGGTTAGCTCCTTGGTACTCAAGGCCTGGGTTCTTGGCTGGCTGCAGCTTGGAGGCTGGCATGCCCGTGCTGATTTTGATCTATAACATAAGTTTTGATAAACTGTTATATACATACAGGAGGTGGTGCACTTTAGCAGTGTGAGACAAGTAGACCCATCACAAACAAATATATGTATAACCAGCATCCAGACCCCAGAACATATCTGCTCTGTGCCCCATCTCCCTTCCAGTTCCAGGAAGCAAGCCTCTCTGACTTCTAACCACAGAGCTACCTGTCCTTCTCTTGAACTGAGTCCATGACTGGTGCCTCTTACCAGGGAGGAAGCATCCAGTAGGTTCTGGAAAAGAAATAGCTGCCTTCCTGGGGTGCTAAAGAACAGTTTGGGGTCAGAGCATGGAGTAGCAGTGCTTAGAATGGGGCTTGGGGCCTCAGACTGGCCTGGATGCCTTCCTCAGAGTTTCAGGAAAGGGGTTGCAGAACCCGACTAGCTGACCTGAATCCTGGTGGAGAGATCCTCAAAGACTTTGGGGTCCCAGGGTAGGAAGCAGCGGCTCCAGAGGAGTAGGAGGAGCTCTGAACAGGGAAGAGAAGAGATATGCCCCCCTACTTCCCCACTCCATATACAAATAAAGAATGTGTACATACAAGTAAAACAAAACTCCAACAGAATTAATGTGCTGGTAGAATGTGTTAATTTGTATTTTGTTGTAGGCATTGTTATCATAACTAATATATGCATAACTTAATTTTATATGTTCCAGACTGGAACATATAAAATTTGCAAAATTTAGAGTTTCTGGCATTGTTGAGTCCTTAAAATATATTAACCCATTTAATATTTCCTAACACTACCAGTGAGGAAGCTATGTGGGGGCACAGACATGTTAGCCACCTTGCTTAAGCCAGTGTGGAGCAGCTAGGGTTTGACCACTAGCCCTTGCCTCCGTAGTTAAGGTTTTATTCTTGAAGGTCTTGATACTGTAAACACTCTCATGGTAGTTATGACACTCCGAGGTCTCTTAGATACCTTTAGTGGCACTTAGAGGCAGCTTGTCATTTCCCCTCCACAATTCCAAAAGACTTAGGAGAATTCGTATTGCATTCAGGACCCAGGCTGGGGTCCTAAATGAATGTGTGCTGAACAGGAAACAGTAAGAAAGGAAAGGCAGGAGTGGGCTCCCTGTCTTTGGCACCCAAGACCTCAGGCAGCCTGGCCACAGAATAGAGGAAAAAGGGTTTCAGATTGGGATCCTCTCAGACCTGGGCCTGTTTGCATGTCAGGGGTCACCACGACTTGCAGAGGCTATGGAATGGTCAGGCCAGCCTGCACAGAATCTTCTGAGGGAAAGGACATGGGTTAAAGAAGTCAGGCAGAGGTGGGTGGAGACCTCTGCCTGGGCCACCAGGGGTCTGTAGCCAAGGAGTGCCAGGAGAAAGCTACCCTCCCAGGAGTGTGGAAAAGCCGTGAGTGGGGTTAACTCGAGCACTACTGCTCACCGAGACCCGCCCGGAACTCTCGGGTCACAGGGACTGAGGTAAAGTCGGGGACAGGAACTTTCCAGTTTCCATCTGTGCCTGGGGACCTCAGCCTGGGCCATGGGGCTCCAGGGGAGAGCTGGTATCCCAGGAGTGCTGACACACCTTTGAGCACAGGCAGGGCCACTGCTTCTGTTCAAGCTCACGGGATCAAGAGGGACCCTTGCAGAGCCATCGCAACATAGGAGCCAAGGGACAGCTGGGGACAGGATCCTTCTGGTTTCTGTCTGTACCCCAGAGCTGACCCTGTGCCACGGCTCTCCAGACCCAAGTACCTCTCATAGAGAGCTGGTCTTCAAGGAGTAGTGACACAGAGGTCTGCAGGAGGGGCAAGCCACAGCCAGGCAGAGTAAGACCAGCTAACATCAGAGTTAACAAGATGGCAAAAGGCAAGGGTAAGAACATAAGGAACAGAAACCAAGGCTACTTGGCATCATCAGAACCCAGCTCTCCCACCACAGCAAGCCCTGGATACCCTAACACACCAGAAAAGCAAGACTCAAAATCATTTCTCATGTTGATGATAGAAGACTTTACGAAAGAAATTAACACCCTTAAAGAAATACAAGAGAACAGAGATAAACAACTAGAAGCCCTTAAAGAGGAAACACAAAAATCCATTAAAGAATTACAGGAAAACTCAATCAAACAGGCAGAATTACAGGAAAACAC
>CM052700.1:52640981-52810608 GCA_028551405.1 Uromys caudimaculatus
AGAGTGAGGGGAGAAGGGAGGGAAGAGGGAGGGAGGGAGGGAGAGAGGGAGAGGGAGGGAGGGAGAGAGAGAGAGAGAGAGAGAGAGGGAGGGAGGGAGGGAGGGAGGGAGAGAGAGAGAGAGAGAGAGAGAGAGAGAGAGAGAGAGAGCGAGCGCACAAAGAAAGCAAGGGAAAAGAAAGGTCACAGGCAGGGAACAGAGGGTCATAGAGCCACTTGGGAGTTCAGGGACTCAGCAGGAAGTTAGAAAAGTGGTTTGGGAACCAGGGCAGGGAAACTTCGCTCTGGATACCCAAGTGCAGGCTCACAGCTCTGGACAAGCCTGCACAGCTGAGTCCCTCCACTAAGACTCAGGATAGTTTGTTTATGGGTGCTCAAGCAGTGTCCCACCACTTCATGCACAGAAACAGAAGCAGGAAGAAGCCTCTAGATACCCAGTATCTGCTCACTAGGGCTGAAGTGGGTCTCTGCAGAAAGTATCTGCTGCCGGGCAGTGTACAGTGTTTCAGGCTCTGGCCAACTGCCCTCTTTCTTCAGGCATTTTGGCCAGACTTCTGACCAGTGTGTCAGAAGGGGTGGTAGGCAGGTGGGAAATTCATCAGAGAGTCAATTTGGCTAAACTGCCAGGCACTGGGAGAAGCTGTGCTGGCACAGCTTCAGCCTGGTGAAGGAATACAGGACAGGCAAGGGTAGAGAGAGGAACCCATATCCTCTGGGGACACAGGGTCTCCTAGCCTCTCTAACCTTACTACTTTACCCAATGATATGTGGAACCAGCCCCTGGTCTGAGGCACTGTGGACCAGGCAAGGCTCTGGCACTGTCTTCTGTGTTGGCAATTTTCCTATGGTAGTGAGGTGGAAAGGTGGTATTGAATTCAGGGAGATCGGATGCATGGGGGCATTGTTGCTGGCCAAGACCTCCCTGAGTTACCACAAGAGACACTTGTTGCCTTTGTCCACCGCTAAATTGAGCAGCAGGAAGTTCATGCCAATGCAGATGCCCAGCTGGTGCAGAGGAGGAGAGAACCCTTCTCCTGTTGTGGGCCTGCTATATGTTGAATTGTCATCCTCCTAACTTCTTGTATTGGAGTTATAACCCCAACTCCTCCAGAGTGTGGCCTGGTTTGGAAATCAGGTCTTTAAAAGAGTTAAAATAAGATGGGGTGATAAGGATGGCCCGAAGTCCATCTCCTCATAGCAGAAAACTTGGCACAGATGCACACAGGGTACGCTGCTGTGAGGGTTGGCTGTGTCCACTGCACTGGGCCACAGGTGCCAGAAGGTTACATTAGAAGCATTCAGATGAGCCTTCAAAAGCACATTGCATGAAGTTAGTATCTGATCTGTGGGTGACCTTTCTTATTTGGTAGCTTTGCCTTGTCAATTGGAGACCTTAATAGACAAGGCCCAGTAAAAGGCACTCTTGCCTGCTTGTGCATCAGCTGGGATGTCATCATTTTCCTGCCTTTAGATGCTGACTGAAACACAGACTCTGGAGTCTATAGTTATCAGCTTTGTAATCCTGTGAGTAAGTCAGAGGATGGATTAGACAGATAGATAGATAGATATAGATAGATAGATACATACATACATACATATATATGTGTGTGTGTGTATATACACAAGGGTGCAGACATATACATATGCATATAGATATAATGATCCTGGACTGTCTATAAACCAGGGAGAGAGATCTCAGAAGATACCAGCCCCACTGGTACCTTGGGTTGAACTTCTCTATAAATACCAAGAAAAGAAGTTTCTCATGTCAAACTTGGCTGTTCTGGAGCAGGATCATTTATGAAGAATAGAGCCTCGCCTCTTACACTCCTCGAAAGAAGGAAACCCAAGGTTGAGGGGCCACATCCATTCCCTACCTTATGGCAGACAACAGGCAGGTGAGGAACACACTCCCAGGACACCCTGCCCCCAGGATGACAGTGTGCTCCACTGAGGGGCTGGCCTGCAGAGCCACATCACTTCTTCTAGCCCTCAACACTATTGCTCTGGGGATGGGACGTTACCTTGGAAAACACACTCGGACCAGAGTGTAGTCCTTCTAAACCAGTCCTGGGCTTCTGTCTTATTCTGTGAAGTGGGCATGAGGCCCCATCTCCAGCTTCTCCTGAGGCTGTGGAGCACAGGGCACATGTACAGACCCAATCAGTACAGAGTCCATGTGCTCTGTGTGTGGAAGCATCAGGGAGATGGTGGAACATTAACCCAAACATGGAATTTAGGAGGATGCCAAAATACCCAAGCACCAAGTAAACAATGCTGTGGCTTGAAACAAGCACAGGCTGTGGCTTGTCTCACCACCCGATCATTGTGTAATGGGAACAGTTGAAGAGGCCACAGTGTCCAGGCCTCAGGGCCTCGTGTGCCTGCAGGGCTGATAGTGACATGTGAGCAGATCTATAGTGTAGGCTGTATACTTCACAAACTCAGTCCCTTGGCTCAGAGCATGAGCGGCATCTTGGTGAGAAGTGTATAGAAATATGTAGTATGTATAGGTATGTGGTACCAAGGCGCGTACAGTACAGAGGAACGTATAGTGCAGTGATGCATGATAGAGATGTGGTGTCAGGATGCTTGGTCTATAGGGGTGCGCACATTTTCCTTATGTACCAGGCTCCACTGTGGCCCCACCTCAGATTTTTGCTGGCCCTGAGCTTCAGAACCAGGAAGACAAAGTACCCAAGTAGAGACCCCTGTGTAAGGCTGTCCATCCCAATATGATCAGTGGAAGGCTACTCTGGAAATGCATGTTGCCTTTAATGTTTGGATGCATGGTAGACAAGTCAGAAATGGGGGTCAGGACCACTAGTCAGCTGGCAGCTTTCCTGTGACCTGAAGAGAATCCGTCATCCTTGAATCAGTACAGATGTCCTGCTGTGATTATGTCCTAGCATGTCCTTGCTTTATGAAAGACACTCCACAGCTGTAGGGTCTTCGTGGCTGACTTACTTTCAAAAGCTTAAGAGTATGTATGCTTGTGCGTGTGTGCGTGTGCGTGTGTGCGTGTGTGCGTGTGTGCGTGTGTGCGTGTGTGCGTGTGTGTGTGTGTGTGTGTGTGTGTGTGTGTGTGTGTGTGTGTGTGTGTGTGTAGCAAAGCCCCCAGCTAAACTATGTGGCTAGAACACTGCCCAGGGAGAGCAGCCATGAGAAAGTGCCCCGAACTAAGCTTAGTCCCAAGCCTTTATGCAACTTTCCCAAATCTGCACTTAATGAAGCTCACAGCAAAGAATAGAGCTCTGGGGGTCAGTGGCACCTGCTCTTATTCTAGATACTCCAGGAGCCCTGTACCTCATACCTCCTCTCCCTCAGGCCTCATATCCAGTGCCTCCCTTGTCATCCTGTCTAAGGTAGTACCACTGTCCACTCCCCTTCCATGTCACCCTGCTTTGTTTTCTTGTTTGCCTTCTCTAGCCTGACACATTACCTAACTTGCTTACTTAGCACCTGTGACTTTTATCTACTGTTTCCTGAGGTTAGCTCCAGAAACAAAGTATGGGGTAACCAGCCTGTAGTCTGGTCCTACTCTTGCCATGTGTCCTGCCCTACTGAGGAGTGCTCCACTAAGCCTTCTCAAGCCACCTG
Organism: Uromys caudimaculatus; assembly: GCA_028551405.1. Taxonomy (NCBI): domain Eukaryota; kingdom Metazoa; phylum Chordata; class Mammalia; order Rodentia; family Muridae; genus Uromys; species Uromys caudimaculatus. The sequence continues at coordinate 52,644,581 of CM052700.1, forward strand.
GCAGGGCCACTTCAGGCTCCTGAACCAGGTTAGGGTGATCCTATCCCCTACCTCAGGCTGGTCGCTGCTTTCTGGTCAGCAGAAGGTATGTGGCCTTACCTGTAGGCAGTGCTGTGAGGAGGTGGCTGTGGTTGGATTGTCAGCAGCACATGGAAGTGTCATGGTCAGGGAAGTCCTAGGCATGTGGAGGTGACCATAGTCAAGTCAGTAGCATGCTGGCAGGAAACGTATTTGCTGAAACTCAGTAGCACCTTCTAGTTTTCATGGTAACCTTCTACTTGCAGCAAGGACATGAGTTTTTCCACTGAGAGGAGGGAGGTAAAGTTTCTTTTGACATAAACTTGTTCAGTTGGGAAGGCCAGCTCCCTTGCCGCTCTGTGGTTAACTTGGTGTCTCGAGCTTGGAAGCTGCTTGTAAGGGTCTGCACAGGACTCTGAAACGAGTCAGACAGCTACCTGCAAGCCAGCATGGCTCACCATACCAGTGTCTCCCCACTCATCCACACAACTTTTTTGTTTGTTTTTGTTTTGGTCTACTTTCCAAATCATCTCTGAAATGTCTCCACTGTCACTGTGGCTTCTGTTCATTCTGATCAAGTGGTGGGAACACTCGTGGTTCTCCTCTCATCTCCTTGCCTCTCCTCCCTTACCCTCCCCTCTCCTCCCCACTTTTCTTCACCCTGCCTTTTCCCAGGCCAACATGGAACTCACTCTGTAGCCAAGGCTGGCCTTGAACTTGCAAGGGTGTCCTGCCAGTCTCCTGGGTGCCAAGATTCCAGGCCTCAGCTGCCATGCCTGGCTTTTCCCCCTTGATCCTTACATGTGGCTAACTACCTTCAGCACATCCCACCTTCAGGATTGGCAGATCATCTTCCATAAATGTTTTTTACTCTGTCTTTCTGTGTAGATAGCTCCTGCCAACAGGAGAAAGCCCAGTCTCTCCTGATGGGCCCAATCTCAGGCCAATGTTGTAAGTGAGGTGGTTTTAAAATAAAACATGAAACCACAATAGTGGTCTACTGAGAGTTGGTGTCTGAAAGGACACTGAGGCCTGAAAGGACATCGAGGAGAAGAAGGCCACAGAGGAGCCTCCACCAGCCAGCTGGCCTGAACAAGTGTGTGTGTGTGTGTGTGTGTGTGTGTGTGTGTGTGTAACAGAGAATTGGATGGGAGAAACAGAAGGCAGAGAGGCCAGAGAGGAGGTAAAGTCCTAGGGAGGATGCAGCAGCCCTCTTAGAAGGGGAGTTGTACATACATATATACAGACAGACAGACAGACACACACACACATGTACACACACATCCTATCTGGGTCCCTTGACTTGTATGTCCCATGGAGTCTATCTAGAGACCAAAGAATTTAGACCTCTCAGCTCAGATCAGGACCAGAAGAGTGGCTTTTCTCTTTTACTTATGTGTGGACTATGGAGTACTGGCAATAAGACAGGTTAGGGCAGACACTAAGAAAGACTTCTATGGTGACTAGAAAGCCATGTTGCTTGGTGGCTATTTTAGAGCAAAATTCTTAGGCTCAGTTCTTAGATGTACTATTTGAATAACTTGTGCATGTGTGTCCATACCTCTTTATACCACAATCTCTTTGCTCTATAGCAAAGTAATAGAGCCAGCCACTTCTAGTGTCAGCTGGAACATGTGAGCTTGTGGCACAGAACACTGGCGACAGTGAGCAGGGACTGAGTTCTCACTGGGAGAGGCTTCACTGTTACCACTGTCATGGCCAAAACTCAATCCCTTGGAGTTTCAAAGAGCTTCAGGGGTGGGGAGGGGAAGGGCAGGCTTTAGAGTCAGATTTCCCTAATTCACCTTGAGAAGGATGCTCATGCCTCAGTTCCTCCTATTGCCTTGGTTCCCATAAGGTCCCTGGATCCATCTTTCTCCTTGTTTTGTGGGTGAAGATCCAGGTGGAGATGAGGCTCTGAGGGTGTCATGGCTGTATAACTCAGCAGCATGACAGGATCAAGGTCAGGGCTCTGCCAGCCACTAGATCTGCAGTGTCCTTGCTGTATGACTGTGGGTAAGTCAGAGCACCTCTCTGAGGCTCTCTGCCTCCACACCTAGCAGAGAAAAGTTGGGCTAGGGTCCATGTTGCTTGGGATGCCTTATTTCCCTATATGGAAGATGGAGAGAACCAGCAGAGATAGCTCTTGTTTCCACTAATGGCTCATCGGAGACCCTGCCTACCAGGATCCAACTGCTGGTGTGTTCAGTTGGTCCTGGACTCTGGTTCTGTCCTGACACCAGGTAGAGGTTCTGTTACCAAGTTACCAAGTGACCATGGCCCAGGATCAGCTCCCTCAGATGCTCATGGCTGTCTGTGCTCCCCCTTCCTCCCAGAAACAAAACTCCATCTGACCATGTAATTGTCCTCAAACTTCCTCCCTGTCTGGCCCCTGGGAATAGCTGGAAAATAGCCTACCCAGATGGTTCGTAGGCCCTGGCTCCAGACCCCACCCTGGATCCATGCTAGGCAGGTCATGTCCTTTCTCTGGATTTCAGTGACCTCACTGGCAAAATGAAAGGCAGAGGGATCAAATGAGAGAACTGCTCATTCATTAATTCATCTGTCATTTACTCATTAGCTGCTGCTCTGGGCTGCCTGCTATGCTGGGGCAAGAAGACCTGAAGCATAGCCCCCTCTTTACCCTCAACTCTCTCAGCTCTGTGTTTTCAGTTGTGTAGTGGCACAGAAGGGCCCCAGGCATTCCATAGAGCTGGAACAATCAGAGATGGCTTCCTAGTAGGTGGGGTGGGGGTGGCACCCAAGTCTTAAAGAACAAGAAGCTGCAGAGAATGCAGGTGACCAGCTTAGCTGTTTATTATCTCACTATGGGATCACTAGACCTATGAATTGAAATGAGAGCTTATTGTCCACACCTAAAACTCACCTCTGTTATTCTCACCCTCTAAGCAGGATGCTTACCCATCATCCTCCCTGGCCTTGTTTCTTCCTGCCAATTTGTATGATCCCTGAGCCAAAACCTGCCCTTAGGCTCAGTTCCTAGTGGTGACCACCCCTCAGGGAACAAATGGAACATTTTCTGTGCCTGGGTGGTGGTGACTCCACAGGCCATGTGAGTCAGGGTTGAGGGTGAGGACAGCTCTCCACAGAGTTTCCATGCAGACCTGCCCTCCTTCCCTACCTCACACTGTGCTGTGACTCCCTATGCCTTTGGGAGGATGGAGGGAGCACTCCTTCCAGAGCACCACCCACCCTCAATCTTCAGTTGCCTGTAACAACAGATTCTCATGGAGCACACTCCATTCCAGCCCACATTGCCCTGGACCATAACAGTGGGAGGTTATATAACAGTGGGAGGTTACCTCACATCCCTAAGGTCACTCAGTTCTATATTGCCCTCGGTAGTCTTGTGGCCTATATCTGCCTTGTGGCGAGGATGGTGGGATTCCTACCTCCACATGTCAGTGGGGGCAAACAGAGAGGTGAGGTACCTCAGATATGGACAAGGAAGTCCAAGGTAAGTAGAGTCTGTCTTGTTCCTAGGGACAAGCCTCTGCAGGGCAGGGTTGGCATCCATGGTCAAGATACCTTAGTGTATGCCCTCAGTGTCCTCATCCCTGACATGCCCGGGATAGGGTACAGCCTAGTAGAGTGCACACAGTCCCTGGGTCCCTTTCCCTGCACTGTGTGTGTGTGTGTGTGTGTGTGTGTGTGTGTGTGTGTGTGTGTAACTGTTACCAACTGCCCAGGCTGAAGAATACAAGGAAGGCAATTATGAAAATGGTCAGGGAGCCCAGCATGCCCCAGATCATGCTACTGGGTGCTCCCTGTGACAGCTGCTGTACCGCACAGTTCCCTAGCACAGAGATAGCTGTTTGTGGATGTGAAAGGAACTTCTGACCCAAGCTGGACAAGAGTGGCGTCCATAGGTTTGTGGGTGGAGTTCAATAGCAAAGCATGTGCAAGGGCCATCCCCAATAAACAGGAAGGAAGGAAGGTGGCCCCTCCACAGAGGTGTGGGATGTGGCTTGTGAGTTTGCCCCTTCTGGTAGACCTACTAAGTTCCTCTCTGTCTATAGTCTCAGCCTGACTTCCCCCAGGTACTTTCAGCTCCTTAAACAGTGTCCTGCATCCCATAAGCCAGAAACAAAAAGCAGCCTTCAGAGAAACTGGGGAGGTAGTATCCTTGGGAAGCCATGCCCATTCTAGGACTAGCTTACTGGCTATAAAGTGGACAGATGTGGATCTCATGGTGAGGAGGAGAACAAAATATAAAGAAGAATACAGTGAGACCCAACCTTCTAAGGGTATTGATGTCAGCCCTCCACAGGGTTCTGGCCTCTGGTACCTGACAGTGATATCCTCTGTCTGACCAGCTCGTGGGCACAAAATGCTTCCTGCACTGTCCTTCTGGTAGCTGCCCTGGCTGGCATCTGCTACAGAACGGGTAGATAAGATACAGGTAACTAATAGCTATACATCCAGCTAGTGACTAGTGTCCATGGTGTTCAGTAAACCCAGGACCAGAGCATCTGTGCCTGAGCTAAGAGGCTAGGAGACACAGGAAAGTCAAGCCTGGCGGGTAGTCTGGGCAACACAGGGCCTCAAATTTGTCACACAGCTATTCCTAGCTATGGATGCAAACCTGGGGATCACGTGAGACACAGCGTGTCTGATAGGGAGGCTGGGCAGAAGCTCAGCAAGGAAGAGAAAGCTGCTGTGGCAGTTGACATCCTTTGTTGTTGGTCAGTGTTGGGACCAGATGCTGGCCTGGGGCAAAGGAGAGAGAGAAGGAGGTACTGGATAGAAGGATGGATGAGAGGGTGATGGATGGAAGATAGGCGGATGGATTGATGGAGGATAGGTACATTGATGGACAGGTAAGAGAGCAGGTAAGTAGATGTATGGATGGATACAGTATGATCTGATGGGTAGGTAGGCGAGTGGATGACTGATAGGTAGAAGATGAATGAGAGGATGATTGGTGGATGGAGGATGGGAGAATGATGGGTGGGTAGATGGATATTGCATGGAGAGGGGTTGATGGATGAGTAGATGGAGGATGGATTGATGGTAGATGGTGGATAGACGAATGCATGGTAGAAAGAAGGAAAAGAAAGAAGAGAAGGAGAAGCACAGGAGGAGATGGATAGAAAGGAAAACCAACAGCTGAAGAACACACTGTTTGGTGATAAATGGGAGGGAAGGAGGAAGAGGAGGGGCGGGAGGGGAGGGAGGAGGAGATGAGTTGGTTATATTAACCCAAGAGCCCACAGGTGGTGCACTGGAGAGACAGGTGCCCGGGCGGGAGACAGAGAAAGCAAAACAAAAGTCCCTACCCCACAAGGCCCTGAGAAAACTCATCTGTAGAGCATTTCTAACAAGCTGTGTGTGCTGTGGGGAGAGTGAGACTAAGAGCCCATGAGCTCTGTCACAGAGTTTCCTTAGGTCAGGGTGGGCAGCCTTAAAGGGCAGTGAGCTTCCCTTCACTGGTGCTCAGCAGAGGCTGGCCAGAGCTTTTCAGGAGCCCTGATGTCATACAGGGTCTGTAAGAGTGGTTTATGAAGCTTCCTGTGGTGGAAAGGAGGTTTTTGGTTGTTTGGGTTTTTTTGTTTGTTTGTTTTTGTTTTTGTTTTTTTTTTTTTTTGGCTTTCAGAACCCCCAGGGAGGCCTTTGTTGAGAGCCATTTTGTTTTCAGATCAAACGTTTGGTCTCCGTTTGGGTAATGGACAATCTGCAGCAGCTGGAGCTCTGCTGTGGGAATCAGGCTGGAATCAAGGCAGGATTGTGGTTATGTGTAGGACCAAGTGAGAGCCTACAGACAGCAAGGCAGAGCACTGTCTGCCCCTGAGCCTCCAGTGACTTGGTGCTCTGGTACCCACTGGACAGGACGGTTATTTGCAGGCCCTGGGCCTCCTGCCCTTTGGGGTCTTCCTGGGGCCTGTGGGTGGAAAAAAGCCCTCCAGTGGGCTGTAGCCTGTGAGTCACTGTCCCCAGGGGCTCCTGCCTGGGAAGCCCCAGCTGCCAGCCCTAGACCAGGCCCTGAGCAGCTGTCAAGTGGGTGGGACTCCAGCTGGGCCCCAGTTTGGAAAGACCCCAGGGGTGCAGCCCCACCCTGGCTCACTCCCCAGATGGGTCTAGCCTCATCTGTGGCTCTAAGAAGGTTGGTTGGCATTCAGAATTTAGTGCCAGGCACTCAGTCTCAGTCCCTTTCCAGGCCTGTGACTTGTGTGCCTTAGTTTCTGTACATGGTTGACAAAGTTATTGAAATCCACTTTGTAGGCTATGCAAGAAAGCAGATGGTTTTGCTCATACCTGTTGGGAATCCCTCCCTGTGCATCAGGCCCCTAGAACTCTTGTACGCTAGAGAACACGGGCCAGAGAGGAGAGAGAACACAGCTAGTGACCCATAACAAAGCATGACCTGGCTAGAGCTGGGAAACTTTCAGGGTCCAGTGGAGTCCTTGGGAGCAGGCTGCTATCCTAAGGCACAGCCCCAGTTTGGTCTTCTTTTCCTTTCTGTCCAGGCTTCTTCTGGAGCCAGCAGCAGAGTAGACCCTTCTCAGTCCTGTGGGCAGGGCTGTAGCCAAGGGGCGGTGTTGGGTTTAGGCCTCTAGGGACTGGTGGAGGATGTGGGCCCGCCCTTGCTTCCACAGCCTCCCTCCCTCATTACTGCCTCTCCAGTCCCCCCCTGGCCTCTGGACGCACAGGCAGCCTCAGGGCTCCCAGAGCTCTCACTTTCCCTCACAGTGGATACCCCCTCTGTCCCGCCCCAGTGACTCACTGCTCCCCTGGCCCTCTGCCACCCCCTGCCTCTTGGCAGGCGGCAGGCTCAAGGTTGTGCTGAAGCCACTGGGTCTGGAGTGTGAGGGACGCTCAGCAGCCAGGATCTGGAGCTCCAGTTGGTCCTCCAGAAGCAACAGAGGCCAGCCCGGGATAGCTTCGCCAGGAACCTGCAGTGGCCTGGGAGAGTCAGAGCCTCTCCTCTCCTTGTCTTTGGACCTGTTATTTTTTTCATCCTCATGAAGAAGGAAGTGACCTGAGAGCTCAAGACAAGAGCCATCCCCTGGCTGGGAGGAGGCCCAGGGTCCAGGACAGTGGCAAGCCCCTCCCCCCAACCCCCCCAGCCACTGCACTCACTGATCCAGGCATGAAGGGTGATGGTGGTGCTGTGTGGGGCCTCATGTGGAAGTACTGCATCTCCGTGAGGACTCTCAGGTACCAGGGACAGGGTGTGGAGGCGGCTTTGCCCTAAGAGGGCCAGGTGAGGGACCTGCATGGTTTAGAGGTTCGGGAGGGAACAGGGATGGAAGACAAAAAGGCTGAACCTGGCACCCTCGAGAAGTGTGGAGTCTAGTGGCAGGGAGGGAAGCAGGAAGAGAGTGGTCCAACAATCAGGGCATGTGCTGGCCACTGCCCCCAGGGGAAAGCCACTGGAGGTACAGCGCACAGCGAACAGGAGACACTTGTTATGTAACAACCACTGTTTCTGAAGTGTGACTTGGGTGCCCACCCTGAGACTGTTATGCTTGGGTGAACAAGGATGGTATGCTTTCCTTCAATGTCCAGTGAGTGACAGTTTCTCTACCTTCCACATCACCCCATGACAGGGAGCAAAGTCCAGAATCTGATGCTAGGCTGCATTAGATTTGGGTTCAGGCTTAGGCATTCTTAGACCTGTGTGTACACTGACTTAGCACCCACCCCCAGGCCCCCAGTGAATCATTCGGTCTGAAGAGGCTTTTAGGATTGGTGTGAGGATTGGTGTGGACCTGAGTGCCTGCAGCCACCAGCCAGTGTTGAGTGTAATTACCTGCAGCCACAGTTACATCCATCACCTCAAGGTCTGTGGGAGGTGCCTGGAAGGTGCCCCTGTTTAGAAATTAGGGAGGAAGGTAGAGCAGAGCTTTAAGAACCTCTGGAGAGAGACTACCTAGGGACAGGGTTCTCCTGGGCATGGGGTGGGATACCTGGGCTTGACTCCACCTTCCATCACATCTGATAGAACCTGCTTAGAGCAGAAGGCTGGAAGCCACAGGATCTTAGGCAAGACTGGGCTTTCTCCTCTGAGGATGAGACCATAGTCTCTACTTTGCACGCAGGGGGACCTAAAAGTGCCACTGGGGGCATGTGCCTTAGAGATTTGAATTCTTCCTACTCGTGTGCATTTTACTTAAAGAGAATGTTTTATAAAGAATAAAGGAGTAAAGAGTCCTTTCTCTTCCCAGGTCCACTGTCTGGTATAGCAACTGCACACGCTCCTCCTCTTCATCCTCCTCCCACCTTCTTTATTTTCCGTCTGCTTGTCCTTTCTCCATCCCTTCTTCTATTTCCTCTTTTCCCTTTTTTCCTACCCTCCCCCACCTTCTTTCCTCCACAAAATACTTGTGCTACCACATAGGAAATACTAGTAGTGAAAAACAGCATCATTCAGAATAAGTTGTCATGTTGATGAAGATAATGACAGTTATGAAGAATAAGACAGGTATTCAAGCACAGGTATTTGCTGAGATGAAGCCTGCTGAGCTCCCTAGAAGCCCAGGGGAAAGGGGAATTGCAGCTGCACAGTTCCCTCCCACTTTAACAAGAAGTTCATGTACAGTAGCCACAGTTACTCTTCTACAAGGCAAGACTGTCTAGAGCTCTGAATGGTAGGCCTTGGGCCCAGACAGATTTATAGTTTCCAGGCCAACGCTGAGAGGCATTTTGCTTGGACAAGGATGCCAGCTGGTTGTGGGAACAGAGAGGCAGAGTCTAGCCCTATAGTGAGTCACTGGCTACTTTTCCCTGCTTTGGTTCATGATGGACCTCCTTGGGTGGGTAGCTCAGAAGCCAGACCAGGCAGGGACCCATCAAGTGCCCAGTGTTCTGGTCACACCAACTGCAATAGATTTTCCTGCCTCATTCTCTCCTGGAGTTTCTAGGGGTCGGCTCAATGGAGAACCCTCAGACCTGTTCGAAAATGTAGTGGGCCAGCATGAGGAGGACCCTATATCTTGCACTTCCGAGGAGCTGTTTGTACAAGTGATCATTCTGTGCCTCAATTTCCTCATCCACAGAATGGGAACATTGTAGAGCTCCCTGTGGGAAGGTAGGGAATGCTTGTGGCCACTGGTAGTTGGTGCTGATGCAAGGTCACCTCCCCACTGGTGATGTAAGACAGCTTGGGCTGGGTGTGAGCACTGTGAACTGCACTGGGTTTGCCTAGTCCCAGACTCAGCCCCCATAGGCACCATGCATCCTGTGCTTAGCTGAGGAGAATGGGCCAGGGCGAGTGGGGGTGGAGTTGTTCAGGATTAGTGTATTCTTTCCAGACGCTGCCTCCCATCCCCAGAAAGTTGAGGCCACTCCCCAGAGCCAGATATGAAGTGAGCCAGCCCAAGCAGGCTTTGGGGCAATCTCAACTCCAGGGCTGCCAGGGGAGACCCAAATCCGCAGATCTGTGGTGGGGCAGAGCTGGCAGCTGCTGGGGGACAAATTGGAGGGTTGTGATGGGACAGCACATACTTTTCCACTTGCGTCTTCAGATTCTCCTCCGCCTGAGCCTGTCACCCCTGGCTGAATCCCACTCACATCTGGAAAAGCATGAGGTGTACATGGAGCTATTGCTGCTGCCGGCCCTGGCTAGCTGCCAAAGGGATCCAAGGCTCCAAGACAAGGTCTCTGTGAGGGCCACACTGGCTCCTACTGGCTCCTGGGCAGGACAGCAGGGGGTGCAGGGCCATCTGGGTCCAGTGCCTAGGCACTTAGAAGATCTGTCTTTGGTTCTTGCTGGACTTTGCTAGGCTGTTTCCATACTCAGGGAGAGAGGCAAACTGAGCCAAGCTCCAGGGCAAGATTAGCAGTGGGCTCTGGTGGATGGTGCCAGTGAAGCACATAGGTGTGACTCTCTTCCTCTCCCTTCCTTTGCTTGAGTCTCAGTCAGGGCTGAGGCAGTTGTCAGAGAGAAAGGGAAGGGAATACAGACTCAGGAGGGGCCCACTTGAGTTAGAAACTTGGCGTAGCCTTGTGAAAATGTAGGAGACATTTGGAAGGCAGTGGCAGGATCCCTGCAAGCCAGCCCCAGTGAAGAGGTACCTGTAGCTGTCATTTGTCAGCTATTGTTTTTGTTTTTGTTTTGACAACCCTGTCCCCTAGTTGGCTTCCTCTGGTGACTAGTGGCCTTCTGCGAGTGCTCAACCCTGCCCCCCTCATAGGCTGTATCCCCAGCCTGCCCCCCACAGGCCATATCCTTGATATGTCTCCCATCGGGTCATAACTTCAGTGTTAGAGTTAGCTCTACCTGTCAACTTGATATAATACTGGAGTCACCTGGGAAGAAGGAACCTCAACTGAAGAACTACCCAGATCAAGTTGGCCTGTGCCGATGTCAGTGGACCATTTTCTTTATTGCTCATTGATATAAGGAGGGCCCAGCCCACTGGGTCAATGCCACAGGAAGGTGGGCCTGAGCTGTATAAGGAAAGTAGCTGAGCAAACTGGTGAGAACAAACCAGTAAGCAGTGTGCCTCCGTGGTCTCTGCTTTAGTTCTTGCCTCCAGGCTCCTGCCTCAGTTTCTGCCTGGACTTACCTTGTTGATGAACTGTCACTCATACAAACCCTTTTGCCGCTCCCCCCCCCCAAGTTGCTTTTGTGCAGAATGTTTTATCACAACAACAAAAAGCAAACTAGAGCAGTCAGCTTATTCCCCAAAGATCTTATCCTCACCCTCTCTCCCATCAGACTGAAGTCTCAGCCTGTCTCCATTTGGCTCCAGAATGATTGTCACATATTGGTTTATTTGGGCAAGAGTGGGTTTGTCTCTTGAAGGCTCAAGAGGCAGTGGTATCTCCTAGGCCAGGCTGCCCCTGGACACACAGTGCTGACTAGGAGGCATCAAAGGAGCAGACCTGTCCAGGCCTAATAGGCCCTTCTCCCCTCCTGCTTCAGCTGTCTCTGGGCAGGGGGGCTGGGAACAGATGGCATCTAGGCCCTGATAGTGTCCTGAGAGATTGCTGGGACAATCAGCCATCTGGTGCCCCGCACAGGAGGCCCTGAGGCTGTCCTCTTCCCATCCTGTGCTGTGCCTGCCTCAGGGAACCTATGACAAGGGGAACCTCTTTCCCACTTGCAGCTTCCTCCTGCCTTGCTGTTGTGCTCCTTCCCCTTGCTGGGCAGTTGGCTCTGCACTCTGGGCCCTCAACCTCCCTGCTGCCCCATCCTGATGAGGCCACAGTGGCCAGAATTCACCTCACTCCTCCCTTCCTGGACATAGCTTAGGCAGTCCCTTGCCCTTGAGCAGGATTTGCAGCTGAGTGGAGGCAAAGTGGAGCCACTTCCTCCTTTTCTCCCTCAGGGTACTGCACCCACTGTACTCTCCATTCCCACTTGGGTTCAGCCCTGCACGTCCCCCTGCTGCAATGCTCCACTGCCCACCCCTCTCCTGTATCTTTAGTTTTGAGACATATATTTACTGCATAGCCCATGCTGGCTTGGAACTTCTTAGATGGTAGGGGTGTGCAGCCAGGCCCTGCTGAATCTCAGTACACAAGTACAATCCCCTTTGGGCCACCAAGGTGCCAAACCAGAACCTCAGGAGAGATTCTTATAGGCAGCAGGCAACATTGCTCTAAGAAGGTTGCTGTTCACTCTGCAGAGGGAACACTGGGGCCTGAGGCCCACCTTTTTCCTTTTGCCCAAGGCCCTCCTTGATGAGCCATATAGGCAGCATTTATTCTAAGAGCTCATAGATGGGGAGGCCAGTAGCAGCCCCTGCACCTGGGGACACAACTTCTTTCTATCAGGATACAGAGCATTCGCTGAGTCCTTACCGTGAGCCAGCTGTGAGGGGCTTAACTGCAGCAGTGAGCAAGGTAGACTATCCAGGCCTCAAGAGGCAGAGAGAAGGGAGAGTCAGGAAATAGACAGGTGATGATGTCATCAGATGGGAGTCACTACCAAGAAAGCAAAAGTAGAGGGGTGACAGTGACAAGTTAGCCAGCCAGAAAATCCTCTTTAGGACTTCTACCAGGATAAATGGACTCAAGATGTGGCAAGCCCACACAGTGAAATGCCATCAACCCTGGCTACAGCCTGGCTGACTCTGGAAGATGTGTCAAGTGAAAGAGGGCCATCATGAAGGCCACGTGCTGACTCCATCCATAGAAGTTTCTAGAACAGACATCTCTATAGAGACAGAAAGAATGGGGGCTTCCCTAGCCATGGAGAAGCACAGAGAAACAGGTACAGGCTTGTTTTGGGAGCAAGGTCAATCTGAACTAGGATGTGGTGACAGGCATGGAGATTATGCATCTACAAGCTCACTTTAACTAGGTGAAGTGCATGAATTACCCCTGAATGAAATGGCCCCTGCAACCTAAAGTGGAGAAAAGAGAAAGTGGTCTGAGCAGGTAGCCTTAAATGGAGGTCGACCAAGAGAGTGAGCTGGAGAAGACCCTTTGGGCAGAGGGCACACCAAGTATAATGACCCAGAAGCAGGAGCCACCTGTATGTTCACAGATGTAGTTGGAAGCCAGGCAGTCACTCAGGAGTGAGGAAGGAAGTGGGTGGGGCCAGCCACTGAGGAGGACATGCATAGCTTGGGGGTTACTTGAGGTTTCTAGATAATCACTCCACTTCCATGAAGAAATGAGACCACTACAGGGAGGAAGACACATGGTAATAATGATGGCCATTGTCTAGATAGGAGGCATTGTCCTCAAGGGAGGCAGGCTACAGTTTGCAACAGTGAGAATTCAGACAGGGACAATTGATCCCCGCCCCCCGCGGCAATATGTGGATTGTGGTGTGGGGGGGAAAGCTCCCTGGATGCAGGGCTTGGATGTGGCCTTAAGGAGGTGGGTACAGCCAGCTGGGGTAATGGAGAGGACTCTCCAGTGTGGCCTTGTGTGGGGCAGGGTCTCTAATTCATGGAGGCCTCAGAGAACCCTACTCATCCCAGAAGATGAAGATGGTCACCCTGCTCTGGCAAAATGACACCCCTGAATCCCAATTAGTCCCAAACTGGTTTCAAAGTAAGTAGGGCATTCTCTTCAGGATAGCCACCTTACTTAGCCTTTGTCGGGCAGGCTCAGACTAGCCCTCAGTGGGACTGTAGTACCCACGTGGCCAGAAACCCAACCGGGGCTTGGCATTCTGAACAAAACAGGCTGGCCGAAACTCGAGTGGCCCGAAACGCGATAGGTCACAGGAGGCTGGCCAGAGAGCAGCTGCATTATTTATTGTCTGTCCAGTGTGGCTGTTTGAACTGGCCAGGGCCTTGAAGGAACCCTCCGGGCAGTATCTTATACAGGGTGGGTGCAGGCCCCAGGGTGCTGGCCTCCTTACCCGGGGCAGAGCTTCCTGGATGCTGGCTGATCAGGGAGGAAGTTAGACGTCAGGGCTGTGGTGGGGCAGTCCCCTGGTAGGGAGGGCCTGAGGTCCTTTGTCCCCAGGGCCCAAGGAGGCAGGTCAGGCACTGGCTCCAGGGAGATCTCCAGTCTTCCCCTGTGACACTGTGAGTACCACTTGCTTCATCTGGGAGCCTGTGAGGGGCTGGTGACTCTCAGCAGTCTATGGGGTCAGCAGTTGGGACCTCTTGTGAAGGTTTGCATTGTTTCTAGGAGCTGTTCTTAGTAAATGCTTTTCTCTGCCTAAGGGACATAGTCTGAACCAGGCCCTGGAACCCAGGTGCTTTCCCACAACTGAGGGCAGCATTAACTACGGGGAAGCTCTTCAGGGACATAGGCCAGCATGGGCCTGGAGCTGCACAAGGCACCTTAGCCTACCCAACTGCAGGCAAGTACAAGCACTTGACAGCTACCTGAGAAAGGGACCTTGGCCACACCTACTCCACAGTTGAGTAAACTGAGTCCCTTAGGGGCCCAGAGCTCCTGGTTTGTGGCCTGATACACTTTATGTCCCTACTACCACCTTCCCTTGACTTCTCAGAGCATAAAGTTTGGGGACTTGGGGCAGAAGGAGTCCTTGCCAGACCCAGTCTAGGGTTCCTGCCTATTCGGAGAAATTGGTGCTGGGAAGATCCTGCCTTAGACAGTCCCAACCCACACCCCTGAGTATTTCCTCCAGGTGCTACATACCCCACTGTCATCCCTACTTCCCTCAGGAGCCACCTGACTAATGACAGTTCAGCTCGTTTCATTTATTTATTTATTTATTTATTTATTTATTTATTTATTTATTCATTCATTCATTCATTCATTCATTTATTTATTTATTTATTTATTTATTTATTTATTTATTTATTTCTGAGCCAGCCCAGGATAGAACCGGAGGCTCTCAGATCCTAGGGCTGGGAGAGTCTTGGAGGAAAAGTCCCTGAGTAGTGCTGTGCTCTGGGAAATACTTTTTGGTGAGGGGGTGGGGCTGGACTCATCTACATCCCTAGGGAAGTTCCAGCCTCATGATGCCCCAGAGAGGAAGGCTTTCAATGTTCTGTGTAAAACCAGCCTCAGAGATGTGGGGACATCTGTCTGGTGTCATTTGGCTAGTGGATGTTCAGGAGCTGGAGCGCAAACCTGGAAAGATTCTAGGCCTTCTCTTCTATGCAGCCTTCTCTATAGGTGCCAGGGAAGGAGAGAATGTTCCATTTCCTTTTGTTGGGTCTGTTTTTCCATATGCCAAAGGCTAGCTCCCATCTGAAGCTCCAGGCTGGTGGAGGAAGCTGGGCTGAGAAGGTAAGGATGTCCTTACTGCTTTTGGAGCTTAGCTAGCAAAAGTCTCCAGATAACCCCAGGGACCCTGGAGAGTTGGGCTCTTTTGTATAGCCTTTGTAGAACTGCGGGGCCCAAGCTGGATGCAGGCTCCTGTGCCTAAGACCCATGTCAGTCCAACCCAAAAGACTTTCCCAGCACAGATCAGAAAGGATGTGACCATGAGCTAGGACAACCAAGTACCCACAAGGACCTCAGACATTTTCCTCACTCTTCTGCCATCTGTCAGCTAGGCAAGTGGGACCAGGAACCTTTCAGCACATGTCGACTGTGACTCTAAGCAAAGTATCTTGCACATTATTCATTTAAATTTATTAAATCTCATGTCTAGCATTTATTGGATACTTCCTGAATGTTAATGCACTGTCTTGTCTATAGAACTATCAAAAGGTGATAGATAAATTTGATCTAACTAGTTGTTGCTCATCTGGCATAGTGTCCTCAAACGGAACTAAACTAACACAACAGCATGGTAGATCTGAGAAGGCTGGTGGCACAGGACAAGGGAAGGCAAAATGATAGGATCGGTTTTATTTTGATGGTCCCATGTTGCTTTTGAGAAAGCACCTGTTGGTCATGAGGCTGCTGAGGCCAGTTGGTGTGTGTGTGGTGGGAGTCCTCTTTATGGTCTCTATTTCATGGTCCCTCCTGGGCTAGGCTGCTATAAACAAACCTGTGCCCCAAATTCAAGCCAGTATGACTCCGGAAGTTCCAGGACAGAGGTAGCAGGACTGGCCAAGCCTAGGGTGAGTCCAGGCTGAGTCCAGCAAGTGGGGCACTGAGGTGGCTGCCAACTGGCACACAAAGTAGGGTGCTGGACTGTGGTCAGGCTGCAGGTTAACAGCCCAGACTCAGGGTGTCAGCTCTGCTATTTTATTGGTTATATGACCTTGTTATACACCACGTCTCTTGCCATGAGGACCTTGTTACTTCCAAGTGAGAAAAAGGCCCAAACCAAACAGGCTTAAGCAGAGAGAGGCTTCAATGGTTCAAGAAACTAAAGGGTGAAGGGAAGATTGCTTCAGGAGCCGCAGAATCCAGTGACTGGCTCCGCTGGAGGATTTGGTGTTTTACCTTATTTGCCTACTGTGTTCATCCTGAGGCAGGCTATCTCCATGTAGGCGTCCCTGGCATGTGGCAAGTGTTCAGAAAACCTTAGCCATCTCCTTCCATTCAGTGTCATCACCCCATGACAAGCCAGCTACAGTTAGCAACACACTTTTCTCCATAAGGTTGTTTGCTCAGCCCTGGGGGAGGTGGGAGGGGAAAGAGGAAATTGCCACACAGTGCAGTCAGGCCTGAGGAAGGGGTGAGCTAGCAGGCCAGAGGAGGAACATCAGAGTTCTCCACAGGGGCTCCCCTGGAGTTCGCGCGCGCGCGCGCGTGTGTGTGTGTGTGTGTGTGTGTGTGTGTGTGTGTGTGTGTGTGTGTGTGTTAGCAATTGTGTTAAATTTTGATGCAATGGAGGACACTTGGCCTGGGCATTAAAAACCAAGGAAGCAGGTTCCTTAGAGTTCAGTCAGATCTCAGGGCGGGCTGCCCAACCTGGGCTGAGTCAGGAGCCCTGCTTCATCATCACCACAGCTGGTATGGGACTACTGAACCCACATGGGAGAGAAAGATAGCCCTGGGCCCAGATGCTATGTACTGGTAAAGCACTGACCCGGCAGGTACAAAGCTGTGGATTCTGTCCCCATCCTTGTGAAAAGGAGAGGCCTTTAGATACAGCTATAAAGAGAGAATAAGCATTTAATGGGCACCTACTGTATGCAAGGTGGTTCTATCTAGCACTTTGTAAGTTGCCTCGTGTAGCTACTACTGAAGGTTCCTCAGCCCTTTGTAGAGAATGGGCAGCAGTATCTGGATCCAGGGCTGGATTTGGTTGGAACTCATTCTTTGGTTAGGTTCTGTGGCCTTGACTGCTATCAGGTGGCTGCTGGGATGTCACCCATGAAGGTGACATATAGGGAAGTCATCATGCTCAGAACAGGCGTGTGTTCAGGAGTGTGTTGAAATATCTTCCCAGCAGGCCAACTGTAGAACCTCTGTCAACAGCCGCAGCGAAGACAGTCACAGTTGGTCTGAAACCAGGGCCTGGAGACAGCCAAGCCTGGTGAAGGGTGAAGTGAAAGGCTCTGGCTGAAGTGACAAAGGACAGATACTTGCTTTGAGTACCAAGGTGTTTAAATCCTGTGCATTAATTGACTCCTAGTGTCTTCTTCTAGCAGGGATAAGAGGGCCTGGTGGGAAGAACTTGGGTGTGTTCCATAGCTGAGACCCACTTCACAGGGGGTGAGCAAGCCTGGGCAGCTCCCCATTCCTCGGGATCCTCAGTTTCCTCATCTGGGAAATGAGGTCAACCCCAGAGTTAGGATTAAATAACAACCAAGGGTATATCAGGGCGATGCCATGACAACAGTGCAGTAAACACCTGGATTTTTAATTCCCAAAAAGAGACAGGGTCTCAATTTGAGCTGGAGTCCTTAAATGTTACCATTTTGCAACCCTGGACTTCAGCATCCTGGGAAGCTGGTTCAGGCCCAGTGTCCTGAGGTAGGCACCAGTTTAGCCTGTGTAGTGGTCAGGCCTAATGCTTGGCAAACTGTGAAGTGAAAGCAGAGTTTCCAGTATGTCAACTCCCGGATGTTTTTCACAGTGAGGAAAAGGAACCTGAGAGTAAAAAGAAATCAACCAGTGCTCTTTGCCCTAAAGCTGCAGCTCTTCTTGGGATGCCAAGGTAGATGTTTAAGACACTTTAGGGTGCTGAGGAAGAAGTTCTGGAAGGTTCCAAAGGAAGTGGTGTTGAAGGCAGATATGATGGAGGCCAGGATAGTGTCCTGGATAGAGTAGCCAGGTCATCTTCCACCATGGTGTATGGAAAACAACTGTCCCTCTGGAGTCACATGGGCCTGGGGGTGTCGAGGACCTAGGTTAAAGCCAGGATGAAAGTCTAGTGAGGCCTAGAGAGCCAGCATGCTAGCTCTTCCTGTAAGGATCAACAAGCAGAAGCCAGTATCCTTTCCATTGTGACTCAAGAACAAGTCAGTCCACACTGGCTGTTTATCTCCTGTTCCTGAGGAGGCCCTAGTACAGATGAACTCAGGGATCCACCTATGTGTGCTGGGTGCCCCCCTTCTTTCACTGCTTGCAGCTCATCACCCTGGGTGGGGCTTTTCTCATATGACAACCTTTGCTTGGTCTGGCCCTTGTGATGTGTGCCCTGGGTTTTCTGCTCAGCCTTGGAATAAGCTGACTCCTATTAGACCCTTAGTCCAAATATAGCTCTTTGTTTTTGGGTTTTTTGAGACAGGGTTTCTCTATGTAGCCCTGGCTGTCCTGGAACTCACTCTGTAGACCAGGTTGGCCTCGAACTCAGAAATCCACCTACCTCTGCCTCCCAAGTGCTGGGATTAAAGGCGTGCGCCACCACCTGGCCCTTAGTCCAAATATAAAACCAGAGTGTTCAGGCACCCTGTGCTAGAGACTGGACAAGTAGGCAAGTTTTGCAAACTGACAATCTTATGGGATCAATTACAGACCTGGAAGGCCTGGTGACAGCACACATTGTCATTCCTTGCCATCACTTCAAAGTGCAGTCTGATGTCCCCATTTTATAAGTAAGAAAACCTAGGCTTGGGGGAGATGACGTTTACAGTTAGCAAGTAGCCTCAGGTCCCTGTTAGCTTGATCCCCAAAGCTTAACTAGCTTTCTTCCTTGACAATTTATCTGGATCCAGCCTGATCCCAGTGAGGTATCTGAACTGATCCCAATTCACAGTGTATCCCAGGATGCCTGGGGATACTTGCCAGAGGATAGATTAGCTGGACAGCCCCTGGGCTGGGGAGAGGCGGGGCTCTGTGGCCGAGAGGATAGGTCCTAGTGTTACTTGGAGGAACCAGGGTAACTTTTTGGGCTCTTAGTCTTACAGTGAAAGAATTTAAAGTTAAGACTCAAAAGAAAGCTCAGGACAATTTATTACAGCTTAAGGAAAAACAGCATAGGTAAGTTGGAAATCTCACTGGCCTCCAGGAGAAGGCATGCCTTTAGGGTTAGACATGGAGGTCAGAGAATCAGAAAGCCCATGGCAGCTGGGAAAAGATGCTTAGGAATACAGAGCTGTGCCTCTGAGTTTATACGCCACCAGATTCCAGGCTCTTGTGTCCCAGGGCAGAGGAATATTTGCACAAAGGGCTGGTGGTTAGAAGTAGACATAGAAATAGCTGACTAAGAAAGGAAAAGTACTCTGAGGATAAAGGTGGACTTGTAAGCCTGATTAGGTCCTTCGTAGTGTCTGCCTCGCCTGTCTGTGTTTTCTGGTCTTTTCTCCCATAAGTACTGTTGGTTATGAAGCCCAAATAAAGACTTCTGGTCTTCCTCTGCAAGCTGACTTAATTCCTAGGTTAATGTTGGTGTCTTATATCAGGGACCCTATTCTGCTACTGTAGTGTTTCAGGCTTTTCAGCTTCACCCACTGTCTCCTTGAGGACATAAAATATTTTCTATCCAACCAGCAGTATCTGTAACTACAGGCTGTGTGGACATTTGGATTGTCTTATGGCAATCTTGGAGGAAGATGCCAGTTGAGCCTCCCAACTTAGAAGCTGCAGCAACACTGGGTTATGACACTGGGGGCATTTCAGGGGGAGTTTCCCAGGGTTAGGAGACTAGTTTCAGAGAGGTGCCACCAAGCAGGTGCTGTGTCAGGGTGGGGCTGAGGAGATGGAGAAACAGCTACTCACTCACTTCCCCTTTCAGCTCCTGTGTGGAAGGTAAGAGGCCTGCTTCCCTAATCACCCTATGTCCTGTCAGTGGTCATCCTGCTCACACCCCCAGGACACAAGGGGAAACTGAGACAATAACCTTCATTCTCCTGTCATCACACAGGAAAGGCTATTGGTAGGGCTTCCACTGCTCTGTGGTCTACTGCCTCGCTATGTGATCTACAAAAAGTCACTGAGCTACTCTGGACCTAAAACTTAACTGTAGTTCTTTCCAGAGTAGAAAAAGAGGCTCATGGAAAGACCGGCCCAGTGTCTGGGCCTTTAAGCACTTAGGATTCCTCTCTTTGGGTGGTGGACTCCAAGGGTCACCCCCCCCCCCCCACACACACACACACCCCGTGCTTCAGAGTGGGAGATATCGCAGGTTTTAGAAAGCTGGCCCCAGATTCCATTCTGCCCTGAGCAAATTGAGTGGCCTTGGGCCAGCCATTCTGTTTCTCTGGGTCTTGGTTAACTTATCTGGGAAAATGGCTTAATAACCATCTTGGCATAGGTGAGAAAAGTTAACCAATGCCTGGCCCAGATGGATTTGCCTGCCTGTCAGGGTGGGTACCTAAGCATCTTCCTCACCACCACTTTCCTGCTCCAGGAGCTCGGCAGAGTGAGTTGTTATCTGACCAACAGTATACCTAGCTAATATCTCCTAAGTGCCCTCTGTGTGTTGGACCCAGAGTGGTGGTGGGGGGGCAGTGGAACTCATTCCTCTTGGAATATCTGGGGCTCAGGAAATGGACCACAAAATGAGATGTTGCAATGTGGTTTTGAATGGCTTCTTGGGTGGTCACAGGGGACCTAAGACCAGGAAGAAGGAAGCCACTGGATGAAGGACCAGCTGGGGATTTGGGGTCTAAGGACAGAGGGACAGAAGGACTGGGGATTTCCAACAGTATCCTTTTGGGGGATGTCTGGTTGGGCACAGAATCTGGAGCCACTCCACTGTTGGATGGTGCTTACCTTTTTGCCTCAGCACAGACTGGAAAAGGACCCCACTCTAGCTGCAGTGATAGGGAGGTAGCCTGGCTGGCCCAGGAACCCCAGACTGAAGGTGATGAAGGCAGCGAAGAGCCGTCCTCCAGGGAGGCAGTGGAGATCAGTCTCAATGTCAGCATCCCTGAAGACACATAAACAACCAAGTTTCTTCTTCAAACATAGACTCCAGAAGTCACCTGACCCAGCTCTGCCTCTGGGTCATGTACTTAGGACACCACTGTTTCTCCCTGGTGCTGGCCTCCTGCAGCACAGTAAGAGCCATGGCTGTGGCTGGCAGCCTGTATGTGCCAGGTACTGTGGGCAGTACTTTTGTACCCCGTTCTTGCCTCACTGTGGTACTGATGACATCATGTGGAACTCTTTGGCATGTGGGGTCTGCTGGACATGTTGAGAACTGGTCTGAAAAGACTGACTAGTTTTTGAGAAGGAGTTTGTGTCATAAATGTCCAATTTGTGTCCAACAAGAAATCCCAGAGCTGAAATACCAGAGTCCTCTAAATGAGTCCAGGTTCCTCTTGGATGCCATCGATGCATAGCTCAAGGCTGTAAACGAAGAGTCCAGCTGTGGCACTTTGGAATGACCTTCCCAAGACAGTGCCACATCTGCACATGCTCAGATGCTACCTTTATGTTGAGGGTAAGGGGGACTCTCTTGGCCACAGTAGTTACAGATAGGAACCAGAGCCCACACAAACACCTCAGGATGTAACCCTTGCTAGCTCCCCACATGGCAAAATGTGGTGTTCCAGGAAAGGTTTGGCTTCTCTTTTGCTGGATAGGATCTGAGGGTTTGAAGACTACAAAGTCTGTTCTCAGCTGGCTCCCCCAGGGTCTAGCCCCGAGAAACCAGGGCTAGAAGGTAAGAAGTCACCTAGCCGCTCAGCCATCACTGAAAGCAGGGTTTCTCAACGCGTGTTGAGACCCCTTGAGGGTCGAATGAGCCTTTCACAGGGCTCGCCTGAGATCATCGGAAAACACATATCTACATGATGATTCATAACAGTATCAAAATTATAGTTATGAGGTAGCAATGAAAATAGTTTTATGGTTGGAGGCCACCACAACATGAGGAACTGCATTAAACAGTCACAGGATTAGGAAGGTTGAGAGCCATCTTGTTAGAGGGTCTGTGAGAGGCTGAGGGGGAGCATAGCAAGATGGGTAAAGCCAGCAGAGTGTGATAAGCCCCAGGCCAAAGGGATGAGGTAAGGGGTGGGACCCAGACCAGGCAGAGGAGGTCAGCTCAGCCTCAGCTTCAATCCTGTTGCTTCATCTGCTTTCAGAGGCATGACAGAGATAAGGGTGAGCTCCACCCACTGGGCCACTAGGGAGAAGTGAAGGGCAGGGGCAGGGCAGGGGGAAGGGGCCTCCAGAAAGGATGTGGAGAACCTGGGATTGGGTTTTGTTTTCAGTTTTTTAATTTTATTTTTATTTACTTTAATTTTATTTTTTACAGTATTGAAAGTAGAACCCAGGGCCTTAAGCATGGTAGGTAGTAAGCACTCTACCACTGAGCCACATGACCTCAAATTCCTGTCAGTCCTTTTGCCATCCCTATACTACCAGGCCTGGCTCTTTTCTCTTCTCTTACTGTCTCCATTTTCCTCTACCCTGTTTTTCTGGGCTCAAGCCATCCTTCTCTCTTAGCCTTGTCCATTGCTAGGATGGGCTAGAGCTAGCAAGTACCACCACACCCTGCCCCCCTGCCTGCATCATAGAATTGTTGAATGTGCATCTAGCTCTCATCTGTATAAGGACTAGTCTCGGCCACAACCTCACTGGAATCCTGAGCGTTGATGCCTCACCAAATGCTTTGGAAGTTGGGGGAGGAAAATTGCATTGGGTTTGAGGCCAAGCTGCAAAAATACGCCTCGTTGATTTCTTACAACAAAGCCTGCAAGCACAGATACAAATCTCATCTCTTTATTAGTGTCTGGTTTTGGTTTTGGTTTTTCAGTAGTGGAGATTCAATTTAGGGCCTCATGTATCCTAGGCAAGTGCTCTGCCACTGAGCACCACACTCAGCTCTCCTTTTATTACTTTTTGAGACAGGGTCTCACTAACTTATTCAGACTAGCCTTTAACTCTTTCTGTAGCCCAGTCCAGTCATGGACTTGTGATTCTTCAGTGTCTCAAGTGGCTAGACTCTAGGCCCACACTGCCAGTACTGGCTTTGACCTTGTTTTACAGCTGGGGAAACTGAGGCAGCCAGGTGTGTTGCCAGAATTCTTTTCTAAATTCTGGGAAGTAGCAGCATCAGAATTGGAATGCAGAACTGATCTTTCCTCTGAGGTTGAGGGTGTGTGTCCCAAACACTGACTTAA
Source organism: Uromys caudimaculatus (assembly GCA_028551405.1). Classification (NCBI taxonomy): domain Eukaryota; kingdom Metazoa; phylum Chordata; class Mammalia; order Rodentia; family Muridae; genus Uromys; species Uromys caudimaculatus. The sequence continues at coordinate 52,667,368 of CM052700.1, forward strand.
AAGAGACTCCAGAATTTTCATATCAAGCCAAACTCATTGTTTCCATGCTTTCCCTCTGGCTGCAGCCTGTAGCTCCACCTCTCCCTCATCTGCAAGATCACCAGAGCCTGGACCAGTTTCTGAGAGCTAGTCCCTACCTGACCCAGAGCTGGTATCCATCTGGTCTGCCTGGAAGATGCCCCTTTGTTAGCAGCTCCCAGCCTCCTTCAGAGTGGTCAGTGTCCCCTGCAAGCTCAGTAAGTCAGAAATCAGGGTATGATGACGCATGATCCCTCACCTCTTCTGGCCTCCTCTTGTGCACACAGCAGTGAACTGGAAGGGTGTCTGCCATTTCAGGGAAGACCAGAAAGGTCACATTCAGAGGACAATGAATCCTTGGAAGAATGACTGTAGACAGGGTCTCCAGCCTCTTGGGCTTTTTCTTCATCTCCAAGATGGACAAAGATTCCCATTAGGACACTGACTGTGTCATTTACTTGGGAGGCTCCAGGAGAAGAAGCTGTCCATGAGGCTACTGCCCATCAGAAACTCATCTGCATGTCAGCTGGAGCTGGACTCAGAGAACAACCCCAGCATCTTCCCCAGCTCCCTCCCTCTGGCTGTGTGCATCTATGGTTTGTTTGAAAAGTTGTGAGTTCCCTGGGGTTGTGGAGACTGCTCTTGGCTTCAGGGTCTCAGTTCTACAAACAGGTGCCCTTGCTTCGTTACCACAGGAAGTCAGTCGTGAATGCTCAAGTGCTAACTGTTGCTAGGTAACAAGCTGTGTAGTGCTATGGCTTGAAATAGCAGTGGTCTGGGATGTGAGGTCTGGGGGATCTGCCAGCTTCTACTGGTCTCCCAGGGAGGCCAGATAGATTAGAAGGCAAGAGACAGCCCAACAAACATGACTGGAGATAGTATCTTTTAGCAGAGCCTCTTGGATCCCTTATTGCACCTCAACTCTTGAGAGGAAAGAAGAATCTCTGCCATAAAAGGACTTGTAGAGCTAGGTCCTGGGGTGAGTTCCCAGAACATCAGCTGCAGGTCAAGGAGGCAGGTGGAAAGCATCCACCAGACCAAAACTGAGAGTCTTGCTTAGGAATTTGAAGTGGAACCCACAGTGGCTAGGATAGGATGGGGCGGGGAAAGGCAAGAGGCAGAGAGTGGGACTCCTTGGGCTGGAAGACAGTCCATAGAGGGATCTTTGCTTCTGGTGAGGGAAGGTGAAGTCGGTAGCGTGTACCCTATGATCCTCTTCCCCAACACGTGTTTTTTTGGGGGGGATATTTTCTGTGGTACTGGTGTCATGTTCATGCTTAGTAAATGCTCTGCCACTGAAATCTACACTGGGCTTAGTGCTTAGGGTTTCAACATAGTTTTAGGAGAATGGAGCAGTTTGTGGTTGTTGAGGGTGGTAGTAATTTTGTTTTACTCAAAACTGTTCTCTTATTCTCTGGTCTTGCAACTAAGTCCAGACCATCTCAGACTTTTTTCTTTGTCAACTTCCACATGGCCTCTCAGTGTCAAATGAGCCTCTTCACATGGCAGCACCCCTCTTCCCCTCTATGTGGTCTCCTAAAGGAACGCAAGCCCCTGCCTTCTGAATCTACAGCTGTAGGGCAGCATGCAGAGAGGTATGTGCCACAAGCTCCCAGACCTAGCCCAGGGATCCATTGCGACTAGAACTTCTATCACATTCTATAACTTGGCCCCACTTCTGGGTTGTAGGACAGGCCAGCTCCCACCATGGGGAGACATGGATGCTAGGGGGATCTGTGGCCATAGCTTGCAGTTGTGGGATACCGTTCGGTAGGATGCTACTGGAGCCTTATGTCACACAGGCTAAGCAAGTTTTGTTCACAAAACTAAATGTTATTCTGGTAAGATTACACTTCAGTCACTCAAATCTTTGCATGTCTGTTCTGTGTGCTGCTCTAAACAGCAGCATTGAATGCCCAGTGAGGTGTCAGTGCCAGGTGCTGTAGCTTCTGCTGGGAGGAGGGGACCCCAGGTCCCCACCAGGATGGGCAGAGTATCTAAGAGCCACTCACCTCCAGGGCCTCTTCACTCTTTAGTTTCTTCAGCTCAACTGCTCAGGCCATTAGCCAATAGTCTTACATTGATATTTAAATGAAATAAAATTAAAACCTCCATTTCTGGGTCACATGATGAGAGCTCAGTGGCTACATGCTAAGAAATAGAAGGAGAAGAAAGGCTTGGCACTGATTGTCAGCCCTAGCCCCTGGTCTGCATGCCTTCATCACCACCCAGGCCCTGTGCTGGCCACTTAGCCTCCAAAGTGACCACCTGGGCTGAGTACTGACTGAAGGGCTCTGGGTCTGTGGGGAGTAAGTTGGCTACCAGTTCCCAAACTCCTCAGGGTTGCAGAGCCTTGGCTGCAGCCTCCCACCCATCGCTGGCCTCACCCACTGAAGCAAACCCTCCCTTTGACCCTTTGCTGCCCTGCAGTGGAGCAAGTGAACCTCCCATCTGCCTGCCAGGCTTTTCCAGGAAAGGAGTTTGACTGCTTTTCCTAGGAAACTGTGAGACGCCCCTTCCCCTCCCATAGAGCTTAACTGAAGACCCGGTTTAGGGAGACTGCTGCTGGCAATGCAGCGGGTGTGTTTGGGTTTGAAGGGTGTCTGCATGTGAAAAGCAGCGTTTGTTTGGTCTGCCACAGTGTTGGCTGTACATATGGGATGCAAGATTCCTTAAAATAAGTCAAGGCTCCCAGCTTGGGAAACCCTAAACCTCCAGGAGCTAGAATCTCTGAGAAGTGTCAGCTGTGTGGTAGGGTGGAGGCTCTGTTGGGTCCTCTGGAGGCCAGAGCTGGGGCTGGTTGGCCACTGTGCTTTGTGCAGGGAGGAAGGTGAGGTGTCATCTGCCACTTCCCAACTCTGCTCTGTCACATGATGTCACACCTCAGCCCTCAGCCCTTAACTGGTGGCCTAGCTAACTCTGTATTTGTTCTCACGGACATAGTTCTTGCTTTACTGGCCAGAAGATTGCTCTGTACATGCACTTTCCCTGTGCAGAACTTTTGCCTTAGGATTGGTATAACCAAATAGCTGGAATGAGATACTTTATAAAGAAAAGAAGGGTGTTTGTTTGAGAAAAGAGGATTATTTAGCAGTAGAAGATCCAAGCATCATGGGGCCAGTGTCTGGTAAGGGCCTCAGCTTGATCACAATGTGGTGGACAAGTGGATAGGAATTGACCAGAGTGCAGAAAGGCCAAGGACCTCACTTTACAAACAAAGCAGAAGCTGATCTCCGGTAACTACAGCCCTGAGAGAATATTAACCTCTTCCTAGAGCTATGCCCCAACCACCAAATCCCAAAGGTCCCTCCCACCTCTTAGTGCTGATGTAGAGGGAACCAAGTGTCTACCTGTGTTCTTTTGGGAAACAAACCCCAGCCAAATCGCCAATGGCCCTCATTACGCTTGAGGTCCCAGGGTTTAACAACTGGGAGAATTTTACAAAAATTGATTTCCTTACAATCTTGGGCCATAGGGCAGAAATGAGTCAAGATACAAGTCACTACTATCCAGGATACTGGGCTGGTCTGGGGCAAGGTGTTACTGTGGGGTGCCCATATTCTCCTCCTGCTACACAGCCTCCCCCAACTAAGCTGCATCTCAGCATCAGAAGGGCAGAATGTGTGTGTGTGTGTGTGTGTGTGTGTGTACATGCACATGCCATGGTGCACCTGTAGAGGTCTAAGGACAACTTTTAGGGATCGAACTCAGGTTGTCAGGCTTGATGGCAAGCCAAGCACTTTTTACTCGATAAGACGTTTCATCAGCTCATACCCTGTTGTTTTTAGTTTTACATTTCCAGTGCTGGGCACAGAACCCATAGGCTCAGGTATGCTAGGCAAGTGCTATACCATTGATCTAACTCCCCAGCCAAATAATCTTAAGGCAGAGTTTTGAGAATAATTTGACAAAGGCAGGCTTCTTCCATGTCCACTTCACCCCTGTCACCATTAGTAAAATGTCACCAAATCTTGTTCTGGTACATTTGTATTTTTTTTTTTTTCACTCTTAGCTCTGTTTGTGAGGTCACAGCAAATGTGCAGTGAGACATTTATCCCTAAAAAATACTCCAGTCTTTTTTCCTAAGACTAAGACATTCAACAGTTCAGCATCACCACTGTCCAAATGACGTTTACACAAGCCATGTTTTTATTTTGGCATTTGCCCCAATCGGGTTCTTTATATCAACCATATGATTGCTGGGAATTGAACTCAGGACCTCTGAAAGAGCAGCCAATGCTCTTAACCACTGAGGGATCTCTCCAGCCCTTCTCACTTTTTTGATGGCCTTTTTTTGATATGCAAAAGTTTCTCATTGTGATGAGATCTCATTTACTGACTTTTTATTTTATCCTTCGCATTTTAGTGCTGTGCAAGAAATAATGGCCTAACTCAAATCAGCCCTGTGATTTACCTAAGAGTTTTGGAGCTGTCTGTCTTCCATTCAGATCTTTGATGGCTTTGAGCCACACACAGGCAGTAGGAGGTCAGTGTTCAGAGTATCCTGTAGGAACAAGCCTGACGCTGTGGAAAGAAGCTGTGGCTCTAGGTGGGACAGAAGATAGGAGGGAAGTGGCCATGAGTCTTCCCACACAGTCGGACGGGCAGGTGGGGGCTGTGAGAAGCCTTTTCGGGCCCTGCCCGTGGGTGGGGGAGGGTGCCATTCTTGGGGAACGCACAGCAGCCATCTCCGTGGGTTCTCTAGCCCTGGGCACCGCAGTCGCCAGCAGGGTGCTGCAGACAGGCTAGCCGGAGGGCAACTGGGGTTCCCACTGAGACCGGTTTTGGCGGCTTGGGGTGTTGGGCTAGCTGCTTAGGCTTGGGTGAATGGGTATCGTCTGGGAGTTCTGGGAAGCCCTCGGTGAGAGATTAGACGCAGCCCCTTAATCGAGGGCCGGATCCCTTGCTTCCCATTGTGGGTCCAGATGAAGAGACAGTCCATAATTCTAAGATGTTTATTTTCATTGTGGAGAGTGGCATGGAATTGTACCTCATGGCCTCTGGGAGAGGCGAGGCAGATGTAGTAACTGGGAAGGGGCATGGCTAAGCCTCTAGGTGTCTCATTAACATGGGGATGGCTTGGAGCTGTGCGGCCACCCCTCTACCTGAGGAGGGATGGTACGTGACTGTGACTGGAGCCAAAAGCCTCCCGGGAGCGTTGGCATAATGTTTTCTGGTCCCTTGTGGATTGTTCCCCTGGGTCGCCCAGATTTTACGCCTGTGCTCAACTGGGTGCCAGATTGCCTGTCACAGATCACCGTCCCACAGTGTCCTATTGCACTGTCACGGGGAAGAAGCAAAGGCCAATGAATTACCTCAGCACCTTGTCAGAGTCTCACCTCACTTTACAGTGCTCAGTTTTGTTCTTCTCACAGTACTAGGAGTTGAACAGACTTTGGAAGTACACTGCCACTGAACCCTCTTTTTATTTGGAGGCATGGACTCACTGAAGTGCTCAGGCTTACAGTAGCCCAGGCAGTCCTTGACCTTGAGACCTTCCTGTCCCAGCCTGCTGAGCTGAGTGGCTGGGCTTATAGGTTTGCACTACCAGTTTGGCTTTTTGTTTTTTAAATTTTATTTTATTTTTTTGACTGAGGATGGAACAAGAACTCTGTGTGTGCTAGGCAAGCAACATCCTACTAAGCCACACTCCTGGCCTGACCATACATTTTTAAATGCTATTTTCATGGTGTTAAAACCCTCCCCGATTTTAAGAGGTTATCTAGATGACTCTCCAGAAAAAAAAAAAAAAAAAGAGTTTGGAAGGCTTGGGGTGTATCTTGGGGCAAAATGCTTACCTAGCATGCAAGAGGCCCTGTGTCTAGCCCAGAACCCTCCACCATAGTCTTGTTACCCTTGTTCTGAACACATGCCTATCATAGGACCCTCTAGTGTGTCAGGGCTAAACACTGGAGGTGATGCTTATTCAAGTGGACTTCACAGACCACATTCTTACATTTGAAAATCCCATGGCAGAGAGCTAGCTGGGAGGTAGAGGTTCAGGCTCGGTAAGGAAAGCGTCCAACTCCATGGTATCTATCCACTGTGCCCCAAACTAACAGAGATGCCAAAGAGTGATAAAAAAGAACCTAGTTAGGAAAGCCCCTGACCTGCCACTGTCCTCTATGGGTGGGGGCACCATCTAGGAGCACTGTGAGGACAGAATGTGGGTAGAGCCCAGCACAATGCCTGCCTGACATACAGTAGGTACCAAATAACAGAAAGTCCTGTGTGCTGCAAGCACACGGCACATCTGCCACCTTGCCCTCCATCCAGGCACTTCTTCTCCCCCTATCTCAGCAGTGCCTCCTCTCCCCAGCAGAGCAGCCCCTGAGCCTGACTCCTGCTGCAGCCCCCAGCCCTGCACCCTTGCTCTGACTTCACTGCTGCCCTCTCCAAGGCCAGCTTTGCAGGGTTTGTGCAGAACGAATAGGGTGCATTCCTAGCCCCAGAGCCCTTCATCAGGTGAGCAGACCATCAGCTGCTCAGTGTGGCTGCTTAGCTCCTATTGTCAGTAGTTATCATCTGTAGACCTTCTGCCCAAACCCGTGTCCTAGAAGTGCTGGACACAGTAGAGGCCCAGAAAATGATGTGTAGAGGAGACAATATCTTTGGAGCTGGGTCTAATGGGTTTAGACATAGCTAACAAATGTTTAGAAGTTTTGCTCATGTGCCAGAAGCTAACAGTTCTTCACCATTGTGCAAGCTCTGTCCTTATTGGTGAGGTTGTGTATGTGATTGTATGTTTATAGGTAATTTGTATTTTTTGTTCTCTGAGCTACTTAAGTGAACTGGACTTTACAATTTTTTGAACTGTAGTTTTCTAATGTTAATTTGAAGACTTCTTTGCATATGGAATGCAGAAGACAACAATGGACAAATACATGGTGGCATGGCACAGAAGTATGTGCTCAAAGCCATTAAATTTAGCCTGACTGTTGAGAAGCTGCCAGAGATGGGACTGAGTGAGGAACCTCTTTATCCCAGGACCATAAGGAACTGTAGAGGAGTTCTGAACAGGAGAGGCATAGGATTGAGTCAATTTTTGAAAATTGCTCTACATCAGGGACAATAATGGATAGAAAGAGGAGCTGGAAGGGTAGACTGGGGCTGGAAAGTACAGGCTATGGCTGTCTGGTTGAAGTGTCTGGTTGTTTTAACTGTAGGAAGTAGGCACAGACATGCTTGCTGATGATGGAAAGGTGAGAGGGAGGGGGAGAGAGATGAGGGATGGATGGCTTCAGCTGTACACACTTCCCTGTGCTGCTAGCATCTGCACTGTTGTGAGCACGCTGTTTTGTGTCTTGTGGTCTTCCCTTTATCCGTTCCCTGACTTCCTCCATACATAGAAGGGGCAGGGCAGGAGAGGGTCCAGGCTGGGTCACTCTCTGGGTGAGTAGGTTTGGTTGCCCAACATGAGACTCTGCCCCAGACAACTCAGACCCACATGGTATCTACAGATTGGTCATCTGTCCCATGCCACAGGACTGACCTCCAACCCAGACAGATGACAGAGCTGTTGCCAGGGTAACCCCAGACAGGAAACATGAAATAAGTATTTCCAGGCAGGATATGGACATGGGAAAATCAGATAGGACTGGCCCTGAGGGAGCTAGGGGGATCTCAGAAACCACTTGGGTTCCTTGACCCTGAGCTCTGCTGTCCCCATCTCCTCTGGGGCTCTTTCAACACCCAGTTAGCTCTTCTGCTGAGAAGGTTCTGGACTGGTGGCGTGAGGTGTGCATTTGTCTTATGCTTCCTGCTCACTTGGTAGAGGAAACTGTAAGGTTCAGAAGGGGCACCCTCCATACTGAGGTCACATAGGCAATCATCTCAAGTCTGTGTCAGAGCAGGCCCTAGACACCGTACCTCTCAACATCAGAAATTGCTATTTTATTTATAAATTTTTACATTTATTTCATGTGTATAAGTGTTTGCCTGCAGGTGTATATGTGCACTATGTGTGTGCTTGGCAGTCATGGACCCTCTGGACCCTCTGCAGTTAGGATGGTTGTGAGCGCCTATGTGGGTGCTGTGAACTGAACCCAGATCCTCTTCAGGAGCAGCTAGTGCTCTTGACTACTGAGTTATCTTTTCAGCCCCAGAATTTTATTATTTACAAACAGATTTCTTTAAAAAAAAAAAAACAAAAACAAAAAAACAGCAATACATCCAAACCAGGTGTAGTGGTGCATGCCTTTAATCCCAGCACTTGGGAGGCATAGGCAGGCAGGTCTCTGAGTTTGAGGACAGCCAGGGCTACACAGAGGATAAAAAAAAAAAAAACTCAGTGATACAACTATATAATGAGGTATATACTTATACATATATGTGTGTACATACATATATACATAAATATACATGTAAATAGAATGTTCAGTGGAAGGCCAGCCTTCCTCTTTCCTGTTCCCAACTCTCCTTGCCCTTCCCAGGGTGTTGCTGTTCCTAGCTCATCCTTGTCAGAGGTAGTATATGCCGGGACCAGCAGATATTCTATGCCCCACCCTTTACCTCCAGAGGTACAAATACTTAACATAAGCATGCAGGTCAGCCTTCTAATATGTAGAGGTCTCTATCCGTGGTTGCTTGGCACCATGGAAACAGACTATCATGGCAAGATCAGGAGGCAGAAGCAGCTACTAGCCAAGGCATGAGAAAGACGATACAAAGAGCAGAGGTTCAGCCACCTCTCAATACTGCCACCCTAGAGGCCAAAGCTATGTCATACAGACTTTGGGGGTGCAGGGATATTTAAGATCCAACATGATGGGTTCATCATGAACTGAAAATGTTTGCTGGAAAATTCATTCATTATATCTGCTGACTGACTCTCCAGCTAGGCAGCACCCATTGTGTAGAGCGAGCTGGTGTCCCATCCCCTCGCCCCCTGTGGGACACCTGTTCACTGCCTCATCCTGACATCTTGGAAGATGGTCAGACTGCATCTTACTAGCTCAGGGGAAAGATCAGAACTCAAGTCTGGAGTGTGTTCACCCACATATCACTGAGTACATGACACCATTGTAAAGTGAGGGAAACGTAAATTGAAACATCATAGCTTGGGAACTGTACTTGACTTTTTGAGACTCGAAGACAAGCAAAGAATAAATGTGGGTGCTGGAAACAAAACTTGGGTCCTCTGTAAGAACAGCAAGTGTTTTTAACCACTGAGCCATTTCTCCAACCCCCCCATAGGTAATTTGTTTTTAAAGCAAATGAATTGAATTGTGTTTTGATTGCATTTTTCTAATGTGCATTTAATTACAAGCAGGAGTGAATTTTTTCCTGAGCGGCTTTCATAGCCTTGGCTGGTTTCTAATGGGTTAGTCATCCTATTGATTGGAAGGAGCACTTTCTGTGTTAGGGAAATTAACTTTTTTCTCATTTTCCTCATTAACTTGTGCTATGTACGGCAGACATTGTTTCAGGGTGTCATTTGTCTTTTTTACCTTGTTTGTGGTATTCTGATTCCATTTATACAGTCTAATTTGATATAGTTCAATACATCAACATTTGCTTTCTTGGCTTCTGGGAATGAAGCTTCTGCACAGTGCCCTTTGCTCACCTCCCACACATCAGTGCAGCCGACTGGCTCAGCAGCCTTGAAGAAGGCAGGATGGGGGTGCCATCAGTTCCAGCTTACAGCTTATATGAGGCTCGGAGAGGTGGTGGCACCTGGCTGTGATCACATAACTGCCACAAACCTAATTAGCCTATCTCCTCCCACCTTGCCTTCCGACCAGCCCTATAACTGATCTCCACGCCAGCAGTATTAGTTATAAAAACTACACAAGAATCTTCCTCCTTGAAGGGCTGCTTTAAAAAACATGTTTTAAAGCTAGTACAGTAGGCTGGGCATGGGGGTACACACCTTTAGTTCCAGAACTTGAGAGGCAGAGGCAGGAGAATCTCTGTGAGTTTGAGGTTAGCTTGATCTTCTAAGGGAGTCCTAGGATAGCACAGGCTCCGTTATCTTAAACAAACTAAAACAATCCATTGCTCTAACAATGTGCAAAGCTATAACTAGGTTTGGGGGGAGGGTAAGACTCACACCTTGGCCTGTGAGCCTATCCTACTTCCCTGCTGTGGGCACTAGCAAGGTACCATGGGTTTACTTTTCAGGTGGGGAAAGGTCTCAAAAATAATCTCCCAAGTACTGGGGTTGCAGGAGTGGGCCATGAGGCCTGGGTTTATGATTGTCAGGGGACAGGAAAGACATACCAGGATCTAGACTACCCCTTTATCTTTGTAATCAATACCCAGTACTTTAAGATTCAGAAAACTCTTAAAGAGTTGGGTGTTAGCATGGTAGCTAATACCTGTAATCACAAAAGTTGGAAGGCCGAGGCAAGACTGTCATGAGTTCAAGACTAGTGTGGGCTACATAGTTCCTTGCAAGCTTGGGCTAGAGCGAGACACTGTCTCAAATACAAAAGCAGGGTATAAAATAAAATAGAAGCTCTGAAAGAGGAAGCGCCTTGTCCAAGGTCAACACAATCTACTGGCAGCCCTATCCAGCCCCATCTGCTCACACATGACATCACTCCCTCAGATTCCTCCAGGCTGGACCCTGGCAGCTCAGTCCTTCCAGCCTCTTGCCTCGCCGCTTCTAGGCACCAGGGGGCGCAGCTTGGATGCAGTGCCCTCTTTTGGCGCCCTTGCTCCACCTGGTGGGAGGCGTGGGGCCTCTGCCTAGGACAGTCCCTTTTTCAGGGTGGGCTGCTGTTGCTCCCCACGCCTCTGCTCTCCACTGCACAGCTGACATTTTCTCATCCTTGTATTTTTCTTAGGCACAGCCCTACACACGCACCTTCCCTGTTCCTATCCCTTCAAGGCCCAGCTCCCCTATCCAGTCTATTTCTTTCCCAAACTTAAGTTCCCAGTTCAGACTCCCCTACCCCATTCTCAGGGCTACTTGAGGCCCATCACAGTATTTATTTGGTGCCGAAGTCCATAGAGCTAGGATGAGAAGGGACGCAGCCTCCAGACCAGGATCCTTCGCCTTTCTTTCGCCCAACAGAATAGTGTGGGGTCCTAGAGGGGAAGTGGAGGGGCGTGGTGTCTGGATAAAAACCTTAGCAGTCCGGACACAGTGCGACTCGGAGCCAGTGGCTTGTCCTCCCTGGCCTCTCTGAGCGAACTGCGGACGAGTGCGGGAGGAGGAACACTGGCTGCAGGAGATGCGGTTCTCCTTGGGAGGGCCAAGGAGTGTGGGCCCGGGCTGCTTTTTGGCTGGGTGTTGATTTGGGGGATCTTGAGGTACGCAGGAGAAAGGAAAGGTACCGCCGTGCCGACTACTCCGCGCCGGTTTTCAGCGTGCCTGGCCACCTGGCCTATCCGCTGCGGCGGTCCCGCGGCCTCCAGCGCCCTCCACTCGCCCGGGCTCGGGTGACGTCGTTGGTTGGGGCGGCACCCGTCCTCCCCGCCCCCCGACACACACACGCGCGCGCACACACACCTTCCGAAGGGGGAAACTGAGGCCAGGCAGAGAGAGGACCCCCGCCAAGGTCACGTCGGGCGGGGGCGCGGGGTCAGGCTCCGGTTCTGTGCGCCCCTGGACCCCGCGCCCCGCCGGCCCGCCGCGTAGGGGCGGCGTTCTCGGCGGGTCGGCGCGCGCTCGGCGGCTGCGGGCACCGAGAGGTAGGAGCGGGCTGGGCTCGGAAACCCCTCGCGCGGCCGGGCTATGCGGACCCCGGCGGGCTAGTGGAGTCGCGTTGGTTTCGCGCGCGCGCGCGCGCGGTGTGGTCTTACAGACTCTGAGGACCCGGCGCCACCAGCCTTGCAAGCCGAGCGGTGCGGGGCGGCCCTTAGGACGCGTGGAGGACGCGGCCGAATAGCTTCGGCGCTCTGCGGACCGCGCAGCAGGGTGCCGGCGATCTGGGTGGGGGCAGGCGCTTTCCACGCCAATGCGGTGCCTCCCGCGGTGCTGGGACAGAGCTCGGGGGTCGCCCTGTGACCCTGCCTCCTTTCCCCTCCCCCTCCTCCACCTGGAGAAACCCTGCCAGCGCTTCCTAGTCCCGAGCCTGCGGGGCGGGAGGGAGTTAGAAGCATCTCAGGAATTTGCTCCACACTGCTGGACGCGCCCGGGAGTGGGTGAAAGCTTAGTTCAGGCTGAGCAGCCTGGGCCAGAGGGACCTGATCCAAAATTGGCCCTGCTTGTGTGGCCTCGGGCAGCCCCTCCTGCTGGATCTTGGTCTCCGGGGTCCTCCTGGTAGGTCCCTCCCAGTGAAATCAGTTCAAGGGTCAAAGCTTAGGGGCAGGACATAGTGAAACCTTGGGACCCTGTATGTGACAAGAAGCAGGCTGTATGTAGTATAGGGTTGTGAGATTTGCTGGGGAAATCCCATTCCTCTCTTACATTCTGGGCCTGGGACCTTCGGGTGACGCTCGGTGTGAGAAATCCCACTCCCACCCTGACCACAGCAGCTGTCCTTTTTCTGTGCCTTGGCAAGCTTGGTCAGCAGAGGTGTACAGGACCTCCTAGACCTCCAGGAGTCCCAGGGAAAACCCCCTTCCATGTTTCTACTTGGTAGTACCCACTCTAAATTGCCAAGCTGTAAACTGTCACAGCTGATCTGTCACTGGAGCAAACTGAGCAGAAAGATGACAATGGATGTCCCCTCTCCTGGCTCTGTCCACTTCATGAGCCTTCCAAGGACAGCAGTGGGCACTGCCTGGTCAGTTGTGTGTGTTGCTCTGAGCATGCTCAGTTCCTACCTGGTGGTTAGATCAGGAGTCTGGCTGTGCACATTGCTGAGCCACTGTTCCATTTCATGGCCAGCATCTGCCTGACTGTGTGCATACTGACCAGTCAGTGTAGCCCCTCTCCAACTCCAGAGGCACCAGCATGGCCTTCTAGTCACCCTTCCCTGCCCCCAGCATTGTGCTCTGCTCCTCATGGACTAGCAAGGTGGCCAGGCCTCTAAACTCACTTGCCCATAAAAGGTCAGGAGTTGAATTTGAAAACCAGATACACCTCCTGCCCCCTCCATCCCCAGTGCTGGAAATGGCAGGCTAAGAGGTGGCTCAGTGTGCCACATTGCCCACAGCCCTGCCACTGAGTGTTGTGTTGGAGAGAGTATCCAAGAGTCTGATGACACAGAGAAGAAGGAACATGTCCAAGGTCACGCAGCACATTCAGGGTTTGGGGGCCTGCTCCTGTCTCCCAAGCACCCCAGATATTCTTGGGTAGCTGGTGCCTGGGGAAGGTGCCATGGGACTGGAGGTCATCATAGAGGTCTGTGCAGTGGAGGAATAAAGAAAGGGACCAATGCTCCCCTTTGTAAGGGACTGTGGTTCCTGCAGCTTGCAAACATGAAGTAATCTTAGGTCTTATGACTAAAGTTGCCACTAGTCTCAAGGCTGCTCAAAGAGCCCATAGCACTCACTGCTATAGCTGCCCTGCCCAGCTCTGCTCTACCTGCTAATCTATGACAGGCCACTTCCCCAGTGTCTGGAGACAAGTAAAAGGCTGTGGCTGGAAAGTTGATTCCCCCTTGTCTTCAGCTAACCTTTATGCCAGCCTTCTGACACTAGCATGTAGTATATCTAAGCCCCTAAGTGTTCCTAGACAGGAACAGTCCTTGATGTAACCTCCCAGCACAGCACAGTATGGTATGTGTGTGACACCATTCTGTTGGGGGCAGTGTCTTCTGATCCCCCCCCCCCCCCCCCCAGTTTGGCTCCTGCAGGAATGAGCCCTCTATTCTGCCATCTAGAAACTGGTTATTCTTCTGTGTTCTCTTCTTTGTCACGTCTACCTCTTTTGCTGAGTCCTTTGCAGGGCACCATCGTTACTATGGCAGGATACAGTGACCTTAGGCTGATGGTGGCACATTGGCTCTCAGTCTTTTAGCTTCAGGGTCTCACAGCAAGAGCCACCTGGGGATGCCAAGCAGTGAGCAGGCAAGTTCTTAATGACACTGAAGAACTGTGTTACTCCCCATCCTGCCTCGTGCAATTGAAGCCCAGCAAAGATTTCTTAGGTACCTGCTACATGACAGGCAGGTCACAGGGTCATCCATCCCAACTACAAACTCCGAGGCCAGTCTGTTAGCTTCTATTAGCTTGCACAGTGGTTCTGGAAGTTTCATCTTAAAACAGTGATGTTACCCTTGCAGACCAACAGGAAGAATGTGGAACCCACTGCCTCCAACCTCCCATCCAATGGTCTTTTCAAAGTGTGTTGGTTACCACAGTGGTCTGCTAGTCTGTGGCCAGGACCCCCTCAGGGCCCTACCTTGGGGTAGGACTGTTGTACATATGAAGCTCAGGGTTCATGTTGACCAACATGGGTCTCTGCATGCTGTGCGTGACAGTGGAGGCTGGTGAGCTCCTGCTGCCTATGTAGAAGGGAGCCCATCTGCATGTGTTCTTCCTCCACAGGAGGTACTTGTCCCTAATGGTTGGGGCTGATAGAAGTTTTGTCATGAGCTGCACCCAGAAACACGAGAAAGTAGTTAAATTCCTTTTCATTAGTGGTATATAAGATAGGATGAGCTTTGATGCCCCCCTCTGGGAGGGGGGCGGCTATTTAACTCCAAGTCTCCAGCACCAATGATATGTTTTGTATCTTGTGTTTAATTCCTCCAAGGGTTTTGAGGAGGTGGCAAGAATCCTGAGGGTGTTTCAGTGTAGCAAGGCACGGATCAGGGCTTTCCACCTGCAGGTTTGTCAGATACTGATCTGGGGTAGGCTTTGGACTTAGCCTGGGCGTTTGGTCTGAAACAAATCAGGAAGGAAAGTGAGTACTTTACAGCACATCCAGGGTCAGCGACTGGTGGCCCTTGTTACCAGTGAACTCGGAGAGTCTGACAATCCTAGAGCTGCCCTTCTTGCTCTTATGCACAAGTCCTTTTCTGAGCCCCGCTGAAGCATCCCTCATTTTAACCTATTATCACCCAGTCTTCCTTCCCCACAATAGACAAGGGCTGGAAGAGAAAGAAGATTTGTGTCTTAATTAGGGTTACTATTGCTGTGATACAACACCATGATCAAAAGTAACTTGGGGAGGAAAGGGTTTATTTCATTCCAAGTTCCATAGAGCAGTTCATCACCAAAAGCAGTGAAGGCAGGAACTCACACAGGGCAGGAACCTGGAGGCAGGAGCTGATGCAGAGGCCATGCAGGAGTGCTGCTTACTGGCTTGCTTCTCATGGCTTGCTTGACCTTTCTTACAGAACCCAGAACTACTAGCCCAGGGTGACCCTCCCACATCAGTCCCTAATTAGGAAAATGCCCTACAAGCTTGCCTATAGCCAAATCTTAGGGAGACATTTTCTCAAGAGAGCCTCCCTCCTTTCTGATGATTCTAGCTTGTGTCAAGTTTTGACACAAAAGTAGCCAGCACAGTTTGGAAGTTACCAGAGGTGGGGATGAGTAGCAACCAGAGGGACTAAAAGGTGATGAACTTGGATGCATGAGGCTTCAGAGGCAGGACGTGGAGATAGCTGTCCATGTCCTCAGTCCTGTGGAGTTTTAGATCAGGCTCTCTGTTTCCTAGCTTTGAACATGACTTGGCCCAAGTCACTAGGCCTTTCATAGTCTCAGTTTCTATCTATTTATTATTTATCTTTTTGGTTTTTGGCTTTTTGAGACAGGGTCTTGCTGTGAGTGCCTCAGGCTGCCCAGAACACACACACACACACACACTCTCTCTCTCTCTCTCTCTCTCTCTCTCTCTCTCTCTCTCTCTCTCTCTCTCTCCCAGGCTAGCCTCTTGATTTAATAGTCCTCCTGCTTCAGCCTCCTGAGTTGAGATGTCAGTTGCAGCATCATGCCTGGCTTTCTTTCTCATTGGGGTGATGACAACACTGAACACCAGCCAAAGGCACAGAGGAGGGTAATTCTGTGTCTTATGGTTGTTTCTAGTTACTTCCCTCGCAATGTCGGGTCCATATTTACAAGAGTGATGGCTTTTGCTGTCAGAGCTGAGGTCACCACAGGAGCAAAGCTATGTGTCTGAAAGGAGGGCGTAGAATGAATTCCACCATTGCCTGGTAGCCTTGAGTCCCAGCTTGGGGCCATGCCTGTTCCCATTCCTGTCACACAGAAACAATATACACATACAGAAAAATAAGTGAAAAGAATGTGGGTTTGGCCATTAGGTGTGTTTTGTCTCTTACTCGTTCACCTCTTCTCATTGGCAAAGCACCGGTTAAAATCAACCCTGCCTCCGTGTTTTCTGTCCTCCTTGATTTGTTGAATTTGAATTTGGATAATTCTGGTTCTGTTCCTTCCTGAGGTGTGTCTTCATCTCTCTCAGCGGTCCCTCCATCCCCTCTGATGAGGCCTTGGGAAGGATTTTATGGTTTCTGTTCCTCCTTTTTTCTCCAATTCCCATTCTCATCTTACTTGATGAACTCTCATACATTTGAGGAAACCAGTCCTACCCACAATCCACCTTTCACAGTAGGACTCAACCCCAAACGAAGCGGATTTGTGAGTAGTAAGATCAATCCCCTAGCAGATACCTACCTCCTAGGCAGCTCAGCATCTCTAGATGAGGCGATCTTAGGCTGCACTCAGTCCCAGCTCTTGTCTCTCCCATTCCTGTGGTCCCAGAATCAGCCGCAGGCTCTGGGTAATAGGGCCCTGCAGGGGAAAATGGCCAGAAGCAACCAAAGGGCAGACACTTCTCCTCCCCTCCCCGCTCCACCCCACCCCACCAGCTGCTGCTCCTGCCAAACAGGTCCTGGGGCCTCAGGTCACATGTCCAGCCAGCGCTGACTCTGGCACTGGTGGATTAAGCGGGGGCTCAAGGTTTATGACCCGTGCTGGCCTCTGACTGGGCAGAGAGCTGGGAAAGCTCAGCTGCAGGGACACAGAGGCTGCTGTGGCCACCTCTCTGCAAGAGGCCCCACCCAAGACCCAGGTAAGGAAACGTAATGCCCCGCCCAGCTCTGGGTGCTATCTAGAAACTGAAATACCCTATCCCAGGCTCAAGCCTTCAGCACTTGCCTGCCTGCTAGAGCTTGTACATGGCACAAGATTTCTACCCACCAAACCCTCTTCTCAAATGTGTGCTCTGTACTGGGAGGGAGTCTGGACCTGGAGCCCCTTTTGGATCAGTGGTCAGTTCCTGGGCTGATAGGACATAGCCTGCTTGGGGGAAAACAACAACAACAACAACAACAACAAAAACAGCCTTCATTTCACCTCCACAAGAGGGGAGGAAGGGTTCAGGACCAGGCACCTCACTACCACCTCTTCTCTTCTCTTACAAAGTGTGGAAGAGTGACCCATTTCACAGATATGGAAACTGAAGCTCCAAGAGATTCTTCTGTACCCAGCCCCATCCAGCATTTCAGAGGCACAGCCACAGGGACTTATATGTTATAGGCTCTGCTACTGGTGCTCAGTGGGTTTCCTGGGTTGTATGACAAAAGGCAGTTCCTCTAGTGCAGAGAGCCCAGGGTTTTGAGAAGAAAGTCAGGGAAAAGCTAGCATCTGGAATCCCATTCAGCCATGCACAGCCCTCCCTACAGTGTGCAATTAGCCTAGACCTTTGGGATGACTTGGCATTGTACTGTAGACATCACAGTGGTACCTACCTTACTGTTAATTACCCAGAGACTCTGAAATACTATGATGAAGAATGTACCTTGAGACCCCAACCCTACCTCCTGTACCCCTCAGACACTTAGTCAATCCAGGCTGTTTTCACAGATCAATAACTGAGGTCCCTTAGTCTTCTGGAGTTCTTAGCTCCTGTCTCTTTCCTTCTGGGACTTTCTGTTTTATGTGCATGGCTCGTGCCTCAGTGCTTGCTAGGAAGTACAGATTATGGTCAAGAACTCCACTCTGGAACAGTGTATGGAGGAGTGTGTGCGTCCCTCCCCAGAGCAAGTATGGAAAGCATTCTGGGGTGTCTGTCAGCTATATATTGATCAGCCACCATGGGTGTATTCTAAAGGACCCCTGGCAGCTTGCTGTATTTTGTGTCCACCTGCTCGGAACTGGGCCCCTGGCGGCCACCTCCCCCCAGAAGGCACACAGATTGTCAAACTCTGGCACCAGATTGTCCTTGTCAGCAGGGCTAGAGGGAGGCTGCAGCCTGGCACGGGGCAAACAGCAGGAATTGTGAGCAGAAAGAACGACTCCTCTGTGTCCAGCAATGCCCCGGGGCAGAGACTACCCCCCTACCCCACAACCAGATGATTCTGGGTTTGGAGTGGGGGTTGGGGATGAGGCCTAGGGTCCTGGCTCAGGCCCAGCCTAGCTGCCAGCTGGCCACTGTGTGACCTTGAGCCAGCTATGGCCATCTTTCTCCAGGCTTCTGACTCAGTGGGGTGCCCAGGCTGTGGCAGCTGCAGGAATCGGTAAAGGCTTCGTCCCCTTAAAGAACCAAGCAAAACTGTACATTGTCACCTCAGCCACCAAGACTGAGGAGTGTGATGTGGGAGTAGGGGTTATTTGCATTCAACATTTAGTTGCTTATAAATATTTTATAGGCTTTTGTGGCACACCAAGAGAAAGCGGAAGGCAAAGACTGCTAAGCCTCGTCTTGTGACTTCTGGACCTGTGAGCTTCTTATCTCTGGCCATTTCCATATTTCCCAGAGTGCTTCGACTGGGCTTTGTCTCACCTCAGGTCTAAGGGAAGGTAGCAGGTGGCTGCATGGGGTCACAGGTCATACATATTAATTAACCCTCATCTGGACTCCCTGCTCCCTCCAGTGGAGGCCTATACTCTGGCCCCGCTCTGGAACTGAGGTCTGTGTCCACCAGAAGAGGGCCTGTGAATTCTCACAAAAGAACCCTGGGCAAGTGCCTTGTGAATTCTGATCAAAAAGAGCCATGCAGCATTTCACTTTTGCCCTTCCTGGCTGTGCATCTGGTCAGGGCAACTCTGTGGGGGAAAAAAAAACAAACCCTTGCTTCTGCGTCTGTTCCAAGGGTGAGGATGTGGACAGGGACTCACATAAGCCAACATAACTCACTTCACCCACAAAAACTTGTTTACAACCAGTAGCACTAAATCTGTGCTGAGACTAGGGACAGATACACAGACAGTCTATCTTTATCCAGAGAAAGGGCCATGTTCCCTCACAGGTCACCCAGGAGCTGAGGCACTGAAGAAGGTGGGTTTGGGTTAGTCAGGTCGTAAGGCAGTGCCTCTTGGTTCAACCAGTCTCTAGGCTGGGTCAGCCAAGGTGCAGTTCTCCAGCAAGGCAGCAGGTGGCACCAGTCCCCAGCAGTGGTGGGTGGTCTGGTCTAGCAGGCCTAGGACAAATGGGGCTGGAGACTGCTCCCTCCTGACTTGCTAGGCTTCTCTGCCCCTCACCCACATGCCATCCCTGCTCCCCAAATGCAGTTATCAACAGCCCATCTTTCATCCCCTCTGAAGATTGTTCCACCAGCTGTGCTCTGGCTATCTTCTTAAGCCAATATAAATTTGCCCCCAGGGCCTGTCCCAGAGACAGATGGAGACAGCTGTTGGAACTCCTCTTACAGACAGTGGAGCTCAGGAGCTAGAGTCAAAGTGCCTGGGTTCAGATCCCAGCTTTGCAGACTTCAAGATTAAATGCTGGTTACAAGAGAGGGAGCATGAGGGCCCTGGTGAGTGAGCAGGTGTCAGGCAGGGAGTGCTAGATGTCATGGAACTTGGTGACCATGGTCAGGGCTTCCCTCCTCAGCTGCAGCATTAAGGTATCTGGTCCAGCACCCCAGCACTGCCTCTTGCAAGCTGAGCACATTTGGGTTGAATCTTAGGTTCCTAAGGCACCTGGCAGGGGCACATACTATGCATGCCAGAGGCTCAGACTGTGCTTCGGGTGGGGTGGGCAAGATGAGTGGGGGATTCTCCACTGATTCTGCCTTTAGACCCAGAGTACACTCACCCCTTTCAAGACAGGATTGGACCTAAGTGTCACTGGGGGCTAGGCATAGGTGAGGTCATATGGACATCGTTGAAGCTGAGGACATTCTTTGTCAGCCACGTTTCTCAAGTATGATCCCAAGAGTTGTAAGTTCAGATAATTTTAATAACAGCTGCTGTCAGTCTGTTTCACCTCACTTTCAGTGGAATTTTCTGGAGGTTATATGCCGTGTTTGTTAATGGAATGGCACTGTTGTCTTTGTGCTAAAAGAATGTCTCCTAAGTTTTGATATGGTAAATATTGATAGCCCTCATGAACAATTTGCAGATCCTCAATAAAAATGGGCGTGGTGGTACAAGCCTATAATCCTAACACCTGAGAGGTTGAGGCAATAGGGTTGTTGTGAGTTTGAGGGTAGCCTGGGCAAAATCAGTATGAAAAAGAGCTTAAGACTGAGAAGTTTTGAGTATCACTTG
Source organism: Uromys caudimaculatus (assembly GCA_028551405.1). Lineage (NCBI taxonomy): Eukaryota > Metazoa > Chordata > Mammalia > Rodentia > Muridae > Uromys > Uromys caudimaculatus. Next base: position 52,687,681 of record CM052700.1, read on the forward strand.
ACTATATTGAAAAAAACTAAAAATTGAAGAGTACTTGATAGGAAAAGGATAGTTGGTTCAATGTGGGACCAACAGGAATGGTGGAAATCACAGCCAGATAGATTGTGCTCAGCCACTCACAGGGCCCAGCCTTGATTCCATCTGTATCAGGTTCCAGTGTACCAGAGTAGTCCAGGGTCTGTGCTGAAGCCCGAGTGCAGCTCAGCCAGGCCAGGCCATTTTGGCTCAGAGCCACCCATGCCCCCAGTGGCAGCTGCTGGCCTGGAGATTCTGCAGGCCATCTGAAATCAGATGCAGACACTTGGATGCCCTGGAGGGAAGGGTGAGAGCAGGTCTGAAGTCTGACCTCCCAGGCTCCGGGTTCTGATAAGGCTGCCACCTCGTGGTCAGTGGTCAGAGGTTACTGTCCAGAGCTGGTTCCTAGTTCTTCTGGGCCTGGCTTCTTGAACATGAAGAGGACTTGGAGAATTCCAGATAGCACCTTAGTAATTTCTCTCAAATATAAAGAATAGATCTGCATGAGAACCTTTTATTCAAGCCTTGCGTTTCTCACTTATGTAATGTTTATTTACATGGTTAAGTACTCAAAATATACCAGAGGACACTGGGGGCTGTCCCCTCCCTTTATTTCTCCACGTTGGGGACTATAGCAAAGCTTGTAGAGTCCAGCTGTCTGGCCCTCTCTTCTAAACTTTGCTTGTCACGGCTCAGCTTTCATGTCTTATTCAACTTTCATGTTTATATAAGCAAGTATATATAAACATTATTCCCCTCATCTTTATTTTGCCTTGCTGGAGTTGGGCCCAGGGCTTCACCCATTAAGCAAGTACTCTGCTGCTGAGCCACAGCCCAGTTCCTCAGCCCCCCATTTTTCAACATGAACTGTGGCGATGAGATCAGACAGCGTCTGACACCTTGTACAGCCTGCTGTTTCTCACTTGGCCCTAGGACATAGACATCATTATCTTCTATGTGGAGAGGGCTAGAAGTTTAGAGAGGACCTTAATTTGCCCAAGTTGCACAGCTAGAAAATGGCAGAGCCAGGAATCAAAAACGGAGCTGGCAGGTGCCAGATGCCTCTCTTTCTGGCTGTACACTATACAGCCTCACCCCAGAGCAGCCCACGGCCTGGCTGTGTGGCCTTGCTTTTTCCCTTACTGTGCTAAGTCCCGTTCTGCTTTTCTATGGTTGAAACTCAGCTGAAACACATCTGGTGTAGCAAAAAAGAAAGAATCCTGGGTTTGAGCCCCGCCACACACAAAGGGCAGGCTTAGGGACTGGAGGTGGGGACAACTGCTTGTTTTGCCTTCCTTCATCTCCTGTCTTGGTCTTCCCATCATTTTCCAGAAGAGCTTTGTCCTGCAGCAGAGCCTTGGTCCCAGTGTCCCACATACGCAAACCCTGCTTGCTCCTTTAGAACCTGTGTGCCCTGTCCAGCGCTGCTTGGATCAACTCTGTGCCCCTGGGCAAGGGAACTGACCTTTCTGCCTCCACTGCCTGCTGAGTGGGATATGGTCAAGATTAGCTGAGGCCACATGGCAGAAGCATTTAGATGCCTTAACTTTGGGGGTTCTTTTGTTTCCTTTGTTTGTTTGTTGTTGCTTTTGTAGAACACAGAGCCCCCCCCCCCCACACACGGTTAAGTGTCTTGCCCTGGAGCCATAGCCTCAGTTTCCTATTGGCTTTGTTTACATTTATATATCATCTTTATATATTTATATTGTATTATATTAATTTTATAATTTATAATTATATATTTATACAATTTATTTAAATATATATAACTTATACTTATTTTAGTCATAAGTTGAGATGCTGCAGAAACATACTTGGCCCGTAGTTTAGAAGGCACTATATGCCCTTTAGAAAGAGGCAGCTCCTTCAAAGGGGCCCCAAGCTGATGCCACTGCCACTGAGTCAATCCCATGCCCCCTGCCTTCTGTGGCCTTGTTGCTTGTTCAGACATTAATTGGTTAGTCTTCAGCCATAAGCAGTGCCAGCCCTGCCAAGGAGGTACTCATGGCTCTTAGGTTGCTGGGTACTGCTTGTACTGTGTGACCTTGGGTCTTTTTCAAGTGTTCTGGCCTGTCTGAGCCTCAGTCCTTCCAGTATTAGGAGAGTCAGAGTTACCCTGAGTCACCTGGGGAATACTCCCCTTAGAAGACATGCCCAGGATGGTAGTGCTGGCTCTGCTTGTTCATTTTTCATCCTGTGTGTGGAAGGTGGATGGTCACTCATAGAGGCTGAGTCACACACAAGGGCACCCTAGGAACTACTGTGTATAGCTGACTGGCCACAAAAAGAGAAAATGCAAGTAATGGAAAGTAGCCATTGTCCATGGCCTGTGGGATGTATGGGTGGCAGGCTAGTTAAGCAAGATGACTCAGTTGTCAGGCTCTTCTTTGAGTGTCCTCAAAGGATGGAATGGTGTGGGAGCCAGGGAGACAACCCAGCAAGACCAGCTCCTCTCGACTGTATGGTGTACTCAGTGTGAATTACTAGTAACCAGGGAAATAGTCTCTGAGGTGACACAGCTGGTGGCTGGTACGCTGAGCAAACACTATATGCTGGAAAGTATAAATTGCCTTCCCAGCTTTCCAGGGGGCCCAGCTCTTGATGTCTTTGCTGTTAAATATAAATTACAGTTGACTATGAAAATTGATAGAGACCAGAAGGGCCTGTGGGTTGTGTCACTTGGAAGATGCTGGCCGTGGGAGCTGAGAGACCCTTTAGTGTATTCTGGGCAACTCTATCACTAGCCCAAGGCTCTGAGATTTCTCCTTAGCCAGCAGCAGGCCTATGGTTAAATTCTAGCTCTGCCAAACTGGCTTGAAGCAATTAATTTGGCTTCCTAGAGTCTCAGTTTCTCCATAAACTGAAGAAGGGATGCCAAGAGAGTTTCAGGGACAGCATTAGGTCAAACCAGTACTGTCTAGGGCAGCAGTACTTCTGGGGCCCTGAGTGCTACTCCTAGACTTGGCCTGCAGGGGGCAGCAAGGGCCTGGGGCAGAAGCCAGTTCCTCCCAGCAGTGGATATGGGAGGTGGAGGCCTCCCTTGCCCAGCTGGTCAGCCTCCTCACTTGCCTTGGACAGCCCTGACTGAGTTTTTGACCATACTTGACTGTACCAATTCTTAAAGCACATGGTGTGTGTTCAGATTTACAGAGCAGAGCGCTGACAGTGTGAGATTCAGGCCACAGGTGAGCTTCCAGGTGGGCTACAGACTCCATACCAGGGGACACTTGGAGGAGTCACTCTCCTTCCACTGCCCTCTCAACCCTTCTGGTTGTTTTGAGACCAAGAAAGGCTTATTTACCTTTCTTGATTATATGCATAGTAACATTACTCTGTGCTCTGCAGCTATAGCTATCAGAGCGTGACATGAGCATGTAGTCCCCACCTGTGCCACATTTCCTCCCAGGGCTGACCACTGTCCAGGGTGCATACCCAAGCATGCACACACCTCCTCCTTTCTATTTTCTTTCTGCCATGCAGTATACGGAATGTCCAGCCTTGTGCATGCTAAGCAAATGCTACACCTCCGGGCCACACCCAGAGTTCCCCTTTCTTCTCTCTCAATGTAGCACTCTTCAGCTTCCTCTTCATTTAGCAAGGTTTCTCAAAGGTCAACCCCTAACAGGTGTGGAAGGCATCTTTCTTTTTGAGTGGTTGATGAGCAGCCTTCCGTCAGTCAGCTGGATTCTTTCCACTTGCTGATCTCCAGCCTATACAAGATGGAGCAGGCTTCTGCAGCAGTGTCTGCTTCTGTTGGTTTTGTAACATGTGAACATGCACTTCATGCTGAGGACTGCTTGAGGGGAGCTGTTAAACTGATCCTGGTGGTAGCTGGGCAGCTGCACTGACTAAGGAACATTCACCTGGGGATGAGCTGCATTCTGCTGCTCGCTGCCACCCAGCATGCATGTGTGACTCACTGGCTTAAGGTGGACTCTGTCACTTACAAGTGTGTTTCTTAGGAAAAACTCACCTTCTGGGTGCCAAGGCCTCTGTGATCAAACTGGAAAATAAGCCCCATGTTGTAGAATTGCTATTAGGAATATGTGAACTCAAAGAACTGGCTGACACAAACTTCCACTCCTCTCACCCAAGCAAGCCTCAGCCTCCTGAGGACAGGCCTGTATCTGCATCCTGAGAGGCCTAGGTAGGGCCTGCCTTGGAGCAGGTGGAGCTAATGCTGGGGCAGCCAGCATGCATGATCAGTTTCAGGTTCATGCCTCCACCCTGCCAGGATCCCACCTCAGTCATTCCCAGCCAGTGGGCTGGGGTCACACTGGTCGAAGTCTTCCTCCCCACTGGGACAAAAGAAGGTGTTGTTTAAATCAATTACATAGAGAAGATTGCAGGGGGAATGTCAACCCACTTAAGAGTGGCTGGTGTCTCAGGAGCCCTTAATGGCATCCATTTGCCAGGCAGGCGCCCCAGCCCTTGTTATAAAGGAACACATCTATTCATTAAGCTGAGGCTGCCAGGCCCAGGCCTGGCACCACCCAGCCAGCTGCTCTTGGCCGTGAATTCAGTGCTTAGGAATAAACGGACCTGTTCTGCAATGGAAAAATCAAGTGGAATGATCTGCAGGAGGGCAAACCCTTGCAGTGTTCCAGATAGGTTTTTCTAGAGTCCCTCTATTTCTCTGCCTGCTTTAATAGGCAGGTGAGCCCTTGTTTAGGTAGAACTGAAAGGAAAGAAATCCATGCCAACAGTGACCATGGTTTCAGTTTATTTTGTCTTGTATATAAGCGTCAGTCAGTGGGCTTCCTTTCATGGGCCCTCCCAGCACACTACACACAGGACCAGCAGTTTGTTTCACCTGGCTTTTCTAGAATCTTCGGAGTACAGAAGGGTGAAGGAATCTCTCATTAATATTTATTGATCACCTACTATAGACCAGGAACAGAGGTGAGCCAATAGTTTCAGAATGTCACTCTGGTGGAAGTGACCACCAGTAGACAAGTGCTAAGCAAGGATGGAGCAGGGTGAACTCATTCATTCATTCTTCTGTTTTTGACACAGGATCTTGTTATATAGCCCAAGCTGGCCCTGCACTTATAGTAATCTTCCTCTGTCTTATGAACCTTGATGGTTGGATGAACTTCAGAAGTCAGGTTAGGGAGAGATAGGATAGGGGTATGCTTAATGCTGAAGTACTGGAGGGAGGGTCCCCTGGCAGTTTGAGCACATAAGCATATGGGTGCTGTCTTTGAGATCTCCTGTTCACTCATCTCCCACCCAAACCGAACTCATCCCTGGTCCCAGCTCCCTGGAAATGCTCACCCCTAGGTCTTCTGAGTGTTGGCTTGACCTGAGGACCCATATATTAAAGAAAACATGGAGAGGTACTAGCAGCTGGGAAGTGAAGGAAAAGGTAAGGGTGACCTCTGTTGAGACTCCAGCTGAGTTTTCAGGATGCCCCCGTTCTTCTCTGCTGCCCTCTATGATGGGACAAAGCAGGGTATTCTGGGAAGTGGCAATGTAAAGGAAAGGGAGCAGATTACATATGTGCAAAGCACCCCAGACATGGAGTAGGGGGGGTGGTGAAACTTGTGAGTTGTTATTGAGACTCTGAGGTGCAGGTTGTCATGCTACAGAGGAGGAGGCTGATGATTATTAGGGATTGTCCATGACCACAGTGTAGGGACAGAGCGGGAGTCAGAGAGAGAGAGAGAGAGAGAGAGAGAGAGAGAGAGAGAGAGAGAGAGATGCAACCAGAGGGAGGCAGTCCCCTGAAAGAGCTTCCAGAGCCTAACTATGAAGGCTCAATAGAACATTTAGCAAGCACAGACTTGAGACACCAGCCCTGGGTTCAAATTCTTCACTCACTTTTGCTCTTTAAGTCTGCCAAGCTCAGATCTCTTTCTTCTGGATCATAGTACACTTAGTCCAGGGCCTGCATCTAATTAGTACCTGGGGTCTAGCTTCATGGTTAAGATCATGATTGGGAGCCAAGAGGAGAGGCGGGGAGGAAGGAAAGAGACTGGACAACCTGTCCAAGACCCAAGAGCACACACTAAACCATTGGTGCTTTGAACCATACCAAAGCTGTTTGGCCCCAAGCTATAAGCGTTCCCACTGTGGGAGGAAAGGGTGCTTATTCACTTAGCATGCTGGATGCTTTTGAGTTCTTGCCCATGGGTAGAGGAAGGAAGGAGCTTTCAGGCTCCAGGGGGCACCCTTGTACTGGCCCTGGCTATGTGCAGTAGGGTCACTACTACACTTCACATGTGCCTTTGTGCTGAAGATGCTATGGGCTTGAAGAACATGGGGGACTGGAAGGGGGGGTCTGAGGTCATCCCATACCTTCCCTGAAGACCTGCTGTAGCTTCCTTCAGCCACTCCCCCAGGAGAAATAGGCTAGGACAGGGAGCTAAAGTGAGGAGTACTTTTGCTTGTTTGCTGAGGTTATGGGCGCTAGAATTGAAATATGTGAGGTACTCTGTGTGTGTGTGTGTGTGTGTGTGTGTGTGTGTGTGTGTGTGTGTGTGTGTGTGTGTGTTGTGGACAGCTGGTGGCTGACAGAGGTAGCGGATGGCTGCATTTCCTCTTCAAGCTGTTGGGCCCTTGGTCCAGCAGGAAGACTGGCCTTGAGCCGTTTCCTTTGCCCTTGGACAAAGACTTACAGTTCGTATGGCTATACTTTGGAAGCCACAAGCCCATTCCCTGGGCTCCAGGGCATCAGGCCTAATTCATCTGGCCAGGACAGCGGGCTGCTGAGCAAGAACCTTTGAGGTTCCCCTTATTCTCAAGTTCCTCCAGCTTAACCTTACTTAGGGAAAAAGGGAAAGGCCCCATGTGTAGATTTCTTCTGTGAAAACTGGCTCAAGTTCTGAAATGGGAAGTCGGCCCCTGTTAAAAAGACCTTTGTTGACCTGTAAGTGTTTCTGTCCTGGGGGACACATTGCATGGCTCCCTAAGAGGTCTCTCCCTCGTTTGGGTGATTTGTATTTGTTTGGTTTTGAAACAGGGTCTCATTTCATGGCTCAGATTCAAAGGTGCAGGCAATCTTCCTACATCAACCTTCCAAGGAGCTGGGACCATAGCTGTGGTGATGCAGCCTGGCTCTGTATACCTTCTTCACTGCAGCCAAGTCACATGCCTAAGTGCCACTCCATGCCTGAGTTAGAATGGAGAACTTTAAAGCCATCCACTCTAGGTTATCTGCCTTACTGTCTAGGTCCCTGACTGTGCTCCCAAGGCAATTTGATACTGGTGAATAGTGTGGCCAAAAGCCTATGTCAATGTCAGTGCGTCTAGTACATGCCCATACAGTCCTGGGTGTCCCACAGCTGTCCATTTGTGCCTAAGCTTCCCTGTTCCTACATGAGGGTTTAGGCTCAGGGAAGGCCACTGAGCTTCCCCTTCCTCATAGAGCCTGGCTGTGATAGGAAGTTTCCAGCTGAGTGGTCAATCACACGTTAATGATTAACAGGCAGGAAGGGGGCAGCTCGAGTCTATGGAGAAGTTCCAGGTGATCTCCCTGAACACCTGCAAGACACAGCCAGGTCAGAGCCTCACTGCCGTCCCAGAGATGACTCGAGTGCCAGCTAGAATTGGAGTCTCTGTGGACCAGCTTTGGTGGGCTTAAAGGCCTCCTTGAGGTCACTGAGCATTTCTCCAGTCCTCTGCAGATTGAGTATTTTGCTGTGCTAGAGTTTTGCAAAGTAAGAAACATGATTTAAATTTTCAAAATTTAAAACTGGGTTGGAGAGATGGCTCGGTGTTAAGAGCCTGTAATAGGACATGAGTTCATTTCCCAGCATCCACGTCAGGTGGTTCATAGCTTACCTACAATTTTAGTTTCAGGGGCTCCATTGCCCTCTCCTGGTCTCTACATACACCTGCACTCATATGTACACATCTCCACACAGACAGACAGACAGACACACACACACACCCCTAAAGATAATAAAAATAAATATTAATGATTTTGGAAACTATCAGAGATCAGACAGTGTAAGTCTTCCTCTTTCCCACCACTGTCCCAGTCAGGCTTCCAGTGCAGAGAACCAGTACTTTCTGGGATTCCCCAGGTTCCCTTCCCATGGCAGACTCTTCCTTGTGTCTCTTGTAAACAAAGATCTGGGTGGGCTGTGGTGTGGCTCAGTGGCAGAGTGCTTTCCTAGCATGTCCCAAGCCTTGGGTTCATCCCCAGCATAGCAGAAAGCAGGCACAATGTCGGTGTCATGTGACTGCAGTGCTGTGGAAGCATGCTCATGTTCCCATATGACTAAATACAGCATGTTTTATGGCCTTCATCCATTAATGCTACATATATCTTTCAATGCCTCTGTCACCACCATCTCCGCCAGAGCATTGCAATGCCGTGGCCACTGTCTGTTTAGTGTGGACTTCCACGGATGGTCAAGCAGCACTGCAGGTTCATTTCTGAGGATAAGGATTAGGCTCTCATGTGCACAGACTACCTGACCTAGCCTGTTGATTTCATTGCATTTTCCACCACAGCGTTTGCATTCTATTTTGGCAGTTCCTGCCCAGGCACACGGTATGGGTGATTGGGTGGGCGGACAGATTTTACTAAGTGACTAGGGCCACTGTGAGTCTCCTGGTGGAGATCTGAGATCCTTTTGGGAAGGGCTGGATAACTTTACAGGAGACATGTTTCCCTTGCAACTATTTAGCTAGCCAGTGCAAGACCTGAGTGAACAGCATGACTCCCTTCTAATAAAACTTTATTAAGAGCCAGACAGTGGTGGCACAGGCCCTTAATCCCAGCACTTGGGAGGCAGAGGCAGGTGAATTTCTGAGTTCGAGGCCAGCCTGGTCTACAGAGTGAGTTCCAGGGCTACACAGAGAAACCCTGTCTCGAAAAACCAAAAAAGAAAAAAAAAAAAAAAAAACTTTATTAAGACAAAGACAGACAGCACGCTGAGTCTAGGTCTCAGGCAAACCTTTTGATATATGTAGCTACTAGGTACCTTGGGACCCAGGCTCCCCTGTGTAGGCAAGGGATGGCTGCAGGAAGGCTAGGGCCAGCCCTTCCTCTCATCTATGACATAGCTTGCTCACATAAGGAGGGGGCTCAGTAGAGTAACTGGAGTCAAAGAGGGAGGTTCTGATTTGAACTAGGGGATAGCCTGATGGCTCTCTGGGAGAAGGGACATGGAATTTGAACCCCAAAGTCTCAGTCCTGAGCCAAGCAGAACAAGGGTTAGGACTGAGTAAAGCTTAGCAGTAAGAAGCTTACCCGATTGCTTACTGTTGGCAAGGCGGGCAGGAGGGGGAATGGAGGCAGTGCTGGAGAGATGGCCTATAGCCAGGCCACATGAGCCTCAGCCAGCTGTAGGGAGGAGCTGGGCTTCACCCTGACAGCTTGGGATGTCACATGTCTGGCCAAGGAGAGCAGGGAGACTGTTGGAAGCCAAGAGGGTGGTAATATGTCAGGATTATGGTATGTAAAACAGGCCAAAGCAATCAGCTCAGGACCAAAACCCAGGCCCAAAGTATGGAGCTAAACATTTTTGTGACTTTGTTGCTTCCTGCATCCCTTAGAGAAGCTCCTACTTATTTCTCAAGGCCTAATCCAAAATGTCCCATCATTATGACCTTTCCAGGTGCAGTAACACCATGGTAGGGGATACTTACCACAGTTACCACTGTTATCACAGTGTCTCCTTATTGAGGCCTCATGAGGACAGAGTGCATGCTTCTTAATGCTGGGTAAATTAAGCAGTATATTGAATCAGCTGGGGTAGAGATGTCTGATGAGCTAACACTTTGAGGAAACCGAGACCCTGGGGGCTAATAAATTTGCCTAAATGATAGGAATAAGGACTGGTTCTGTCTGGGCTAGTCATTTCTGCAGCTCCCTGTGTCTCCCAGCCAGGGCTTTCCTTGTTCCCAGTCACTATCATTTGTTATGAGTCTGCCAGGCAGTTACTGCAGAGAGAGAGACACACACAGAGAGAGACAGAGAGACAGAGGGACACAGAGACACAGAGACAGAGAGACTGAGACTGTGTTTAGGAAGGTGAAGCCAGAAGATAGAATTTAGTTTCCAGGGAGTCACCCCACCACCATACCACATGATCACAGGAAAGCTCATCCCATCTAAATTCCAGCCTGAACTTTGTTGCCCAGAGCAGCCTGGTCGGCTACTTGCCCTGGCCCTTTGAGAAGTGCCTGGAATTCCTGGTGGATCTGAATGGTGAGGCTGGAACATGCTTCCACAAAGTTCCTGAAGCTGGGTCTGAGGGATCCTCTTGATTCTATTTAGTATCACCTTATTATTAGAGGGCAGTTTGGATAGAGTTGGGAGTTTTCTTCTGGCCTCTCCCTACGTAGCTACTGCAGTCTGGTCTCCTGACACCTCCCTACTTTACCCTAGCCTAGAAATGCCAGATGTGGCCACTATGTCTGTGCATGGGAACGTTTGTAGCCTTCCAAAGTGAATGAGAAATGGTATTACTTCACACTTTCATTCCTAGTGGTCACTGGTGCCAGACATCCTTCAAGGTCATCCCCTGGCCATTAGATATATATTCTTTGTAGAAATATTCATTCTCATCCCTTGCCTTTTGCTGAAAATCAGTCTTCTAACTGCTGAGCAAGAGTTCTTCATGGGAGACAGACCCTAGAGTATTTGTCAAATCTGATATGCAAGTATTTCTTCCCACTCTGGAGCCTCTGGGGCTTTGTTGTTGCTGTTGTTTGTTTGTTTGTTTTTGGATCTAGGTCTCACTGCATAGCCCAGGCTGGTCCTTAACTCAGGATCCTCCTGACTCAGTCTCCTAGGATCTGGAATGACAGACTGTGTCACCATGAACAGCCTGTGTATTTTTAACATTGTCAATAGATGGGTACAAGATGCCGCCGTGTTAGTGACTCCTGCAGTTTCCCCACTCCCTCAGGAAATGGTTTTGCAGGTGGGGTGTTCAGGCTGGGTATCTTCTGTATATGTGAGCATTCCACCAGTGTGGGTACTGGGTGCATTGACTGCCTTATGTGTTATAAACAAGTTAAACATACAAGAGATCAGCAAGCTGTGAGAGTTTGGAGAGGGGGAAGAGAAGGCAAGGAAGGACCCTCAGCTTCAGTCTCCTCATCAGTGAATAGAGCCTGGAGTAACATTTTACAGTGTTGCCCACTGGCCCCATTACCAGTAAAGTACTCTACGATGCTGATCATTATTGCTTCTAGCATGTCCCTGGCTATAAAGGGTGTGTGAATATGTTTCGAGAGAAACAAATCTCTTTCCACCAGATTTGGGATAGGCATGCCAGAGCCCTGGAACTTGTTGCTCCGCTGTTTGGGGGTGCAAAGTTGTGTACACTGAAGTAAGTCGGGATTGGCGCACATTGAGGTTTTCAGCGCGTTCTACCTGTTGCGCTTACAAGTGGGGAAGACACCCAATACAGCACCCAGTACAGCAAGCTCGGGATTCTGCTGTTGTGGGAACGAGAACAGAATCTGCGCTCCTCCCGGAACTCGTGGCTCTGGCCCCGCCCCCTCAAGAGCTCCACCTCCACCCCTGCGGCCCCGCCCCCTCCCGACCACATTCCTCGGGCCGGACTTGAGTTACGCCTGGCGGGCGGCGGCGGAAGGCTCGCGCCGGGCTGGTGATTGGACTCGCAGGCCTAGGGCTGCGTGAACCTGCGGGCACAGGGCCGGAGGGACTGGTGAAGGCGCGTGGCGGGCGGACGGCTTTTCCGGGATCGGCCCCAGGGTCCGGCGGCCGCGGGGGGGAGTCGCGGGTGCGCGGCTCGGCCTGGGTCCCCGGGCGCCGGCCCGGGCCGCTCCTGTGGCAGTCGTCATGTGGTGCCTGCACTGCAACTCAGAGAGGACCCAGTCCCTGCTGGAGCTGGAACTTGACAGCGGGTAAGGCCAGGCGAGGGCGGAGGCCGGCGGGAGAAGGTGGGCCCCAGCCATGATGGGATTGCCAGCGGTGGGGATCTTGCAAGTGGGTGCCAGAAAGGGGCTGCGGGAATGGGTGTAACTGTGGGGCAGAACGCCTAGCCTGCCTGCCAGAAGCGGGTCTCTGTTAGTGAGGACGTGTAAGGAGAAAAGTGGGTTGTAGGGACAGGAGTTTTTTGGGAATGAGTGGGAAACTAGATTCGGTGTGTATGTAAAGGGCAAGACAGCAAATGGCCAGGAGTCTGTGTCAGGGAGGCTACCCAGTTCTGCCTGTGTTTTGTGTCTGATTTCAAGTGCACAGGCTGCTTAGGGGCCTCTCCTACAAGTTTGATTGTTGGAAACCCTGGGTCTGTCTGCATTATATATCTACTCTGTCAGGGAGACCCAGCAAGGGTATGTATGCTCCAGGGGTGTGTGTGTGTGTGTGTGTGTGTGTGTGTGTGTGTGTGTGTGTGTGTGTGTGTATTAGATACTGCACACCTGGGGTGGGTGTGTGTGTGTGTGTGTGTGTATTAGATACTGCACACCTGGAAGGCCACCTGGACCGATTCTAGGGTATCTGGAGTTTCTGTGGCTGCTGTTTTTGACCAAGTACAGATGTGAATGGGCTGCTGACTGGGATGGTGGGTGTTGTTTACATGCTGGAGTAAAGCTTGTGCCTGGTCCAGGAAGGAGTTTGATGGCCCAGAGAAGTCTTGGTTTTAGTGGCCTATGGAAGACTGTCTGAGTACCCTAGGCCTGGGTTTATGGTGAGAGGGAGACTGTGTGTGTATGTGCTAGGAATATTGATTTCCTCTTGCCCGGCAGCACAGCTGCCCCTGAGCTGTCTGCAGCCCCCCGCATGAGCAGGGGTGTGAGGCTGAGGGGATTTGTTGACAAGTGGACTGAGCCTCTCTTGGGGAAGCCCACCTAGAGCCTTTTAATCTTTTATTTAAAAGTTTCCCAAAAGCCTGCTTAGCAGTTGCAATGAGAACATGAGTGTACTTTGCAGTACCAAGCCTGGAGTTCTGGGCCTGGAGCTTATGTGGACTGTGGGGAAGGGGCCCATTTCCTAAACCCAGTACTCCCAACATCTGAGGCCAAAGCCAGCAAAATGCAGCTGCAGGACCATCTATCTGTCTTGAGTTGCGGGCTTTGCTTGGGATTGGGGTTCACCATCAGATCCCACAGGTGCTCAACACATTTCACACTTCCTCAGCTGTCCCATCCAGTGTTTGCATTCCTGTCCCTGTGGTACCAACACCCTCATATTGCAAGAGAGCAAAGAGTTTATACTTTCACTCTTATCAGTACTAAGGTTCTGTGGTTTATTGAGTGCCTAGTGTATGTATACTAGTCTCTACCCTTGAGATCAGGGAGGGACCCAGCAGTGAATGTAGCTCAGAGTTGTGTTTTTAGTCTCCATGCAGCCAGCAGTCTAGAGGTGACCATGGTCACAACATAACCATGAGAAATAGGTCAGCAGTTTCTGACAACACCTCTTCTCCCCTGGAGCTGAAGGGGATAAGGGTTTTTTTTTTTTTTTTCTCTCTCCATTAGAACCTCCAAGTGTTGCCACTTTAACTAGTGTGTTCATAGATGCCTCCATTGTATGTCTGTCCCTCTTCCAGCTGCAGGGATTCCTGCCTAGACTCTGGCTCTGGGTTGCCGCTTGACAGTTGCTCTGTAGTGCTCTGTAGCCATAGTGGTGCCAGGTGTCCTGAAGATCAAGGAGCCCTGCTCAGGTGCAGCTCATCAGCCACAGAGCAAATGGGCACCACCACCACCACCCCCGGCCACACACACACACAATGTGGTTTCTAAGGAAGCCTGAAAAGGGCTGGAGAGACTAGTGGATGCTGCAGAGGCTGAGCTAGGTGCTCCTTTGAATACAGCCTTCCTGGAACTTTATTGCATCTTACCTAAAGTCCTTTCACCTGCTCCCTAAACTCAGCTAGAAGCCAGCATGCTCCAGAGACTTAACCCAGTCTCTGTCACCACAGGGCCACGACTCTGCATGCACAGGTTTCTTGAATAGCATGGGTCACCTGATGCTTCAGTGTTTTCCCACGTCACAGCAACAAAGGGTTGTTTACCTTTCTTTTCTAAAAGAGCACAAGCAAAAACAGAGAGCTCGGTGGCCATACCTGGACCACAGCAGCCCAAGAGGCTCAGGCCCAGATGTTGGGATGGAGGCTAGGCCTCTGGAGGCCCCTGCCAGGACTTCAGGTTTTCGTTCAAGGAAGTCGGACTATGAACTAGTTGTGCTAATATTTACACAGCTTTGGCTTAAAACACAGACAAGACTGACAGCTGCATGGTTGAATAGCCTGATGACTGGGCAGATGGGTGTTTGTGGAGGGGATTGGACCGGCCCTCAGGGTGTGTGTGTGTGTGTGAATGTGTGAATGTGTGCATGCACTTGTATAGCCACATTTACCTGGCTACATTTTGCAGATGTGGAATCATGGTTTGCTAGAGTATCAGGAGTTCAGAGCAGCTCAGAGCATCAGAAAGATGGCTCAGGGAGACAAAGTCCTTCAAATCACGCTCACTGTTTGAGTTAATTCAAGTTACTACAGCCCTCTGGGCCTCAGTTTCCCCTTTAATGATAGGGCATGATAGTAGTGCCTGGCAGGGGCTTTGCAGGTGTGGGTGGCCTTCCATGGCTGGCCAGCCCTGGAACCTCCAGTCTGCTGTCCAGTTTGTCCAAGTCAGCACTGTTCACTTCCCAGCTGCCAGTGACCCACTGCGTTTTCTTCCTTCCTCTTTTGTAAATTTCCTTTGAATGATGATGACGTGTGAAATATCCGCCCAGTAAGCATAGAGGCAAGGCAAGCACCAAGCTCTAGCGGGCTGGGACTGTGCCGTGTGTGGCTGGAGGCCTGGGAGAGATGTGTTTGTCTGGAGAAAGGAGGCTCAGGCTGTTGAGTGAGATTTACCCTGAGTCCTCAAAAGCAGATCCTAATGACTTTAAAGGCCATTAAGGCTCTTCAAGAATTAATTGCTGTGGCCTTAGAGGATCTGGCTGATCCACTGCGGGAGCTGCTGCAGTGAGAAAATTGATGGCAATTATGGGGAAAATATGGCATGGTGCCAGCTGGGCCTGTCCCAACTCTGGCTTCTGTAGCGGTACCCTTAGTGAGTGATCCACAGCACCTGGCCCCACTATCAGACTGACCACTGCATCCAGGAATACAAGTGTGAACAGGGATGGATGCTCTTCTGACCTGGAAGAGGCTGACCCAAGATGTACTCAGCCTCAGGCTTGCCTGTCCGTGTTCTTTCATTCCCATGACATTTACTGAGCACCTCTTTGGCCAGACTTTGAGGTGATGGAGGTTATTCTGTATGTCACTTTGGCCCGTCTGGTTGAGCAGAAGTACCTCCCCTTTCTGAGCCTTGATTTTCTCACCCATGAAATGAGACTACAACTGTGAGTGGGGGTGGGGTGAGGTGAGCAGCTCTGCCATGGAAGCCCAGTGAGTGGTTGCGACTGTCACTGTCCAGCTTTTCCCTTCCACAACAAGACTGCTGGATTAAAATGGTCCCTACCATCTTCTCTTCTTCTAGGTTGAAGACTGGTTTGGGGACCCTACATGGGAACACTCTCTGAGGCCACTCGCTTAGAGTTTGTCTGTGTCACTTGTACATGGCCACAGCTTCTCTGCTCATCATGGAAGTGGCTTCCTTCACATTTTATTCTCTTGGTGCAAGGTCTCTCGACACAGTGACAGCTCAGTTTGAACTAAAGGCACTTGTAGAGCTTTCATGAGACTCTGCTTACAAAACTGGGAGTTTCACTGAATTTGCTTTTCCTTTCTGTTCAAAGATCAGCACAGTAATAGCCACATGTGTGTGTGTGTGTGTTTCCAATTAGGAGTACAGGCTTCTATCCCTCATTTCAGATATAAGGGAAGCTGTACAGAGTCCTCAGCCAGGGAGAGCTGAGCTGGGATTTGCACCCTGACTGCCTGGCTTCAGGGCCTGTGTGCTCCACAGCCAGGATCTGTTTCCTCTGGGGCAACTCATATCTGGCAAAAATAACAGTAGTGTAAATAGATCTGGTATCCCCTTGTGTCTAGATTTCCAAAATTTTCCCAAGTGTCCCAGCCTATACCTTGGTCAGTGACAATGTACTCGCCTCTCCTGGCATCTCTTTCCCCACAGACCACAAGAATCACTTCTCTGGACTCTACCAGGGGTATGTGGGTAGCACTTTAAAAAAAAATTACTTTAATCCTGTGTTCAGCCCCAAGTCCAACAATGTATGGTCTGGGGTGCCAGGGACAAAAGCTGACTATCCCCTGATTCACTGAGGGACCAATGCAGGCTTCCACATGGTGAGGAAAGCCATGGCTTCTGACATGAAAGGACAGATGGCTGTGGGCGGTGAGCTTAATCCCCGGGAGGGGAGGAGGATGGTTAATAAACTGGAAGATTTGGAAGAGGCCCCAGCTGGGAGCAGCCTCTCATGCACACAAACAGAAAGGGTTCCCCCAAATTGCCTGCTGCCCAGGCTGGGTTGGATTCTGTCTGCATCCTAAATCCATTCTCCCAGAGACTCTCTTTAAAAGAGGTGCCTGGTACTTTTGTTTCTCTTTTGACTGGAAGCTGGGTAGTGTGGGCAGATGCAGGCAGAGCATTTGGACCAGAGCTTGTGGTCGGTCCCATGAAGCCTTTACTAGGCAGTGATTATAATTGTCTTTTATTCTGATGGGTTTTGTTGTTGTTGTTGTTTGTGTGTTTATTAATAGGCTTTGAAGGGTCCCCTCTCCTTCAAGAGGAGGCCAACTAGAAAGGCTGTTGCTTTCCCCCTTTGGCTTCCTGTTTCCATTTCTGTGAAGACCCTTGTGCTCACCTGTAGATGAGGATGCTCAGCCTATTTGTTGGAAGCAGACTTGTTACTGGACCACCCACCTGTGCCCTGACCATAGCCTCAGCTCTGCTCGCTGATGCCTCTGTGACTTAATCACATCGGATACCTCAGTTTCCCCACTTATGAAATGTAGATGATGGCAGGTGGCTATGGGGTAGCTGTGAGGACAGGAGACACTAATTCACATGCCAGTGTGTAGAGGTGTACAGAAACCAGTGGTAACAGGTGGTGGCACTGAGTATTCAGGCTGGTATGGTTCCCTAACACTAGGACAGGACTGTGTTGCTT
Source organism: Uromys caudimaculatus (assembly GCA_028551405.1). Taxonomy (NCBI): domain Eukaryota; kingdom Metazoa; phylum Chordata; class Mammalia; order Rodentia; family Muridae; genus Uromys; species Uromys caudimaculatus. Next base: position 52,704,713 of record CM052700.1, read on the forward strand.
GTTCAGGGAAAATGTCTTGCTGGACAGGAGCAGTTAATTTCACTTTCTGGCCACAGAGAAAACTAGTTTTAAAAGAGGGAGGGATACAGACATAGCAGTGAGGGTGCCAAGAACTGTTGTGCATTTGACAAGGCAGAGCAGGAATAGGGCAGACCAGAAGAAAGTGATGATGGGTCACAGGTTCTTGTCTTTATAGTGCTGTTAACAGCTGCAAAAAAGCACACAGAGATGGAAGGAATTGCCTTACCTAGCCATTGGAAGGTGTGTCCAGCAAGGTGGCTTGCCATTCAGCTAGGGTAAAGAGGGAGGCTTGGCCTGCATGCTCTATGAGGCAGAATCCAAAAGCCAGGGATACTGGGCACTGCAGACCTTGAGGAGAGTGCCCAGCCCAGAGGCAGATGGAGTAGGGGACTGGGGCTCTGGGTTCAGTGGGTGACCTGTGTTGGATGGAGCTTTGGGCCACTCTGGTGGTTCTGGTCCTGACCTGGCACCTGAGGCCCAGGGCTCAGGGCTTAGCTTCAGTCCTAGAGGGGGAGATGAGAGGGGCTCCTTAACCACCCCTACCACCACCCTAGATTGGAAGTGATTGTCAGTAGCTAGGGGATGGCAATGAGAGCTGAAGGAACCTGGCCACAGTCCCAGATCTGCCCAGTTTTAGACGTTCTACAGGGACAAGTGGTCACTGTGCTGAGCTGCTGCAGCCTTATCTGTCAGTAGGGACTGTGCAGGCAGAGGCAATATGGGTATCACACACAACAGGTGCCCAGTCTGTGACAACAGGAAAGGAGAGGGTGCTGAGTTTAGGCAAACCCCAACTACTTTTAGTGGGTCTGATGTTAGCTCAGGCTTGCGACTGGAATGTGTCCAGGCAACAGAATAAGAACAACAGAAGCGACACTCCAGAGCCTTTGAAAATCTCTCTCTCTCTCTCTCTCTCTCTCTCTCTCTCTCTCTCTCTCTCTCTCTCTCTCTCACACACACACACACACACACACACACACACACACACACACACACTGCCCATGAACACTGTGGAATTGCTGCCATCATTCTAATTTACAGGCAAGGAAACTGAGGCTGTTCAAAAGAACTAAGCTTTGCTGTGTACAGGCAAGGGTTTCTGGTTAATGAGACAACCTCTGGCACTATGGGGATATGACACTCAAACTTAGAACCCTGGGTAAAGATGGTCAGAAGGATTGAAGTAGCAGCTATGGATAGACCAGAGCCTACAGGACCCTTCTGGGCTCACCCAGGCCCCCATTGACAGTGCAGAGCTTCTGTGTGCCGCCATAGAATGGGTGCTTGGGTGCACTGTCACTTTGCAGAGGATGGGGGAGCTTTGGGTACTTAATGGTTTTGCCTTTTTGGATCCATTGCCAGCCGCAGGAAGTTATCTCTTGTTTCTCAGGATTGTCCTATGGGCTTCAGGACAGAATAGAGTCCATTCTCTACTCATCACAACAAGAGGAAGGCCGAATCAGTCCAGGCAGGTAGTGGGAGTTCAGTGCCAGCTAGACATTCTGTGGTTCCTGCTAAAAATGCTTGAGTCTAGTCATCACACTGGGTCATGATGGTGAGTCTCCCAGAGTGAGTCCTGGTGGAACTGGGAATGGGGAACGGCTCTTTGCTGCTGGAAGCAGGAGATGCAGCCACGCTGGCCTGCTGAGAGCCACTCAGGGCCTGACTCTGTAGTCAGGGCTTAAGTGTATGTACTTTGAGTTTGTTCTGTTTTGAGGCAAAATGCACCCAGAGGGCAAGAGTGCTTATGTAAATAGCAAATCCTTTAACTAAACCTTTTTTATAGAAAATTTCTTTCTTTTAAAAAAGATTTCTTCTTATGTGTATGTGAGTGTTTGCCTGCGTGTATGTACATGCAGTATATGCGTATCAAGTACCCAAGGAGGCCAGAAGAGGGCAATGGTTTTCTTGGAACTGGTTTTGTAACCTTCCATGTGGGTGCTGGGAGTCAAATTCATTTGTTCTGTAGGAACAGCAAGTGTTCTTAACTGCTGAGCCATATCTCCAAGCTCGTTACAGAAAATTTCAAATGCCCATGGAAGTAGAGAATTAATGAATCATATGAGTAGCTCATCGTATTGCCATCTACTATTTTCAAGCAAATTCCTCTGATTTTGAATCTAGGACCTATCTCATGGTCATCCTTATCCTGGCCTTGGAGATGTGCTGTCCCTGGGGTGGGTGCCTTGCACAGCCCCTGGCCATGCTGGCTATTCTAAGAACCTTGGGCTTGGGCCAGCTCCCAGTTAGTTATGTACTGACGCCTGACCCATTCAGGATGCCTGATGTCTGGAAGAGGCTGTGCCTGTGGCTCACTCATTGGTTGTGTATAAGACTTGTTTCTCTGTCACCGTAGGACCCCTGAGAGTGAGGCCATGGAATGGGCTCTGGGCCTCTCCCATGCAATCTGTTCACTCTGGTTCTCAGCTAAGTGTAGCGTGCTGAGTCAAGCTTTGACTTTTGTCTCTCTCCTCTTGTTTCCTTTAGCTTAGCCTATTGTCTCCTTTGACATGCTGCTATTCAGTGTCAGGGTCCTTAGCCTTTGCTCAGCCCCTTTCTCCTTTATCCAGGGCTTCTGGTTCCACCTCAGCCCAGGCCCAACTTCAGCAGCTAACACCACACTTCTCCCAAGGGGTCCAGTGGGTACCTACAGCTCAAGTCCTGGAGAAGTTTTCTGTCCCCTTCTCAACTCTACTGCTCCTCGCTGTCTGAGTTTGTCCCACTAAGGCTCCCTTGACACCTCCCTTGACCTGCACTTTTGGGAGTTGGCTAGCTCTCAGTGCTATGTTTGGAGCCTAGGATATAGTAATAGGTCCCTAATAATGAGACTGACACATAGTGGGTATTCAGATGTAAGTTGCTGTCATTATTATGAATGCCTTATGACTAACCTTGATGTCTACCACAGTTCTTGGCACATAAGGAACAGGACTCAATCAAGTTTGGTTAGAAAAGACCCAAATTGCCTCTGGCTCTGTCTCAGTACAGGGAGCATTCTTAGGTCAGACTTCTACCTCCACCCTGGGTATAGATACTGCTGCTGCCACAGGGTCCTTCCCCTCCTTGACCTTCCTCCTGTTCATCACCTCTCACCTGTTGCCAGGGTATGATGCAGGGACAAGACTCCCAGAAGCACCTCCTGGCCTTTAGGCCCCAGTTGAGGATTGTGGGTGTGTCATCATTAAGCCCTGTATGCTCATGGTATTTTCACCTTATTTCATTTTGTTTTGTTTTGTTTTGGAGACAGGGTCTTATTGCATAGCTTTGACTGTTCTGGAACTCACTGTGTTGAACAGGCTAGCCTTGTACTTACCTCTGTGCGTACAGTCCACCTGCCTCTGCCTCCTAAGTGCTGAAATTAAAGGCACGTGCCACTGCATCTAGCTGGTATTCCTACTTTATGGCTAAGAAGTGCAGGCCCACAGTGACCCCAGTCCCTCATCTGTGGTCATAATCCCTACCTAAAGAGTATACAGTCACTGGGAGAGGGCCTTGTGTACCAGTGATGTGGAGAGTCAGGGGTGGTGCTCTTCTGGGCTTGTGGTCACATGAGGATCTCAGGGGACTGAAAACACAGTATAAAGTCTTGCTGGCTGCTCTGCCCTGAGTGACAAGCAGTAGTAGGTTGGCCCCAGAGGGACTCAGGTGACTTAGGCAGGGAACAAGGGCAGCCTAGTCTTGAGGTGGTCTACATCTCAGTTGATACATTCCCCCTTTCTTCTGCGAAGCCTATGGCCTTGGTTAAGTTTTCACCTCTCTGTGTCATGCTTTCTTCCTCCACAAAATGGGAAGAAAGATAACCAATGTGTCTTCAGTTTACCAATTGCAGTATCCAAAGGCTCCTCCTTGTAGGTGCTGGTGGTCACTGTGTGTCAGTTCTAAGCTAACTATGGTGGACTGCCCATGTGTCAGGTGGGGCAGGAGTAGTTTACTGTGCTTTCTGCCCACTTCTGCCATCTACTTGGGGCCTCTGGGAGCTGCACCTCTGGCAGCAGGGTAGGCTAAGAGGCTGCCTGTCACACAGGCCTCTTTCTCCCTGGCGCAGCTCATACTCTCCAGGGCTGCCTGCCCAGCCTGTGCCTCCCCCCAGTCTTCCTGGGGTGTCACTGGGCCCAGCCTGGCCCTGTCTGCTGGAGCCTACCACAGAGAGCTGCTTTATTTAAGTCCATTTTGCGCGTATGGAAATAACTAGAGGACTCTGTATTTAATTTGGCTCAGCCGGGAAGATTTTTGGCTCTGTGTGTGTATGTGTATTCTGAAAAATCTTTCCGAGCAAGCCCCAGGGTCGGAAGCTTCTGGTCATCTTTGTGCATTGAAAACCAACAAGAGCCGCCCTGCTAGCTGGGGTAAGTTGGCAAAGGATGGGCTGCAGGGAGTGGTCCATGAAAGCAAGAAGGGGGGGGAGGGAGCTAGATAAGAACATAGTGGCAACTGTGGGGAACTTTGCTCCTGGACCCAGCAGGGAGTGATTTGGAGTGAGCAGAGCTTTTCCAACTCTCCAAGATGTGTCTGACTCCAGAGGCATCAAGGGTTCAGCTGGGTGGGTGGTGGTGTGGAACATTCTTCATGTCCCCCTTCTCCCTGGACGAGTGGAACAGAGTCCTAGGGTTGAGCCCTTCTCTAGTCAGTGGCATAGGGCAGGATAGCCCAGTGTGGGAACTACTGTTGGCAAGGTTTGTCTTTGCTTGACTGCATGTTCCCAGTGGCCAGGGGCATTAGCCAATGTGAGCACAGGTGTGGTCTCTTGCCTCAGGTCATGCAGCACCTCACCAGCTCAGCCCTGGTTCCTCTGGAGCCATGAGATGTCATCCTAAACCAGGGCTGACATTCTCAGTGGGCAGGGCAAGACACTATGATGGTTTGAAGTAAATACTGCCATCTGGTGACTTCTTACATTCTGTCCTGACAGAGGCATGGCCTTTCTCATGACCTACTGAGTGGGCTGTGGTCAGTATAATGAGGCAGCCTTTGTGGAGTCTGATAAAAACCACACTCTGAGGACCCACCGAGAGCAAGGCCTCAGCTCCCCACCATCCCTGTAGAGCTCTGCCCTGGTGTCTCTACCTTCTCAATGAGGCTTCTTGGGAGTGAGGAGTCGGCCTTGAATTTCAGCCTTACACAGATCTCCACAGACAGGAAGGGTGTGCTCGAGAAGAGTTGAAGGCTGCTGTGGGTAAGTGATGAGATCGCCAGGGACTGTGGCAGAGTCTAAGTATAAGCACTCTAGAGCTTGCTGCGGCTTCCACCCCTGGATTATAGGCCCAGGTGGCTGAGTTCTCAGTGCTTGTTCCCTCTCAAGTCAGAATTGTCGTATCTAATCTCTAGATGTTAAAATGGTGCCAACTTACTCTTTGTTTTCCTTTGTTTATTTGGTTCATCCATTGGTTGGTTGGTTGGTTGGTTGGTTGGTTGGTTGGTTGGTTGGTTGGTTTTAAGACAAGAACTCACTGTTATAGCCCAGACTGGCCTTGAACTTGTGATCCTTCTACTTCAGACTCCCAAGTGCTGAGATATAGGCATGCAGCACTATGCCTAGTTTAGTCTAATTTTTAAGACAAAACATTGTGGGGAACGACACAGCATACTGCCAACCTGTGCTGGAATAATTTACTGGGAGCCCTATGCACTTAGAGGCTTCCTATGAGCAGGGACTGCCCAGCCTCCTAGCCAGGTGGATAGACCTTATCCTTATCCTGGCCTTGGTCTAGAGTCTCTGGAAAGGCTGCCCACAGTGGGCCATTAATGTAAGCTTTCCTGAGTTTAGGCCTGTTTGGTACTTTTGTCCTGGGATGTGGGACAGCATCCTCAGGCATGATGGGGTGTTCTGCAGAATGATAGTGGTGACTGTGTGAATGACACCTTGGTAGACTGAGGTCTGGCTGGGCTTGATTGCAGGGTGTTTGCTTCTGCCCCCCACCTAGAGCCTCCTGTCCCATTTGCCAGCTGGCTTTCTTCCCAAGTGAGGGTGTGGGTTGCCAGCCTGTGTCAGGCAGGGACTCTGCTCCTACTGCCTTTGTCTGGCCTGCTAAGGCATAGCTTCTAGAGGTATCCTGGGTTTGTGAGACGTGGGCCAGGACAGATTCAGTGGCCCTGAAGCTGATCCCAGTGTGTCCCAAAGGGTACTTCTGCATTGTCCTCCATAGCTGGTGAATTGATCCCCAGGGACCATGCTATGCTGTGATGAGTTTGTGTCTATGTAGAGTCTATGGCGTTTCTACAGTGTAGCTTCCTAGCATGTGTGTAACTTGCAAGCATCCCTCCTAAAGGCCTCCCACCCATGAGAGACTGGGTGGAGGAGAGGAATGCACCAGACCATATCCTGGTCTTTTCTGACCTCCTTGTGGCTTTGACCCTGCCTGTTCACTGGGCTCTGGGTCAAAAGTGCTGGTCCCACTTACTCAAGTCCTTCACTATCATTGTCATTTTATCTATTTTATCTGCTGTGCCCAGCCTTATTTGGGTACTGGGGTTGTCTTGTGAGCAAATGGATACCTCATGGTAACTGTGATGGTAACTGTAGGTGTCACTGTCCTCACTCCTGCTTGCTGCTGATAGGGTGCTCATGGCTAGGCTCCCAAGACACCTGCACCGTTCACATGGGTACCAGGCCTTCCCTGGGTTAGGGACTGTTTGTGCATAGCCGGACCCTTGTGTTCCTTTTGATGGGGTGGTAGATGGTTTCAATGTCCTGGGCTGGCTCAAAGGCCGGAAGAATGACCAGCCTTCTAGAACATGTTGTTGACAGGACAGGACAGGACACTAAGAGCCTTGCTGCGGGGTCTAGGTCAAGGGACACGGAGCCCTTTCTTCCTTCCTTGTGGTGATGGACTGATGAACAGACAGTGAGGTCAGCTGCCCAGGACACTGAGGAAACAGTTCTTGCTCAGCCTGCCCTCTGGGCTCCCAGACACTCTCACCAACTGTACTGTCACAGAGGGGCAAGCATTGCCCCACATGAGGAAGGGAAACTGAGGCTCATAAAAAAGCTGGTATTTAATCCTGGATATACAACTCCAACCCAGAGCACGGTGGACAAAGAACAGTTGTCAGGAGGACAGATTCCATGCTGAACTGGGTGGGGCACATGGGCAGGCTGCTAGCCATACCTCCTGTTAGCCTGGGGCAACCCCAAACTGACATCTGTGTCTGCACACCAGAATGGCCCCCAAATGGCTCAAGAAACCCCCAGATCCTGACCTCTGCTCCTCCTGCCGCCTGCCGCCTGCCTGGCTCTGGGCAGCAGCTGACAAGTTGGGGAAATGCTGAGTGTTAGTTCAGTAAGCAGAGCTCTAAAAATAGCCACTGCTCTGAAAAGCCCATTGTTTGGAGACCCATATTTTTCTACATATATAAAGGTGGCTTCTAGCAGTCTGGTGCAGGCAGTCAGAGAATGCCACAGGCTGTGGGCTGGAGCAGGGCTGCAGTGTATCTCTCTCCAGCTGGGACCAGTAGCATGTCAGTAAAGCTGTGAAACTGGAGCTAGGCCAGCATCCCCATGAAAGTGATGCTTGGTTTGTGTTAGAGTAGCCCCAAGGTTTCCTAAGTGCCCAGGATGCCTTTGGCCACAGAAGCCATGAGTCCTAGACCCCAGTCTCTATAGCAAGCATGGGCGAAAGTGATCCTGAGCTGCCCAGTGTTGAGTTCAGGCTGTGGATTATTGTATGGAGGAGTGGGCAGCTGACTGGCCTAAGAGAGCCCAGCCCTGCTCAGAGCCCTGCTTCTGGCAGCTCCTTCTAAAACTGCTCCTGCCTCTGTCCCCTGTGCCGATGTCAGAACCACTGCCCTGCCTGAAGTCCAGCACCTTGACTCCCACCCAATCTTTCATTTTCTTTCTTAGCCACAGTCTCCCACAGATACCTCCAGCCCCCATTCCTTCTCACCCTACCAGAGCCTGCAGCTGCCATTCAGAGTATATAAAAAGGTTCCTGGGTAGGAGCTGGATTATAGATGAATAGCCAGGAGACTAGTGGGATTAAGCTGAGCTTGGTGGTCCTTTGGGTCCTGGGGAGATAGGGCAGGAGGCATGGCTAGATCTTGTGAGCCTTCTGGGTCATAGTGATGACATGATTTCCCAGACCTACGGGAGAGGCTATGTGAAAAGGCCAAAGGGCAGTGTCCACTGGTTGGTGGCAGGGAGGACAGCCAAGTGGTCAGAGCTGGCTCTGCTTTAAGGGTGCCAATAGATGGGCAAGGGAAAATGTGTGTGAGAGAATGGCCAAGAGAATAAGCTGCCCTGCAGGTGGGAGGACTAGTATGTAGCTCCACCTCCTGCCTCTGAGGGCTCCTGCCTTGCTGCCTTGCTGGGTTGTTGGGTCTTCTGATTATCTGTGTCCTCATTAATGCAAACTTGGGAACAGGATAGAAGCAGAAATCTGATGCTACCTGGTGCCCCACTCCACCTCCATCTAGCCCTGCAGGGGAAGTTTCTGCACTGGTAGAAGTGCTTGTTATCAACTTTCAGTTTGAGATCTATGCTCCTGATTACCCAGCTGGAGCCCTGGCGATGTTGGTTGAATGTTTGCCCATGTGCCCCCTGAAGACTTGGGCCCAAAGTCTTTATTTTACTTTTGTGTTCCCAATAGCCCCCAGTCCCCCAGCACAGCTCCTGCGTTCCAGACCTGGCTGCATCTAGAACTTTGAGCGCAGGGCTCATACTCATCTCTCATGGCTCTCTGCCTAGCTCCCCCTGGATGTGTCAACACCCTCCCTTTCTGCTTTCCACTCTCTACTCATTCCAGGTCTTCTGGGTCCCTCTCTAGGATAGACTCTCTCCATCACTAGAAGTGCATAGTCCTGTCAGGAATCATTTACCAATGGGGCAGAGGGCCTGTCAAGAAGTGGCTTTCCCCACTTCTCTCTTTTCCCTTACCCAATCCTTTGTGTCTTTACATTCTGCTCCCAGGGCCACATCAGCCTGGGGACATTCCAGTGTGAAAGGACTAAGGGCTGCCATGACTAAAGTCCTGACTCATCTGAAACCTCTGTGAGCCACAGAATGGAGGGCCAGTGGGTCCAAATGGTTAGCCTGAGCTGACTCTGGCCTACCCAGGGAGTAGGGTGGATCATAGTCACTCAGGAAACTAATGTTCCCAATGAATGCCCACCTCCCTCCAGCAAACTCTCCAAGTCGCTGCCTCCCTTCTGCTCCTGCCACTTGTCACATAGACCCTGCCCCCTCCGTTCCAGGACTGCCCTACAGAGATCTAAGGTGATAGCCTCCCCTCTTGAGCCGTGCCAGCGCTACCCATGCTTAGAGGACACAATCCTCTCACTTCATCCCCAGACTCTGCCCTGATCTGTATTAACAACCCCACCCAGCCAACCTGAGGCTGTGATGGAGCACATGGGACCCCAGCCCAGGAAGAGACCAAGATTGTTCCCTGTCCTTGATCAACCTCAACTAATGCCACCCAAGCAACTAAAAGCCATACAGAAGCCCTCATGGGAGCTTGTGAAGACTAAGCCTGCTTGGCCTAACCTACTCCAGCCTCATATTTTGGAAATCAGAAACCCTGTCTAGGGAAGCACAGGAGGCACATATGTATCAGGAGGCTGTTTGACTCAGGCAGGTGCAGACTACCTAGAGTCTGGTCCAAGCGCTCAAATGTGAGTGTTTAACCACAGCAGGGTCTCCCAGATAGCTAGGGTCCTCTAGCCCAGTCCCAGCCTACTCTGAAGGGGGTGTTTCCCCAGCAGATGTCTCCTCCTTGTTCCCCAAACATTATAGCGCACTGCGTCATTTCATAGCACTGACTTTGGGTTACATATTCTAAGTCCTCTCTAGGTGATTGGCAGTGTGTATGGGGAGGGGGTATGGGTATGGGTAGGACCTGTGCTGCTTCATCTCAGGTGAGACTATATGATTCTCAATCTCAAGGAGGAAAAACCAAGGGGGTGTGAGCCAGTACTGGGCTCAAGCCAGCCTGCCTGAATTTTGGTTTCCCTGTCCTGCTCTGTGGGATGGGGAGTGGGCTGAGTTACATGTGAAACCTGGAACATTCCTAGGTATATAGACCTTAGCTTGCTTCCACCATCGCTGTCATTGGCCCTGGTGGTAAACAGCAGGCCCCTTCTGCTGCTATGCCATCACTGCTGCCTGGAGCCACTTCTAACATTTTTCTTGAGAAAAAGTCATTCATGACTTCACAGGCCATAATTAGAGACATCCACGACAAAAAGGCCAAGGCCCTTACCCCCACCCGGACTCACACACAGCTAGAACTAGAGCCAGAGTCAGAGCCAGAGCCAGGATGTGGCATTTAGCTGGCCCCTGGGACCTCGTCAGAGTGCCTCATGTTCCCTGGAGCTTTTTAGTCCAGACATGCAGACTTTTTCTCTGACCTGAGGCAGAGCCTCAGAGGTCCCAGTCAGGAGGCTGTCCTGGCAGCTGGGCCCCTCCCAGCTCGAGTCAGAGCAACCAGCCTTTAGAAAGTGTGTTTCTTTTATGAGTGGAGCCCTCTCTGTGCAGGATGGCACTGTATCAACACTGCTATGTCCAGCAACAGCCACTCTCTGTTCTCTGGCACTGGAATGGAAAAGTGAGACACCACTATCCCTGCTCATGTCATACAGCTGCAGTCAGTGTGCAAGCAGAAAAGCAGTAAGCAGTTATGCATTGAGGCAGCAGGGACTCTGGAATTTCTTGTGTGATCTCTGCCTTACTCGGTCTACAAAACTAACAGACCGTCTCTTTAAGGCAGAAACGATTGAGACTGGAGAGGGTGGGAAGCTGGCCTTCTGAGTCAGCCTGAAGTCCCCAAATAGGAAGGGAGCCCTGGGGCAGGGCATGCACCTGGCCATGGTGGCACCAGGCCTGCCTAGTCGCCATGAACCCTTCTTGAGCATGGGAGCTCATGCCCCATCTGCTGAAGAACCACACATGCATGAAATCCAGTTGCTGTACAGGTGGGAAGTGGCAAGGCCTCCAAAACGAGTGGGGACTGAGATCAGATGATAGCATAGTGCTCAGAGGCCAAGAGATGTAACTAAAGGTTACAGATTGAGACCTGTCCCGTGGGGCTGGCGAGACTTCCAGTCAGGCAAGCAGTATTTCCCGCTCCTGGGGATGACCTGTGCATATCACACACCTCCAGAGGGGGAGTGCTCACCACCTCCTTTCTCATGTTGGGACTACAAGGGACATAGTATTTTCTTTTCCCCATGGAGAAATCATTCTTATCATTCTTTAGGGCTTAAGCAAAGGATCATATACCCTGAGAGAGGCTGTTTCTAGCCTATCCTGCCCAGATGACCCAGCTTGTGGTAATTTGGGTCTGACCCACAGGGTCTATCTCCCATGCCAGCTAAGAACAGACGTAGGGAATCTATGTGGAACCCAGCTGAGGCTCCACCCAAGATCAGCAGGAGGGAGTCAGTGATAGATTAGCAATGTCTGCAGGGGGCTGGGAAGGGTAAGATGAAAGGTCTGCCACCTCTAGCCTAGTTCTGAGATGCAGAGGCTTCTGCTGTGATCTGACAACTGCACTAGGGCTATTTTTTGCTCCTGGCTTTCTGTTGAGCATGGCACAGAGCCTCAGCTGTGTGCCTGCATCAGCTCACATCAATCATAGTCAGCTGAAACCTCTCCAGGTCTCTTCACAAGAACAGCTGTCAGGTCAAATCTTCCCCATCTTGACGTTACTTCCTTGTGTGTGGGTATAAAAGTAATTGCAGTCAGTCCCTTTTAGGTGGGCATCTAGATTTACTTAGAATCTTACATGCTTAGAGACCGCAGCTCTGTGAAAATCTTTATATCTATCTACCCCTTTGTGTGTTGGTCTTCTTTCCTTAGCATGTGCCTAGAAGGATTGCTGAACCAGGAACATCTGAGACATGTGACACCTAATTACTATAGAATGTTCTAGAAACTGAACAGTTAGGCACTCTCAGGGATGTGGAATGCATATCTTGTCCCATGCCTTGATCTGCCTGTCGTCTAGGAGTCTGGAAGAGACGTGGTAAATTGAGGGGTATCAACAAAGACACACTCCCAGGTGTTCAACCCTGTCGGACAGACCTGGATTTGGGGAAATGAACCAGGGTAGAGGGAGAGTAAGACACAGAACCAGGGCTCAGGAGGCTGAAAGAGGTACCAGGTCAGGATGTAGGTCTGGTCTGGGTGGAGACTAACATACAGAAGACCCTTCCACTTACAGCATGGTGATTCCTGGGAAAATATATCATACGTGAAAATAATCCGTCAAACTGACTGCACAGTAGAAAAATCTCAGTACAAACAGCTATATCCCAGGACACTGTGAGCCTCTGTGGCTATTCTGTAGTAGGGGACAGTTCTCCCCCCATCCCCACCCCCTGCAAAAGAACGTGTGGTGGAGCTGAATCAACGTCATGAGGAAGCTCTGGGAGGATGCTGCAGAGAAAAGTCATCCTGGATCCCTCCCTGAATGTCCAGAGTAGAGTGAGCCAGCCCTGCTCATGCCTGCCCTAGCAGTGGGTCTAAGATTATCTTTGCTCACTGGCTTGGCAGCATGGGCCTTTCCATTTAGAAGTGTTATCTTGGGGCCTCTCAAATCAGAAATACTCTGATCAAGAAAGGCCTCTGTTGGTGTCTGTTGGTGTGTGGCTTTGGGTTTGTATTGTCACGATAGGCCCTTGAGACACATAGGGAAAGTCCTGGGTGCTGGATTTGTCCTCACATCTTTGAGGGTAGTGGTGGTAGAGCAGGATCTAAATTTTTTTTTAATTACATTTATTTTCTTGTGTGTGTGTGTGTGTGTGTGTGTATGTATATATATGTATCTACATGCCATAGCATGTGTATAGAGATCAGAGGACAACTTAAGGGAGAGTGGGCTCTCTTCTCTCTTTCTATCATGTGGGTCCTGGGCATCAAACTCGGGTTGTCAGCTTCAGCAAGCAAGCACCTTTATCTGCTGAGCCTCCTCTCTCGTCCTGGGTATGTTTTTTTTCTGGATTGTGAAAAGTCTGTTCCACCACACATCTCCAGGGCTGTCATTCACATAGATGTGACAGAAGGTGATCCCAGCTGAGTGAGGCTGGGTTGGCTCTGAAGGAGGCACTGATGAGTTAGTTGCCTTTTGGTGACCCCACCTCCTCCCTTCTCAGGGGAAGCTCTGGAGAGACCTGGCCTTCTCTCTCTCCCAAGCACATACTGAAAATGTACTGGCCTCAAACTGCCCAGAGCAGTAACATAGCTCCAGAAAGCTTCTGTCTGTCCCTGACCTCTTTCATCCTAGGCTCATCCCAAAGGTGCTCCCCTGCAGGGCAGGCGCCCACTTTGATATCTTATCCATGGAGGCAAAGCCAGCTGGGGGATAAGTTTCTGTCCTCAGCCCCTTTGCCCCACGCTAAGGCCTACTGGGTAGGCTGGCACTCCAAGGCTTCCAGGCAGCCTAGACCCTGCTCTCTCCCCGTCCACTGGAACAAAATGTCTTGCCTTTAAAGCTGTTCTTGAACCAAAGACTGAGTCCTTCTGGCCACTGCTACTCCACCCTGGGCTTAAGGGTCAGGGACAGCATTATGAGCCAGGCCTAGCCCATTCCACTCTGACTGAGGCCTCTGTGGTTCTGGTGTAGTCTGTTAACCATCAAGGGACTTTAGGCTCTTCTCCAGGGATGGTGGTGACTGCCTGTCTTCTCTACCTTCTGATTCAGTGCTCAGCCGGTTTGAAACCCCTACAAAAGGCACAGGCTGTATTTCTTCCAGTTCAGCACATGCAGATCTAGCCCCTGACCGGAGCATGCATTCATTTGAGAGGCATACATCCCTGTGTGTGCTGACTTACCTGAGTGAAGAAAGGCCCAGCTTTGGTGTCAGAGAGAGCCAGGGTGGGCTTTCCCAGTGGAGGCTGCTGTTCTGTAACCTGGGTAGCCCAATTCTAATGGGACTTATTCCCTCCTCATGACAGTTGGTTGAAGTTCTGAGCATTTAATGGAAAGTACTAGCCCAAGCTTCAGTAAACTGTGAGAGAATTTTCAGATCTAACATTCCCCGCTCACCCCCACTCTCCCCTATACACACATAGATCCCAGTGGCTCTGTGGTAGCCAGAGAGCCTTGAAGGGTGGTGTTTCTTAGACTAAGCTGCTGATTCTACTCAAAGAAAACCTATAGGCAGAGCCAGGTAAAGCATGACTGCCAACTCCTGATCCGGGTCTTCCTCGAAGAATGACTGCCGTACCTTAGCCACTGGCACATGTTGGAAGGTTCAGTTGCTTGTCTCTGGAAGCCAGAGGCAGTTGCTGGCTCAGAAGCGTAGTTTCTAAGCTATGGGCTAGAAAGCAGGTGCTGAGATTTGCTGCTGTCCCTGGTGCAGAGTGCTCAGAGTCTAAGCCCTGGCAGCCTTGGTCCGCCTTGCTTCAGGCTCCTTCCCTCAGGCCCCACCCTGGGATGGACCCCCTGGAGTCTGTTCTAACCCTGGAGTACAAACAACAGGACTCTAGCAGAACTGGGCAGGGGCAGCCTGTCTGCCAGGCTGCTTAGTGCAGGGACATTCCTTATTGGTCTGAGAAACAGACATTGGAAAGGACTGCAGCCTGGGTGGGGCCCTTCTCTTTTCTCTCTGTGCCCATTCTAGAGACCCTCCACCCTGCCCCAGGGACCACAGGCCTTTTAGAGTCCAGCCAGCACCCGAGTGTCTGGTCTCACATTGCCAGGAAGCCTGGCAAAGGATGAGGGCTTGTGTTCAAACTCTTCAAATCAGTGTCTCCTTTTTCTCCCCGTCCCACACTGAAAAGCAACTACAGAGGAAAACAGTATCTGTGCAGAATAGAATGTTCCAGGCCCAGAGCTAGGATGAGTCAGCAGCCAGTCCCTCTGTCCCCATTAATTGGCCCTGCTCCTGCTTGGCATGAAGGTGCTCTGTGGGACGATAGGCAGTGAGGTGAAGGGGCACCTATTTCCTGCCTGTGGTACCTGGGACAGTGTTCATGGGAACCTCCGTTTCATCACCTGTACAGGGAGTTACAGTTCCTCTTTTCAGGGAGTGTTAAAACTTAAAATATTTTTATAACATCATGTTTGCTTCTAAGCTTGCCATGATAAATGCCAGAGGTGGACCTCACTCACAGACCTTCATTATCTGCAGGCTCTGGAGGCTGCCAGTCTGCAATGGAGGTTTGGCCTGACTATCTTCTCCTGAGCCTTTCTCCTTGGTGTGCTGCCCTCTCCTCATGTCTTCACTGTCTTCCCCTGAACATGCTATATCCTGCATTCACCTTCTTAGAAGCATACCAGTTCACTCACACTAGGGTCCACCCTAATGTCTTTCATTTTGATAACACTATCTCCAGGGAGCTAGAGACATGGCTCAGCTGTTAAGAGCGCTTGCTCTTGCAGAGGACCTGGGTTCAGTTCCCAGCACCCACATGGTGCTTATTATAATTGTCACTCTAGTTCCAGGAGATACGCAGGCACAGACACTTATATTCATTCAGACAAAACACTTATAAGATAAAGAAAAAATAATTTTAAAAGATCCTATGTCTAAATAGAGTTATGGAAACATAGATGTACAAAACCAGCCCTACATTTAATTTAAGTGGCAGGAGAGGCGAAGATCTTGTTTATTCAAAACATACTGAGCACATAGCACTGCCAGGCTCTGTTCTAAGTGCTGAAGGGCATCAGCACAGTGGGTCTTTGGAGGGCTGATAGTTTGGGTTGGGAAGCCAGCCCCAACAGTACAGCATGCCAGATGTTAGAACATGCAAGTTCTTCAGAGGCTCCAGGAAGATGCAGAGCAAAGGGCTCTGCAGGGCACTGGTGTCCGGGGATTGGGGGCACTCTTCCTTGCCTTGCTCCCCAGGTTCTGCGTTCCCATTCAGCATGTGTGTCTCCTTTCTCTCCTCTGCAGTGTTGAGGGAGAGGCCCCCAGCAGCGAGACTGGCACATCGCTGGACAGCCCCTCAGCCTACCATCAGGGTCCCCTGGTACCTGGCTCCAGCCTGAGTCCAGACCACTACGAGCACACATCAGTGGGCGCCTATGGGCTGTATGCAGGACCAGGACCGCAACAGCGCACACGGAGGCCCCGGTTGCAGCACTCGACTTCAGTCCTGCGCAAGCAGGCTGAGGAGGAGGCCATCAAGCGCTCTCGGTCACTCTCTGAGAGCTATGAGCTCTCTTCAGATCTGCAAGACAAGCAGGTAGGTGGCAGGGGTCCCTGCCCACTATCCATGGTCTCCCAAATGACAAGAGACTTGAGCTGCCAGATGTTTTTGGTGATAGGTTTCAGATACCAGATGGTGTGCACATCTGTGGAAGAGGGGATCCCTGCCCCCACTTCTTTAAGAGCCTTTCCCAGTCCAACTGTGCTGAAATGTGGGAAGGGATTTACACTAATGGTCAGGGGCACTGACATCCTTTCTGGGGACTTACATAGAGTCCTCTTCAAATTTTGCCTTTGTAGGTTTCAATATCCCTCACTGCAGGATATGGGGCTTGTGTTAGGTATCTTGAGTGCCATGGGCCAGCACCACCAGGACACAGGTTGCCAAAGTGGCCATGGAGGTTCTTAGGGTCCAAGAAAGGCCTGAGGAAGGGGGGCTACTTGTTATATCCCATGTGGCTATGGCTCCACAGTATCTAGGCTTTAGAAGATGTCTGCATCAAATGCTGCAGTTCTTCCTCAGGCCTCAGACCCAGGGATCAGGTGGCCTAACCCGTTGGTTGCTGTGAGCAGAGCAGAGCCTCATGGAACAGGTGCCCAATAGTTAACAGGCTGGTGTGGGGTGAGTGCCTGCTGCTTGAGCAGGGCCAGGTTTCAGGGGATCTCTGAACGGCAGGGATGTGGGACAAGCAGAACATCTGGCCAGCATTCCATAACCCTAGGCCTTGTTCTTTTGAGCAGGCTCCCATGCCTCCCAGGCAGTCCAATAGGCTAACATCAGGACCCCTTCCCACTGCTCACAGATGCTGTGCTCTCCCTCCTACCCCTATCTGCTGGCCACTTTGTTCCATTTGCTCTTCAAGGGCCTCTGTTCTTGAAGACACAGAGGTCTAGATTTATGCAACCCCATCTTCCTCAGGGCATGATGGGGTGCCCTCAGGTGGATCTTCTCTCTTGGCAGACATCCCTCAGTCTTGATCTTTCATACCTGGGGTGATATCTCTGTTCCCCTCTGCTCACATGCTGTATCCTTCCTGTTAGTTGAGATTCACAAGGGGCCTGGTAGCAGATATCCCCTGACAGCTGCGGCCCTTGATTGCTTTGCCAGGCCTCCATTGAGTTTCTCAGCTCTGCCTAGATTCAGAGTAGTCCCTGAAGAGTCTGCTGTAGAAGTCATCCACACAGGACCATGAAATAGAATTGGGCAGGGTTGAGATGGCATACTGGCTGTAGGAACGATTACATGCCACAGATATGCAGCTATTTACCTTCATTCCACCCATAGCTGAATTCCCCTTGTGCCAGATAACAGGATGGGAACAGCCTGCAAATGAGGCTGCTGTACCTGAGCAACATTCCTGGATAGTGGATGGACAAGCAAGTCAGCACTTAAGACATTTTCACTTCAGGAAGTGACACAGACCCTGAGGGTTACAATTCTGGAGGAAGTAGTAGAGGGACTATATCAGATGAAGGTGGCTGTCCTGAAAACTGGGCATTTGGAGAAGAGCTAACAGTATGTGCCAAGGCTCTGGGACAAGAATGGCCTTGGTGTGTCATTCTTTGTGTGTCTTTATGTGAGAGATACAGAAAAGATGGCAGGGAAGAGTTGGAACAGAGGCAAAAGGAGTTAACATCAGCAGCCATGTCGTATTCCATGCTGCACAGAGCATCCTGGCAAGCAAAGCAAAAGGAGGAGTAGATGACCTGAGAGTTGTGAGAGGAAGGTGGAGTCACTAAAAATCAGATGCATTCTCCTTAACCCAACCCTCCACCCTTGTCCTTCCCTGTCCCCGAGAGCAAGAGGCCAGTGTAGGGATTAGGGAATAACCTCAGGTCTCTGAGTGGTGGCAGTTGTGCTTTGTGGAAGGAAAGTCCTCTGGATTCTCATGAATGCTGCTGTGAGAGAATCCTCAGCAAGTAAACCCATAGGGGTGAATGCTGGCCCAGGACCAGCCTCTCTGGCACTGACTATGAAGCCTGGCTACTGGCTTTCCTCCTATCACCTGAGAACAGGGATAGTGGAGTTCCTTAGTAAGGTCAGAACTGTGTGAGGGTGTGGTCCAGTCCCTCACATCCCATGGCGTAGCAAGTGTTACTTGCTTTTTCCTCCTCTGGGTCCCATAAGAGCTATAGACGGGGCCTCATGTCACTTCCAGACCAGAAGGCAGGATAGCTATGATGAATTCAAGAGTAACAAATAATAGGGCGGGGCTGGAGAGATGGCTCAGTGGTTAAGAGCACTGACTGCTCTTCCAGAGGTCCTAAGTTCAATTCCTACCAACCACATGGTGGCTCACAACCATCTGTAATGGGATCTGATGCTCTCTTCTGGTATGCCTGAAGACAGCAACAATGAACTCACATACATAAAATAAGGAAATAAATCTGAAAGAAAGAAAAGGAAGGAAGGAAGGAAGGAAGGAAGGAAGGAAGGAAGGAAGGAAGGAAGAAAAAGAAAGAAAGAAAGAAAGAAAGAAAGAAAGAAAGAAAGAAAGAAAGAAAGAAAGAAAGAAAGAAAGAAAGGAGAATAGGGTTGGGTCAACAAATTCCTACTTTGGGAAAGGACAGAGCCCATTTCTTCCCTCCTAATGAGCCATCATCCAACATAACACACACACACAAAAGCAGGATGGTTGCCTAGCCCCTAAGGTCCAGGACATCAAGGAAGGCCATGGAATAAGCTTTGGTGACTCTGGTGTCTGTGAAGCCCTTGGCAGGGATTCCAGGCCAAGGCCTTCTTAGGCAGGGGATTGAGAGAAGGAAGAGGGTTTCCTAGGATCAGCTTTGGTCTCTTCCTGACCCTGAGCTCGATGACCACTCAGCCAGTAGTAGTTTTGCTTGTTGATATGGCAGTACAGCCATCACAGAGAGAGAAACCCAGAGCCTCCGTGGCTGTCCCTGGAGCCCCTTCTCTGCTTAGCTGGGCCTGGTGTCCTGAGAGTTCTCTAGTCCAGCTTCCTGGAGGCCCTGAGATGGGGTGCAGAGGGGCCTCTCCCAGACTTGGACCACAGCTCTGGCTTTGCTCAGTGACTCTGGTGCCCTGTATCAGACTGCATCTGTCTAACCTCACACATTCTCTTCTTCCCCAGGACAGGGACCTTGTATGTTGCCCCTTTGCATTGCCAGGCCTGATGAGATGCTGGCCCACAGTGCCAGACAGGTGGAATCGGGGTTTCACCACCGCCTGGGGACCTGAACCCTCTCCCAATCCCTGAATAAAGTCCTGCCCCAGCAGCCAGAGACAGATTGCTGATTCCTACAGACCAGACTGTAGCTGAAGGAGTGTGTTTTCCTATTCACCCAGGATGGGGACTCAGGATTCCCCCTCAGGCTGGGCAGACTGTGAAACCTGAGACTTCAGGAGGCCATGGGTCACTCTTGAGAGATGCTGAGCTGAGGTGCCTGAGAGCTTGCCCAACACCCCTCCCACCTCACAACCATGCCCTTCAGAGCTGTGCACCCATCTGCACTCACAGAGCTGTAGGGCAAAAAAGGAGAGCCAACCCTGCCAGCTTTCCCCTAGGCCTTACCTCAGCCATCTGTGTAGCAAGGACAGAGATCTCACAACTGCAGCCCAGGACTGGGGCTGAGATCTTTAGCCAGCTGCCCCTGGCCTGGGCCAAGCACTTGGCTCACTGCTGTGAACTTACCAAAGCACTAGAAAGTGGGTCCTACTGCTGCCCTGCATCACAGATAAGGAAATGGGGCACTTCACGGTTCCAAGGCTCATCCAGAGCTGATGAGAGGTAGAGCCAGAGTCAAGCCAGGCCCTTGGCAAGGTTCTGACCTGCTCATGCTTCAGGTTCTGTACGTGACATCTGTAGATGCATCTTTAGAAAACCTCCAGGGTCCACAGCTTCTATGACCAGAAGTGTTGGGGTGCTCCGTATATGTGCACCACCACCTTTACCCCACTTCATCTTATCTTGGCACTTATTTGTCCCATTTGACATTGAAAACCCTCAGCAGCCCCAGCTGCTGGTAAGATATGGATATGGTAAGAACATGCCAGGTTACATCGCCATAGAAGGTCATAGGTATCCATCTCCGTGTTACACAGGGCCCACACTCTCCTCTTCTCACCCCATTAGGTGGAAATGCTAGAACGCAAGTATGGGGGACGCCTCGTGACTCGCCATGCAGCCCGCACCATCCAGACGGCGTTCCGCCAGTACCAGATGAACAAAAACTTTGAGCGCCTGCGCAGCTCCATGTCGGAGAACCGCATGTCACGCCGCATTGTGCTGTCCAACATGAGGATGCAGTTCTCCTTCGAGGGCCCCGAGAAGGTGCACAGCTCCTATTTTGAGGGAAAGCAGGTCTCTGTTACCAATGATGGCTCCCAGCTGGGGGCTCTGGTGCCATCAGAATGTGGAGACCTTAGTGACCCAGCCCTCAAGTCTCCGGCCCCTTCCAGTGACTTTGCAGATGCCATCACTGAACTGGAGGATGCCTTCTCCCGGCAGGTGAAGTCCCTGGCTGAATCCATCGATGATGCCCTCAATTGCCGCAGCCTACACAGTGAGGAGGTACCAGCCTCAGACACGGCCCGGGCTCGGGACACTGAGCCCAAACCAGGCCTGCATGGCATGGACCACCGCAAACTGGATGAGATGACAGCCTCGTATAGTGATGTCACCCTCTACATTGATGAGGAAGAGCTGTCACCGCCTCTACCGCTCTCACAGGTTGGTGATCGGCCTTCCAGCACGGAGTCGGACCTGCGGCTGAGGTCTGGGGGTGCAGCCCAGGACTACTGGGCCTTGGCCCACAAAGAGGACAAGGCTGACACGGACACAAGCTGCCGAAGCACACCATCACTGGAACGGCCAGAGCCACGGCTGCGGGTGGAGCATCTGCCCCTGCTTACCATTGAGCCACCCAGTGATAGCTCCGTGGAACTCAGTGACCGCTCTGATCGCAGCTCACTCAAGAGGCAGAGTGCCTATGAGCGCAGCCTTGGTGGGCAGCAGGGCAGCCCCAAGCATGGCCCCCACGGTGGCCCCCCCAAAGGCCTCCCCCGGGAGGAACCTGAATTGCGGCCTCGGCCCTCCAGACCTCTTGAGAGTCACCTAGCCATCAATGGTTCAGCCAACCGGCAGAGCAAATCTGAGTCTGACTACTCAGATGGAGACAATGACAGCATCAACAGCACATCCAACTCCAATGACACCATAAACTGCAGCTCTGAGTCCTCATCACGGGACAGCCTGCGGGAACAGACACTCAGCAAGCAGACGTACCACAAAGAGACCCGCAACAGCTGGGACTCGCCAGCTTTCAGCAACGATGTCATCCGTAAGAGGCATTACCGAATTGGCCTGAATCTCTTCAACAAGTGAGTTCCCCCTCATGCATGGAGGAAGGACCCACGTGGGCTTTGACAATCACACCCCTGGGCCTTGGCAGGGCTGGCAAGAGGTGAATCCACCTTCCCTCCTACTGTGAGCCTCTACCCACACACACCCTTACCAAGGTTGAAGTTTAAGGCAGCCTTTATAAGCCAAGGCAGTATGTTACACTGTGTTTGTGGTTAAAGCAGTTTTAAATCCCAGGAGACCCAGCTCCTTTCAAGGGCCATTTGTGGAGGTGACAGATGTTCATCAGCTAGACAGCAGTATGGGGACTTTTCTGTGGTAAATTCCTACCTATCACGTCCACACATATGTCCCCGTAGCTGGCTCAGCCTCAAATGCCAGGGTCAGGGCCAATGTGAAGCACAGAGGTCTTGGAACAAGCCTTGGTGGCAAGACTGTGTAGGAGCCTGGGGAAAAGGCGAGGTAAGGGAGCTGTGGACTGGGTCCTTTGAGTAGATGCTCTGGAGGGACTCAGGGAAGGTGCAGCCGGCAGCCCTGAGAGCCACACCATGGTAAGAGATGGATATTTAAAGCAAGCTATTCTTAGTAGGGTCAAAAATAGCATGGGAAGTGGGGAGGGCTGAGCACACCCTCTGAGGGGACCTTGGCAGCTCTTGTTTAACCTGAGATTTTACATTATTTCCTTCCCTCGGGCTTCTGGGATTTAGGGTCATCAGAAGCCAGCCTGGTCTCCCTGGGGGTTGTAGACCTCGAAAGCATGTGACTAGCCTGCCTGCTGGTTACAAGCATACACCCTAGTAGTTTCCCAGAAAGGCCACAGGAGGGTAGTGGGGCACAGTGGGGGCCAGCCACATCTGAGCCACACCTTGCTGTTTTCTGCAGCTCCTCCAAAACTAGGATGGCATGATTCTGAGCATCCCTAGCAGTGTAGATGGAGTAGGGTAAGAGGGGCCTGGTAGGAAGGGTGTGGTGTGTAGCCCTCATTGAGACCTCTAGGAACTGAGTCTTAGACTCCTCACACTTGCCAAAAGAGGAGCTCCCTGTAACCTCTTCCCTTATGTGGCCTGCTGCATGTAGGAGCCAACCTATCACTGTGCAAGCTACAGCCAGAGCCCACAGGTCACTGATGAGTGTGTCCTGCTTAGTCCATCTATCCTACATTGGCTTTGCTATTCCTACACACTGCCCTGCTCCCTAGGTAATGGGGGTTGCAGCAGAGTGGATGGGTGGAGGCCAGCAGTAGGGTACAGGAGGCAAAAGAAACACATGGGGTGGGGACCAGGGGTTGATGTCATATGTCTTTTATTCTTCACCTTACTTTTTAAGTTGGAGTCTCTAACCCTGGAAGTCAGTGATTTAGCTCGGCTGGCTGGCTAGTGCACCCTATTTATTTGGTCATTGCTTCTGCCTCTTTATGTCTCTGGAAACATGGCACTGTGTATGGACTGTCCCAGCGCCTTCTCAGGATGACAGCTGAGTGGAATTCCAGGCTCCTGAGTAGAGACTTTTTTTGGCATCAGACTGTCAAGTTCATGTTTAAAGGGGGTTATACCTCTTTCCCACCCCTGAATCTGACAGTCTTGCTCCCCACCCACTCCATTTAGAACTGCCCTGCTTCCTCCAGGCAGAATGTAGGTTGTGTAGTTTGCATTTTCTGCTGACTTGAATAAGCTATCCCCTATATGGGTTTTTATGGCACGCTTTCCAGGTTACTTGCTGTCATTTCTTCATTGGCTGCACTTTTTTTTCAGTTCTAGGTCTTGAACTTAGGGCCATGGGGAAGTACTTTGTCACTGACCACATCCCCAGCCCTCATATTTTAAGACTGGCTCTCACTAAATTGCTCTGGCTGGCCTGGGACTCTCTGTACAGCCCCAGCAGGCCTTGAACTTATGACCCTCCTGCCTTGGCCTCCTGATGTTTAGTGTTTGTCACTTTTTAGGCTATGCCATCATGAGGCCTTCTAAAGGATGACTCTTTCAGAATTATAAGTATGTCTCCTGCTAGCTATTTATCTTTCTTGTCTTTTTCCTGGGGCTTTTCTCCTAGATACAATTTGAACAAAGTGAAAAAGACCCTGTGAAGAATCTAATTAGCTTTAACTGCACTGCTCTTATCTAGTGGAAATGTTTAATTTTATTTAGTGTGGTCATCAGTGCCTTTGTGTTTGAAATTGCTTTTTCTTTTTATGTTTTGTTTTTTATACTTCTAATTATTTTTGCCCTGTTGTGGACTGAACCCAGGGTCTTGCAAAGGCTAAGCAAATATTCATCGTCTTATTATCAGGTCTAACCATTATACATACTTTCATACATCTGCTGTGCATGTGTGTATTCATGAGTGTGCAGGTGCTGGCACACATGCGCATGCCCATTTATATATGCGTGTGAATGCCATCTCCCCAGCCCTCATGTGTCACTGATATTTTAAGACAAGGACCCCTCCATTGTCACACTCTTCATGGATAGTTGTTCCTCATGAATTTTAGAATCAACTAGTTAAGAACCTTCTGGGGAAGTTGGAGCCACATCCAGATTGGAGGTAAATTTGGAGAGACAGCCCTTTATACTACCCGACACAAGACTGGAAAGCCCAACCTAGGGTTGTGCATTAATTAAAACTAATAAAAATTAACTTGGCTCTCCAGGGACACTAGCCACACGTGGTTACTGGAGACCAGGATAGGTACATAGCTATGAAACAGGCCAGGCCAGTCTAGAGCCCAAAGGGGCAGCTGCAGCAGCTCTGGTTCTGAGATCTAGCTGGTGGCACTGACAGGAGCCAGTCAAGTTCCATATGGAATAGACCCCAAGGCCCTGGCTGGTGCCCGTCTTGGCCTCTAACAAGAAAGCACTCAGCCTCAGTTTCCTCCTTCACTCAGTCATGATGCCAAATCAGGGTGTCTTGGAGATTCTGAGTTGTTGTAACTTTGTCAGTTAAACAAGTCAGAACCTGTTAGCCAGTCCTAGAGCTTTTTGTTCCATTTCTAAGGCTCTTCCATAGATGAGGGGAAGAGCTCTGGATCTCAGAAATAGCTGGTAGCTCCAGGTTTAGTTCACAAAATCCCAGGGCCCCTTTAGGGATAGATCTGGTGGCCTTGCCTGGAGTATAACTGCTATGCCCTAGAACCTTGGAGTTTGAGCCAGGCCTCCACTGGTCTTTAGCAGTCCCAGTACCATGCTGGGTCTATCCTTAAGATCCAACAACCTCCATGCCCCTCTGACTTCACTCCCAGTTCCCCCCCACCCCCACTTGTCTCTTCTACCACTGCTGGGGCTCTCCTGAGTCTCAGGTTTCTTCCTCTTACTACTGCCATCCCTCCAGGCCCCACCCTTGCCTGCACCCCTTCTGAGAACCCTCTAGGACACATAGGTCCTAATACCTCCCTAACAAGTGAGGTACCTACCTGTCCAGAGCATCCCTCCAGGGGTCTGCAGAGGCTTGCATGGTGACCCACAGTGAGAGAGTCAGAAAAAGAAAATGAAATGGGAGTGCTTAGAAAGTGAGGCAAGTTGGAAGGGCCTCACTAGGGAGCCTGTGCCACCTTCTGGTGTCCTCAGGCCCTTGTCCAGGCCCCAACTACACATCTGGTAGGCAGCTCTAGGAGAGGGCAGGAATCCAGAAACCTCAGGCAGAAGGGGACCAACTATACGACTGATTACTCTGAGACCTGGAGTGTATTTCCGTGTTTGAGCCTTGGCACAATGGAAAAATGGGTGTGGATCCTTTTTCCCAGGACTTGGACAGATTTTGAGACAAAGGGGCCATCCCAGGAGGTACTGTGGGTGGCTGCTGTCAAGCTCAGTTCAGTCTTGGAGGTTTTCCTTGGCCCTGTGCAGCTGGCTGTGGGAGGGGCAGATGAACATTCATGCTCTGTAAGGTCATTTCACAGTCTCATTCTTGTCCTCACTCTGAGCCATCCATAGTTGCTGTTGTCACTGAAGGTTGTAGTGGAGGCAAGTGTAGTCACACTTGAGGCTGAATCAACATGATGTCTAGGAAAGCTGGCTTAGATTTGGAGGAAGCAGGCATGCCAGAGCTGGACGTAGACAGCAGGGTGGAACTGAGGGGGCTCACCGCTAGCCTCCTGCCTGTTTCAGAAAGACCTCTACATTCAGACACAGAAGTGGGTGAGGCAGAGAGGCAGAGGCCAACACTTTCTGCTGCTGGGGCCTTGCAGTATGAATTGGCTCTCCATTGTGGTGTCTGGTTGTGGCTCAGGGAGGCTTGGAGGCTTCCTAAGACAACAGAATATTTAAAGATCTGGCACTGCCTTGCTGGGCACCCTGGAGCTGAGTAACTTGACTCTTCTGGCCCCTCATTTTGTTGTTCCCTCCATCAGGAACCCTCCTGATTCCCTATGCAGCTCCTCTTCAAAAGGCCCCAGGCTCTCCAACCACACAATTGAAGCCATACTTTGTCCAGGCTGCTGTGGTGTCCCTCTGATTGGTCCTGCTCAGACCTGGCCTGTTCCCTCCTTACAGTCTGCACAGTTCCCAGGGGCTTGATGGAAGCTTCCAGCTTGAACTTCCTGTTTCATTCTTTCCAGGTGACTCAGTCATTCCTAGGCTACAAAGGTCCCTGAGAGGTTAAATAACTTGCCTCAGGGTCTCCAGCCAGTAAATGGAACTGAGATTTAAGCCTAGGCTTCCTGTTACCAGAACCCTCCCTGCCTCACACACCAATGAGAAAACGTGGTTTTTTGCAGGGTGGGGACTTGGTTGGCCTATGGCAGATAGCCAAAGGGGACTGTGGCACACGCCCCTCTGCTTATAGTTCAAAGATCAAACCAGGACCATGGCTTCCTTCCTGTAGGGAAGCTTGAATAGAGGCCACCATGCCCACATAGGGCAGGAATTGCCTCACTCACTGTGGGGGGAGAACTGCAAGGTTGCCCACAGCAGGGCCTATACAGCATGCATATCCAGCAAAATGGCTGTCCTGCTGCATGGAGGCCAGTGTGAGGTAGTCACTCTTGCAGGAAGCCTCTTAGAGGCTGTCCTTGAGCCCTGGAGCTACCTCTCATCACAGCCTGTTTCCTTGGTCTACCCACCCCTCAAAGTGACTTACACTAATCCCTGCTCCTCAGCCACAGGGACAGTGGCTTCCTCTGTTCTGTGACATCTGTGTAGTGTCAGTCCCTCCTACCCTGGGCTTAGGTCACAAGAAGTAGTTGTAAAGGATTATGAGTCTGCCCCTTTCTGCATGTATCCCTGACCACCATATACAAGCTTACACAGACACACATAGACACACACAGACACATACAGACACATACACACCAGCAGAAACCAAGTTGTCCTGCATCCTGCTGCTCCTCTATGCAATAACTGGGTGCTAGAGCACCCCTGGCTTGGTAGTATGGTGCCCTGGCTCTGACCCCTCAGACTAGCCAAGGGAATTCTAGAACTTTCTAGAAACTTGCTCTTATGCATCCTCTTCCTAGCATACAGGCCTCTATGCCCATTCATCCTGCTATGTGACTACCCTTCCTTTCCCCTTCCCCAGTTCCCACTGCCAGCCAACCTGGGACAGCCTGTGGGCCTCAGCCTGCAACCCCTCCATGGACCTCTACCTAGAGAGTATCCCTAGGACTTCCCTTGAAAGGCCCTCTGCTGTACTCAAGGGCCTATTCCCACTTAGTTCCCAGCCCCCTTGGCCATGCCAGCAGCCTACTGAAGGCTCTATGCCTGGCACCTTAACCCCTGAAGCATATGTGCTCAGGGAGATGCCACAGCCTCGCACCGTATAGAACATCCCCACTTCCTGGACAGAGGAGCCTGTCTAGGAGTCCTGATATCACGGACCTGTGTATATAGGGACAGGCAAAGAAATAAGAATGCCAGCAGGGCAGTATAGCATGGGGGTGGGGAATGGACCAGATCATCTTGGGCTACTTTCTTACCAGATGTGCCAGGACACTGCTATCAAGGGACCAGTAAACACTGGTACTTGTTCTGTCCTACCCAGGAGATAGACCTCTACTGACTGGGATAAGGGAATGTGCCTGGTCTTACCATTTAATGGGCACACAGCTGGGTATTCTTGGGCTGGCTCTAGAGGGCACCTCACCTCTTAACAGCTCTTAGTGACTGTAGACAGAGAGAAAAGGGAACCACTGTGATCCAATGGCCAGTCTGGCCCTAGGGGTTCTGCACAGCTCCAAGTGGTCTGGTGGACCTTCCAGAGCAGGACATATTCCCTGAGAGTCACCTGTACAGCTGTTTTCAAACTCACTCATGTAATCCTATGACAATAGAACCTCCTTGCTAGTGAGCTGAGGACTCAGGCTTACATTAAAGACAAACAGGAAGTCAGGGCAGGAAGAAACCTGTCTGAATCAGAGGATAGCCCTCCCCTCCCTTCCCTTCCCTGGACCCTCAGTTGCCACACACATAGCCAGCCAGGTGTCGAAGGTAATATGCTCTGTTCTGGAGCCACAACAGGTATAGGCTCTGTCTGTACCTGCTGTGTCTGGCCTGTATGTTTCCTGAGCCCCTGAGGACCTAGCTAGTGAAACCACAGCCTGGCAAGGATGGGGGGGTTGCGGAGGGGTTTCATGTAACCCAGTAGTGCTGCTCCAGACACATTCCCAGGGTCTCACCAGCAGGGCCAGCGTTACAGTCTCTGGTGAAGCCTGGTGTCTGGCTCTGTTTCTGCAGCACAAAGCTTCATGGTGCTGAGTAGGTACTTCATAGGGCCTGGATGGGCCTGGGGAAACTGTCAGTAGGTAGAGACCATTTCCTATCTCCAGCTGGCTTCTTGTCCTCTTGTCCTGTTTCCCTCCAGGAGCGGTGGGGGTAGGGGTGGGAGTGGGGGGCGGAGTATAGACACAAGGAAACTAAGGAAACTATTTGCTGTGGAAGTGACTATCTGGATGGGACAGTAGGCGTGCTGATGCCCTTGATAGCCACAGGTTGGCAAGAAGTTTGTGTTTTACCTCTGGGTCTGCAGTGGGCTTGCCTTTTGCATGCCAAGCAGAGATGTCAGGGGTTACATGCCTGTGTTCCCAGTAGGCTTTGGGTGCTAGCTGAGAGAACATATAATTTAGAGTTCTCAGAGAACTTGGGGTATCCTTTTACAGTGCAAGTCTGTAGGTCTCTGGCAAGAGGAGCACGAACAGGCCTCCAGCAAGTCTCAGAGCTGGAGTCCCACTTCTCTGGCTGAGGCAGGAATAAGTACCCCTGCTTACTAGCCTTTTCTCTAGTCCTGGAGGCTACCTCTAGGTAACTCCCTTCCTTACTGTGGCAGTCTTCTGTCTCCTCCTCTTCCTCCTACCCCTCCATTGAACTCTCAGTAAGTCTTGTTTGTATAGCCCTGGAAGGTCCAGATTTATGGGGTGTCAGCTAGGCCCATATTGGATGAATGTGTGCATATACAATAAAGTTAGAAAGGGGACCAATCGGGGAAGAGCTATAGTTGTCTTTGTAGGCTGCTTCCTGCTTTTAAAAGCCTGGGACTCTGTCAAGCTGGGGCCCTGGTACAGCTGAGATTTGTCGCTCCCTTACCCTCAGGGGTTCCTCCTACCCCTAGATTTGAGTTAGCTGTCTTTACACTTAGGCAGGCTGTGCAGCTCTGTGTGCGCGCGCGCGCGCGCGCACACACGCACGCGCGTGCACAGAGTGACATGCTGAGCTGTATGTAGGAGCAGCTTTGAATTGGTGCAAGTGGATCCTCACAGGGACTGCACACAGTAATCATGGCCAGGTGTTAGGATTCCCCTGTCAGTAGCAGCTTCCATGTGGAAGAGCAGGCAGCAAACCTGACACTGTGGTTCAAGCTTGCAGAAGTGTCTATAGGTAATTCTGAGACTTGTGCTTCAGCACCCACGGAGGCCTCCCTAGTGCTAGCATGGGATCTCGGCAGTTGAGTGAAGAGCTTGGAACCAGACAAGGCAGGATGTCATTTTTGAACTCTGAAATCAGCACCCATGCCGCATAGGAGAAGGGGACAAGGGCCAGGGGCTGGCGTAGATAAACAGAGTGGGAGAATGTGGAACACCTATTACAAGTCCCACCCCCTCCCCCTGCTACAGGGGCCAAGCAGTCATTACTGAGCATTCTTCTTGTCCATCTCACCCAGGAAGCCTGAGAAGGGCATCCAGTATCTCATTGAGCGCGGCTTCGTGCCCGACACGCCAGTGGGAGTGGCCCACTTCCTGCTGCAGCGCAAGGGCCTCAGCCGCCAGATGATCGGTGAGTTCCTGGGAAACCGGCAGAAGCAGTTCAACCGTGATGTGCTCGAGTAAGTCTGGGGGGTCAGGGCCCCATTCCACATGCACAAAATGCTGTCAGCCGTGGAATCCCCAACATGCCACATTACCTACATTCACTCATATAGTGTCAGGCATGCTGTTTGCTGGGACCTAAAGTTACCTCTTGCTTTCCTGGGATGGGTCCTGAAACCCCCTGCAGAGACCAAAACCCCAAGATACTCAGGGCACATCCTAAAATGTCCATTTGTCAAATACCTTCCTGCAAAATTCAATATCTCAGAGTTACTGATCATCCCCATATAAAGCCAATACTCTGTATAGACAGTTGTATACCGTGAGATATAGTGGCAGAAGCAAGTCTGTGTGTTCACCATGGACAAAATTAGGTTTTTTCCAACTATTTTGGGCCCACAGTTGGTGAATCTGAGGTTGGGGAGCCCAGAAGTGTAGAGAGCTGCCTAAACAGACCCCTCCCAACTGCACCCTCGGCTGCCACCTGGTCTTATTTGCCTAAAACACCACCCCATGCCAATCCACACATTCCCTACCCTGCCAGGTACACATGGCCAGCTGGGTCTAATATAAACTCCACTGCCCTCTCACAGTCCCTCCATCCACACCATATCCAGAGCCTCTTGCCATCACACATGACCTTCAGGTGACCCACATCTGTGTGGCCACCTTGACCTGACAACTGTTTATCCAACATAGACAAGTAGCCCTGCCTGTCCTAAGCCATAACCCCATCTCCCTGGCGGGCAGCACTCAACCCCACTCCAACAACCCTGAAAGCTAGAGTGTGTGACTTTGGGCTCTAGGAAGCGCTACAGAGAGGAGGGCTCCTGGGCCTATCCTCCAGCTGCTTCTGCTGTGAGTAGTGCTGCCCAGGCTTACTGTCTCCCCAGTCTCTCCACAGTGTCTTTCTCCTGACACATATAGGTGGGTAGTGGTAGGAGCAGTGCTCAGAGCTTATGGCCTGCTAGCTACCTCTGCTAGGATTGTAGCCAGTCCCGTGACTGCGGGATTTCACAACTGGCAGAAATACTGAGATGCTAAGCCCAGGGGAGAAGTCAGTACTGGGGAGGGTGCACACGGTCACCCCTGCCATGTGCTCAGCTCTGTGCTCCATTGAGGACAGCAGCAGCTAGGGAGCAGAAATGGAACAGGGTCACCAGTTTTGGTATTTTGCAGTGGGTGTCCTGTACTGTGGTCTCAGGTAGCTTGGCAACAACTACTGTCCCAGCCTCTCCATGTCAGGTGGTAGCCAGTACTGTGCCTTTTTCACACAGGACACAAGGTCTGAAAGTGCAAGCCTGGGTGCAAATACCCCCACACATGCACTCATGCAGAAACCCTTCTGCATTCATATACATGCACATGGACATGACCAGGCACATAAATCAAAGGACTAAAGCTTTGGTGAAGGCTGGCATAGAGCAGGCAACAGCAGGTTGACACTTCTTAGCCAAGGGCATGCATCAGACCTCTCTGATGGTCCTTACATGTTTCTTCCCCTTCCTCTCACTAGTCAGCATAGAAAGCAAGCTGCAGGAAAAGTAGATCCATTGCCACAGCATTGTAGGCCCCACCCCCACCCCCCACCTACTGGATTTCTGCTCTCAGGAAATCCTTGCATTGTTCTCCTCCCATTAGAAAATAGCACTGGCCTCAGGAAGTAGCCAGGCCCCCAGCCCTCCTAGGCCTCCTGGAGGACAGCTGAATTGCTCAAATTCTGTCTGCTACTCTCGGGAGTGGAAACAAGTCACAATCTAATGATGCTACCATAGTCCACTCTAGCTTTGTAGCTACAGCTGCTTTCAGAGGTGATGTGGACACCAAGCCATTCTGGGAAATGCCTCTCAGGCCCTCTTCTCTACTCAGGCCTCATCACAGAGAGAATTAAAAGTGTGTCTGTCTCCCCTCCTTCCCTGCTTCTTCACACTAGGGTGGCTCAGTCTCCAAAGTGGCTCTTGAGAGGCCCCTGCCATTCATGTTCCTTCCACATGAGAGTAAGACTGCTGCCTGGGCACACATCCTGGTTAGGCACCTGAGCCTGAACTTCATGGGTCATCCACTGTGTACCCATGGAATATATAAACTGCAGTGATGCTCTCTCTATTGGAGAACAGCCCCACCTTTGGGCTCCTCAGTAGAGAATGGCTTACATGCATAGAACATATGCCTCCTACAACTTACAACTTCGGGGTCTCTGGATGCCTCAGAAGCCTGGGGCTCTGAGGGGCAGGCTTCCCAGAGGCAGTCTGTCTGTCCCCATAGATTCAAGAATCTTTGGCTCTTTGAGGCCCAAATTCCATCATGTGATAAAACTAGATGTGCCACCTCCATGGGCCTGGCTGCTCTCACAGGCCACCCATCTCTGTTCCAGCTGTGTGGTGGACGAGATGGACTTCTCTGCCATGGAGCTAGATGAAGCCCTCCGGAAGTTCCAGGCACACATCCGAGTCCAAGGAGAGGCTCAGAAAGTGGAACGGCTCATCGAGGCATTCAGGTCAGGCCATGTGTGAGGTAAAGTGGGATATCCCACATCAGTGGAGGGACATGCTCCCCAGGGCAGGACCCCTGACTCCTGGCATGTGTACTTTGGAAGGACAGACCTTATTCTGATTTTTCAGATGAGGAAACTGAGGCTCAGAGGTTAATATTTCCACCGCTAGCATTTTGCTTACTGTCTCAAGGTTTGTTGGCTTTCTGGAGGCAGTTTCCCATTCCCAGGCTTACAATGTCTCCTGGTGACCCATCACACAAGCTATAAAGCCATGTGACCTGGGCTACTCATCGAATCCACCTGCTGTGTGACTACAGAGATTACTTCTCTGTGCCTCCCTTCCCCTACCCATGAGGTGGGGAAAATAGTAGCAATTAGGGGTGGAAGGGTGGAGGGGCTACTTATCCCATCACCTGACGTGACAGTGAAGTTGTAATCATTCCCTTTGGGACAGTGTGCAGACCGGCCATGTCAGGGCCTCCATGCTTGAGGCTGAGTATAGACTCCTGTCCACTGCTTACTCAACGGTAGCAGTGGGGTCAGGAGGAGTGAGGACATGGAAGGTGGACCACTCCAGGGAGGCTTCCTGGAGGGAGCAGCATTCAACTGGGCCTGGTTGGAGAAGGCTGAATTGCAGCTATGCTGCATACAGATGTTATCATCTGCTCTGCCCCTGCCTTCCCATGAGGTCTCCAGCAGAGAGGCTGTCAGACGGATGCTGTGGTGGCCAGTGAGACAGCAAGTGAGTCGAGCGTTGGGTCAGCTGGTGAAGGCAGAGGACTCAGGCAGGCACTGAAGCCATATTGAAGGGAAGCTAGCTTCCTCCCTGTGGTTCTAGATGGCCTACTGGGACATCCCCATTCCAGACAAGAGAATGAGAGACATAGCCTTGAAACTTTCACTCCTATAACTGCCCTGAACTGGATCTCAGGGAGCTGCACTGGGAGGTCTGTTCTGGGCAGCCAGCAGTCACTGGGATGAGGGTGGGAGGGGCTGCAGCAGGCCAAAGGTTAGGATTGACTAGCAGACAGTGCAAGTGCAAGGCTTAGGTGATCCCTGACCAGCTCCCTGTCCTCCCAGCCAGCGGTACTGTGTCTGCAACCCTGGGGTGGTGCGACAGTTCCGGAACCCAGACACCATCTTCATCCTGGCCTTCGCCATCATCCTGCTCAACACAGACATGTACAGCCCCAATGTCAAGCCGGAGCGCAAAATGAAGCTGGAGGACTTTGTCAAGAACCTCCGAGGTGAGCCAGGAACAGGACACACTGCTGCTTAGCCCTGCTTCCCTCTGCCTTGAGAACCTAGACACACTGAGAGGTGACACGTGTACCTGAGATCTGGGTTCTGGTGGGCCTGGCACAGAGGGCCCCTCACTACAGAGGAGGCAATGTCTGCTTGCTCCAAGGGCAGAGAGGATCTGCCTTTTGTGAAGGTTTACCTAATGGATGCATTTTGAAAGGGAGCCCCCTGTGGCATTCTGTCAGCCTCGTATTTGCTTATGGAGGTAGTGGTCAGAAACCCCATGCACTGTCCAGGAAGCAGGGATGTTGAGTCCCAGTGGACAGGTGCTGCCTTTGGCTGCAGGTAAGAACATCCTTGGAGCCACAGTGTATGTATTACCTAAAGGAGCAAAGTTGGTCTACATTTGATCAGATTTTTTTTTGGTTTTTTTTTTTTTTGGTTTTTCGAGACAGGGTTTCTCTGTGTAGCCCTGGCTGTCCTGGAACTCCCTCTGTAGACCAGGCTGGCCTTGAACTCAGAAATCCACCTGCCTCTGCCTCCCAAGTGCTGGGATTAAAGGCGTGCGCCACCACTGCCCAGCTTGATCATATTACTGAGTGCCAACTGTGGCTTTGTTATTTGTCCCCCTGTGCAGGAGGATGCCCCTGGGTAATGCTCTCCAGTTCCTGTAAACTGGCAGGACTACTGTTAACAGGAAGGCTACGAGTATCCCCACATTCCCTGGGAAGTGACCCTAGCTTAGTCCATACATACCGAATGGCTCCTGCAGGTCTTATGGAAGGAGGGAAGAATGCTGAGTGGACCAGGGCCAGAGTCCTCATTGCATGAGGCCCTAAGCTACATGTTGACCAAGGAAGCTTCAGATTCCTAAGGAGTTGTGCTACCAGGAGGGAGACAGAAGGCAGAAGTGCAGGGGACACTTTCCTGAGGGCCAAGTGGTGAGGCAAAAGCCAGGGTGCTAGTGGCTGCTTTTTCTGATGGCCCCAGGCTTTGTTTGCCCTAGTCTCTCTTGCTAGACCAATTTTTGTCACCACAGAATCCCATGTGACCTTTGGTAGAAAAGCCAGAATTGGTTTTCCTAGAGGAAGGAGGAGGGCCAGGCTGCCTTCAAGGCAGTGCTTAAGGCGCCCCATCCCCACCCCCAAAACAGTGGACCAGCTGTTTAGAGGGAGAATACTGTTGTAATCCCACTAGGCTGCGCTGCCCACAGAGGTCAGATGAGGGTATCAGATTTCCTGGAACTGGAATTACAGCTGATTGTGAACCACCATGTGGGTGCTGGGAATCCAACCCAAGTTCTCTGCAAGAGCTGCAAAGGTTCTAAATTGCTAAGCCATCTCTCCAGCTCAACCTTAGAGCTTCTTTACTCATAACCACACCAAGTAGTAGCAAGGAGCTATAATAAAAGGGTGGATGCAGGCATATCCACACACAGGGTTGCTGGTCAGCACACAGAAACCAGCTGTGGATCTTGGGGAGATGTAGATCACATGTTAACAGCAACCAGTGTAGAAGGCTACCTGCCAACCTACCTGTGTGGCTTCTGAGAAAGACCAGAGAAATTGACTGAACAAGGCTTTGGGAAAGAAGGATAGATAGAAATTAGGAATTTAGAGGCAATGGCCTTATTCTGTGTGATGGTCTAATGTCCTGGGGTTTTTGTTTGTCTTTAAAATATATTCATTTTTTATGTGTATTGGTGTTTTGCCTGTACATATATGTCTGTGCATCACATGTAATGAGTTACAGACAGTTGTGAGCCACCATGTACGTGCTGGGAACTGAACCTGGGTCCTCTAGAAGAGTAATTGTGCTCTCAACCTCTATGCCATATCTCCAGCCTCCATCTTTGTTATATGTGTGTTTATGCACCTGTGTGTGCTTGGTGCCCATGGAGGCCAGAAGAGGACCTTGGAGTCCCTGGAGCTGGAGCTACTGACAGTTCTGAGCTGCCATGTGGGCACTGGGAGCCAAACCGACATCCTCTGGAAGGAGCAGCAAATTTTAACTGCTGAGTCATCTCTCTAGAACTGTGTAATGGCGTTTGTACACACTTGTCCAAGACTATGGGAAGCCAGACACCAAAACTGAGCTACTGTGTAAGGCATAGACTTGTGAAGGTCATGGCCATTAAAAAGCATGTTTCTGGGGATATTGTCAGGGAAACTGGGTACAGGGAGCTCCAGGGACCTCCCTGTCTTTTGCGAAATTTTCCTGGAGTGTAAAACTGCTTTAAAAACCATCTATTTTTGTGTTTATCTTTAAATTACATCTTATGTATTTGTGTGGACATATGTATGAACATTCAGAGACGATAGGAAACCAGCTCCCAGTCCAATTTTGGGGGAGTCCATTCTCTTCTACCATGTAGGTCTCAGGGATCAAACTAGCACATTTTATCCACCGAGCCATCTTGCCAGCCCATAGTCTATCTTTGAAAACCAGAAAGTGAAAGTTCTCCAGTGTCTCACCAGGCTATACCTCCTCCATGAAGGTCTTGGGTTCAGTTCCTAGAGCCCCTGCTGCACTGCTCTGCTCAGGCCAGCTGTACAGAGTCTCTCATCACACTGTACCCCTCTGGTCCTTGTTTGTGGGGCACACAGTAAGGTGTCTGAGTGGATCCTGGGTCTCTAGTCCTTTGAGAGGGAAGCAATAATGCCAACATAGGCTGGCATGTGTCTTATCTCCTCAAAAGCATTGGAAAGAAGGGTTAGAAGTGATTCTGATGGGATGTCCTATGAGTCCTCACAGTCCTGGTCCTGTGCAGGCTGAAGGGCTACCTTTGCTACAGGGAACCTGCTCTCCTGAGGGCTTCTG
This sequence comes from Uromys caudimaculatus, assembly GCA_028551405.1. Classification (NCBI taxonomy): domain Eukaryota; kingdom Metazoa; phylum Chordata; class Mammalia; order Rodentia; family Muridae; genus Uromys; species Uromys caudimaculatus. The sequence goes on from CM052700.1 coordinate 52,740,927, forward strand.
TTCCCCCCAAAATTTTCACTGTAGTAAAAAAGGTGGTTTATGTGCTCGTTATAGTAGTCCAGTTATAGTGGTCCAGCTATAGCCTGGCCTAGGCCTCTGCCATGAGATGACAACCCCACAGATGACCACAGCTCCGTGGAGGTTGCTTAGATATGCCACAAGTCTCTCTCGTTTCTCTGTGACAAGCCCAAGTATCACTGATGCTCTTGGTGATCTGCTATACAAAGGACACCAAACACAGGATACTGGGTCACTTACCTATAGTTATGAGCTGGGAAGGGACATAAATAGGGCTTAGCTCCAGGTGCCTCAGAGCCTGACTCACACCTGGGCTTGCATACCCTATGTACACCCTAGGCCAGCGGTTCTCAGCCTGTAGGTCACAGCTCTTGAAGGGGTCACATATCAGATATCTTGCACGTCCAGTATTTACATTATGATTCACAACAGTAGCACGGTTAGTTATGGAGTAGCAACAAAATAATTTATGGTTGGGGGTCACCACAACAGGAGGAACTGTATTAAAAGATCACAGCTTTAGGAAGCTTGAGAACCACATTCCTCTAGTCTCACCTGTGGAATTGGGACCACTGTGGCCTTGTCACAGGCCTTTGCTTCATTGTGAGAAATATTTACAAAGGCCTGTGGACATGGCTTATAGAAGGTGGCACAGCCCTGTTCTATGACCTGCTGGTTCTGATGGGAGGACTTAAGGGGACCCATAACTGTGATCCTGGAAGGGCCGTGGCTCTGCTGAAAACCAGGAAGATGTCTGCTGGTTCCAGATAGAAACATGTGAGTCTAAGGTCTGTCTTGGGGACCCAAGACTGCATGGAGCCACAGCTGCCCAAACCCCAGCCACTCTCATGTCTGATCACTGTCCCTTGACCAGGTGTGGATGATGGTGAAGATATTCCCCGGGAGACGCTAATTGGGATCTATGAGCGGATCCGTAAGCGAGAACTGAAGACCAACGAGGACCACGTGTCCCAGGTGCAGAAGGTTGAGAAACTCATCGTGGGCAAGAAGCCGGTATGCAGTGGGCCTGGTCCGCAACCCCTCAGTGTAACCCTGGGTCAGCTCTGCCACCACTGGAAGGGTCCTACCAGCTTGGGCTGAAGCTTTTCTAAGCAATTCCTCTTGGAGCTGCTTACCTGAGAACATTAGGCCCTCAAGTGACTAATGGGCCACAGTGACATGTGGTCTGTTGCCTGCTTAACCCTGGCCTGGGGATACCCTTAGATCCTCCAAGAGACCACAGCAAACCAGGACCTCTTTTGGGCAGTACCCCTGGGCACCCTGGTGGCTGGAGAGAAAGAGCAGGTGTTGTGGAGGGTGGGGGAACCACCTTTGGGAATGTCAGCTCACTTCTTGTGTGTTGTTTTTTCCTATAGATTGGCTCCCTACATCATGGTCTTGGCTGTGTGAGTACTTCTCTTCTCTTCTGATGTCCCATCTACAGTTCTTCTGCCATGCCTCAGGCTGCTACAGAGTTCCAAGTTCATTTCCAAAGAAAACCTAATCTCATTTTCATAGTTACCCAGCCTCACACCTTTATGGGTCCTGAGATCTTAGCCATACAAGGAAGGTGATGGTGGCAAGCCAAGCAGATGGGGTCCTGGCTCTACCTGTGGGTACCCTGCTGACCCCAGACCTAGACAGTGTGCCTGAGAGAACATTTATGTAGTCACTAAGGTATTTCCTGCCTCCCCCACCCCTCTCTATTATTCCTTGCTCTGCCCTAGCTCTGTCCCTGTCCCTCACACTTCATACCTCTGCTACCCCAGCCACCCCATGTTTGGCTACCCATGTCCCAGAGTATACAAGCAGGCACATGCCTGACAATCTCCAGCATGCCTAGCTACCTGTCCTTAGTCCTCTCAGGGAAACACACACACACACACACATCCCAGACTGCCCAAGGAGAGACTCTAATATGCCTGTCCTCTCAGCCCTGCTCTGGCTGCCTGTAGCCTGCATCTTCTATCTTCCCTTATGCTTGAGCATGCCAGATTGCCCATATTGTCTGCCCTCAGTCTTCAAAATGAAGTCCTGAGCTTAGCAGCTCCACCAAGCAGCTGGCAACTAGCTGACTTCCTATGAGCAGGCCTAGAGGGTTGACTCTACTAAAACCACCTGTATCCTGCCAGAGCCAGGACTCCCACAGCAGAGCTGGGCCTTGCTGATGGCTTGCCCCCCTCTGCCACAGAATACTGGCTTATAGTTTGATCTGGAGGGTGATAGATTGGCTATGGAGCAGTTGTGGGGTGCTCCTGTAAACCAATGGCAATACTTGTAGCAGCATGTATGCAGAACACAGGACAAGGCCCTGGCCAGATCCCCAGAGTGGCTCAGGCTATCTAGCAGCATCAGAAGGCACCAGAGGAGTAGGGTTTGAGTAAGTGTCCCTGGGATTCAGATCAGAGCATGGCTCTGTAGTGTCTGCAGCACCTGCTACTCTAAATTCTGCGTGCCTCAGGTTTCTCATCTAGGGAGGACTCTGGGACGGTTGTCTGCAGAAAGAGTGTTGGGGGGGGGGGGGCAGTCAGAACACATGGCTTCCTCTCTGACACTGAGTTCTCTGTGACATGTTAGGGAGTCAGCCGAACACATGGGAAGGGAGCATGGCAAATGCAAACTAAGTCCTGCCCAGAAAGCAGAGGCCAGGAATCTCAGAGTGCCCCTGGGGACAGATGACCATAGTCAGGTGTCTTTCCCTGCACAGGTGCTCTCTCTTCCCCATCGACGGCTGGTCTGCTACTGCCGGCTTTTTGAAGTTCCTGACCCCAATAAACCCCAGAAGCTGGGACTGCACCAGCGAGAGATCTTCCTGTTCAATGACCTCCTGGTGGTATGTGGTGTTGGGGGTGTGGGGGCTCAGATGTCCTTATGCCCATGCCTGAGCAAGGGCACTGACCCAGAGTCTGATTTTGAAAGACTAACTCATAGCTGTGAACAGGGGTGTCCCTTGCTCCATGTCAATAACCAGGGGGCCTGACTCCAGAGTGCTCTATATTGTAGGACTCTATATCTGGCCCCACTCTGCTGCCTCATAAAACGCTAAGACTTTAGGGGAACCTATGTGTGCCATTCCCATGGCGTATCACTGCCATGTGGCAGTATAGGACTCTGCCCTACTCAACAGGTCACACACTCCCAAGCTGGCAGGAAAGTGCCCCCCCCCACCCTATTTGCTTTCTGTTGCTGTGAAAAACACTATGATTAAAAGCAACTTGATGAAGAAAGAGTTTAGTTTAGCTTATGGTTCATCATGAAGGGAAGTCAGGGCAGGCATCAAAATAAAGCAGAGACCATGGAGAAATGCTGCTTACTGACTTCCTCAGTTTGATTTCTTATACAACCCAGGACCACCTGCCCAGGGGTGGCACCACCCATCTCAATCAAAAAAATGCCCCCATTGACTTGCCTACCAATAGAGACTTGCCACTCCAATAGATTTTCTCACTTGAGGTACTTCTCAGATGACTCTAGTGTGTCATCATGACATAAGGTAACCAGTACAATTGCCCCACTGGCTAGCATCTTGGTCTCTTTCATAACAATCCCTGCTTTGAAGGGCAGAGACCTCACTCAGACATGAAGGTTCAAACCCTTGAACAAATCACCCCAGCTCTGAGTGTCCTCATGTGCAGAGAACCTCTCACATGTGATAGGCTTTCCAGCTATCTGCTATCCTGGAGACAACAGTTTTGCTCTTAGGAGCAGTCCCTGAAAGAGCAAGCCCTGTCCTCTGAGGTCAGCACCACCCTGCCTTGGGTGCCCATCCCCAGTGTTTTGGGCTTTGGTGCCAGCCAAGATAGCATGGGGACCTCAGCCTCCATACCAACACTGAAGCTCAACTCCACGTCTGCTGCCCTAGGTCACCAAGATCTTCCAGAAGAAGAAGAACTCGGTGACGTACAGCTTCCGGCAGTCCTTCTCCCTCTACGGCATGCAGGTCCTGCTCTTCGAGAACCAGTGTGAGTCCCTGGGACTTGTCGGGTGTGACAGGGGATGTTTCTTTCCTTGGCCCTGTCACCTTCAGCTGGGATGCAAGCCTTCTGGATACACACTCCTTCCCTCTCAGACCAGACAAATAGAGTGGTACTTTGCTAAGGACCAGGGTTTTAACAGGCAGAAGCAGATGCATCTATGACATGTCCAAGAGAAGCATTCAGTGAACAGTGAATGACACACATTACCCTGGAGATCAACCCCTGCTCTATAATATGGGCACAACACTGCTTACCCTTTAAGCTGTGGATGCCACTGTCCTCTAGGGCTTAGTGCCTGGCAGTGGCCACAGCTTTAGGCTAGACTGTTGCCTGTGTCATGAAAAGGCCAGGCTTATGGTTTTGCCTGTGCAGAGACCACCTCAGGGCCCATCCCAGTGCACACCATACTTATTCTCTGGCCAGTAGACCGTATAATGACTGCTGACTCCACAGCCCTTCCTCTCCTCCCCTGCAGACTACCCAAATGGCATCCGGCTGACGTCTGCTGTCCCTGGAGCAGATATCAAAGTGCTAATAAACTTCAACGCTCCCAATCCTCAGGACCGGAAGAAGTTCACTGATGACCTGCGGGAGTCTGTCGCTGAAGTGCAAGAGATGGAGAAACACCGGATAGAGTGTAAGTCCCAAGCAAGACACAGAGAAACACTCTATACAACATAAGTCCCAAGAGGTCTTCCCAGGGAGCCTTCCTGTCTCATGGCAATGACAATGTTCAGAAGTGGTTGGTGCCAGAACTCTGTGAGGCCCAGGAATGAGATATCCAGATCTTTGTCTCCCCTATCCCATCCTTGCCCCCACCATGGGCTTGGGGAGCCATCCTTCCCCTTAGCACACTGCTTGTCTTAGCCTGACCCTTGTTTCTGGTCACTGTGGAGTTGGCTTATGCCATTCAATCCTTATCCTCATTCTGGCCCAGTAACTGCTAGGGTCCTGGCTCTAGGTCTCTACACTGTCCCCACCTCTTCCTCTGTAGATGGGGGTGGCCTACTCTTCTCCCCATCCAGGCATAACCTGCAGCCTTCCGGAGCCCTAAGTGCTAGTCTTCATTATCATAGGCAGCCTGGTCACCAGGCACTGTCCAGGATGCCAGCATGCCCTGCTTTCCCAGGAATCTCCCTCCCTCTCCCCAGGAGCTAGGATCCAGGACAGTGGCCACTGCCTCTCACTATTCCTCCTGCTCTGTTGCAGCGGAGCTTGAGAAGCAGAAAGGTGTGGTGCGGCCCAGCATGTCACAATGCTCCAGTCTCAAAAAGGAGTCAGGCAACGGGACACTGAGCAGGGCTTGCCTGGACGACAGCTATGCCAGTGGCGAGGGGCTCAAGCGCAGCGCCCTGAGCAGCTCACTGAGAGACCTCTCAGAAGCGGGTAAGAGCTGGGCTGAGAAACACCCTCCCAGCTGGTGCATGCAGAACTGAGGCCTGCCATACAGGCAATCGTGGTGCTGGAAAGGGCTGCTCGGGCATGGACACAATGCTCTTGGAAGTCCATGAGCACTCCAGGACGGCAGCAGAACACAGAAGTGTCCACGGGACAGTCTGTGCAAGACAGCCAGGGATGGCACCCCACTTCCCTACTTCTCCCAGGGTCCTTATCGCTTTCCCCTGTACCAGCTGCTCTAAGGCTAAGAGTGTCAGGCTGGTGCATCCCAGGTGCTCTCTGCTGCTGTGTGTTCTATGCTAATGAATGAAATGGAGCAAAGCCTACTGAGCCGCTGGGAACTCCCTTTGCCACTTACTGTCTTGGTTTTGCTTCCTATAGAGCTCCATTCCTGAGAATTCCAGGCTTCTGTTACCCCAAGGCCACTGCTGCAGTAGGTGTGACTAGCTCCAGGGTGTGGGAATAACCATGGTAGAAGCTGTTCAGTCAGTGACCTTTCCTTGTTTCTGGGGTTTAATTTGGTGCCAGCCACTTAACCCCAGAAACCAGGATCCCTCAAGCCTCCTAGAGTTCTTATAGGTAGAGAGTACTATGAGGCTGGGGAAGCTGCTTTCAGTGGTCTCATCCAGCCTTGGAGAGGAAACAGACACTGTCAGAGCAGCAGCCCCTTAGCTACCACAAGTGTCTAGCCAGTCAGTATGCACAGAGCAGTGTGACTGGGCTTATTGTGGGCCCTCCGAGCCTGCCCAGCCCCCCCTGCCTGCCCTCCCACCACAGCTATGCCTCATACTGCTTTCTCATTTCTCAGGAATTGTTTTCTCTTTTTTGAGTTTTCTTTGCTTTTGTCATTTTTTTTTTCATAGTGAGAATCTGACACTCACCACCAGCATGAGGGTTTAAGCCAGGGCTTCTCAACCTGGACACTGGAGACACTCTGGGGCAAATAACTGCCTGCCATTGCACTGTGCCTGGGTTTACTGAGGCCAGCAGCACTTGCCCAATTGTGACAACCTGTTGCATCTCCAGAAATGCCAGGTGTCATATCACTCCTGGTTGAGAACCACTAGCTTCCCAGTGGCCTGTTCAACCCAGCCATGTCACTCGACTGCTTGGGCCCTGGGTTGGTTTGAGTTGTGCAGTGGTCCTGCTGTGACTGAGGCCCAGGGCAGCAGGCTCAGGGGTGCCCTGGTTGCATCTCTGCAAGGATGGAGCTCCTTGATGCAGCTGCTCTCAGAATTACAGAGGCAAGGATTTCAGGGGCAAAAAACTCAGAGGGGATCCCAGGCATCTGAGTCCAGACCACCTGTGATGCCCAGTAAATAACAGCTTACCCTGGAAGACGTTGGCTGGGCACCTGGAGAGACAGGGTACTTGACCTGGGCAACGAGGCCCCAACAGGCAGTCAGATCTTCCTCACTCCCCACAGCTGCCACTGTGCTAAGCCGGAGATGATAAGAGTCAGATGCACTATCATGAAGATGCAGGCCTTTGTCAGGCAGGGTACCCAGAGAGCAGCTACCTCTGATCTTCAGTAGCCCATCCACCATGGACAAGGCCTAAACCCAGCAAGAACCTGTGATGGCTCACAGGCAAGCTCATCCACAGACACCTCACTTTGGGAGAGGGAAGGAAACCCAGCTCTAGGCCTGTCCTCTTCCCTTGGCCACAAGAGCCAGAGCCTATCATAGCAGACATTGTAGTAGCCATGCCCAGCCTGGCCTCCCCGGCTATTGACAAGCACCAAGTTCCCACAGAGAGGTCATCCCTGGAATCCCAGAGGCTTCGTATCCTGTACCAGGGCAATCCATCTATGAGATCTGGTGGCACTGAACAGCTACCTCACCTCCTACTGCATGATGTTCAGCCACAGAGACTGGGCAGCATGGGTTCCGGAGTCAGTGTCTGAAGCTTATGCCATTACTCTGCTACCATCCTTGAGCAGGGAGTCCTTGCTCTCAGTTTCCCCACCATGACAACTCAATGCGTTGTCCTCAATAGTGGGCGAGGTTTGAGGGCCAGAATGCAAGAAGAGCTCATCCTATCTCTGAAATGCAGCCAAGTCTTTGAGGACCATATGAGACCCTTTCAGATGAACCATGCAGACCGGGGTGAGCCTGTGCACCCAGCATGCCTTGCTCTCTTTGGCCTGAATGTTTGAACAGGAGTGTGAGGTGCACCAGTGAACACCCAGCTCTATGATTGATTGTGGAGAGAGCTGAGAAGTGGAAAAGATGAAATTGAAGAAACTACAGCTCCCACTGGGCAATATCACTTCTCTCTGCTCCAGTTTGGGCTGCAGGATCTAAGCCATCGGTCTTTTCTGGAGAGCCCCAAACATGAAGGGTTTGAAAGCTTGTTTGAAAAATGACAGAAAGGGAACACTCATCATGTCTATGTGGTGCAACACTGTCCTGGCCTTCCAAGGGCAGTTTGGAGGCAGGAAATACCCGTATCACAGATGGGGAAACTGAGGCCAGGAGCCTAAGCAGTAGTGAGTGTATCCTTTGCAGCTCAAAATCTACTTTTGCCATGTCCCTGGACATCACTGGGAACCCTCTTTTGTACCTGCAAATGGGGAAGCAACCTTTTTTCTCACCAAAGGAAGGGGCCGTCTGCCCGGGAAGCCCAGCAGCTGATGTCTACATGGTGCAGTGCATTCCCTTTGACTCAGATTCTCCCATGAATCTGGGACCTGGGGACAGCAGGCAAAGAAGGAACTAGATCTCTTCCTCCATGTCTGCTTGTCACTACTGGTCCTGTCGGTGGTCATGGCAAGGCTGAAAAGACCCATAGTTGTCTCTACCCGACACGTTTGTGCACTGCAATCCCCCTTGAGGAACAGCGGCTTTCAGGGCCCTGATGATAGGCCATGGCCCCCTGAGAGGCACACAGCAGCCTCTTCATCTTCCAGTGCCCACCAACACTTTCGTGCAGCCCATGCCCTGGCTCTGCCATGATGCTTCCCTCTGATGTGTACAGCGTGGTGCTCAACTCATAGCTAGTGCCGCCCCCACTGAAGATTTTGGGAGCTCCAGAAGGGAGCGCAGCACCATGCCTCTGCACTCTCATGCAAGAAGTCAAGGAGAGGCTTCTGAAGGGACCACTGAAGCATGAGTGGGCTACTGGAAGACCCCAACCTCCCTTTGACATAAACAGCATACTCTGATGAGAACCTACTATGTGCTATGTCCTTGTTGTAGACACTTTGGACATAGAATGCATTGCAGTACTCTGGGTAGGGGAGCTAGACTCAGGAACCAGGGCACTGCACAAACCAAACCACAGCCCCAGAGGACAAGGGACCCAAATCTCAGTTTCCCCTTGACTAACTGCTCTGCCCCCAAAAGCAAGGAGGGGAATATATATATGTGAGCATGCATGTAGATATGCATATATATATATATATGAAATCCACTGGGGATCATGGGGCCTTGTGCTGTTGCAGAAGCTGTACCCCCAGACCCCATCTGAGGCTGGCTGCACTGAGTCAGGTGATCACGCAGAAGTTTGAGATGGTGATACACACATCCCCATCCCTGACCCCCTCCCCAAAACCACAGTTCAGGATAAGCATTACAAAATTGGACCTAGTTTTAAAAACATTTTCTCCCTTTTACCGAGCGCTCGTTCACGCCATTGTTTTTAAAACTCCTCACTGCACGGCTGCCAGCCTCCCCACTGAGCCCATTCGAGCCCCTTACCTGGCAGACACATGGGCCAGCCCCAGCTCTGGGCAGTGGCAGTGGCAGGTGGCAGTGGCACCAGGCCTGGTGTGTGTGTCTAACCTCTGGTATTGCATGTTCTGGGCAGGGAAGCGAGGGCGTCGCAGCAGTGCGGGATCGCTAGAGAGCAATGTGGAAGTAAGTAGGAAGCACCCGGTCCAGCTGGCCACCCTGTGTCACCCACCCTTGGTTTCTATGTTGTCTTTTTTTGCTCTTCCCTCCCCTTCCTGCAGAGACACAGACTTGGCCCTCCCGCCCTGCCTGCCTCTGCCCTGCATGCAGCTTCTCTGCCTAGAAGCATCCATGCCTCTCACTGCTTGTTCTGACCCAAGGGTTGGGGAGAGGGAGGGTGTGGATTTTGTGTTCTCATTCCACTTAACCCCTGTTCCTGTGGTCCCTGAGCATGATGAACGTCTTGGCTTTCAGGTCCTGCCCTGGGCGCAAGCGCCACCCGCCCCTCACTCATCCTCAGCTCTCACTGTTGGATGTTTTAGCCCTACTCGCCTGTCCCTATGCTCCGCCATCCATCGCTTCCTTCCTGGAGTTTTACTGGCTGTGTGTTTGGGGTCAGGACACAATGGAATCGCTTAGCTAGTTCACAGGAGGAGTTTCTGAGAGAAAGGAAGAGTCAGTGTGGATTTCATGAGCTCTCATTCACCCCCCATTGCTCCCTGCTGCCCACACCTTGACATTTTACTACGAACGGTTTACCTACAGAGGGTTTACTCCTCCTGGGTTGGTAACAGGCAGCTGCAAGGAAAGTCCCAGGCCATGCTCCCCACCCCCAAGGATAAGGTTATAGGGTCCTACCTGTCTGATACCACCTTCCCCAGGCACCTCTGGACCCCACATGGGCAGAGGTCCCAGGAGAGTTTAAGACCCAACTTTCTAGGAACCAGGCTCATTCCTTTCCCACACTCACTGCCACTCCTTGGCCTCACATGCTCACAACACCCTACCTACCGTCCTGTGGGCTGATGTCTCAGTCTGGCAGCAGCACAGCATGAGCAGAAGCATCCTTGTGCTGTGTCACAGAAAGGAGATGCCCCTCACCTACCTCCATCAGGACCAGCCCCCAGCTGCCCCTGCACAGGCCAAGCCCGCATCCTTCCTACCCTCGGGCCTAGCAGTTCAGTGGGTGACTTCTGAATTTGGAAAACTTGGTCTGGCCTGTGTGCTTTGAGATCTTTTAATTTTGGTTTCTATGAATTTCCTTTTTAGGGCTCCATCATTAGCAGTCCTCACATGCGCCGGAGAGCGACCTCAACACGAGAGTACCCATCTCGCCCCCCCCAGCCCGTGCCTAACTCCTCCTCTCTCCTGGGTTCTTTGTTTGGGAGCAGAAGAGGGAAGCCCCCTCCCCAGGCCCACCCACCCTCAGCCCCTCCCCCAGGACCCCCTCACGCCCATCACCCTGGGCCCTCAGAAGGCCCACTGCATGGGCATCATGCACAGTACTGCCATGCGCAGCAGAACCCACCACCCTATCACCACCACCACCACTACCACCCACCCCCCCACCTGCAGCACACCCACCAGTACCACCATGGCCCACACGGCGGGCACCCCCCATATGGGGCCCATGCACACAGCCACCCGCCTCTGCCCACAGCTCACCCTGGTCATGCAGGGCATGCAGTACATCACCATGGGCAGCCTCCTGCCCCCCCACCCCCCACCAGCAGCAAGGCCAAGCCCAGTGGCATCAGCACAGTTGTGTAGACAGCCTAGGCAGCCGCCTCCCACATACCAGGCACACGAAAGCCTACCAGGCACCAGCCTCAGACCAGCCCAAGGCATCACTCTTTCCATTCCCTCTGCCCCCATAGCCTGGGTGGGCCCATGGGCTTGCCTTCCATGGAGCTGAGCTCCCACTCTGGCTTAGCCCAGGCACCCAGTTGTCCCTCGGCCCAAGGCTGGGCCTCAGCCACCATTGGCCTTGGCATGGCGCTGACCAAGGAGAAGTGGAACTGCCTCCCACCCTGTCAGCCCTCAGCCCCTCACTCTAACACATCTAAAAACTCATCCTAGCAAAGACAACATAAGATAGAAGAGTCGGACAAAACAGAACCAACCCCCAGACTGGCTGTGTTATTGTTCTGTTATTGGCAGTGGGCAAAATAATAATAATAAGTAGACCTGATATGGGTGATGAAAATACGTAAGTAAACTTTATATAATATAAATATATAAATATATAAATATATATATACATACTGTATAGGTAGTGTTTGTGTGTGGAAGATACACATTTCATCCACAAAGATAGCACTAGGGACCTCCTAAGGACTGCCACTTAAGTGACAGGAAGTCAATCTAGATAAATGTGTGAGTAGACCAAAAACCCTGCTAGAGCAAACCCAGATCCTTCCATATTTTCATACAAAAAGACTCCCTCTAGCCTGGCTGAAACCTTACACACTCATGACTCACTGTGCCAAGTAACACAGCACCTGACTGTCTAATACCCCACTCTGCTCTGTATAGCCCCCTATTTTATTAACAGAGTACTATTCTAAGTAACCAGTATTATAACTGCTGTTATCTCCAGTAAGCAACTAGGCAAAGTGCAGTCAACTCTACCCTAGTCCTTGGGGCAACCAGTCTAGAGCAGGCTGGCTCAGGACCTCAGCCCCACAGATCCCTAGACACTTTATACTGGCTGCCATAACTTTGCTCTCCCATGCTCTACATTCCTTCCCTCTGTACATGGTGAGCCACGCTCCCCCTCCCCCACAGCCCTCCCAGAGCCCACATGGCAGAGGGATTCCACCCCAACACAATGACCACTCATCTTCCATAACTCCCTCATCCAGTTCCCAGCCCCAGCAGGCGGGTGGCGTGAGCGCTGGGCGGCCCAGGGCGGTGTGTGTGTCCCGTGTTGTGTTCTGAGTGGCAACAGCAATCACTGTAATTCCATGCAGCCATGTGCTCGTGACCCCTGTGTCATCATTGCACCTGGCCAATGAGTGCTTGGCCCTGGCCAGGTGAAGCCCCCACTGCCTTTCATGGTCCAGTGAGCTGCCAGGCCCCACATGCCCCAGCTGTGTTCTTGTCGCTTCCATGTGTGACACCATGCACTCCCCTGGGACCACATGCTGCCCATGTTCCTGTGCCTGAGTCACCCACGGGCTGTACTTTACAGTTTCAGCCCTTCCAGCCACCACAGCCTCCAGTGCTGTGCTCCTAAGCCTAGTACCTGAGGACTGCCTGTGGTCTCTGCCTGCGCGGAGTCCCTTTCAGAATGGAAGGAGCTGCCGCCTGACCATGGGCTGGACCCTGTGAGCCACCGGGGCCTGCCCAACTACAAGAGAGATCAGGAGCCCTCTCTGGCCCATCATCACTCCGCTGGCCTGCTTGGTCACCCGTCTCCCTCCCCTTCATGTCGTCATGTCGAGGTCTCGTACCAGCAGATCTGCAAACTGAGCACTTTGTATCTCTGCAGAGAGCAAATCCTGCAACATGGAGGTCAGCCTTCTGTCTCTCAGTGGCTCGACCCACCTACCCCATCCTCTGTCAGCATGGCTCATCTTGTCATCTACACAGAAAGAGAACTGATCACCATAGTGTATCTGACTGGGGCCAGCTGGCGAGGAGCTGCCCACTTCACAGTGCCCGGAGTCCCTTGCTTATGCTCCACATACTGTCTGTCCTCAGTTAAAGAACACTGTCTGACAAGGAAGGGGAACTGTGCTGCATGTGACCTGGCACCAGTCGTGTGGGGCTGTGCTCTCTGTATTGTACACTTACAAAATACACCAGTGTTACTGTTGGCAAATAGTTGGAGTGGTAACATTAAATATGCTGGCTTTTTTTTCACCCTCTTCTGAGCCACTGGTAAGTTAACCATGAACTTGAGATTGTTCTGAAAAACACATGGCTGTTAGATACACTCTCACTCTTTTTGAAGGGACACCACTCAGGAACAAACTCAAAGGATGGCCCAATTTATCTGGTGGGGTGGAGTGGGGCCTCCCTCTCTCCACAGTCTCCTGCACTCTCCTGGCTAGCCAGGGCTCCGGGCTCCCCCCATTCTACCTTCCATGTGTCCTAGAGACAAGCTGAGGAGAGTGAGTGGGTTCTAGGAACCAGGCTTCGACGCATACTCAGTCTTTCTCTGGGTTCCTAACTCCATAGGTGATGAGACCTTGTGATCCTGTGTTGTTTTACAGACAGGGACCTGTCTTCATAGGATGTGCCTGGGCCTACAAGTCACATAGCAGAACTAGGTTTGAAAGCATAAGCTACTAGCATACTGGTGTCCCTTGTTGCCTGTTACTCAGCTATGGCATTGAGGCACTGTGGTCCTTGAATGACGAGAGGGGGAACAAGAAAAGGCAGAGGCCCTGAGTATCTACACTTCCATTTACCACTGTCAGGATACACTTAGGGCCTTCACTAATGACCTGAGTTATTTGGTCATCTGTGGAACTGTTGACAGATGGGGTACCTTAGGAGAGGTAGCTGGTAACATCACAAAGGACTTTCCAGGGACAACAGTGAAGTTGTGGATTTGTATTTTTGAAGCTCCCAAGTGAGTTGTAATGTGAAAATAAAGTTCACCCTAATGTGCCATCAGTGTCCCCAGCCGCCTGGTATGAAGCATGCTCTCTAGCACGTTTTAAAGCCTCTGGGTTTTGTAAAGGGTTAAGCATCAGGATTTGCATCTGTGCTATCAAAGACTTGAGAGCTAGCTACCCTGTTGCTTTGTGGTGGGGGAGGTGGGAGACTGCCATCTGCACTGTGAGGAAGACCCAGCCAAAGTATCACTGAGCCCCAGGGTCCTTTGGGAGATCCCATAAATCCAGAACCTCACAGTGTCACTTTTTCTGGTCATTCTACTCTGGTCAGCAGGGATTGGTCTCCAGATGACATGACCGGGCTTGTCCTGTCTGGACACAGCTTCCCCAAATACCCCTAACGAATTCCTTTCGAGGGTGCTGCTGAGAGGCTTCAATGAGGGCCTAGGAGTGTTCAGCAATGTCCATCATGTCTGTGTCAGCAAATGCTGAGGCTTGGGGCTCTCACTGAGCTAGAGAGGAGATGGCTAATAGGAAGTACCAGAGGCTGACAGCAACATATGGGGAAAAGAGTAAAGAAAAACCCAGGTAGCTCAGTCCCAAGATATTTAAGAGGCTCAAGACAAACTGCCCGTCCTCCATATTGGTCAATGTGATATGTGAAGCTTGTTTGTGTGGTTTCTTGTTTCCTGATCGAGGATATCTCTACCCAATACACCGAACTCCTAGTGACGGTCCAATTCCCTGTGGGATTTTCCCAGTGCACCCTTTGTTGGTCTCCTTCAAAACCACCACACATCCTCATGGAAGCGAGCTGTGCAGTCTGCTCTAGGCCATTCCGGTCCTCTCTCAGGTTAGACCTGACCAGGCTGCAGCTTGTGGCTCTCTGGAAAGGCTGAGTTACAGAGCAGGCTTCCTGAAGCTGTACTTATCATTTGTCTCGCTTGGGGACAAGGGCTGTATCTGACAGTCGACCAGCCTAGAGCTGGACTGGACAAAATGCCCTTGAAAATGATCTGTGGTTGGGAGATGGAGATGTTGGGTCAACACCACTAGCAGACAGGCTCAGAATGTGGCCTTCATCACACTGTTAGCATCCCCAACAGTGTATCAGCTCCTGTCAACCATAACTGTGAAGCCTGGCTATGGAGACACAGAAGACCTGGGGCAGGGATTTGTTCCTGTGACAATCTGATTGCTGCAGGCTGTACATGAGTCCAGACACTCAGCCCCAGAAGTATGCAGTCCTCATTTGCCGGCTTCAACTGCTCTGATGCCTACACATCCCTTCCTAGAACTCTGCATGGCCCCTTGATCCTATAAGCCCTTCCTCTTTGAACCCTAGAAGTCCTTCCCCTCAGGACTCCTTCATAGATCCATCTCTTCTTGCTCTCCCTAGGCCATGTCAGGAAGACTGTAACTCTGAAATGGTGTTCCTTGCCAGCAAGTACTTCATGTACTGTGAAGACTGCCTAGTATATAGTACAACTATTATACCTCTAGTATAGTTCCATGACTTTTAGAGAAAGCTTTTCCTCCCTCTGTTCCTGTTAAAGCAATATGACCAGGGTCATGGGAGAGAAAAACTCCCATTTAAATCTGAAAGATACCCAGGCATGATAGCATAAGCTTGTAAATCTTGGAACCCAAGAGGCTGAAGCAGGAGGATTACCCTGAATTCATGGCCAGCCTGGACAACATAGTAAGTTCCAGGGCTACATAGCAAGATTCTATTTCAAAAGTAAGACATAAAATACAAAACCAATCTGAAAGCCAGAGACATTCAACTTAAATCTGAAAGACAGACTCACTACAGTTATCACAGGTTACCCTCCCAGCTGCCAGGGAAGATAGGATTGTACATCAAAAATAGCAGGTACCAGAGGCTTCCTTGGAGTTTCCCTACAGCCTTTGTGAACTACCCTGGAGAAAACAACATGCGTCCACGTACAGCTTGGCTATGCACAGCACTTAGGAGAGCAAAAGTCATAAATACAGGTCAGAGGGAAGACAGTCCCCTGAGGCCAGCAGGTCAGGATGAACCCGACAGCACAATACAGTCAGAGGACTCAGGAGAATGCCAGTGACCTCAGCCAGCACAGACCCTGAAAAGGGCCCTCATCAGGAGGCTGTCCTCCTGAAGATGAAGAGTCAGACCTCCACAAGCATGCCTTATGGTGGGATTGTGCTCAGTGTGCTCACTGCCTGGTTACAAACCCAAAGAAACGTGTGAACACCTGCAGGGCCCAAGTTCAAATCCCCAGCAATCATGTGAAAGCTGGGCATCAGCATTGCAGGGGAAGGGACACAGAGACAAGAGGACCTCTAGAACTCAGGACAGCCAGCCTAGGCAAAGCAGTGAGCTCCGTATTCAATGAGAGACCCTATCTGAAAGGATAAGATGGAGAGCAATTGAGGAAGATCCTAAATGTTGACCTCTAGACTCCATACACATGCGCACACACCCGCATGAATACCTCAGAATATATGTAGCAGGAAGAAGTTTGGAAGTAATTCTAGATAGTTGAGCTGTAGCAGGCACAAAAAATCAGTAGAATAAGATCTATCGACACCTTTCAAGAGATGGTAGTCTTGAGTCCCCCTTGGGCAAAAGGATTTCAGGAAAATTTGGGCATTAGGAGGAAGTATTGTTGCCCACTAGACAGACAGGAAAGATGAACACTCCATATACAAAATGAGGAGAAAGGTAACTCTAAGGCAACCTACCTGTTCTGGGTTTTATCAGTGTGACACAACTTAGTCACTTAGAAGAGGGAACCTAGTTGAGGAATTGCCCAGGTTAGGCTTGCTTGTGGCCATGCTGTAAGAGACTATATTGATTGATGCTTGATATGGGAGGGTCCAGCCCACTGTGGGTAGCACCATCCCTAAGCCTGTGGTCCTGGGCTTAATATGATAGCTGGATGAGAGAATTCAGGCCAGGGAGCATCTTAAGAGGCATTCTTCCCTGGTTTCTGCTTCCAGTTCCTGCTTTGAGTTCCTTCCCTCAGTGATGAGCTATCATCAGGAATTGTACGCTGAAATAAACTGTTCCCCAAAGTTGCTTTGGGTTCTATCACAGCAACAGAAAAAGTAAGTAGAGCACTTCCCTTCATGAAGCCAAAGTAAACAAGCAGTCAAGGATATAAAAACAGTCATAAAACAGAAGCACAAGCTCATTGTAAGAAGAACTGAAGGAAAAAATAGTCACCTCAGGAACAATGCAAGTCTAATCCCCAAGGGAAGGAGAGGTAAACTGAAAGGATCCTAGAGAGTGAAACTAAAGGGTGGAGTCAGGACAGCTGAGACATAAGAAAGCCTACCAGTCTGTAACTGGAGTCTCTGAAGGTGAACCAAGGAACAGTTAGAATGCAGATATAAAGCTGAGGGGAAACCACTGTCCTGAGGGCTCATCTCACCAGATTGCAAGAATGGGCCAGGATCCCCTCATTGAGAGAAGCTATAAAATCATTGACCTTTGAAGATAAAGAGGACATTGACTGGACAGGACCACCAAATAAAGAGAGCACATCTCTGATGAAGACAGACTGGCATTGTGAGATAAAGAAACAGCAGCCAGCACACTCAGATGATCTTCTGTGATGGATGATTGGGGTGTGGGTGTGACTGGCCTGAGGAATACCTACGTGATTGGGTTCATTTTTCCTGGGTGGTCTAAGTGGTTTCTCTGGTGACAGTCTGCAGCAGATCTGCCTTACCCTGACAAGGGGCCATCAACAATCCATGGACAACCTGGATGGAGCAGAGCCCACACAGAGCAGGAGGCCTCGTCTGGTTTCAGGTGGAACACACATCTCTAAGACTCACTCAAGATTCTTGCATCTGGAATTCTAGACCTTATTCAGGAGATACCTCCAATCTTTGGCTCGGGACCACAGGTCACACCTCAGGCTCCCCATTGTCTCAGGTATATGTTTTACAGCTGTTCTGGGTGTCTAGTCTGCACATGGCACACCATGGGATGTTGCAGGCATCCAGCATCATAAACCAAATCCTTCAATAAATCTCCTCCCACATATCTCTCAGGATCTAGAGACCAGGACACACTGTAAGACAGCAGAGTGGAATAGATATACAGCTCAAAACAGCAATCAAGCTGCTATGTCTAAGTAGAAACATGCTCAACTCTCATCAAAAGAAAAATGCTGTAAGATTGGCTTGCATATTATCCTAACTTTCCATAGTAATTCTGATCAAGACCTCAAACTCAGTGACATTGAACAATGAGCACCTGGGATCAGGAGATGCTCAGCCAGGAAAGTGCTTTCTATATAAGCATGAGGGCATGAGTTCAATAGCTGGAACCCACTAAATAAATAAGTAAATAAAAGAGCAAAGCTAGGCTTGGGCATTGTGCTGGGGAAGCTGAGACATAAGTCCCTGGGGATCACTGGTTGTCAGACTAGGCTATTTGTGAGACCTTCTCTCAAAAAAAAAAAAAAAAACAACAAACAAAACAACAACAACAAAAAAGGTAAATAATACCTAAGAAATGACACTGAGTTTGGCCTTTGAGCTCTCTACATGCAACATGCACATATACAATAAGCATGCATTCATTTCCAAGCCATGTCCCAGCAGGGTTCAACAGGTTTGGATGGAGTCTCCTTTGCCAAGGACCTGCTGTTGGAGAATACCCTTAAGTCAAGAGTTGGAGTGGCCATCCAGCTTTCCATGACATCACAAAAGGCTTGGACTGGAACTACATTCAGTCTATGCTGGATCAGAGAGCCAAACCCAGCAGCTTTGCCCCTATTCTGAGACACACTTAAGATGTCTTGGTAAACATAAAGATAAGGGCACTCACACACAGGCAAAGAGGGGGCAGGGACAGGAGTTTCATCTTGGTGTCTAATGATATAAAAAGCGGCCTCAAAAACAAGATGCAGAATCATATGGTTTATAGTGCAAATTTCCAATGAAGATATAATATTTAGGGCTGTGTAGGTATCCAGTAATGCAGTGGCTACCTTCAAAAAGCAGAACTCATGGCACCACTGCAAGGTCCCACCAGGTCATCAAGCCTCTGCTTCAGACACGTACACATGTGTGCATGCATGCAAACATTAGTAGTATAGTCATTTGCATTTTTATGTTATATGTAAATACATGGGATGTGTTCTCTCTTCTGTGTCCCCCTTGCTGTGGAGCTATAAACACTCACTTGTCTGTGTGTTCAGTATTTTATGGCAAGGGTGTACATGTGTTTATCAAAGCCCACACAGCATAAATCCACAGAGCCCAGAAGCTCAGAAAATTGCAAGCAAAAAATTCACAAAACACCATCAGCATAGCACCATCATACAAGGAACTGATACAGAACACAGGTGGCTTGGCACAAGCCATGAGAAGCTGGAGCAGGATTAAAAGAGAAATTAATGTCAGCAGAGAACCATGGAGGAGGCCTTTGCAGACACCAAAGGCGAGCCTGCCTGTCCAGGCAGAGCTGCGACCTCAAAGTGGAAAGTAACGAGTGCCCGAGACAGTCAGGCCCACAGTGTACACAGAGCTTCTGAGGAGCTGCATAGCAACCAAGGAAGCCTCTATTTTAAAGGTCTCTCCAAGGAGCAAAGCCAACACTTTAAATAAGGATTACACGTGAAAAATTTCTGGACATGGTCAGGAGCCATTGGGGTTTTACAAGGATGAAGGTGGAGGGTGGAGGGGGTGGGTCATAGTAGATGGTGGAGAAATGGCGGTGGTCAACGGAGGGAATGGATGGTGATGGTAGATGTGGTGGGCAATGGGAGTAGTGGGGAGGTGGAAGAGGTGGGAAACAGCAGTGGTGAAGTGGAAGGTAAAGTGACTGTAAATGTTGATGGCCTACAGCCAGGGAACTGATCTCTCAACTGTCAATACTGCAAGTTTTATGGTATGTACATTGTATCCCAATCAACAAGAAACATAATAACAAGAGTTACAAGCCTTAGAACGTTCTGCTGTTCCTGCTGGTCAGGCCGTCAGTTCTCAGCTTTCTGCTCCAGCTGTCTCGACTGCTGCCTGCTGCCTGCTGCCTGCTGCCTGCTGCCATGCTTTCCCCACCATTATGGGCTCTAACTGTCTGGATTCATAAACCCAAATAAACTCTTCTGTAAAATGCCTTGGCCATGGTATTTTTTATCACAGCAATAGAAGTAACTAACACAACAGGAAGGAGTGAACAGAGACCAAATGAGATGAGGGTCTTAGGGTTTCTACTACTGTGGCAAAACACCAACCAAAAGCAACCTGGGGGAGGAAGGGGCTTAGCTTATTTCAGTTTACAGCTTGTAGTTTATCATCGAGGGAAGCCAGGGCAGGACTCAAGGCAGGAATCTAGAGACAGGAACTGATGCGGAGGCCATGGCTTACTGGCTTGCTCCTCGTGGCCTAAGTCTGCTTTTTTTGTACCATCTAGGACCACAAGTACAAGGGTAGCTTCACTCACAGTGATCTGGGCCCACATACATCATCCATCAATATGTACCACAGGCTTGTCCACAGGCCAATCAGATGGGGGCATCTGCTCAACTAAGGTTCCCTTTCCCAAAGTGTCAGGTGGGCACAATAAACTAGACAGTATTATTAATGCATTGTCAATTTGACGCACAAACACATAACCATTTAACCAAGAACCTTTTCTTTACCATTTGTCCCCACAATGGCATTACTATTATAATGACATATAAAATATCCCAACCTTTAAAAGACTCATGGCCTTTAAAAATTCAAACCCTTTAAACATCCAGTCTCTAATATCCAAAGCTCTCTAAAATATCCAAAATCTCTTTAAAAGCTCAATGTCTTTCCATAATTCCAAAGTCTCTTAACTGTGGGATTCTGTGAAATAACTTTCTTACAATCATATCAAAGCAAAACCAAAATCTAACAGTGTAAAGCTCAGTGTTAGATGGAGGGACTCACAATCTCTCGGCTCCAAAGGGCTTACCTCAGTATATACGGCTTGTCTCAAAAGCGCAGACCTGCTCCACTCCACAGCTGCAGCTGTCCTTGGCAGTCGTTTTATGGTACTAACATCTCAAAACACTTTCGTCTCCACTACAACTTGGCTTTACCTTCACCAGTAACCTCTTCTGGACTCCCTTCAGTGACTCTGACCCTGCCACGCGATGACAAGCCTCAGCCTCTCTCTAGGACTTTCAGTTCAGGGCTGTCAATGCTACTGAGGCTGTGCATTCACCTGTGGCCTCTCCCAGCCTCTGCTGGTGCCCATGCTCTTCATTCTTGGCTTCAAGATCAGCACCTGGGAAATTCTTACACATCAAGGCAAGCCTTTGCCCCCTCTGTACCACAGCTTTCGAATGCTGACCCTGAGTAAATATGCCCAGACTTATGATCCTCAGGGATTCTGGTCACTTCCTAACCACAGCGGGTTCTTTAGCTCCAATGACCAGCATCAGTTGTCTCAGTAAAGCAAAATTTCACGTTAGTGGTATTGGCCTCTTGTTAATTACGGTGGATTCTTCAACCCCAGACAATCAGAACGTCAAATTAATAAAAACAAACAAAACAAAAATCACATGACAAAGTCTTTGAAAAATTCTCAAACTTCCCTCTGAAACCTCACAAGCCAAGCTTGAGCTCCAAAAAACATAGGTCTGTCACAGCAATATCCCATGAGCTGTAACCAATTTCTCTCTTAGCTGTATTTCTGTTGCTCACTTACTGGCTTGCTCAACCTGCTTTCTTATAACACCCAGGACCACCAGCCAAGGCATGGCACCACCTACATCGCGAGCTGAGCCCTCCCACAGCAGTCATCCATCAAGAAAATGCACCACAGGCTTGCTTGCCCACAGGCAAATCTTGCTGGGACATTTTCTCGATTGAGGTTCCCTCTTTCCAAATAACTATAGCTTTGTATCAAGTTGATATAAAACTAGCCAGCACAATGGCCAAGAGCTGGAAAATAAATTTTATTTAAACAAACAGCCACTGCAGAATAACCACATGCTAATAATCAAAGATCAAGCTGGGGGCAGAGGGCGGAATTAACAAGATGGATCCAGCTGTCCTGTTTACAAGAAATCTGGCTATGGACTTTAATTTTTTATTTTTAGCAGAACTAGGGATAGAATCTAACACTTCACACACATCGGGCAAGCACTCTACCACTGAGCTTTATCTCCTGCCTTTTAAATTTATTTTAAAAAATGTATTAGTGTTCATCTATTGTTTATTTGAAGAGGGTGCAGTGTAGGTCAGAGAACTCATGGAAGTTCTTCTCTCCTTCTACCATACAAAGAATGAACTCAGGCCATCAGGCATCTTTCTCTGCAGAACCATTTCCCTCTTTAACGCAAGGTCTTGCTAAGTTGACCAGGCTGACCTTGAACTTGTAATTCTCAGCCTCAGAGTCCCAAGTATCTAGGATCACAGGCGTAAATAGGCAGGCCTGGATTATTACTTTTTATTATTTTAGTTCTTGAACATAATTTTATTTTTAATTATCAGTATAAACTCCCCCCTCTCTGCGCGCGCGTGCGTGCGTGTGTGTGTGTGTGTGTGTGTGTGTGTGTGTGTACACACGTGCAAATGCACAGGTACCCAAAGAGGCCAGTAGAAGGTGTCAGATAACCTGGACCTAGAGTTATAATCAGTTGTGGGAACTGAACTCAGGTTCTCTGGAAGAGCTACTAATGCTCTTAACCACTGAGCCACCTCTCCAGCCCCTTAAACCTTTTATTTTGAGGTAGTTTGAATGTGAGAAAAATTGCTGAATAGTATTAAGTTGTAAAGCCTTTGACTGAGCCTGTGGGACAGAATATAACAGAGCTATGGTCATATTATTAAAGGTAAGATACCCAGTTTCTTCAAAAGTAACAGTCTTTCTGTTGGGGGTTTGGGGTTTGGATAATGTAACTTCCAGGTTGACTGTTTGGCAGAGTTCTGGAGTTTAGGAATCAGACTCATGCTGACCCCACAGATGTGCCCACCCTTGATGCAGAGCTGAGCCCTGTGTGTGTCTCCATCCCAGATCCTGACTTCACCCCTGCAGCAGCAAATGTGTCTCCTGCTTCATCTCTCATTGGCCCCAACCCAGCTAACACTCTTCAGGAGTAACTTTCTCATGCCATTGTGAAGTACCCCTAGCAACTCCAGCATACAGCAGCCAACACAGCTTGGGCTACCAGGTAAGACTGTCTCAACAGGGGAAAAAAAAAAAGCCATCTTTGAGATGCTCAAAAATCGTGAGCAGTCACAACACCAGGCAGAAACTACAGCTAAGTCTTTGGCTGTGTCTCCTCATGTGTGTCTCAACTCAGCTCCAGCTGTGTGGAGCACTGGCCCAGCAGGGGACAGGGTTTCATGGACTTGGTTCAGTCTTGTTCTTCTCTTCTCCGTTCTCTTTCTGGGAGAACCACCTGCTGACTGTTGTTCTTCACCCCCTAAGGTCCAGCACAGGCCTTTCTTTCCCTACCCCCTACCACTTGACTTGGGCCTGTCAGTCTCGCTCCCCTTAACTTTCAGCACCCCCTTTCTATCTCTGTGCTGAAGATCTGCCATGGCTAAGTGCTTATCAAATACTGAACCTGCTCAGGCTTCAGACCTGTGGTCCCACACCCCCAGTTCACCTACAGTCACCTCTGCTTTATCCAGACCTCCTCAGGGGATGCCTCAACGCCTTCTTACCTCCTGCTTCTCCTTCAGCAGCTGCTTCAAGGCTGTTTGAGCTCCCATCTCACTCATCCCTCCATTACCCAGAGGCTGACTGCATCCAGATTTTGGAAGCTCCTGCTCAGCAGCCATGCATAGGTCTAGGTGGGTAAAGAAGCCCCATAGAGACCACATTCTAATAAATGTGGCTGTGTCACACATTTTAATATACATTCTTTTTCTCTAATGACTTATTGTGTGGTGGTTTGAATAAGAATGGCATCCATGGGCTGGAATTGTTTTGGAAGGATTAGGAGGTGTGGTCTTGTAGAAGGTGGTTTGTCACTGGAGGTGGGCTTTGAAGTTTCAAAAGCCCATGCGATTCCCAGATTCCCAGTTAGCTCTCTGTCACTTGCTTGTGAACCAAGACGTAAGCTCTCACATACTGCTCCAGCACCGGGTATGCCTGCCTGCTGCCATGCTACCTGCCATAATGGTCATGATGCTCAGCCCACTAAAACCATACTCCAAATTCTCCTACAGCTACAGGAGAAGTTACCAAAGAATTCAGCTAGACTGTTCAAGGGTCTTCAGCCCTTGAGGCTAATTAGAAATGTGAATGGTAAGTGGGCATCTCAGGAGCTGATGGGATTCAAAAACATGGCAGTTTTATACTTATTCTTTATAACAACAAAGAACCATTTTTCAATGGATTGTGGAAATGTCTAGAGCAGCGGTTCTCAACCTTCCCAATGCTGCGACCCATTAATTCAGTTCCTCGTTGTGGCGACCCCCAACCATAAAATTACTTCGTTGCTACTTCATAACTGTAATTTTGTTACTGTTATGAATTGTAATATAAATGTCTGATATGCAGGATAGCTAATATTTGACCCCCCAAGGGGTTGCAACTCACAGGTTGAGAACCACTATCTAGACAATGGGCTAGACCCAGAAGAGACTTCCTAAAAGTTCACCCACACCACGAGAAGACTGTGGTTGCTGTTTGGGATCTGCTGCCTGTCTAATCTTGAAGCAGTTTTCTCAGTCTGGTGAAACCATTATGCCTAAGATGTGTGATTTGTAAATCCACGAGACACTGAGCACAGCACCCCTTCCAGCTGTCCAGAAAGAACACGATTCTTCTTCACAACATCTGACTGCACATCACACAACCAATGCTTCAGAAGTTGAGTGAACCAAGTGCCAGTGTATGGCCTTGTCCACCACACCACTTTCCTTCTCAGTGAACAAAGATGTGTTTGAGCCAAGTTATGATTTAAAATTCAGTCTGAAACCTAATATGTGTATAACCACACTCAGCAAGTACAATGGAAGCTCAGTTCTTATTACCATATTACTCTATGGTTCCATCTGCTTCTTTCACGGAACTGATAAGAGCCAATTGTAGTGAGAATTTTGGTTTCTTCAAAAAACCAGTTATGTTATATGAATATGTTTTTGTTCTAATCCCAGGTGTGAGGTAAGAGGTTGAGTCACAGCAGGTGATTATGATTTGCCTCGTGCACTAGCAGGGGTGTGATTTTTGCCAGCTGCAGATAATTTAATTCTGGGGACTCTGGACAGGGTATACATGAGAGAGCCCCAATATGGCCTGTGTTGACTGCTGCTTCCCCTACTGCTGCCCTTGATGCTACTGGTCCTTGGCTGGACTGCTGTTTGGAGATAGTCTGATGACAAGATTGGGCTTGCCCCTAATTAGCAGGAAATAGTCTAAAGAGGTCTGTGCCCCCTCTGTTCCTTTTAACCTTCTCTCATACCTAGTGTTAGGGGGTTGGAAAGGATTAGGATAGAATGGTGGAATAAGGTTGGAAGGGACATAGAGGTATAAGAACCCAATAAAATAGCTAATAAATAAATAAATAAATAAATAAATAAATAAATAAATAAATAAATAAATAAGCAAGCAAGCCAACAGCCAATGCTCATTACCTCTGTGACATTGACTGACTCAGGACAGAAAGGAAGGCTTTACCCAGGTACCTGGGACCTGGTCCATACTTGTGCTGTAGAGTGTACCAACCCCCCTCATCTCTTTCTCTATCCCACCTGGCTCTGTGCCTACGAGGAGGGAGACCTTGTGGGATATCAACCTATTCCCCGGACCCTGAGCTCTGGCATATCTGGGTCTGGCAGATGGGTGTCTAGCTGGAGATAGATGGGCACAGTGTTGGATTAGCACATCTTCTTCCCTTAAGCAGTTGGCAGGTGACATGCACACTCAACCAACCCATGAGAAACAGTGCACTATAGAAAACTCATTTCCTGCTTGGAGACTGAGCGCCCCCCCCCCCCAACTACCTAAAGGACACAGAACACCAAGTGCATATCAGCTATGTTTTATTATATATCTTTTGATCGCCAGAACCTAAACAGAAGGTTCTGCTGTAAAACAGAGAAAGTGGGAAATAAAAAGAAAGCAGCCACAAGATTAAATGCTGGAGTATAGATGAGGGGTACACAGGGCCTGCCTGGGGTGAAGGTGCATGGTCACTGGGCCCAGAGCACTAGCATGAGCCCAGGGAGCTGAGCCCAGTAATGGCAGCAAAGTCAGGGCATGGGTAGTCCTGAGACCTGGAGACACAGAGGAGTTTCATCCTGATCCACCCAGTGGATCACCAATCCAGGTTGTACCAACAGGCTCCTTCCTCAGCATCCTCAGGTTAGAACAGCCTGCCCTACACACACACACACACACACACACACACACACACACACAGAGAGAGAGAGAGAGAGAGAGACAGAGAGAGAGAGAGAGAGACAGAGACAGAGACAGAGACAGAGACAGAGAGACAGAGAGAGACCAGGCATACATACTCACACACTTGTAACCAGAGCTCCTGATGTCAGAGCTCCACCTCAGGTTCAGCTACCAACTTGAGACTCAAGGTGTGTGCTTGTCTCCCTGGCAGACTGAGGAGGCCACTGCCCACACAGATGTTTAGCAGCTTGAAGCCCCAGCAGGGGGAACGGCCTGCCAGACACTGTGGATATGAGGGAAAGTCTGATGGAGACCTGCAGGTGGTAGGCTCAGTCAGGGAGGCACAGAAACCAGCTCTGAGACCAGCTCCGCAAGATTAGCTCTGCCTCTCAGTAACCAGTCCAAGAAGAAGCACAGTGCCAGCAGGCTAGTGCCTAGCAGATCCCCCAGGCCTGTGAGGTAGGGGATACAGTGGTTGTCAGGATCCAGGGCTTGGTGCCAGGTCAGCCGAACCATCACTTCTGCCAGGTACAGCAGGATTAGCACCTGCCAGAAGAGCAGAGAGATGGAAAACACAAATCAGAGGCCCAGGGACAACCAAGAATACCAGCTGGTTTCCAAGGACACTATCAAGGCGTACAGATCAACCCCAGCATGTTCCCTTTCTCCAGCTCTGCTTGGGGCCTGCAGTGTCTTGCTCATATGCTGAAAGTTTGGTTCCCACTGTGGCATTGAGGTGGGGGGGGGGCTTTCTAAGCTGAGGCCTAGTGAGATATGGGAAGGTCATGAATAAACTGATACTTCTTGAGGGAGTGGACCAAGTCTCCTTAGGTTCTCAAAACAGGTTGTTAAGGAGCAAGGCTGGGCCATTGCTGCTGACTGATGGTTGGCTCCCTGTCCACTTTCCCATGTCTGTCACATGCTGGTTGGACCCCCCAACAACTTTAAGTGTAAGCAAATCAACTTCATTACCACCCAGTGACACAGAATAGGGCTGGTTGGGGTCCAAAGAAGGCTCTGGACTCAACCATCATATGCCCTTCCTAGCAGCTGGGTCCTGCCCTGGCCTCTGAATTGCTACAGGGACCTGATGCTACTCACCGGCCAGGATCCTCCCTGCTTGAAGCCCTGCCTCCTGGGAGATTTGGTGAGTCCCTCAGGAAGATTCTAAGGAGCAATCCACATGGCCCTACTCAGGTCCCACAGTCCCTACAGTCTTTATCAGTCAGTGCCTGCCTTGTTCCTTCTCCCTAAGTAAACTTAGACTTGCCTGAGTGTAGAGACAAGGAAACATTCAGTGAACCCTCCTGAAGCTGCCATAGTGTCTACTGGCCTCTCTGCTGACACTCTAGGCCACTGGGGACATTAGCCAGCTGGCGCCTCAGCCGTGCTGAAGACCCCCCTCTCCACGCAGCAAAAGCTTAACCTCTTTCACACTGTCTACATGCCATCCTGCTGGAAGGAAAGACTGTTGCCATTATCCACAGGCCATCCTGCCTGGAGGAAGACGACGTGCCTTTCTGTGAGGGGCAGACAGCTGGCTCAGCCTCCTTCGCAGAACACAATGTACCCACAGCTGCTCCTGCAGTATTGCGTGGCATGTGGAGTGCAGTACAAAGTGAATGAAGTGCTCAGTGTGAGGTGCCACCATGTAACAAGTGTACAGTGTGCAGTGGAGACGTGGTTCGAGGTGTGTGGTACACAGCACGGTGGCCTTTGTCTAGACCATGCCACTGGGCTTGAGCAAGTTGGCTGAATCTTCGTATGATGGGAACTGTACTCCGTACCTCCCATAGGACCACTGATGTTGGCCAAGAAGTCTCTGCCACTGTCACCCTCACCTGGATCATGGCTGCCACCAGGTACAGCAACATGAAGATCTTGCTGTTTGTCACTGACTGGCCTTCCACCAGGCAGATGAGGTAGAAGAAAATCAGGTGTCCTGGGACCACCAGAAAGAGCAGGACTCGTGCTGACACAGAATTGATTTCTAGAAGGAATGGAACCAAGAGGGTCACAAAACCTACCTACTTGCAGAGGCCATCTTGTCAAAGAAGAGTCCCCAATGAGGCACCCAAGTTTTGTCACCTCCTAACACCTAGGATGCAGCACACTCTATTAAGTGGGCACAGTCCTGGCCTTGCCTTCCTTCAAGGGGCGACATTTGAGGGAAGTGATCAGAATCATGTAAGAGGCCAAACAGGTCATTTCAAATGGTAAGAAATACTAAAAGAGAATAGATAGATAGATAGATAGATAGATAGATAGATAGATAGATAGATAGATAGATAGATAGATAGATAGACAGACAGACAGATAGATAGATAGATAGATAGATAGATAGATAGATAGATAGATAGATGGATGGATAAAAATAGAAATAATCTCAGACCAGGAAGTGTGTATAAGTGGAAGAAGCTCCCCTTAAGATCCCTGGGTGGAGGGGACATAGGCTGAAGTCTGACACTGGTGTGGAGGAAAGACTGGGGAGTGTGACATGCTCGCAGGGCCCCTGGGTGGCTCCCCCTACCTCAGCCCTGTCTGTGCAGCTGGGGCAACAGTGAGCTCTGAGCTCTGCTTTCATCTGCTTTCCAGTGCTCTCTGAGTTTAAGGAATTGAAGAAAGTGGACTTCACCCCACCCATACCCAAAGGCAAAACACTTGGAAATTACAGCAAGTGAATGTGTCCCCCTTCTCAAACACAGTCAGTCGTACCATAAACGTCATCACTGTCCTCCTGAGACAGTCAGGAAAAGGCAAGAGATCACACCTCAAACTCAGAAACTCCAACAACAAGAAAATGAACCAAAGGAGCCAGTGGACTAAGGCGGTTGTGTATGGTTGGTTTTAGTTGTTACAGAGTGTAGCTCAGTGACGCTGCATTTGTTGAGCTTGCTCAAGGCCCTGAGGTTCCATCCCCAGCTCCACAGAAACCACATTTGTGGGTGTGGGGGGGGGGGCAAAGAGGAGCAGGGTATCATATAGCCCAGGATGGCCTTCAACTTCTGATTCTCCTGCCCCCACCTCCTGAGTATTGAGGTTTCAGGTGTGCACCACCATGTCCACTTGAACATGGTGCTGGGCCTTGAACACAGTCAACCAAGCTACATTCCCAGCCAACTCTGTGTGTGTGTGTGTGTGTGTGTGTGTGTGTGTGTGTGTGTGTGTGTGTGTGATCTTCAGGAGCTGTTTATTTTTTAGACAGTGTCTCTTACTGATTGGCCTGAAGCTCACCCATGGGGTGAGGCTTGCTAGCCAATAAACCCCAGGAATTCACTCCAGGTCACTTCCAGTACTGGGGTCACAGTGGACCATGCCTGTTCTTTGCTGTTGTTTTTGATTTGTAATGTGGGTCCTAGGGATTGAACTTGGGACCTTACACTTGTACAGCAAGCCTATTCTCTTGACCCAGCCATCTCCTCAGCCTCAACTTTTCCTTTTTAAAGGCACGTAAAGAAAGCCTAAAAAGGAAGCCGTGAAGTGAGTGAATGTCGCCGAATATGCAGCTTTTAGCAGCACATGCCAAGTAGGGCAGCTGGACTACACACTCAAGAAAATTTGTAGGGAAACCATGTATGAACAGTAAGAATTAAGTCAAATGCATGATGCATAAATAACAGAAAACTGTTTTCCAGTTTGTGAATGACATTAGAAAACATGGGAGCATGCACATGTGGTCACCACTACTTGTGAAGTAGACAGCATTGTCACCTGGGCCCAGGGATTCAAGGCTAGCCTGGGCAGCATAGCGAGATGCCTTGCAACCATAAGAACAAGGGGTTGGGGATAAAGAAGGTCATGTGGCCTCATCAGACAGCATACCGACCTGAAGAGCAGAAAATGAAGCAAGGGTTAGGCCAGAATCTTTTCATCTGAACAGGGAGGACCCCAGGTGTGCTCCACATATGCAGAAAGGTGGAGATGCGGCTGGTCTGAATGGCCACCAGGTTGCCACCAACACCTGTGAGAAGAGAGGGTGTGGCAAGCTCAACCTCTGGCTTCTAGCTCTTCCTGGATACTGCTTTCTTTAGGATGGTGTCCTTGATTGGGGCAGCATTTCTTATCTTCTCTTTCCTTGCCACTCAGATTTGCTGGGCACACAGTGAAAAGTGTCTTCAGGGAGACTCAAGAGACTGAAGGATGGTGTATAGGACATCAATAGGACCCAAGAGCCCAGAAGACCAAGAGCATGCTCACACCCTGGAATTCTGAGACATCCTCGTGAGGATGTGATCCCTGCAGGACAGGATGGTCTAGCTGGCCACAGTCTTCTCTTGCCATGCCCCTAGCAACAACTCTCTCTAGCTGGCCGGGACACGCAGGGTCTGAGATTAGTCACATGGGTGACCCCAATGGAGAAAGACATTGACCTGCAGGCAGAGGATGGCTGGATATTTATTTCTCTTGACTATGCACAACTTTAAAAAGAAGAAGGGAAAGAAATTCTTTATGTTTATAGATTTAGCTCTTTACCCCAATTCCCAGCCTCTCTTAACCTGTCGCTCCCAGGTAACCAGAATCCAGCTTCCCATGGCCACATGGCAGGAAGGGCAGGGCAGGCAGCACTTCCTGTAGGCCAGGAATGGCCTCCAGCCATCCCTAGCCCCATCTTGCTTGTCTGACATCTCTGAGCAGCTAGGAAAGGAGTCAGGGTGTCAGCACCCCAAATCCTGCAGACCAATGACAGTAAGGCAGTGGAAAGAAGCGAGTCCATGCAGGACAATGGGGACATGTGGGGCTGAGTGCCACATAGGTCTTGCTGGTTGTTGCCAGCCCCAGAAAGTAAACTCACTACAGTCATGTTATTTTTAAGGTGAAGACAGAAGTCTAGAGTCTCATGTATAAATGTTTAAGTTTTAATGTCACCAATGACTCCAAAACAAACTAAGAAAACCTGGCCTAGTGCTCACACCTATAATACCAGTACTTGGGAGGCTGAGTTAGAAAGATCATCACATGGGGTCAAGGTCAACCTGTGCTACACAGAGTTCCAGGGTGCCCTAATATACAAAGTGAGACCCTGTCAAAGGCAAATTGGTGTGCTTCATTCTCTTATGCTGTGGGGTCCCTTCAGATCCTCTGCATCTGAGAAAATCAAGCCCAACAGAACCTGTAGGCTATATACACCGGTGTTCAGTCCCTACCCAGCCCAGGGTCCCCAAGAGGAACCCCACCTACCACT
Organism: Uromys caudimaculatus; assembly: GCA_028551405.1. Taxonomy (NCBI): domain Eukaryota; kingdom Metazoa; phylum Chordata; class Mammalia; order Rodentia; family Muridae; genus Uromys; species Uromys caudimaculatus. The sequence goes on from CM052700.1 coordinate 52,772,084, forward strand.
TACCAGATATGACTGGATTCAGGACAGCCATGCCTTTAAACTCCTGTTTTGGAATGGTTTTGCTCAGGATGAGGCCTCCAAAACTGGGGAGAAAACAGAGCTGACATTAGAGTGTCCAGGCCAAGTGCCCACTGGTCACCTTCCTGGGCTTGGAAAATACTATCACTTCCCTGCACAGAATGTTCGCTGCAACCACAGAACGGACTGCAGTTTCCTACCAGAGAACATGGTGGGACCAACCCTACAGCCCTCCAGGTCCCACCAGCAGCTATGCTGGAGCCAGGATGAGGGACCCAGATGCCCATCGTGCTGTGTGGCTTTTGTCAACCTACACAAACCTACACATATCTGGGAAGAAGGAACCTCAATTAGGCAAGTCTGTGATACATTTTCTTGATTGATGACTGTTGCAGGAGGGCCCAGCCCACTGTGGGTGGTGCCATTCCTGGACAGGTGATCTTGGGGTATATAAGAAAGCAACCTGAGCAAGCCATGGGGACCAAGCCAGTAAATAGCACTCCTCCATGGCCCCTGCTTCAGTCTTTTGCCTCCAGAGTCCTGTTTTAGCTCCTGGCTAGACCTCCCTTAGTGATAGACTCTAAGTTGTAAACTGATATAATACCTTTCCTCCCCAAGTTGTTTTTGGTCATGGTGTTTTATCATAACAATAGTGTGGTGGTTTGAATATGCTTGGCCCATGGAGAGTGACACTATTAGGAGGTGTGGCCTTGTTGGAGGAAATGAGTCACCACAGTGGTGGGCTTGCGGTCCTTTACTCAAGCTCCACCTGGTACAGAAGAACCAGTCTTCTCCTGGCTGCCTTCCAATCAAGATGGGGAATTCTCAGCTCCTTCTCCAGCACCATGTCTGCCTGGACACTGCCATGCTTCCTGCCTTGACGATAATGGACTGAATCTATGAACCTGTAAGCCAGCCCCAATTAAATGTTGTTCTTTGTAAGAGTTACCTTGGTCATGGTGTCTCTTCACACCAATGGAAACCCTAACTAAGGCAAATGTGCACAAATGTCCCGTTATGGTCAGTGTGCCACAGTAGCAGGACACGGCGTAGAGCTGGGCTGTGCAGTTCTCTCTTGCTCTGCCCAGCTTCAGCCCTCCTGGCTGCCAGTACTTCTGCACTCTTCCTCAGAAGTATGGATGAGGCCTAGGTAAGAGGTTCAGAGTGCAGCTCACTCGCACCAGAACACAGGTGCTGTGGTGTTGCCGAACCAGCACCCGTCACCCTCACTTTGAGTGTTCCAGGGATCTTGGGGAGGGAGGAGGTTGAGCAACTTGGCTGGATTAAGAAACACCTGTAGATTGCTGGGGCACACATCTGGCTGTACCACTGGTGATGTGTCCCTGGGGCCACACCCTGCCCTGATCTTTCCTTCTGTGTGCTTCTCTAGGCCTTGTGGTCACCATGATGTGGGCAGCTTTCTACAAACACACAGACTCCATGTTTTGCCTAGCAGCACAGGGCCAACTAACCATGCTGAACCCTCTAAAACCATGAGCAAATCAGTTCTTCTCCCCCAGGTTGTTTCTGTCAGGTGTTTTTGTCAATGACACAAACAGCAATCACAAGGAAAACTAACACCAGAGACACAAAGTTGCCCATGTAACCAAACCTAACCATGGTTCTGAGCTCTTTGGAATTGGTGTTGGAAAAATCTGGAGATCTGGGCTAGGGAAGCTTAGAACATTCTAATGGAGTTAGTGCGAGATCAGAGTGGTAACAGAAACTTGGACAGTGAAGGCCTGGCTCCTGTGGGACTGCAGACAAGAATGAGGGCTCCACAGGGAACTGAGCTAGGAGCCATTCATGATACATCCTGGCAAAATATTTTGTAACAATGTATTTACGAAGGAGTAAAAAGGAATTTTGCTTATTTTGGTTATGCCTTGAAAGTGGTGGGGCTGGATATAAATAACTTATTTACTGGAAATATTGACACAGCACAGCACTCAGGCTGTGGTGTAGTAATTCTGGCTGGTTTTAGTTAGATTTACAGTGAGAAATGGGAGCAGAAAGCAGATCAAAAGGACCTGAGGAAAATGTACAAGTCTAGAAAAATTGCAGAGGATGTGGCTGCCAAAGAGATCAGTGGCAGTCAAGAGAAGCCAAGCACTTTGCACTGGGGCAACAGGAATGCCTGAGGGCATCTCAGGAATTGACCAGACCCTATCCAACCCAGGCTCCATGAAAGAAGCTAAATTATCAATGCATTTGAATGGTATTCCCCTGAGAATTCCTCAGTGGCTGGACTCCTTTGCTACCTGCAGGGCTAGCTAGGGAGTGTCTTTCTGAACTGAGCCAGCCATGCACTCAATGGTTGCTGTATACGTGGTCCATGGGATACTTTGCCAGCTAGTGGTAGGCCTTGGTACTGAACACACGGTATTAGTTTGCAAGCATGTAGAATGCAAGTGTAGGAGGTCATAGAGGTTCCCACCCACATTTCAGAGGAAGTCCTCAGAAGCCAGGCAATGTAACGCGAGGTGAGGATCTCTTCAGGTAGCCTGAGGGGGTGATGTGTGAAGCTAGGAGGGTCAAGCCTAGGCTGAAGGGGGACTCCAGGATGTCCAAGGTGCCAGGGTATGGAGGCAGCAAAATATAGAGGCCCTGTGGACAGTGATCGAAAGGTCATAGGGGCTGGACATCCCAAGCCTTTGAAGCTCCTATCACGCAACCACGTGTCCCGGATGCCAGACACAGGGCTACAGATTTAATACCTGCCTTGCCATGTTACAGTCTTACTCTGGTAGTCTACTATGTTTTCTCTGAACCACTGTGTATTGCGAGCATACAACTTGTTTTTGACTTACAGAGTCTAAAGTCTCAAAAGAGACCTTGAGCTTACATTACTGGATAATGTGGGGATTGTTAGCACCCTGGGGATGCTTGCTGCTAACCCGCACACATTTTGCACTGTAAGACAGAGGTGAGCTTTTGGGAATGACAGTGTGATGTTGAGGTTTGAAGTGACTTGTCTGTGTGCCAACTTGATAAGGGGTGGATTGTGATGGCGATTATTTTTAAAGGGTCTCGCTATTTAGCCCTAGACAACCTTGAACTCATGTAGAGCAGGCTTGGCCTCAGACTCACAGAGATCCCCCTGCCTCTGCCTCCAGCGTGCTGGGATTGAAGGTGTGTGACACCTTGCCTGGCCTGTAATGGTTCATCTCATATGCTGCTTGACAGATTTACACTCTCTAGGCGATCCATCAGCACTACATGTGTCTGCCAGGACAGTTCCAGAGAGGGTTTGATGGTGACTGACATTGGGCTCTGACTTGAGGGATGAATTAATCCCTTGATAGGTTAAGAATCTTCCCGTTGGGAGGTGGTGAAAGGCAGGAGGTATGGCTAGCTAGGAGGAGGAGGTGACTAGGATGTGACTCCCTGGAGGCCACACCTTGGCCTGGCCTCTTCCCATATCCTGAGCACCTCTGAAATGAACAGCGTTTCACCATGATGTGCTTCCGGGGCTATGGTCTATCCAAGAGCACATGGCTGAATGACCACAGACTGAACCCTCTACAATACAGAGAAAAATAAGCCGTTCTTCCCTGAAGTTGTTTCTCACAGGCATTTCTGTCACGGAACCGAGGGGCCATTGTTCCACGCTGCTCACCTGCTGATGACCATTGCTAGGATGATGGGAAACCACCCATACTTCAGAATCTTCATGATGGGCGGGTTCTGCTTGGCAATGAAGATCCACAGAGGTGTGAGAGCCAAGAAGCCAACGCAGACCAGAGGTGTCAGATACCATGTGTCTGAGGGAAAGCAGACATACATAGCTCAAATGGCCAAGGCCGGCACAGAGGAGCTGGTTGGAGTAGGGCCTTTCATAGGTGAGACGTAAGTTGGGAACCGAGGGCACTTGCCACTTAGATGGGCTGCCCCACTATGCCTGCCAGAGAGCAACAGTTAAGCAACTGGTAAGCCTTCTGTGTGCTGTCCCATCCCTGCACTGCTCTGACGTCCTGCTGATTGTCAAGACCCTTCATCAGGTTTTACCCAGTGTTAGAATAAACAGCACTAGGACAGAGTATGGGCAGGTAGCAGGTGAACGACAGTTCTCCATAACTCTGCTTAGAGGTCCAAAAAACCCAGAAAAGCAAAGAGGCAGTTACCAGGGCACATGGCCACAGGGGTGGAATCAGCAGGAAGCTTTCTCCTGACTAAGACATTTTGTACTATTGTGGAATGTAGACCAGGCTGGCCTGGTAGCCACTTATCTCCCAAAGCCACCTCCAGCTGTGAGGTCAGTGCACTGCCTACCCAGGGACTTTGCCTCTGCTCTCTTCCAGCCTCGTTCTCTGACTCCACTCCCACATGTGCACAGAACATTGACTTGCTCTAGAATCATCCCTGCATCTTGTTCCTACCCTCCTGAGCAGCCCCAATGCTAGGGGGCTATACATGGTGTGTGTCCCACTCTGCTCTGTGTGGTATCTCTGGGTGGGGTGTCACCACCACCCCCTTATTCTCTAAAGCCCACAATTGTGGTCCCTTCATCTGCCACAGGTGCTCCAGGCTAGCTTTAGACCAAGTAGATCTAGACCATGGTAGATATGGCCAGCTTCTGTACCATCCCCAGAGCTGGAAGGCAGGTCCCTCAGGCTCTAAGCAGGCCACTAACACTCAGGGATACAGTAGCCTGTGCAAGTGTCTCCTTACAAGACACTTGGGAAGGCGCCCTGTCCAGGTTCTCCATAACTTTTCACAGGAGCCACCCAGCTCCTACCCACACTAAGGTATCTTCCTGACAGCTCCTGGCACGTGTGGGTTAACTCACTTTCCAGTCACTGAAGACCTGTCTCCTGGGGCCAGGCCCACCATCTTCCTGAGCACAGGCAGTGATGTGAGGGGGAGGGGGATGGCGTTCTTATTTGCTTTACAGATCAAATGCAAATTATGAACTCCTATGCAAATCAGACTGGCCTAAAAGTACAACTAGGTCATCTTATCTGATTCCAAGGCTCCTCACTGTCACCTAAGAGGACAATACAGGAATCAGTCCAGACTGGACAGCGGTGGCCCAGGTGCAGTGGAGGCCATACTGTTTTATCTGTACCTGCTGCTTATTTCTCAAACCCCCAAATCCTTCCCACAGGGCACTGAGCTGTGCTAGACATTTCCAACAACTGTAGACTTGAGCTGCTTGTGTGTGTGTGTGTGTGTGTGTGTGTGTGTGTGTGTGTGTGTGTGAGAGAGAGAGAGAGAGAGAGAGAGAGAGAGAGAGAGAGAGAGAGAGAGAGATCTGCACATGCCCCTCCCTAGAGCCTTCCCTACCTTTGCGGCTGTAGAAGAAGCTGCTCATCAGAGCCAGGATGGACAGAGTGATGAGGTCTCCCAGGCTGGCTGCAATGGGTGTGGCGATGTTATCAGGGTTGACCCCAAACTTCCGAGCACCAATCACTATGCAGATCATTAGAATTCCTGCAGTGGGAAGAGGGGAGATCCAGGGAGTAGTTGGTGGTGAGATGTTCTAAGAGGCTCCCCAACCCTCAGGAAGGGTCAAGCAGGTGGGCAGAACATAATAGTTATATCTATGAAAGTCTAGATGCTCAACAGGCTGCCTAGCTCCCTAAGTTTCTGTCACTGGCTGGAGCCTGTGGGGGTGGCAAAGGGTGGCCTGAAAACCCCGAAGACACACCTGAGCAGGCAGGTAGCCTCTGACCTCTGGAACCACCAGGAATTACAGGGACACAGCATTCACAGCCTCTGCTGCACGGAGGGCTATTCCAAGGATGCTCTAAGCAAAAGAGCCTGAGGGGGCAGAGGGACCTGGCCTCCAGGATCTGCTGTGTCCTCTGAGCAACCTATATGCGAGACATTTCTTAGACTCAAGCACCAATGGAGGATGGGGAGGGAGGACAGGTGGATGTGTGTCCTGACACCACTGGGGTGGAAGTCTCTGCCCAGACATCAGAGACATCCTGGGGGTCCCTTTTCCCAGGAGCCCAGCTATACTGTCCCTGGGTCACATGGATGAAAAACCATGATCCTGAAGTGCAGATGGTGATGGGGTTTGTGGCTTGGCTGGGAGATCAGAGCAGCACATCTCCAGGGTCTCAGCCCCAGGACCCTCCATTCTGTCCGAGGGCACCTGCCCTGTAGTCTTGCAAGCCTCATTAATTGCTAGCTGGGGCTTAGCCTATTTCAGCAGGCTCCCCTTGGTTCTTCAGAACATTATGCATCTTGGCTTTTAGAATTTAACACTACTTAAGAATCCTGTGACTCTAAGAATAGTTACAGCAAGGCCCTGTGCTCAGTCCCCAGTACCACAAAATGAATGGAATTAAAAATAAAAAGGACTACATTCACCCTCAGTGCTGTCCTGATGCTGCCACTACCTGCCACATTGTGTCCTATGTGACCAAATCAGAACTCTGCTTCTTCTTTCTAAACTCTATCTCCATGTGAATTTACACAACTGAGCCAGAGGGCTGTGCTGATCCCACTGAAGCCCCATAACAGACACTACTGGTTTGTGGATGCTTATTTAAAACCATTATGCATGTTTGTAATCCTGGCACCCAGGAAGCTGAGGCAGGAGGCTTGTTATAACTGTGAGGCAATTTGCACATGGTCCTGTACGTGGTTCTATTGACATATGTAGAGGCCAACAAACTAGATGAAGAAAGCCACCATGCTCAGGTATCTGACTTCAGCAAGGAGTGGCAAACGGAAGTCTGTCAGGGCTGAGAGAAGAGACAGCAGAGCTCCCTCGGGCATGCACATGCTCTCTGTGCAAACACACACACACACACACACACACACACACACACACACACACACACACACTCCCCTGGAAGAGGGCACAGAGCAGACTGAGGACCTAGCAGGCTTTTCCCACCCACTACCACACCCCTGGAGTTCCAACACTGGTACCACAGCAGCCCTATTGCTGCACCCTGAGAACCATAACAACGGCAGAGAAGCAGCCGGCCTGGGACCTGGGACCTGGGACCTGGGGTCCACGGGGCATGGCTCACCTAGGGCCAAGGCAGCAAGGAAGGCGGTGATGACGCTGCTCGTGCACAGCAAGGCCACCTTGGTCCAACTGAACTCCTCGTGGGACACTGTGCCCAGCATCAGGGAGGCCACTGCAGCCAGGAGCCCCACAACAGTGGCCTGCACCTGCCAAGACAGAAATCAGACCCATGAGAGGGGTCCCTGACCACTGTCACCCTCCTTATCCTTCTTTCTGACTTTTGGTCACCTCAAGGGTCAAACAAGACCTTTCTATCCTTCACCCTGGGCCCTGCTGACAGTTTTCCTCCTCAGCACTTCCCTCCAAGGTGACTTCCCTGGAGAGCCTCCCTGTCTACCTCTGTCCCACATGAGATGCCACCTGCAGGAGGAGAACAGGGTCCTGCAGGGACACATGTCTCTGACTAGCCTCTCGTTCGCATGGTAACCCCAGACCCACAGCAATATTACATATGCCAGTCTCACACCCTAACTATCCCGTGCCCAGCTCACATTCTCCTTATAGCTACTTCTCTGTCTTTGGAGCATGATGCTCTGAGCCACTAAGACCCTCACTACCTAGAGCCTAGGTGTGAACCTGCATCAAGACCCCCAATCCAGAATGTCTATATGGCATGATGCCCATTACCAAAGGATGAAGGAGCGCAGGGAGAGCCTTGTATTGTCTATGGACAAGAAGAGCAGGTAAGTGCATGTATGCGTGCGTGTGTGTATGTATGTATGTGCATGTGTTTCCATGTATGTTTGTATGCAGAGATCAGAGGATAACAATGTGGAGCTGATCTTTCCTTCCACCATGTGGGTCATAGGGATTAAATTTAGGTGATCAGGCTTGGCAGCTGCTAAGTGCCTTTACCAGCTGAGCCATCTCATGGCTCCCACTTTTTTTTTTTTTTTTTTTAAGATTTATTCATTATGTATACAGTAGTTTGCCTGCATGTACACCTGCAGGCCAGAAGAGGGCACCAGATCTCATTACATATAGATGGTTATGAACCACCATGTGGTTGCTGGGAACTTAACTCAGGACCTCTGGAAGAGCAGCCAGCTCTTAACCTCTGAGTCATTTCTCCAGCCCACTTCTTATTTTTTGAGACATGGACCTGGGGCTGTTTTTACAAAAGGCTGGCTGACCAGCAAGCCCCAGGCATTTTCCTGTCTCTGCTTCCCAGTGCTGGGTCTGCAAGTGCACATCACACTGGGCTTTTTACGCCAGTTCTAGAGATCAAACTCAGGTTTGGTGCTTGTAAGGTGAGCACAACAAAAATCCCAGGTTAACCGATGTATTCCAAGCAGAGTCCAGTCCCCACAAGATTTCTCATGGTGTCTGATGACCACGGAGATGAGTAACCACGGGTGCAGAGCCAAGACAATTTACTGGAAGGAGGTCCAAGGGGGGATTACTTGTATATATCAGATACATTGTAAAATATGAGTCAAAATATACCATGAAGCTGGAGAGGCAAGAGCAGCCTGTCCCTGCCAGAGAGAGACATACGGAGCCATGAGCCAGAAGGGAGCCCAGAAAGTGAGCACAGGAAACAGCTCTGTAGATCAAGGCTAGTGAAGAAGGGAAAAAGAAGGTGTACCCTGGACACATGACCTCAGTGAGTGAATATTAAATAATCAGAGCAAAGGAAACTGAAGGACTGTGACCAGGAAAAAAGGTGGACCCCCACTCTGCTTTGCATCCTTAAACACTAAAACCCATGGTGTGAAATAAAGGGACATGTGATAGTATGTTCATGATTTTTGCCACCAGGCATGGTTGTGCATGCCTGTTCCCACAGTTAGAGGCGTGGCAGGGGGATCAAGACGTCAAGGTCAGCTTTTTTTTTTTTAGTTTATTTTATATGAGTACACTGTAGCTGTCTTCAGACCCACCAGAAGAGGGCATCAGATCTCATTACAGATGGTTGTGAGCCACCATGTGGTTGCTGGGATTTGAACTCAGGACGTCTGGAAGAGCAGTCAGTGCTCTTAACCGCTGAGCCATCTCTCCAGCCCCCAAGGTCAGCTATTACACACGAGATCTAGCAAGAACCAAGTAAATGTAAAAAAAAAAAAATGTCTCTGACCAGCAAAGGCCTTCTTTTAAAGATACAGCATAAAACCCATAAAGAAAAGTACAAAGTCAGGCCTGGTAACATACACCTATACTACCTGCAGCTCTGGAGACTGAGGTAAGAAGGTCACAGGCCAAGGCCTGCCTGGGCCCCAGGGTGAGTTCAAAGCCAGCCTGGCAACTTAGCAAGCCCTTGTCTCAAAATAGAAAGTAAATAAATAAAAGCAGGAGATACAGCTGGGTGGTAGAGCAATCACCTAGATGCACACGTTTCAACTGTTAATACTGAAAAAAAGTACCTATAAACAAAGTTTATATGTGATGCCCATATGATGAAGATACCATGGAGTCATATACAGCAATATTAGTGACTTCCCTAGAAGATTCTAAGTAGAATCTGATATGAAGCATGTTACCAGATGTTGGTATCCTTGGTGTCTGGCACTGAGAACATGGCCCAGCACCCAGCTGATCACATACGGTTAATGAAATAACAGGAAATAACTGGGAGGTCTATTCTTTATCCTTGAGGCCCTATGCTGTTAGCTTGAATCAGAACGCCCATGCTTTAAGTCTGGTCTTCAGCTATAGGAAAGTGTGTGAACCATTACGAGGTAGAGTTTCCTAGGAAATCTTAAGTCTTTGGGAGACTGTCCCCCATTCTAATTTGCTTCCTAGAAACCACTAGGCAAGCAGCTTTGCTCTGTCAGTGCATCACCATGGACCCAATGGCAACAGAAATCTAGGAAACGGTGAGCCAAGCAAACCTTCCCTCCATATAAATGTACTGTCTCAGGCATTTTGTCACAGTGATGGAAAACAGACTCTTATACTAGGTAAGCCTGACACTAAGAAGTTGGTAACAGATGAAACTCACTGGCAGGCATGTGAGCTGGTTCTCTTATTCACTGATGCAGGTAAAGACTAAAATGGGAGTTGGGGGTGGGGTTGAGACATAGCATCTTCTCTAGAGAAGCATTTGTGTGTGTGTTGGGGTAACAGTGTGACAGATGAGAGTGCCTGTTTGTTCACACACTGCTCTAACCAGCTGCACAGAGAGTCTATGTCATCACAGGGGAAACACGAGTTACAGGATGGGATGCACAGAAAAAACCTGTGTCTACAAGTCAGAGTTCTCTGTAGGCATGTGCATGGGGGCAGGGGGCACGTGTAGTTTTGAAGGGGAAGTTTCCGTTCTGGTAAGGTAGTGGAGCAGACAGTGATGCAGCCACTCCCATGCTACTGCTGGTACCGGTTAACACTTAACCACCTGGATATTTGGTGAGATGTTTTTCTCTTTCCCAGAGGAAAATCTAAGCTTAAAACTGGCCAGAAGGTCACAAACAGCTGGGGACATGGTTCGGTGACAATGCTTAACCAGTTCATGTGAGATTCTGGGTTTCAGTCCTAGCACTTCTAACAGACAGACAGACAACAATAAGCCTCAATGTAAAAGAGAATGTAGCCATGCCAGTATCGCCTAGCAAATAAAAACTAGGAAGAACCCAGGGTACAGCTTCTGAAACAGAGCAAAAGGAAGTGAGAGGCTTGCACAGGATGCATGGTGGCTCTGCCTTGCTCCAAGGCTACCCTCAGTCTTGATGGAGAGTTCCCATGCCCAAATAAGAAGTTACATAATTTCACACTGGGGTGAGGGGGTGGCTGGAGAGATGGTTAAGAGCAATTGTGCTCCTGCAGAGGACCCAGGTACAATTCCCAACACCCTCATGGGGTTCTCAACAGTCTGTAACTGCAGTCCCTGAGGATCTGATGCCCTCTTCTGGCCTCCATGGGTACCAGACATGCATATAACACACATATGCACATGCAGACAAAATAGCCATATGCATAAAATTAAAAGTTAAGACAAATTTCATGCTGAGAATAAATGACTGTTTAATGCTCAGCCCTATCCAACACTAACATCAACCTCCCTGAGGCTCAAGTAAGAAGTGACAGAAAGAACATCAGAACAGGAGGGTGGGACGAGGGCTGTGAGATGCCATCTTCTGGATGACATGGCCACTGCGCTCATGAGCTCACCGCAGCTGGGGTCACTGCCCCAGGATCAGTCAAAATTCCAGCAAGCAGCATTAAGTGGATTCAGTGGTTTGCCAGAAAAAAAGGGGGAGGAATTGAAGGAAGGAGAGGGATGTGTGGGTGGGGTCAGGAAGGTGTGGTGGGAGGAGAGCAGATATGATCAAGGTACACTGAACATGTGAAAAACTGTCAAATAATTTTTAAATTTCTTAAAAGTTTCATCATTGGTTTCACATTTAAATGGCAGTACATGTTGAAGTTTCGTTTGTTTGTTTGTTTAGAAGTCCAACTATACAACTTACCCAACAAATTGTGATCAAAGTTAAACCTATTTAACAAGGAAGAAGCAAAATCATGTGTAAGCTAAATCTGAGACAGTGTCTAAGTTAAGTCAGGCCCAGGCAGGCTTCATAAGTCCTGAGGCTCACGGTACAGAAGGTTCTAGAGAGGCTGGAGTGGTATGCCTGGTGCTGAGCCTTTGTCACCCCCCTGACCCGACCTCCTGTTGTGGATCTGAGTGCTGCTTTAATCTCAGTTACTCAGCCACAGGCCCACAAGACTCTGCCACACAAGACTCACCCAGGCACTGTGAGCAAGAGACACCAAGACAGGCCTGGACCACAACAGTGGGGTAGGAGGCACATCCAGTGTATCCAGCAGAGAGAGGGCTCAAAGGGTGTACACACACTTTACCAGAGAAAGAGAGGGGATTGAAGGGCTACACACACTGTACCCAAGAGGGAGAGGGCTGAAAGGCCACACACATGTGCACACACATGCGCGCGCGCGCGCGCACACACACACACACACATGCATGAGCATGCGCGCATGCATGCGCTCACACATGCACATGCACAGGCATGTGCTCACACATGCACGTGCACACACACATGCACACGGGTGCAGACACACCCGCATGCACATGCACACACACATATACATGTGTGCACATGCGCACACACACGAATGCAAACACTGTACTCAAGAGTGAAGACTGAGGGACAGCAAGCAGTTGCAAGGCACACAAGTTTACAGGCAGGAGCTGTGAAGAAGGAGAAGCAGGGCTTGATTCAAATGCAACTCAGGTCTTCATAGTGACAGGATGTGAGACTTAGGGGAGAGGGCGGGTCTCCTTGGTCAGGTGGAAAGGGCCAGTCCTCAGAGGGAAATGACCAAATGATACCTTTCCATCAGCTGTAACAAAATCTTTGAGAGAATCAACTTAGAACAGAGGAGGTTTGTTTTGGTTCACAGTGTTAGGGGGATCAGTGTATGGTCAGTTGACCCCATTGCTCTGGGCCTGTGGTACAGCAGATTCATAGAGGATGCAAAACAGTGCCCCGCATAGCCAGGAAGCAAAGCAGAGCGATTTGGGGCTGGGGTCCTGGTGAGGTGGTTGTTGGTTGTTTTTTTGTTTGTTTGTTTTTTTGTTTTGTTTTGTTGTCAACTTGATGCAAGCTGAAGACAAATGGAAAAAGAAACCACAGTGGTTTGAGAAGAATGACCCCGCAGCTCGGGTTTGAATGCCCAGCCAGCGGGAAGGCTAACTCTGAAGAGATCACAGGAGACCTTGTTGGAGGAGGTGCGCTACTGGGGGTGGTAAGCTTCAGGGTTTTAAAAGTCCACACCAGGCCCAGTTCTCTCTCTGCCCGCAGATCAGGATGTAGCTCTCAGCTGCATCTCCAGCACCATGTCTGCCTGTGTGCCACCATGCCCCCTGCCATGATGATAATGGACTGAGCCTCTGAAATGACTGGACAGTAGGGTGGGCAGCACATCCATGGTACCCAAAAGAAAGAGGGTTGGAGGGTAGTACACATAGCGTACCTGAGAAGGGAAGGTGCAAGCCCCAGTTAAATGCTTTCTCTTACAAGAACTGCCTTAGTTGTGGTGGCTTTCACAGCAGTGGGACAGTCACTACGGCAGCAACCTCGACTGAGGAAATGCCTCCATCGGACTGGCCTGTGGACAGGTCTGAGGCTTTCCTTTATTAATGATTGATGTGGGAAGACCCAGCCCAGTATGAAGTGTCACACCTGGAAGAGTCCTGGACTGGATAAGAAATCAGGCTGGGCAGGCCAGTGAGCAGCGCTCTTCCATGATCTCTGCTTCGATTCCTGCCTCTAGCTTCCTGCCTTGAGTTCCTGTCCTGACTTTCCCTCAGTGATGGACTATAAGCTGTAAGATGAAATAAATCTTTTCTTCCTCAAGTTACTTTTGGTCATGGTGTTTGACACAGCAACAGAAACCTGACTAAGATACAAGGGGTGCCACAGGTAACATTCCTTCACCACAGTGGACCAGGTGCCTTCTGAAGAACCAAGCATAAGGAAAAGATCACGAGGCCATTCTAACTTGCTGTGTGTGAGGTGCCTCTGAGAGAGCCAATATTATGACCTGGATGACAGAAAGAATAGGTGTCACTAATGGACAAGGACACACAGCCCAGCCAGGGCTGCCCAGTTGACAGATGATGTAGAGTCTGAACTCAGTCCACATTCCTTGTGCCACCAGAGGCTGCCTGTACTCAGAGAAGGTCGCTAGATCCTGGACTACAGTACTGAAGAGACAGCTGTATGCCCAGCCTCCTTCTTGCCTGAGCCTATCTTGCTCTCATCTGTTTCTGCCTTGGGTACCATGGCTTTAGTTCACTGTGAAAGGGCCTAAATAGAACTGAGCCACAGAAGACCTGGCAGAAGGAGGCACAGTGTAAGAGGGGCATGAAGGTCTCTGTCAAAGACTGAGAGAGCACAGGTTAAGCAGCAAGGGCAGGACTAATGAAGATTTTCCAGGCAGGAATGATCCATCATGTCCCAGGAAGATTAAGTGAGGTCACTGGAAGAAAGCAAAGGTGGGGTGTATCCATCTGGGGAGCACCGGGGGTGACCCAGATGTTGGTGTACATGTGGGAAGAAGCCCACTAGCAAACGCAGGGCATGACTAACACTGAGTATACTCAGTCTCCTAAGAATCTGGCTTAGAAAGCAGGCAGCAGGAAGCTGCAGGGACCACAGACCTAAAGGCATCTCTGGGCAGGTATGGTGGCTCCCTATGCTGCTCTTCACTGTACCACAGATGGTCGGCTAGATAGATGGGTGGCCATATGGACACCTGTCCTCCAAAGTCAGTCCAGAGTACAAGGACCAGGCTCACATGGCCTCCCTCTTCCTACTCAGGAAGGCAGGCCACAGATCACAGGGGAGTGGGAGGAGGAAGCACTGAGCTGATTGATGTTCCAAGACTCACCTGAACCACAGCGAGGTTGCTGCTGATGATTTTGTACCTCTCCTGGGGGTCATCAATTTGCCCAGTGTTGGCCTAGCACACAGAGATAAGGGCAGCAGCGTCAGTTTGGCTGATCTGGAGACGCCAGTCCTCTGGACATAGCCAGCCTCTCTCTCAGGAAACAAATGAGAACATTATGCCACTAAGCTTTTGAGATGATGACCCAGCTCCCCCCCTAACATTTATTTCCTTTTTAACTCTGTGTGTGTGTGTGTGTGTGTGTGTGTGTGTGTGTGTGTGTGTGTAAGTTTGTGCACATGTGAGTATAAATGCCCAAGGAGTCCAGAAGAGGACGTCAGATTCCCTGGAGCTAATTACAGGAAGTTGTGAGCTGCCCCAGTGTGGGTGCCTGGAACTAAATCCAGGTTCTTTGCAAGAGCAGTGTGCTCTCTTAACTGGTGAGTCAGCTCTCCAATCTTTTATGAATTGACCTAGTCAACCCCCCTGACTCCACCACCACCCCAAATTTGTTAATTTTAATTTTCTGCCAATGGCTGTTTTGCCTGTGTTGTGTCTGTGCACTGTGTATATGTAGTTCCTGTGAAGGCCAGAAGAGGGTGTCAGGTTCCCTGGGACTTGAGTTACAGATGGTTGCCAGTTCCTATGTGGAGGCCAGGAACCAAACCCAGATCCTCTGGGGTTCTTCGGGGTCCTCTGGAAGAGCACTGAGCCATCTCTTCAGTTTCTGGCCTGGCCTCTTTTAAGGATAAACAGCACTATACAACTATAGCTGGAGATGCCGACATTCCACAGCGAGCGATGCATGCTGCAGGTGTCCATCCCTGACCATTTTTCATCAGCTTTGGGACTCTTCCTCAGGCCCTCGCACACAATGTTCCTTGAACACACTCCCGCCCTTTTCATGTGCAGGATGCAAATGGTCACTGGAGAACACTGTAACAACACAACCCCTGGGGATGTCTGGAGGAGGGGAGGAGAACTGGCCGGGGGAGGATCTGTGTT
The DNA here is from genome assembly GCA_028551405.1 of Uromys caudimaculatus. Classification (NCBI taxonomy): domain Eukaryota; kingdom Metazoa; phylum Chordata; class Mammalia; order Rodentia; family Muridae; genus Uromys; species Uromys caudimaculatus. Next base: position 52,787,445 of record CM052700.1, read on the forward strand.
GGCTACAGAGCCAAGTGTAGACAGTCACAATGACAGGGGACGGGGGGTATAAAAACAGAGGCAGTTAATGGGCAACTGAGAGCTCCTCTTTGTTCCCTCCTCAGAATCCTCCTTTGAAGCCATACTGCCCACTGAAGCATTCATAGGTACGTGCCAGAGAGTGGGGAGTGCGGCCTAGGGTCTAGGCGACAGCATGCAGACTCTGGGAAACAGGGACTCGGAAAGTCACAGTGAAGGCACTGGCGCACTGTGCTGGTGGTCCCTCCCCAGTTCAGGGTGGCAATGGAAAATCAGTACAAAAAGCTGGGAGGAGAGACAGGCAAAGCCCAACAACACCTGTGTGGATGAAGACTCTAGTCCCCAAGCAAGCCACCAAGGGGGGCTAAATGAAGGGAACATCCTGTCCCCAAATTGCAAGTGACCTGAGACATCCAACTGCCACTTACAGATGTGGAGAGTCGAGATGCCAGAGTCATTTCCAGGTTTCCCTTCAGACCGACAAGGGGCGGCACCAACGTCAGCAGGTCTTTAACATCTCTGAACACTGGCCAGTGCTGGAAGAGAAAGAAGAAGGAGATGAGGCCAAAGTGTTGGCACAGCTCCACAGATGTCTGCAGAGAACCTTTAGTCAATGAACTTGCACGCCCTGTGAATCAACCTGGGAGACTGAGTCCTAAATGTCTTATTTTATTTTTGAGACAGGGTCTCTATGCATTGCCAAGGGTACTATACTCTGGAACTAGATTGGCTTTGAACTCACAGAGATCTGCCTGCCCTCTGCCTCTTGAGTGCTGGGATTAAAGGCATGTGCTGCCCCATAACTAGCCTAAACTGTTTTAAGTAAACACAATACAGGACACTTTAAATATCATTAACCAAATCAGCAGCCGTGGCCTCCAGTAACCACCCCCCTGCCTCCTATCCTCAGAGGCCAGGAAAAGGCAGGGCTAGACTGGAGGCTAGTGGTCTGGCCCAGTACGGCCTAGAATGTGCCAGTGTCACCAATTCAGTTATTTCTCCTAATTTGGGAGGCCTGGAGAAACTCTACAACACTAGCTTTGACAGTTTCTCACCCTCTACCCAGCAAGACCAGGCTTCTCCTTCAAACATGGAAACAGTAACACCTGAAAAGGCAGAGTAGCCAGGATGTGTTGAGAAAGCTGGGAAGGAGAGGAGGTGTTTGTGTGATGGACGCCCCCCCCCCCGCCCCGCCTGCTAAACACCCGAAGATCCGATTTAAGTAGGACCTCAACAGATTAAGATCTTAAGGGTGTGGAATTTTAGGTTCTAGGCCTAAGACAAATTCCTTCTTTTCTGAAGGGAGCCCTGGGCTCAGTCCCCAATTTCTCCAGGAAAGAGTAGCTAAAGAGGCACAAACACATGTCACCTCTGGGGAAGGCAGGAGTCACCCACAGTGCCTTCGAGGCGTGACGAACAGAGAAGGACTAGTCAGAGGCTCTATAGAGCTTTATCTCTGTATTTCTCCACTGTGTAGGAGCAAAATGTAGCCTTAACGTGCATCGCTGTTTAGTGTTGAGTCTGAACATTTTACCCTGTTCATAACGCTGATTCCCTCTTGAAAATGATGGTTTTGCATTTGACCACATTTATCCATTTGTTTGGATCTTTCATAATATAGACATTAGCCCTTTAAGAAATATAGACTATTTCCTGCTCTCAGATAAAGAACTAGGTTGGAGGCAGAGGCCCACCTGCAGGGGCCCTCCTTATCAGTCCAGCTACTGCCTCCCGTTCTCTGCAGCAGGGGCCTCAGGTCTGTGAGTAGCTGCCTATCAGCCCTGTGCACCCCTCGGGCACACACCACCCACACCATCACACACACACACTCCTACCCCTGGCCAGGGCTGTCTGGCACACCCTGTCCTTTCCTAGCATGTCCTCTGCCCCAGACTCACCCACCATCCTCTGCCTCCCCCACAGCCTGGTGCACATTCTCCCGGCCACACACAAGGCCAAGCATCTAATAACCCCACATCAGAACAGACTCTGTCTCTCTTCCTTCAACTCTCCCTTCTCAGTGCCAGGAACTCCTGACCAAGTTCCCATTCTCCCGGTCACAGCTCAGTGCTGTGCTGGCTTGGCTACAGTATTCTCTTCCTCGGGACCTGCTGGGTGTGAATGGGCTCTGCCAGCTCTCTCTGCTGCCCTCACCCTGTAGAACAGCTTGAGGATGGACATACAGAGACAGGTCTGCTTCTGAACTTGTTCTCTGCCCTGTGACACTGCTTTAGCTCCCTGCCAGTCTCCCTAATGGCTCCGCCGTGGCCCCACTTCCTTCTCCCGACCCATTCACACTTCTGATTCTCCTTTCTCTCTACACCATCTCTTTCAAGGCTTGAGTTACTTCCAACACCCAGCCCACCTTCCCCACGCTGCTGTGCCTCATGAGGGAGGAAGGGAGACTTGACTCCATGGTCCCAGATCCTTGCTGCTGATGCTACCTTGGGTTAGGGCTGAGACAATTCTGGCCATGAAACTGACTGACTGGTGGGGATGGAACCCAGCACCTTGCATGAGCTAGGGGTGAGCTCTATCCTGGGACTATATCCGCAGCCCTGGCCATGAGAGTTAAGCCACTGACTGAGCTTGTCAGGAATCATAGGACAAGAAGGAAGGTAAGATGGGGCAACGTCAACAGAGACTAGCTAAACTGTGTCCTACCCCCCAAACTGACAGGCTGCAGCCATGACAGTGCTTAGAAACAGGGTCCTCGAAGAGGGGGTGGATTAAGAAGGTCATAGGTGGACGGTCCCCAATTCTATGAGACTGGTATCTCACAAGCAAAAATTAGGGCACAGATATGCAAAGAGAGGTGACCATGTGGGGCACAGGGGAAAACGGAATTACTGGCTTAAGACATCCACACTGCCAGCACCTGACATCTCATCCCTAGAGTGTCAGTGTGGCAGTGTCAACTTCTGTGGGCTACACTGTCTGGCCTCAGGTGCTCTACAGCAGCCCTGGCAGACTGAGGCAGATGACAAAGAGGATAATGTTGATGTCCTGACCACCCAGATCCAGAATACCTCTTTTTCCAGGCTTCTTTTGTGTGTCCTTGTCACTTGGGTCTGACTGATGCCCTGGCTCATCGACATCCCCAGGACTCCACCCACATTATGGCTGTAAGCTGACCATACTGGAGCCTCACCTCACCATCTCCAGACTCCTGTCTCTCCCCTGGGCCAGTTTCTTCTCCTGCCCACTTCCTGCTCTGCCCACCAGGATTTAACCCCTTGCCCTCTCCAATCTGACTTCAAGTCATCCTAGCTTTTAAATTCTGCTACTGATCTCTCAAACACTTTAAAGATGTCTATCCTGACACGGGTGGGGTAGGAGTGTGCATGGGAGGGTGAGGTAGCCTGTGGTACTGGGACAGAGCCTCCCTTGCTACCCCCCCCCCACACACACACACACTGTTGACATTGCTGCCAGGACTGAGCTTTGTGACATAAATACAATCACGTCACCCAGTCACTTCTGACCCTGCACCACCAACTCCATGCCTGAGTATACACCCAACTCTGGTCATTAAACTTGTTCAAGAATGTGGCTGGCGCATCACACTTCATGCACAACCAAACACCAGGACAGGCCATCAGAGAGAGGGCCCTTCTGGACAGCATGGCCAGGCAGTGGTTAGACTAGTGTCCCCTCCTGTATTTCACCATGCAGTATGCACCAACCAGACAGTTTACACATGGCTATGCTAATACTCCAGCAACGCAAAGGCAACGCTCACTATATAAACAAAAAGCCAAGCCCTTTTGCCCTCAGTGTAAACTTCACCTCCTGGGCAAAATGGACAGAGGTCCTTACAGCTAGCAGTGTCTACACTAGGACACAAGCCACCTAGTGTCCTCTTCACAAATGCACACCCCCACACATCCACAGACCCCACGTAGGCCTCTGCCTCGAGTTCACTCCTTCCCACAGTGTGGAAATGGCCGAGTTGTTCTCCACTCAGATGGTCCTGTCCTGTTTCTTCTGAAGACCCCTGACCTGTAGGAGGATGAAGCTACCTCTCCTTCATACAGACTGCCGCACACCACCTCCAACCACTGCCCAGTCCTGACTGACAAGCTAGCCTTCTGGGAGTCTACAGCAACTGAAGGATGAAGCTACCTCTCCTTCATACAGACTGCCGCACACCACCTCCAACCACTGCCCAGTCCTGACTGACAAGCTAGCCTTCTGGGAGTCTACAGCAACTGAAGCATTGGGAGGAGGGAATGCAGGCAGGCCAGGGATGGATGAGCTCCCACTGTGCTGTCTGGCAAAGCCCAGCCTCTGAGGATTACCATGCACGGCAGCCTCAGGTAGGGGCAGAGGACACCACGGACGCAGGTTGCACAAACTCTCTAGGAACAGACTGATCCCAGGATTCTGAAGACACAGTGTCTTGTTCTCTGAGGTGAACAAGCAAACACCAAGAGCCCTGGAGTTACTGGCATGCCCTCCTACAGTAGCGGGGCTGTGGCAGAACTCAGTGGTATGGTGCACGCCAGGCACGACTGCATCCCCAGCACCACAACCACACACAAGTTAAATTCAAAAAGAATTAACAGCAGCATTATTATATGACTCCATACATTTGTTCATATACGTATATTGAAAATAACTTTGGCAACCACCAAATTCATGGACGGCAACCCTAATTCCCAGGACCTGCAGACGCAAGTGTCTAGAGACAGAAAGAGGGTGCTGAGCGAAGGAGGTCATGGGTGGGTGAGCCCCAGTCCTCCATGACTGTTATCTCACAAGCAAGGTTAGGGGGCAGACCTGCAGAGGGACAACCTGTGAAGCCCATCGAGAAGATGGCCCTAAGAATGACCACACCAACCCTGCCAACTCTTCGCCTCAGACCTCCAGCTTCTAGAACCATAACAGCCTCTGATGGGCACCCTTCCTCTATGACTGACACTCTGTCTAGTTTTCCTAAAGCAATACTTATACTCTGTAACAGAGGCTGGAGGTGACCGACAGTGGAATTCGCTCAACAGTAGTGACCCCTAAACCAGACTCAGCAAATGCCCCTCCAGATGGAGAGTGCCACCTTACAGGGAGATCTGGGGGCATATGGGACTCCCATGCCCTGCTTCCCCCTCCCTCGATGAGCTACGTGGGGACTCTGGAGAGGTCCCTGATAATTATATACCAGCAAATCCACTTAATACACCACCGCCTGCCACTCAGCTTTGCCTATCACCCAGATCATAGAGACCAGCAGGCTCCTTGCTGCTTATAACTGCTACTTACAACCTGCTCCTCGCAACTCAGAGAGGCAGGCGCTCTCATTATTCCTGATTCACAAAAGGGGAAACTGAGGCAGAGAGGCATTAACGACTCCTGTACTGAGTAGTAGCCTTGCCCAATAAGCTCACACTTGGTGACAGATGATAGAGGCTGCTGTGGGCTCACAAAGGCTATCAAGTGTCATTGCTGTGAATGTTAGGATGCTGGCAGCCCAAGGTATCTTCTCACCAGCATTGCTGGTGCTGGATCCAGCTCAGACCTGCCACCCACAGGGAGTACCCTGGTTCCTGCCCTCCACCCTGTCTGTTCCCTCTCCCTTGGAGCCCTGTACGTACTTGGACAGTGTTCATCACCAAGCCAGCCGTCATCATGCCCAGGCCGGACAACAGTATAGGTATGGCAACCTGGCAGGTGGTGGTGAGGACAGACTCAGGGAGGACCCCATGAGGGGAGCGGGTGAGCTCACAGCTGAAGCCTCGAAGCTTCTTGCCCTGAAACCGGAACTCAAGGCTGAGCTGAGTGACAACCATGGTTGGGCCCCAGTCGAGTCTGTCCTCTCTCCTCCCTGCCCTCCAAGGCTCTCTTCTGCAGAGGTCCACACAGACAGAAGCTTTCCAAGAAGCGCCACAGTGGGTCTCTGAGAGTCCCTTGGCTGAGGTCCAGAGCAAACAAGGCCAGACCTGCTCAGAGCCTCACTCAGGAGGCTGCCGGTGTCCTCTGTCCATTCCACTGGTCAGGTTCTCCTCAGAGTGCACAGCTGTGGATCCGCCGGGACCTCCCTCTTCCAGCCTGCCAGAGAGGCTCACTGTCCCTCAGCAGCGACCTTGACAGTGTCCAGTAGTCCAGCCCACGCTAGCCAGGCTGGGCAGGAACACAACCCACATGGGCCTGGCCCTGGTAAGAACCCACGCAGAAGTCAGCACCACCCTCTGTGCCCTCTGCACATGTGCCATGGGCAGCTTTGTCCTGGCAGAGAAGGGCCGGGAGACCACAGCTCCAGGGATACTCACCCAGGCCCACGCATGGGGTTCTGTCCTGCAAGGTCAAGGACTCTGAGGGACTGTAAGATGAGAGTGACACCTGTAGTGAGCTCTATGCCAACGTGCGGGAGCTCACAGAAGAACTGTGGCCCTGCTTTCCCTCAGAGGCCTGGAAGACTTTATCCAGCTTGCTTCTGCTCAGAAAGGTCAGAACAGGACCTGCTGATGCCACCAGAGGGAAAGGGCCTGGCTGGAAAGCTGCCCTGGAGTCTGGGGATGCTGAGAGTATTCCCACGGGCCAGGAGGGACACTTCCAGGCCTGGGGGCCAACAGAATACAAACCGAGGTCTCTGCCAGCAAAGGTCCCAAGCTGAAGGTCTGACTGAGTTCTACTACTAACCCAGGGTTCACCTCAGGGTCCTGGCTTCTCCTCTGTCCCATTCCTACCACACCACCCTCTCGGACACCTTGCCTCCTTCTCCTCTCACAGATCGTCCGTCTCTTGCTCAAGTCCAAATGCCTTTATCTCCCCAGGCAGAACTTCCTCCCTAACCAACTCCTCCCCCTCCCCCCCCCCCCCGCCTGCCCCGGAAATCCTTGGCACATCTTCACTTACTCTCTTCTGCTCATTTGTCTGGAGTTTTAAGTTTGTCACAGGAGACAGACATGCAGATTGTAAACTTTGGTCCTGGCTCTGGTGGGCCAGCCCTACATCTCCTGACTGTGTTATCCAGCAGCTCAGGGTGGAGAAGCCACTACACGGAGTAGTTTCTGGGCTTCTCTGTCTCTTGGCATACTCATGTTTGAAAGTCAAGTGGTCAGACCATATGAGGAGGCTGTGTGCAGGTGAGTGAGACACCTTGGGCCAGGATCTGCACATGGCCAATAGGTGCTGCCATTGGGATGCTTAAACTACTAGTGACAAGGGTGGGTTGGTATGGGAGGCACTTCTGAGTTTGGGATGCTGAGCCATACAGCAGCCTAGAACTGGACCCCAGAACCCTGTCCATGCCCTAGATTTTCTTCATCCCAGATGCATCAGCCTCTCCATTAGCCCCCAGCCTCTCCATCAGCCCCTAGCTTCTCTATCAGCCCCCAGCCTCTACACCAGCCCCCAGCCTCTCCATCATCTCCAGCCTCTTCTGAGCTTCCAGACTGATCCTCTCTGCCTCCTGTGCAGGAGCAATTGTCCTAAACTCCCCAGTCTTCACGGCAGTTTCTTCCATAGTGCCTCTGTCAAGCCTTTGCACTCCAGTGAACATCTGCCAGAAAAGCATGCTGAGCCAAGACACCCTCACCACAGTCCTACATCCAGTCTGCTGCTCTCAAAGTTTCCCCTGATCTTCCCCTCAGCTCCGGCATCGGAGACCATCTCAGTCACGGCCCTGTGGCTTCTCACACATCTCCCCAACAACATGTGTTCTTCCTATCAGCAACCCACATGGACACTCTAAGGAGGAACCCTCATGACATGGGAATGGCGTGTAAGTGAACCTCACCTTCAGAAAGGATAGCCATACCTGAGCCATCTCTGCCCGAGCACACTGCCATGTTACCCTGCATCTCCTCGGAAGGAACTTCTCATGGACCCTTCTGCCATGCTATGGTCCTCATACCTTTGGCTGGCCTCAATAGTGATTGTCCTTGTGGCTAGCTGAGGTGTTTCTTGATCTCTGAGCCAAAGACCCACAGCTGCTTTCCCAGAATCTCTAAGTGCAAACAAGAACCACAGTGGCTCTGTGGAAGTATGAACAGGAATATCTAACCATCCTTCCCAAGAAGAACTGTCCTGGCAGTCCTGTGGTGGTTTGGGAGCAAGGAAGTCTCTCTTGGCCATGTTCTACAAAGCCCTTCATGACACTCATTGGACAAAACACCTCCCTGTGTTCACAGCTTATGATACCCACTTTTTGCAAACTAAGAATTTAAGGCTCCAGGAAAGTTTGCCTTCAATCACAAGGTGTACTAACACTCAAGGAAAACAATGACCTTCCCCCTATCATGCCTCCCCCCTTCCCCCCCCCCCAGAAAGTGTAGTTTAATGGAGAGCACATGCCCAGCACCCACCTAGGCAGCCTCCCTATGGTCTGTGACCTATGGTTTGGCCTGGTCTAAACACACACGCGTTAGCGTGGAACAGCAGAGAAAAGGCCTGCTGAAGCCACTGGCATCAGCGCACTGGCTGGATTGAGACAATCCCTGCAGGTTGGCGCTGTGCTGGCTGGCTGCTGAAACAGAGATGAACCATCCCCAGGCACAGACATGTCTGCATTTTCTGCTAGCATTGGCACCTTCCACAAGATCACTCTAGCCTGGGATCCTCCATCTCAACAGGACTCCTCCAGCCACACACATTGGCTCCCTGAAACATTCTTACCAGAACAGGAGGGTCTCCTGAGTAAGCTCATCAGCCTTGGAGAAACACACAGTAGAGAAGGGGGTGAGGGAAAGTGAGGGAGGGGTGGAGGGAGGGAGGAGGAGGGGGAGAGAGAAAGAGGGAGAGGGAGAGGGAGAGGGAGGGGGAAGGGGAGAAGGGGGGGAAGGGGAGGAGAGGAAGGGGGAGGGGGGAGAGAGAGAGGTGTTTAGGGAGTTACTAAAACCCAATGCTGAAGTGGTCACCTGTGGTGGGCAGGAGAATTACAGTGACCCTTTTGGCTTTCAGTGTGTGCTGACTATTGTAATGACTTGCTTTTAAGACCATTAAGCTTTCAGCAGAAATAAATAAAAGTACGTACTTGTGTGAGAAACGGTACTTTCCCGGGGAAAGCTGAGAGCAACACACGTCAACACGGCTTACTGGGTCACAACACAGAACATCTCAATGTGATTTTAAAAATAGTTCCAGCACAGTGGAAAATCTCATAGCCTGACTGGGCATCGTTCAGATTTGGGTCAAGCATCAAGTGGCCTCCTGGGTGACCTTGCACAGTCCTTCTGATCCCTGGGTCTCCAGCCTGTTCTAGAGTCCTGGACATGAGAGACTGAGACCCACCAGCAGCTTTATGTACCACGACTCCCCCGTCCCACCCCGGGAGGTAGAGTGCCTGCATGTGAGAGCTCAGGTTCTGTCCCTGACATGGTGGGAGGGGGAGAGCACAGGGCTTTGGCGTCACATCATCAATCCTAGCTTCCAAGACTGACACCACAGCCGAACTGTGAATTGTCCCAGGAGCAGTTTCCAGTCGCTGTGCTCTTGGCTACCTTGCACCTGGGCAGGATGGGCTACTGGCCATGAAAACATTCCCTTAGGCCTCAGACATCCTTCATTTGCCGATTTCCTTTGTTTTCTGGTCTGAACCAGCAGAACCCAGGGGAGAAGGTGAAGGCCCACAACAGCTTCTCAAGTGCTCTTTAGATTCAGGCCTCCTCACCAGCATCTCTGCCAGGAGGCCTTGGGCAACTTCCCTCCCTCCCGGGCTGTGCTGGCATAGCTTAGCTGTTTCCCATCTGGCCTGTTGCTGTCTGGCACAGACACATGCATCTGTTGACTCTCCCCACTCAATCATGAGTACCACAGGAGGATGACCTGTTTGTCTATCTTGTTCACCAGGACCCTGTGCATGGTGTCTGGTTGTGTGCACACATGGTACATGTTGCCAGAATGAACAAATGAATGAGTGAATGAATAAATGAACAGAATGGTAGAAACAACAAGGAAAAGTAACCTGGTCAGGAGACCCTGGGGTGTCAGTGAGCAGGAAAGCGCCTGCTTCATGCGCTCATGGCCTTAGTGCCAGCCTCAGCACCACAAGAGAGAAAGGAAGTCCTTTCCACAGCCAGTGGACATATGATGACATGCACTGTCTCCAACACTTACTCAAGCTGGCAGGGCTCTGAGTAGCCTAATCAGGAGTCCCCTGTGGTTCTTGCTCGTGTGGGCAAGGTCTCCAGCTAAATGCCCTCCTCAGCAAGTAGCCCAGTAAGGTGGTTTGAACAGGTTTGACCCTCATTGTTGCAGCAATAGAACCCCTAAGATACCCAGGACCACCCCTTCCTCAGTAAGGTCCCCCAGAGAAATGTCCTCCATAGTGAGGGGTCCAAGTCTGGAGCCTGCTTGTCCCTGAATGGTGGATAGTCTGCTAGCCCAAGGGACTTTCCAAGAAAGCTCTTCTGCCTTCCTGCAGGGCACCTGCCCAGTTCTTACACTGCACTCATTGCTAACTAACCGCTAGAGATGGGTGAGTCCACTGCAGTCAGCTGGAGCGGAGCCTGCTCCCCACAAAACCCACCCTTTCTGCTCTCTTCATGTAGAGTCTCCCTCCTCTCACCCCAAAACTGTTCTCTGCCACAATGAGAATTATTCTGACTGTGTCTGCTCAGGGTGGGACACCAAGATCTGGTAGGTGCTCCCTGTGTCACAGTAGCTCAAGTTAAGTTTTTCACTAAACCTGGGCTTACCAATTTGGCTGAATTGGCTGGCAGCAAGCCCTGGGGATCCTCCAGTCTCTCCACCTTCCCACCAGATTTGTTTGTTTGTTTTTTGAGACAGGGTTTCTCTGTGTAACAGTCCTGGCTGTCCTAGAACTTGGTCTGTAGACCAGACTGGCCTCTAACTCATAGAGATTCACCTGCCTCTGTCTCCCAAGTGCTAGGATTAAAGGCGTGCACTACCATTGCCTGGCCCTTGCCATCAGATTTTTACGTGGTGTTGGAGATCCAAAGTTAAGTTTCCACGCTTGCATGGTAAGCATTTTACCAATGCATACCCCTCCCCAAAACTCCCCTCTCCCCCTTTCCTAAAATAGAACCCTGGAGTTTAGCTAATTTATAAAGGGAAAGGAGTTAATTTCAGTTTGTGGTTCTGGAATTCTGGGAGCACAGTGCCATCGAGTCAGCTTCTGGAGCTCCACAGGCTGCACTGTGTCACAGTGGAAAGGCAGAGAGGGGAGGCAGGCACACATGGGTGTGGAAAATCAACAGGACAGGAAGCACAAGAAAGCCAAGGAAGCCAAATTCACTTTGTAACAATCTGGTCTTGGGGTAACTGATCCACTCTGAGAGAACCACACGAATGCCTTTGTGATCCAAAGTGCCTCTTGAAAGCCCCACCACCTCTCAACAGAGTTACATTAGGGACTAAGCCTTAATAAGTGCTGTGGTGGTGGCAAACCACATTCAAACACAGCATGTAAGCACAGACCATAAACTAGTAAGGGGGTGCAGGTAAGTAAACGACACTATGATGCACAAGGCTGGAGCCTTAGACCAAGACCCCATTGCTCCTGCTGCCCTCTATGATGTTCTCAGACAACTCCTGCTGATGCACAGGGGATGGAGCCTAGTGACCGGGCTTGCCACCAAGAGCAGCAAAGCCTCTGTGGTCAGGTGACCCAGATGGTACTGCAACCATGGGCTTCTTGACAGACTGCACATAAATGAAGCAGGTGTCCTGTGGCGCCAGGAACAGTAGTGAGGAACAGGGCCCTGCGTCAAGCAGCCACTCAGGCAGTAAGAAGGAAAACACCTGGAGCCTCAGGAGAGCCAGGTCCTGGACCACAGAAGCTGTGAGCTTGTGAAGAAGTATAACATTGTAATCTGCTGAATTTAGCTGCAATAGAAATTAACACATGAAATGCAGTTTCCATCTAGCAGGAGTGTGTGTGTGTGTGTGTGTGTGTGTGTGTGTGTGTGTGTGTGTGTGTGTGTGTGTGTAACTGTCTAACTGTGTATGCATTTGCTTGGTGGCCAGAGGAGAGGATGTGGCTGTCCTTCTCTATCACTCTTGGCCTTATACCTTTGAGACAGAGTCTGTTACTGAACCTGCAAGTTTGCCATTTTGGCTAGGACAGCCGACCAGTGAGCTCCCAGGATCTGTCTCCATTCCCCAATTCTAGGGTTATCTGGATTGTAAGTACACCTGTAGCTGTACCTGTACACAGCTTCTGCAGGTCTTCACTCTCACACATGGAGCTGCCTCCCCATCCCCTGGCAGATTGTTAAACACAAGAAAGGCTGGCAATGATCTGCCTACAGGTGTTGGGAGATGGGTATCTCTTGCAGTTTGCCCTTGACTAGGAAGGAGGTTTGGTGACAGTCATCCAAGCTGCATGCAGGTCCTTGGGCCTAGCAGTTTTCTTGCAGTGACAGACTCACTGACTGCCTCAGATGTGTGGGACACAGCTAAGAGTCACTCATGGCAGCATTTGGTAGTGACATTACCGTAAGCTGTTACTATGAGTAACTGGCCCTCCCAGTGCATTTGTGTAAGTCTTGGTCTTCTACACCTTGGAGTGTGACTATTTCTGGAGACAGGGCCTTTAACAGGGAAGTGAAAAGGAGGTTATTAGCACAGACCTAATACAACACGACTGCTACCCATGAGAAGAAAAGGAGACATAGAGGGAAGATAAAAGAGAGGCCTCCCAGGGAAACCACCTTGCAACACCTCTTCCATGCAACCGGGCCTTCCAGTCTCAGCAATGGAAACAAACTAGCTTTCTGCTCCTTAGTCCCTCATAGAACAAATGAGACAAGAAGTGGTCCAGTGAATCTTTGTCTGTATCTGTATCATCTGTGTCTATATCATCTGTATCTGTATCTGTATCTGTATCTGTAGGGTGGGGCCAAAGTTCCACGAGCCCAGCCACTATTTTACTGTGCTTAACCTGGGTTAAGCTGAAAGAACCTCACCCAATAATACATGGAAAAGATGGTGTGTTCAGAGGACTCCCACCCCTCCAGCTGGCTTCAGCTGCCCACTCCTTAGGTTCCCCTACCCCCCAAGTAACTGTCTCTCACCTGGAAATAGTTCAGAAGCAAGCCAGCCCAGGACAGTCCCAGGCCTGCAAGCAGGAAGGGTATTACCACCTGAAAGCCAATAATCAGGGCAGTCTCCCTGCTGGAGTGGGCCTCCAGTGACTTGGCATCCACGCATTGGGTCTCGGGGACCCCCAGATGGGGGGCATCTTCAGAAGCCTCTGGGAGTCTTCCTGCACTGTGGCTGGGTGGTGGCCCCAGCTCCTTCGGCCCGCCACAGCCTTCCAGCCTCCGTTGTCGGGCCTCTGTCCCTTCCATCAGCACACGGCTGAGCCCAGCAGCCCTGACCTGGGAGACACAAAGTGACAGGGCTGAAGAGCAGAACTCCTGACTCCCCGGGACCTCCTTAGATTCCATCTATCCACCTGGCAGCCACCATTCAGGGCTGGCTGTTACCTGATATTTGAGCCTGTTTCTAGTTAGGGTGTGACTCAGCCCTTAGCATACACCTTTAATATCTTTGGGTGAAATACAGACTCACCCTTAGTACACATCTTTAATCCCAAACAATGAAGGTAAAGATAGAAGGAAGTATCCATATTTGAAGGAGATGTCTAATAATTAAGTGGCAGAAAAAGTAATGAATCAGAGAAAGATTTGACAGAATTAGAAGTACCCAACTCTCAGGAGAGAAGAAAGGGAAGCTACTTAAGGGAGACAGACAGTGCAGGAGTACAGCAGAGCTTATGGAGAGCAATACAGTTGAGTTGAGAGGGAAAGTGGAGCAGCACAGAGGGAGAAGGAGGCAGATTTACCAGGAGAGTTTTACAGAGACAGATGAAGAGAGAATAAGCTAGTAGACACAGGAAAAGACAGAACAAAAGAGAGAATGAGAAGAAGCCAGAAGATTAGAAAAGATTGTTAGAATTAGTTTGAGGCCAAGCAAAGCAGTTCAGAGGCCGAGAGAAAAGCCAGACTGAATTAGTCAACTGGGAGAGGAGTTTGAGCCAGAATAGTTAAGTTGAGCCAGCCAGCTAGAATTCAGAAAGAACAAGAAAGGGTGAGCTTATTCAGCAGCAAGTCTCAGAGGCTGAAAATATTCTAGGCCTAGATTAGACTGTAGGGAGGCTAGAAGCTTCCAGAACTAGGCCAAGGTTAGCTGACGGAGGCAGTAAGCCTCCCAGACAACAATTACAACAGGAGAGTAAAAGAAGTTACAGCTACACAGTTTCCAACACCCCAATTCTCTGCTGATGAATGTCATATGCACGGGCCTGAGGATGAAACACACCCACGGAAGGATCACTGAATGTGCATTGGAGGTAACAGAGTGAGGCTCCCTATCGACCAACCAATCAAAACCTGACCTGGCACTGAGGAGGAACAGAACATTCATCTAGCATGTACTGGCTTCTATCCTCAATACCAACATCCAACATGAATGAATGAATGAATGAATGAATGAATGAATGAATGACCAGCAAGAAACACAATCAGAACCACTTTGTCAGAACTCTGGGAATTAAGCCAAGGCTTGTAGCAACCCAAGGACTATCAGGAACATTGTGACCTTCACCATATTAGTGACATTCCAACTCAGTCTCATTGGCTTTAGCCTGGAAGATGGGTGGCTGGGAGGGTTGATTCTGTCTGCCAGTGTGATTAGATTAAGAAGTTCCCAGGGCACTGCTGAGGCGTGCCTTGCAGAGGTGCTCAAGCCTGTCCGTGGGCTGGGGTCTAAGACTAGGTAAGAAGGAAGGTACTTCCTGAACTGCCCAGAGGCAAGCGGGCTCCCACCTGTGTGCCCGAGTGCCTTCTGCCTCAATGGCCTGTACCCTCTCAAACCTGAGCAAAAACAAAGGTCCCTTAAGGTGCTTCTACCAGGGATTTGTTCATAACAATGAGAAAAGAAACTAAAACCTCAGTTCTCCTCGGGGAGAACCAGCAACCAGAGCTCCATAAGAGCCCTGGTCCTTACGCCCGTATGAGGTTCTGAGGATACTCCCTCTGCAGATTGGAGACCTCTAGTAGTGAGAAACCTCTGAAACAATAACAGGCTGATGAGAAAGGAGCTCCACAGGGGCAGAAGACGTTCTAAGCCATCTGGGAATGCAGTGGGGCTCATGTCCAGTGTTGGACACAAGTTCAGAAAATGGCTGACAGGCACAGGGTGAAGGCTGGGGGTGTGCACTAAGGGGTCTAGGGTTGGAGGGGCAGAGGGGTACCCAGATTATCCCTCAGTGGGGGCTGTGGACTGGGTGGTGAGACATAATGGGTCACTTGGCAACAGTGACACACAGCACAGAATGGTATTCAATGACTTCAGAAGTCACCAGGCAGCAAGTAGCCACAGCACATCCTCCTAATAGGAGACACTCAGTCCCAGAAATGGCTCACTCTTGAGAGAATCCAGTTTTCAACAACAAATGAAACATAAAAACAAATTCACCTCAACAAATATGAGACACAGAAACAAGAAAGCGCATCTCCAACAGAACAAAGTAGTCAGCAGGAAGTGTCCACAAGCAGGACCAGTCACTGGCCTGGAGAAAACCTCAAGGTGGGTCTGTTAACTTGTTTAAAGAACTCAAGGAACCCCTTGGCCCAAACTGACAAAGCTAGTAGTGAGTGTGCACACCCTGAAGACACTCTCCTCTGGCAGAGAAGGCAAGTCCAAGGCTACAGAGTATGACTGCATGCTTCTGAAGGCAGCCCACGGCTGGAACGACAGGCAGTGGTAAGAACGGTGTGCAGGGTTGTCTGTCACACAGGGCCTCACAGGCACCAGAGGCTCGGGAGGAGGGAGGTGGAAATGAGGGCCAGCCAGTGACCCCAGCAGGCCCTCCTGGGGCTGAGATTTGCCCAGTACCCCAGGACACTGAGAAATGATGAATCACTGTTAGAGAATGTGTTGGCCACTATAAGATAATGGCCAAGCTCACTCTGTGATTCCAAAATAGTCTATCCAATCTTCCCTAGGGGACAGGGCTGAGAGAAAAGTCCTCTGCTGCATGCTCAGAGGACAGCCTGGTTCACAGCATCAACGGGCTAAAAAACAAACTTTCTCGTGAATGAAACAAAACAACTCAAAGTACTCCAAAGAATAGGCCGCCTCCCAAGATTCTGGGAGGGGTGATGAGTCCCATAAGTTGGAACAATGGAATAAAAAAATTGAGATAATGAGATGACCACAGGACCATGGGAACACAAAGTGCTTTCAGGGCCCAAGTGGATAGCTAAAGTGAAGGAACAGTAGGCCATCATGGCCCCACAGCAGTCGAGTCAGCAGCAAACAGTAGCAAACACAGTGCAAATGAGATGCATGTAGCCCACGCTGGCCTCAAATTGGATGTGTAGCCAAGGATGATCTAGAGCTTCTGATCCTCCTGCCTCCCCCTAATGTGGAGAGCTGAGATTACAGGTGTGCACTGCCATGTTCATGCGGCATGGGGGACTAAATCCAGAGTTTCACACATGCCAGGCAAGCAATTTACCAATTGAGCCAAGTCTGAGGAGGATATGTAAGCACATCCTGTATGTAAGCAGGAGCCAGTGAACCAGTCCAAATATGCTGGAAAAATAAGAACTAGACAGGAAAGCTGAACCAGCCTAGTGCCATAGGACCACCAGGCAAAAGGCAGTATTCATGGCTGCGAAGCATGTATGGTCAAGAGAGATAAGCAACTAAAGAGGCCCCTATTTTCTAAGAACCAGGCAACTAGAGCGGAGCCACACAGCTGGTGCTGGGTATACAGGAAACACCAGCCCAGCCTAGTGGTCAGCACCTGTAACTCCAGTCACTCAGGAGGCTATGTGGGGTGACCAATCCAGCCCAGGAATTCAAGGTCAGGCAACATAGCAAGGCCAAACAAGTCTACCATCACTCCTGGCTGATCACTGAGATTAAGGTTAGTCACGAATGAGCTTCCAAATATACAAAGAAACTAGGTCATGATAGAGAATTAGGATTTTCCAGCCAGGCTGATCCAGAGAAGTCCCTCACTGGATTTCATGGCCTGGCTCCCAGTTCCTAGCCCATAATAAGCCACGTATAAGAAAATTTCTACCACTAATGCCCAGAGAGATTGCAATTTTGTCCTGCTTGAATTTGGTGAGGTCCCTAAAACTTTAGAAAACACACACACACACACACACACACACACACACACACACACTCACACAGTAGTGAAATTACAGAGATTAAGGAAAATGGGAAGGATTTCTCTGTTCTCCCTAGGTATGTGTGGTGGTGCTGGGAAGGTCCAGGACGCCTGTAGGTGTCAGAACCTCCAGTGCTCAAGTTCCTTATGTAACAGTCACCTGCATAAGGCCAAGGCATGCCTTTTAGTTGTGACACTGCCCAACACAGGCCTGGGTTATAGAAATGGCCATGGGTTATTCAGCTAATAGGACAAGCACAAGGGTCTGTGGATAGTCAGCAGATACAGCTGTTTCCGCTGAATATTTTCAGGTCCAAGATCAGTTGACTTTACAGATGAGGAACCCACAGATACAGAGAGCAACTAGACAGGCACTCCTACCATGACGCTTGCTTAAATGTCTCCAGGAGAATAATGTATCATTCTTAGTAAAAACACAAATGTTTGAAGAATCTGGGCAATGTGCATGTCACATATCTCATTTGCTGTGCAAATCAACGGGGTGCAACCACCAAGAACAGCAGGGTATCACACCAGGTCAACATCTGAAGGAACCTCCCTCTGTGGCAGACACCTCCAGGTCTCAGGGACAGGAGCAGAGGGTTTGTTTAGGCTCCCTCTGCTGGCAGGGTAGAGCTTGAACATGGTGAGTAGCCAGAGAGAATAGTCAGAAGGACCAAACAAGAAAAATAACAGAATAAAAAATTATAAAAGAAAGCCCTTTGATCCAAATCACAGATTAAGACCCCTAGGGAGTAAGGAGGAGGAAAAGAGAGAAAAGAATAAGAGAGTAACCCTAGAGTATCAAAGTTTAAGCATTCTACAGGGCCAAATTCTGAACGAAACTTACAAGTTTAGAACCAGCAAGATGGCTCAGCAGGTGAAGGTGCTTGCCACCGAGCCTGACAAACTAAGTTCAGTCCCTGGGGCCCACATGGTGGAAGGAGAGAGCTGACTGACTCTAAGTTGTTCTCTGACTTCCACAAGTACACTGTGACACACACACACACACACACACACGAATAAAAAAAATGAATTTAAAACTCTTAAAAGTCTAGAAGAAAATAACTATCTGGTTGGGTGTGAAAGATGAAGGGCTGTAGTAGGTTTAAGCTCTGATACTCTTGGATTGATCTCTTATTCTTTTTCTGGGGAAAGTGAAGCTTGAGAGAAGCAGCCCACAGCCACCTTGCTGAAGTGCTTTGCTTCTCCAGCAGAGGGCCCCAAGGCCCATGCAAACAAAAGGCTGCACACCTGCCAACCGGTAGAGACCATTTGGCCTCACAATCCTCACCGCGCATGCACCCTGGCCAGGGTGTACAATGGGGATCAAGTCAGTCTCCTGACCTGACTCAGCCTAGCAGTCAGAATCCAGCAGTCACCTGCACTAGCTGGGGATATCCCATCCCATCAGCAGGGACCTCCATCCTATGATGGTGACTGAAGATTCACTGGGATTGTTCAAGTGTTAACGTCACTGGTGCAGTTAAAAATTAAACAGGTGAACAACCAGGCCTTGTGGGACAAGATAGAGGCGTCACCGAGGGGGGGGCAGTAGTTCTAGGAAAACTCGATATGCTGGAGGCTTAGTGGAGAAGGGCACTAACTGTAGGGTGGGATCCTAGGGTGGGCCCAGGGTCAGCTAACCCCTAAGTACACCAGGTAGTGTTTGTTCACCTGAGAAAGTAGGTGCTATCCACAAGCCTCAAAGCTGAACGTCAAGTGAGGAGTCCAGAAGACATCAGCACTGGGTAACAGTGACTAAAGACCCTCCTGTGGATAAGTTGGCTTTGAAAGGGGGTGGGACAGGGCCGGTTGACAGAGCCTGACATACTCTGTGAAACCGTCTAAGCTGGTAACAGGGGTGGTGTGTCATTCAGACACTAAACAGTACCATTCAGAAGCACCACACTGCCTGATGAGGTTGGCCTTAAATACGGGCCTGCGAGCACCTGCTCAGCATTCAAGCACTAAACCTCCCTCTGGGAGGCCTGCTTCTGGCACAGCATGCAAGCTGATGCTTACTTGACTGGACAGGGAGATTCTGGGATGGATAGGTTGCCTCTTAGCTGCCCGCTATGTAGAATAAGGAAAGCATGTCTGCACTTGATCTCCTTGACTTTATAGAACATCCCAGTGGGAATGTATGGGAGTTCAAATCCTAGTTTCTCCTCTTCGCAGATGCGCGGCCTTGAGAGATGGAGTAAATACGACCCACCTCGGTGTTCGAATGGATCGCTGTAGAACCCTTGGTCCTATTGTACCCTCAGAGGTTTTGGTTACCAGTAACCATTTTTGGTCTAAAAATATTAGGAGAACATTTCCAGAAATAAAGAATTTGCAGGACGTAAATTGTGTTCAGTTCTGGGCAGCACGGTGGACGGATTCAGTTACCACCACACTGTCCCTCCTAGAGCATGCAGCATTCCTTGGACTAGTAGTCTATGCTGCAGATGCTGCCCATCGGCTAGTTACCCTCTCAACAGTTGTTAGGGTGGCGGTGCCGTTGGCCAAGCAACCCTTGTTCTACTTAATAATGGCACAAGTATAGTGATGGTGACAATTCTATCACAGTATATCATTATATCTGCCCTGCCTTAGGGGTGTTCATCTTTTACTGTGTCTAGTTCTACCATAGGTATGTATATTAGGAAAACAATCTACATGTCTGGATATCATTCCAGGATTTGGACACTCTTTGGGAACATGTTTGTGCCTACCTCCAATAAGGGGAGATTATTATAACCTTCTATAATGTATTTTCCTTATAGGGCACTTGGCCTGTCTTCAGGCCCCTCTGTACTTTACATTCGTGGTTCTTAAGCTACCATGATACCAGCAAGAGGCCAGCCAGCGTCAGGAAGCAGAGTAGGACCATCTCCTAGATATCTGGGTCAGGCTGGAAAGGCTGCGTCTCTAAGTGGTCTCAGTGGGGAAGCAGCAGTTTGAAAACCTGAGTTTTTAAAGCTTTATAGAAAGGGTCTGTTGGACTAAGGTATCTTCTCAAGTCTGAACGACCTCTAGCTTGGCAACCCGGAGCGCAGGACAGCTCGCTGAGCCTCCTGTAGGGTTAGCAGGGATGCTCTTGGGGTGCTGAAAGAGTCAATCATGACCCCTAGAGTCAGGAGCTCCGGGGTTCATCACAGGCAGAGGGAGGGAGATGACCTTTGGAGCCAGGATGCCACACACTGACCCGCCCCCAATGTGCTTAAGCCGGACCCTGCGCCCCACGCCCCTTCCCGAGGCCCACTGGCGCTCCGCTTTCCCTTGGCTTCCCCGGCTCCCAGTCCAGCTTCTGCCCGCGCTTACCGGTCCTCTCTCGGCCGGCGGAGAAAGCGAGGCGGCCAGGCGCGCGCTGGACACTGTGGAGGCCTGCGGCAGGAGGAAGCGGGGAGGGCAGCAGGCGGGCCAGCCCCGCCCTGCCTAGGCGTCCAGACAGGGCGGGGCCACAGGAGGGGCGTGGTTGCTGAACGTGTATTGTGGGCGGGGCCAAATGACAGAGGTGGAGCTTGAAAAACCCAGTTTTTAAAACCTTCTAGTAAGGGTCTGGCGGACCGAGGTATCCATTTAATTCCCAAAGACGTCCAGCTTGGCAACCCTGGAGGTTTTCAGTGAGCACAGGACAGCTCGCTGAGGCGGCAGTGGGCTGTGTAGTGATGCTCCCAGGGTGCAGAAGAACCCAAAGACACGTCTCAGAGGCGGAGCCGCTTAGGGGTGGGGCCAAGGGAGAATAACCTGGACAGGGAGCAGGACTATGAGTAGGGCGTGGCCACGGGAGGGGGCGGAGCGGGGCTGGGTGGCGGAGTAGCTCCAGTAGCACACTGCAAGAACCAGCTTCCCCTAGGGTTCACATTTGCCTGTTATGTTTTCAATCTGACATTTCTAGATGTTTCACCTTTAAACACTTGTGTATGTGTCATAAAAGTTCTGTCCTTGAACATGTGTGATGCTCTCACACTTATCAAGATTGTTAATTTTCAGTCCTCTGCAGGAGTCGCGGGTTGACCTGGAAATTACTTCTGACTCTGTAGAAAATAGAAGTGCTGATAGGAGAAGGGGGTCCTTTGTAACCTTCAACCACCGGGCGAAGCTGTTGGTTGCCCAGGCTGCTACAGCCCTGGAAGATTCAGCCAGCAGTGGTGAGCCTCAGTGGACTCCAGCTCCTACAATCGATCCTGTGCTCACACTTACTGCTCTTGGCTGGTTCAAGAATCCTGAGCCCTGGCTGGGTTCTAAGTTGCCAACTGCATCTGCAGAAACCTGTTGTGCCCACCCCCAAGCGGTCCCGCTTCTGAGGCGTGTCTTTGGGTCCTTCAGCACTCAGGGAGCATCCCTGCACAGCCCACTGCTGGCTCAGGGAGCTGTCCTGTGCTCACTGGAAACCTCCAGGGCTGCCAAACTGGGCGTCTTTGGGAATTAAATGGATACCTCAGTCCGCCAGACCCTTACTAGAAGGCTTTAAAAACTGGGTTTTTCAAGCTCCATCTCTGAAAGACCTGCAAGACCTGCAAGACAATAGTTCTGAAGAGTAAATACAACAGACAAAAAAAGTATGCCAAGGGCAGGGGAGTTGCAAGACAGCCCAGTTCCTGGATTCTGTCCTCAGCAAATGAAAAACAAAACAAAAACAGATGACAGCGTTCCACATGTTAGGAGAGATTATAGACTGGATTGCTTACGTCATCAAAATGTAGTACTGAATTCTGAGCTCCCAAAGTGATTGCACTTGTCAAGCCAGCTTGTGTAAGAGATAGCAATGAACAAGGTTAAAGAGTACAAACACAATGGGACTGGAGGCCTCTCGGGAAGAGACCCTGACAGCTCATTCTCCCTGTATGCAGGTAAGACACAGAAAGGAGGAGGTATCACTAGGAATAGCCTTCCCTGAACCTTGGACTGCATGTTGATATACTTTCTTTTATTATAAGAAAATCAACTTATACAAAGAAAAGGGTTTATTTTGGCCCATACTTTTCAAGGTTTCATAAAGGTTTGAGGAGTTTGATTCCCAGACTGAGGCACTGTTGAGAGATAGCAGAACCTAAGGGAGGTATGTCTAGCATGGGGGAAAGCAAGTAACTGGTGTCACAGTCTTGAAGGAAACACTGAACCTCAGCCGCTGATCCCTGAGACAGGACTCCAGCACAAACCCTTTGACTGAAGGCTGACCCAGAAAGCCCTGTGAGAGTGAAGAGAGGCAGAACAAAACAAAACAAAACAAAACAAAACAAAACAAAACAAAACAAAACAGGAGGTTCACTACAAACATGCCAACACGTGAGTTCTGGGAAACTCAGAGATATCCCACCAGAAAGAGCAGAGTCCAGCACCCACTAGTCCTCACATGAGGCTGGTGCTACTTGGGGACACCACTTTCCACAGTCCCTGAGGACGGAGGTAGCCAGAGGCAGGCAGGAGCAGATCAGGGTGTCAGCAGGGACTCTGCAGGGTTTGGGGACATCAGCAAATAAGTAAGCAGATTCAGTGATGAAGGGAGAAAGCAGTCTTCAGGACTCTGTCCAGGGTCCTCTGCCTGCCACTCATCCGAATGCAGCCTGGGCTGTGCAGAGCTGCTGTTCTTTCATGGGTGAGGGAAGCCAAGCAGTTAGAGGTACCTATTTGCCCAAGACTACATATGCTGCCTTGGCAGAGCAGGGATTTAAAGAATGGCCTGTGCCTAAAGCCATGGCTTTCTGTGAATAAGACTGTTTGTCTTGAGCAAGGAGTTGGTGAAAGAATGGATGAAAGGATGGTTGGATGGATAGATTGATGAGCGAGGTGGCTACTCTTGATTGTCCAGGTCCTGTTATGTGATGGCTAGGACTGAGATGTGGCTTAGTGACAGAGTGCTTGCACAGGATGCTCAGGGTCCCATACACAGACAGACATACAAAGACAGGCACACAGACACACAAAGATGGACAGATGGACATGCATACACACAGAGGGGGGATATCCTGTGGGTTATCTGTTTTTATTTTTGTTTTTTTGTTTTTCGAGACAGGGTTTCTCTATGTAGCCCTGACTGTCCTGGAACTCACTCTGTAGACCAGG
>CM052700.1:52810708-52847987 GCA_028551405.1 Uromys caudimaculatus
AAAAAAAAAAAAAAAAAAAAAAAAAAAGGTTTCACTGTATAGCGGTGGTTGGCCTGGAACTTGCTATGTCAACCAGACTGTCCTCAAACCCACAGAACCTTTGACTCCTGAGTATGAGGGTTACAGCTCTGTAACATCACGTCTGTCATCTTTCAAGTATAAAATTTAAAATATTATGTTCACATACAAAACAGGAAGAAAATTACACAATGCAAAAATTTCCTTTCTGATTAATTAGAAGATGCTTCAAGTCCACCCAGGGTGGCCCCTCACCGCTCCCCTCCTGATATCCAAGAGCTAGTTAAGGACACCCTCCCCAGGCTGTCCATCTAGGGCACAATGGCATCCCTGGCTTTCATTAAACACATAGGGAAGTCCATCTTCACTCCTGTCCTGTCAGGTTAATTGGCCTCCCAGGGATCTCTGCAGATAGCTGAGACCAGTCCCATGAGAGACCCTGACTGGCATTGGGCCAGGGTCAACTCTGAAGCAGTTTATCACACCCTACCCCAGCCCTAGCCCTTCCTGGCAGCTGGACATGTAGCCACATGCTACCAGGAAGACAAGGCTGTCATTGGGAACCCACTAATAATTTGCAAAACCATAAGTGTGGGCAAACGTTTAATGCAGCAGTGGTACTAACGCTTGGACTTTATGGCCCCCACTGACACCATGGTTGCACATATCGCCATGAGAATCTGGACTGGGAAGACAGGCATTGAAGTTGTTTTCAGATAGGAAATCGAAATTTGCTCACCAGAGAATGTCAGGCAGTGCCAGGTTCAGAAGGTTGGGTGTGCTCCTGACCGGTTAGCAAGCCTCTCCCTACAGGTCCTGGACTAACCCCGGACTAACTTCCAGGGACGATGACTTACAGTGCTTGTCAGTGTGGACTCTGTGGTGGCCTCAGCACTGTCGATCTGTCTGGAGGAGGAAGATGGGAGTCGGGAGCAGCTGATCAGCTTGTAGGGCCACAGTGGGGACAGCTTGCATGTAAGCACTGCTGTTGTCTGGAGACCTGACTGCTGCAGTCCTCAGAGACAGCACCCAGGGAGCTAAAAACCCCTCCTCTCAGGAATGACCTGATGCCTTGAAGAAACTGACCTGATGCTAAAGATAGGTTTAGCTGACTGCACATGAGAGGAGCTGGCAAGAGGAGGGTATCCCAGGGCAGCTGGGAGAGCCAGAGTATAGGGTCTCCTCACAGGACCCAAATCTTTCTACTCAGGACCGTACAAAGGGCCTGAATTATCTCATTTGGAGGGCAGCAGATATGAAAAGAAGAAATGTCAGAACAGGAGGACAAACCTTGTGGCATATTTTAAATGTAACATGGAGCACATGCAATACACATACAATGTGCTAGAACAATGGCTGCAGATTACTAACGTGTGTGTGTGTGTGTGTGTGTGTGTGTGTGTGTGTGTGTGTGTGTGTGTGTGTGTACATACACGGGTGCAGAGGCTAGAACCCAGAGCCCCACACACCTAGATGACTGCTCTCCCACTGAGCTATCCCCGCCCCTTTAGATGGCTGTGGGGCATGTGGTAAAGAGTACAGACTGGGATGTTTCCATTTCCATCCCAGCTGAAGGTGAACTCTGGGCTCACAGACTCAGCTTGCCTTACCTAAAGATGAAAAGCCTGTGTTTAAAGGCAGGCAAATCTCTAAGCTTTACAAGATGAAAAGGTTCTGGGCAAGGAGGGACGCGGCAGTTGGAAAGGACAGGGTGGTAGTCAGCGTCACAGTAGTACATCCTTATCTCACTTTAAAATGGGCAGTGGAAGTAAAAGTACATCCTTCCCTTCCATGGGCATCAGGAAGAAAGGTTGGACACGCCCAGAGGCCTTCATCAGGGTGAGGGAGACTGCAGAAAAGAAGTAATCCAGAAGCACCCTGCCACCCAGCACACACACACACACACACACACATACACACACACACACACACACACACACACACACACACACACACACACACACACGGACCCAGAACAAGCCTCACAGAGAGAGCCACATGCCTTTCACAGACCTGTAAGGAGATCTTTGAGAGGCTGCAGCTTAGGTGCAGTGAGCCTTGGGGAGCAGCCCATTTTACCCCCTACATGGGTAGAGCTTCCACAAAGAGGGCATGGCCTGGATCTCCCATTAGGAACTGGTGTTCTATAGCTGTGGCCTGAAAGTGAAGGCTTCAGAGCCATTCCCAGAGACTCAGGACCTGGGTTTCTGTGTCACTGCACAGCGCGGGCTTCAAGGGTCTCATGGTTTGGGAGGGAAAAAGGAACTGCATAGCAGCCGCATAGCAGCCGCAGGTCCCTGAGCAAGCTAGCTTCTGTGCTTCAGTGGGCTAGTCCTTCTCCGGGCCACAGCATGTGCAGCACGCATGTGTGGAGAGGACGTAGAAGCCTGCATGGCATGCAGCATTCAACAAGCTATTGTGGTTACCATCGCTACTGCCAGTGTTCACATGTGGGGGTCACACAATCTACTCTCTGTGTCACTCCGGAACTGGGATAAGGTCCAAGAACTTTGCTATCAGGCAATGTCACTAGGCACATCACAGCAGAGTAAACTCATGTAATCTAGATGGTCAAGGTCACTCACTGGACATGATCTACTAGGGACATCTCACACACACACCAGACAGATAAGCCTACTGCAGGTATAACACCGTAACTGGTTTCAGTCCCCCCTCCCCACTTATGAACTAGAGAGGTGGTTCAGGAGTTAAGAGCTTGCTGCTTTTGCAAATGACCTGAGTTTGATTCACACCACCCATGTCTGTCAGCCTACAACTTCCTAAACCCTGGTTTGATATTTTTTATATCCTCTTCTGATCTCTTCTGGTACCTGCATGCATGTGCATATAAACACAAACACAGAGACAAAAACAATAATAAATCTTTTTCAAAACTGTATATACTGATTATCACTGGTTATCAATTATTGGACACACGGCCAGTGATGGTGCCACTGTGACCACTCACATGTTATACTCCAGCAGCCATGTGGGGTTTACACAGTCCCATCACAAATACAGGAGTGACATGTTTATATCATATCACTTATGATATCATAGATGATAGGAATTCTCAGATCTGCTACCATCTTCTGGGATCAATATTAGGTATGTGGCTTCTCCTTGACCAAAATGTCACTCTGAGGCATGCACCATGCTTAGGAGAAGGGCAGGGGTGTGGAGGAAGCCCAGGGTACCACTTAGGCCTGAAATTATTGCCACACAAGCATAGGCTGATCCAGGTCCCTGCCTGCCTGGCCAAGGGAGCCGAAGAACAAAAAGGCCTTTAAGATGTTTGGACCCAGAGAGGCAGAGACAAAGAAAAGTGGTAGTGGTGGGCATGCCAAGAGGATGTTGGGTAAACCAAGGCAACAGCAAATCTGCTGAGATGTGGTATGTGGGACTTCCAGGATAAAGGTCCAGGGGGGAGGGCCTCGGGCACCCACTGGCGAGCACACAGGAGGCAGAAGCCCTGCAGAGGCCGTGCTTTCAGCTGGGGTGTGTAAGATAACAAGAAATACAGATGGTAGAAGACAGGAGTGCTGTCCAAGGAAATGCCAGGCAGGGTGGAGTCCCTAATGTAGGCCCCAGGCCACCATTGTGACTGGCCAAGTCCACTGAGTGGCTGGTGAGAACCTGGGTCCTTGCAGAGGAGACCAGGGTACTTCATGGCCCAGGGCTCACTCCCTAAGTCTCATTTCCTGTTTCTGGGGCGTACCTTCTTCCACAGCCTCTTGTACCCATTCTGCTTTTGGAGGTGTAGGATGACCCATGCATTTCCTCCTGTGTCCCAACTAAGGAGTCTCGTTCTCCGAAGGCCAAGTGATGCTACATGCCCAGGACTCAGGGTGACCATTGCTTCTGGGGCCATCCGAGGCACCCATAGACAGAGTGCTGACACAAGTGCAGGTGACCTCTGCTTACAATTTTTATTCATGTGGGACATGACTGCTTACTCCACTTGGAGCCACTTCTGATTGTTCAGAGTGTCCTGTCACCAGGAGGGATCCAGGCTGATATCTCCAGCAGCTGAAGGGAGCAGTGCTGGGGACAGGAGGGTGCTAAGCCACCAGACGGGCCAGGGTTCCCTGAGGGGAGGTCAGCAGGGTACAGGAGAAGTACCACAGAGACTTGGCTTCAGTACTCAAAAGTCACAGTCTTGATCCGCAGGTACTCATTCAGGGCTGCCTCTCCTGCAAGATAGCACACACTGTTGGGACACCTTATGGGTGTGCAGGGGATCCCTCTCTGGGGACTCCTGGAACACACCTGTGGGTAGCCTGGCTCTCTCCACAGATAAAAAACCAAGGCCCCAGGGAAATCATGTATCCAACCCAAGCCATCCCTGTAGTAAACTATGGGCTTGGGCTCCAGTTCAGTCAGGAGAATGATCTAGGACAACCATTCTAGAAACTTCCCTACCACACTGATGGTAGAAGAGGTGGGATGGGTGCCCTACTAGGTATTGGCATTGAAGAAGTTGTCTTCTTGCCTGCCTGTGACTAGAACCTGCTATACGTACATATCCTTGTCTGCTGTTTCAGCAAGTATCTCAGCCCCAAGAGTGTCCCCTCCCAGCAAGAACTGATCGGCAACCAGCTGTCTTGATTAGTGTGACACCCCAGCACTGGGGACAAGACCTGGCACTTGGTGGCCTTCAACAGGTGTTTGCTGAAAAGCAGTCCCACAGACAGAGTTTGGTTACCCAGGTCTTTGCCAAATCCAGACTGCTTGAATCCTCCAAAAGGTGCGGCCACATCAGTCTTGTTGTATGTGTTGACGAACACAGTGCCTGCCTGCAGTTTGTCACTGACGTACAGGGCCTTGTTGATATCCCGGGTGAAGACACCAGAGGCCAGGCCAAATTCTGTGGCATTGGCCCGAGACAGCACGGCATCCACATCCCTGTGGGGGAAATCCGAGAGCTCCCTGAGGGATGCTCAGAGCAACCATTTTTGGACTGGGGACAAGGCAAGATCAGAATCTGCCTCCACAAAATTCCTAGCTCCCTCGATTCCCACCCATGGAATTCTAAAAGGGAAAAACTGCAGAGGCCAGAGAAAGACTGGAGAAGAAGCAGGCAGCAGAGCAGAAGCCAGAAGAGACAAGGCAAAGGCACTTCACAGAGCAGATCTGCGCATAGGCCCTGTTGCAAGGACGGAGCCCAGAAAGGCAGCTTAGGGCAGAAGTAGACTGAGCATTCAGCAGATATCAGACCAAAGAGCTAGGATTGTGCCTGTTAGGCAAAGACAGTGAAGTCTGTCTAATACAGTCAGCATAGTGATTGTAGTCATATGGTGACCATCGGTTGAAAAGAGGGAAGGGGAAGGTGTCATTTTGCCTGAAAAATTAGTAAGAATAAAAAAGGTATGGACGGTCAAATGTACCCAAAGATCTGTAGTTCCTCCACTGTAAGTGGACCCTTCCTTCTCTTTAACCTGATGGCCTCAGTGATGGGCTGGCTGAGGAAGGTGCTCTGAAACTAGTGCCCAAGAATTCATGCCACCTTCAGTTGGTTTCCATTTGACCCAGGCTCCAGGCCAGTGACCTGCCCTGCCTAGGCTGCCATGGAGGCTCATGGAGTCCAGATGAGCATAGCTGCCCCCTTTGTATCAGGAAAATACAGATGTGGCACTGAGCAGAGACAAGCCCACTCCATCCAGCCAACTTGAAGCTCATTCGTGAGTAAGACCCAAGTTGGCCCAGCCACTTGGGTCGGGTCAATTTATACTCACAGGACACCATTAGAACTGCACCTGGCAGGCTGTAAGTAATGCCAGAGAGATACAAGACCCAGGGAAATAGGGACATGGGAGGAAATTGGTTTTTGCTCATCTGGGCCTGGAGGCCATCCTGGCCCAAGGGAGAGGAGGCAAAGGAAGGCCAGGACCTCCTGTGTTTTAAGAGGCAGGCAGCCCAGGCATGGTGCACAGGTTCTTCACTGACTCAGTTTTCTCCTCATGGACCATCTCTACAGCTCATGTCAAGACTCCACACACAGAGAGAAAAAGCCTGGAGCAGCATGGTAGATCACATACCCATCAGCAAACCGAGAGATGATCATGACGGGCCCAAAGGACTCCTCCTTAGCGATGTACATGTGGTCCTCTACGTTTGTGAAAACGGTTGGCTGAAAGAAGAAGCCTGGAGGGGAGACAGTGCTCTGACGTATGTTGGAGGTGTAAGTCCCTGACAGTCTCTTTCCTACCCTGGCCAGGGCCTGGCTCACACAGCACTCTGTTCTGATCCTAACAGGTGCACTATAGACCCAGGCACCTCATCCTCTGCCTTCCAGGTAGAAATGGCCAAAAAGAGTCAGTCCTAACCTGTCCTGTTCTTGACTAGGTTCTAGAAAACTCTCCACCCTCTAGTTCAGAGAACAGATGTGCTGCCCCTATGTTCCCGGGGCTGCACTGGCCCTGCTGGGTCCCTCTCCCTGCTCTGTGAACAAAGCTTGCCATCTGTCCCCTGCTAGGGTTTGCCATACTGTCCCCAGCCTTAAGGAACTCCCTACTTTGGTGATAGAGGGCAGTGTGTGCTTGAATGCCACTTGAGCTAAAATAACATGTTGTTCTCTAGGTGGGGTGCTGGGGAGCTGTTTGCCAAGCTGAGGAACAGCCAATACAGACAGCAGAAGATGAGAAGCATCAAGAGAGAATGCAAGACGGTGGCTGGTGGTCAAGGGCAAGTCACACTGTTCACAAATGAGACCACGGAGGCACTCAGGGAACTTGTCCCTGAAGCAGGAGGGCACTGCTGGGTATCAGAACCCAAGAGCTCTCAGAGGGTGAATAAACAAAGGGTCAATGGCTGACTCGCGGGGACACTTGGCAGGATGAGGTGCAGGAGAGCCAAAACATAAATAAGGTGCCAGACTTAACAGAACCAGGAGAGAATTAAAATCAAGGGGTCAGAAGGGGATGTGTGTCCTCTGACCCCCTCCTTCTTTCCACCTGCTAATGAGAGCCTCTTCTGGGCAGGGTTCTATATAGAGTATAAAAGGCAGATAGCAAAGGCAGGCAGAATATGGAGCTGTGGTGCATGGGTAGGCAGCACAAGACTCCACCCATGTGGCTTCTGCTTTCCTGGTTTGGGTGGCTAGAACTGAGAGTAGATTCCAGAGAAGCGGGTGTGCCTGGGGTCAGACACTGTGCTGGTTTCAATGAGAATGACCTCCACAGGCTCACGTATTTTATTGAATGCTTGGTCCCTAGTTAGTGGAAATGCTTGGGAAGGATTAGGAGGTGTGGCCTTGTTGAAAGAGGTGTGTG
This sequence comes from Uromys caudimaculatus, assembly GCA_028551405.1. Taxonomy (NCBI): domain Eukaryota; kingdom Metazoa; phylum Chordata; class Mammalia; order Rodentia; family Muridae; genus Uromys; species Uromys caudimaculatus. Next base: position 52,817,998 of record CM052700.1, read on the forward strand.
TTTGGGGGCAGGCTATAAGGTTTCAAAAGCCACACCCCATTCCCAGTCAGCTCTCCAGCCTCATAGTTTTTGTCTCAGTATGTGAGCTCTCAGTTACTGCTCCAGAGCCATAACTGCCATGCTGTTACAGAGATGCTCTCTGCCATGATGGTCATGGACTCACCCCTTGAAACTGTAAACCCAATAAATGTTTATGCACATTGTGTTGGTCATGGTGTCTTTGCTGTAAAAGAAAAGCAACCAGGACAGGCAGTGAGATGATTGATAAAGCCAAGTGCCTGGGACCATCGGGTGGAAGTATGTAACTAGTGCTGGCTGAGCCAGGAGCTGTGGATGGGCGGCCTGAGCCATGTGCCTGTGAAGATCTGCACCGTCTCAAGGATTGCTTGCTCCAGGCAAAGGCTCACTCCCAGCTATGGGCAGCTGACCAATACTGGAGGTACACTGTGGAGTTTCCACCTGTTGCCTAGCTGTTTCTTCTGAACTAAAACACTCCCTGGAGGGAAGAAGGAGGAGGGAGGAGGGAGGGAGAAGAAGGGAGGAGGGAGGCTCATAACACTCGAGTAAATGACACAAGCCTGGGAGTTGTCACCCAGACTCTGATGTAGCCGCCTTTGAACCATTCATGTTCTTGTAAATGACTCCAATAAACTCACTGGCTCACTAAGCTAGACATCATTGGGTTCATCTTTTTTGGTCAGTTCCTGGTGCCCTATTTGGGGTGATAGGCATTAGTTCATGCCTCTCCAGAAGTCACACACCACCATAAAACAACTGGTTGAAAGAGAAACCAAAATGGGAGGACCTTGAAATCTTAGAGGAGACTGCCACCATGGTGGAGTGTTGCCAATAGCAACTCCCTGCACATCAGGGATGCCAGCGCTAGGGAATGTTCTGGAGTTCCCACCTTCTCAGACCCAGACCTGGGTCTAGAGAGTGACCAAACAGCCAAGGCCTATTACTTCCAAGCTCTGACTCTGAGCTGCAGACCTGGATCCTGACCACACCAGTACTTAGCCTTTGGCTATATTTAGTTAGAGCTGGGCTGGAAACCAGAGGCTTAGTGTTTGCTGCCTCAGTTTACCCAGGTGAGCTGGAGAACTGACTGACCTGGCCTTGGGACTTGGTTCCCACCACAGACCAGGGTGGCTCCTTCCTTCACACCACGTTGACAGTACTCCACCAGCTTCCTCAGGTGGGCCTCATGGTTCTGCGGGCCATGGTTGGTGTCTCTGTCCAAGGGGTTGCCGATTTTCATCTTCTCCACCTCCTCCACCTGCAGAGAGTCCGTAGGTCGGGCCCTGCTCAATGCTGCCACAGTGTTCTGTGACGGTCAGCACTAGGGCGCCTCTGAGCTCTGAGGTTTTGTGCTGACCGCAGATCCTGGAAGAATGTGTGGAGGCCATTTCCCAGCTAATGGGGCTTTCCCAGCCTGACTTCCAACCTATCTTCTGCAGCAGTCTCAGTGACAGATAGAAGGACGGACACAACAGAGAGAAGGGCTCTGAGGATCAAGGCTATCAATCTCTGCCCTCATTTTCCTGTTTCAACAAATAGCTTGAGAGTGGCCTCCTTCAGGAAGCCTTCCCTCTGCCTCAGGCAGCTTTAAGTGAGTCTAGGCTTTGTGACTTAGAGATGTCATCAGGAAGTAATAGAGGAGGCGATCTAAAGGCTCTGGAGCTTGGGTTGGTAGGGAAACAGAAAATGAATCAGGGTCTGAAGAGATGGCTCATGAGTTAAAAGCACCAGCTGCTCTTCCGAGGATCAGGGATTGGTTCCCAGACCCGGAGGCCCATAACCATCTATAACTCTAGTTCCAGGGGAGTCGATGCCTTCTGACATCTGCAGATACCAAGCATATGATGTACATACACACATGCAGGAGAAACACGTATCCACATGAAGTCATCTTTAAAAAGAAATGAGTCAGGATGTAGGATTAAGAAGAGAAACATGGGCTGGAGAGATGACCCAGTCATTAAAGGCTAGGCTCACAACCAAAACTGTAAGGGACACAAACGATCAGAATCAGAGGCCAACAAGACAGATCTCTGGGAGAGCAGCTCCGGACCCTTTCTAGTATGGCCTGGCCCCCAGACTCCTGCCCTGGAGTCTTGAGATCACACAAAGTTGTCCCCAGTCTCTTCAGTTCAGTGCTCACCCTGGTCAGGATGGAGTGTGAGCCAGGTAAACTCGCTACCGGTGCTGTGTGTCATTTGTTACGCAGCTGCCTAGTCCTTTCCTGTCTTTGTTGCCTTTCATACTGAGATCCATTCCTGACTACTCTGGTTTGGCACAGGGTCCTCCCAAGGTCCATGTGTTCAAGGCTTGGTTGCCAGGCTTGGGGAGCTGTTGGGATGCGGTGGGACCTTTAGGAGGTAGAACAGAGCTAAGGGGAGTGAGGTCACTGGAGTTTTTCCCTTGAAGGAGATATTGGGAACTTGGCCCTTCCTCTCTTCTCTCAGGGCCATGAGGTCAGTGTTTCTGCTCTGCTGTGCACTCCTTACCGTGATAGTCTGCCTTACCACAGGCCCAATACAACTGGGCCAAGTGACCAAGCACTCTGAAACCATTAGTGAGAACAAACCTTTCTTCCATATGAATTATTTATCTCTGGTATTCAATGACACAGGCCTTCCCCAGGAAATGTTTCTAAGTGGCAGTGTCACTCTGTCCTTTCCTCAGGGTGTCCTAGCCACAGTGTATGTAAAGTGACAGACTCAGCACCTCTCAGCATCCCTGCACATTTCTGTTAGGTTCCTGTCTGATCTTCAGGACCTAAGATGGGTTTACTGTTGTCACAGGTACACCTCCTGCCTCAGACGCCATCACCTTGACACTGTTGTCTAGATTTGAAGGAGGGTGGCATAACTTCATCCTAACAGCTGGAGCTTCTCCCTCTCTGGTTTTATGTTAGAAAAGTGTCCTTCTACAGCTGCCAACCTCACATGATGAAGCTGGTTATAAGCCAATCCACAGAGAAATCCTGAAGTCCGGCAATAAAAACATTCCTTGCTGGGACGCAGGCACAGGGCAGAGCAATAATCTCACTAGCTAAGGCCCTGGGCTCCGTTCCAGCACCACAAACAAACAAACAAACAAACAAAGAGCAAAAAAGACATGCCTTTGGGGCCAAGAAGACCCATTTGTTCCCAAAGCCATTGTTGGCCCTTTGGGGTTTTGTTAAATCAGCCAGTAACTCCAGTGGGAGCTGCTGCCTAGCACCTACCAGGTCCCCAGAGACTCTGGCAGGCTGCTGCTGTTATCCTTGGGGGCTGGCAGAAGCTGCCCTCCTCACCCCATGGCCAGCTTGTGGCAACCACTGCCCAACATTTTGGGCTGGGGGCAGAGCCTGGCCTCTTGACTCTGAGCACCGGCACGGGTACTTCTTGCTCCAGGGATGCGGCTAGAGGCTTCTGAGGCCATGTGTCCTTGCTCTCCTCTCTTCTTCCCTGTCCTTTCCTGCTCCTTCCTATGGCTTCACCTAAGGAGGGCAACCCCATGAATCCTGTATACCTGACCCTCATCCTCAGCTCTATTTCCAGAGAATGTGTCTTCTTTGTGGTGGTGGTGAGCATGGAACCCAAAGCCCAGGCAAGCACTAGGCCACTGAGACACCCTTAGCCCACAGACCCTTTTGGTTATGTCAGTTTGAGCTGAAGACTCAAGAGAGTCCCCAGGGATCCTCTAAACAGATTGGTGGTACCCAATGAGAGGCCCCCAGCCACTCCTCACTGGGTACCACCGCCTCTCCTGCAGCCTACCTCCTCCAGCTCAGACTCTAGCCTTGAACTTACCACTTTCTGCACAAACTGGTCATGGATGGAGTCCTCCACAAAGAGCCGGCCTGCCGCAATGCAGTTCTCCCCTTTGTTGAAGAAAACAGAGCTCATGCCCTTCAGAGAAGGACAGAAATGCCAGGTCACAGATCTCCTCAGTGCTTCTGCCCTAGTGCCTCTCAGGACTGCTATTCTTTCTCAGGGAAGAGAGGTTGTGCCTGAATCCTGCCTTCCTCCCATGCATGGCTCAGGCTTGACCAGCACTGGACACATATGTCCTGTGCAACCCTCAGCCTGTGAAGGCAAGAGGTGGCAGTGGGAAATGAGGATACAGGTCACATGGTAATAGGAAGCCATAGAGGCCTCACCCCCACTGTCAATATAACAATGCTATTCAGACAAACCATAGAGAACAGTATGGGGTGAGTTTGAGCCTGCCTGCTCCCCCAGACCATCAGTAGGCTTACTGGGTACCAAGTCTTCTTGGGACCAGGCTGCATGCATAACTTGAGGGCAAGGCTGAGGGTCAGCTCTGGTACAGGAAATCCATTAGGACACACTAGGAGCTGAGAAGCCTAGAGCAGGAGGCCAGGGATAGGGTGTGGAGTCCAGTCCAGCTCTCTTGGCCTGCATGATACAGCCCAACAGTCGGCACAGGCCTCCCTTCACGTGCAGGGTTCAGCAGCAGCAACACCTTGCATTGAGCCAAGACTCTGGGCTGTTGGGCTCAAGGGGGACATGAACAAGGACCTGGCCTCGCTCAGCTTCCCATCAAGCAAGGCTGGCCTCCTTTTTATGCTGGGTGTCACGGCAGAATAAGGCTTAGGCAGGCTGCTAAGATAATTGGATACCTGGTTGAATGGGCCCGACTGATGTGGAAAGAGCAGAAAGAGGACCAAGGCACATAAGTGACAATACCAATGGTAAGAATCACTCCACTTCCATGGCATGTGCCACATGCAGTCACTGTCCTGAGTCCTTAGTCACCACAGATGGGTGCTTCCTTGGCCCTATGCAGATGGGTATGCTGAGGCCTGGCCTGTGGCTACCCAGTGCATGGGTGGAGACCCTGAGCATGTATGCACAGGGTCATTGGCAGACTGGTGGCTGTCAGCATGGTCATGTCCAAGAGATCCAGGGATACTTTGCTTTCAACAAATGCCATGACCGGGAGCCTGCTCATGTTCCCAATCCATGTATCTTGCTCAACACTATGACAGGTTGAGGACATGCTGGGAATACACTGTGGCGAACAATCCTTGCCCCAAGGGTGCTTCTCACTATGCCACTTGTGGTAACATCATGGGAGGTTGCACAGCTTAGGCTAACCATAGATGCTGAGAGATACTGCACGTCTGTCTCTCTGCCTCTGCCCCGATGCCCCCCACCTCACCCTCCCATATGTTTCCATCTCTCTCTACCCCAGCCTCACCATCTGCACAGCCTTGTTGAGGTCACAGTCAGCAAAGATGATAAGGGGTGATTTTCCACCCAGCTCCAGGGAGACCTTCTTCACATTACTCAGGGCACAGCTGGAAGGAACAGAGGGGTGGAGCTAAGGTCAGGTGGCCCAGGGCACAGGGGCTTGAAGGTACAAGGCAAGTCCAGAGCGTGTTAGACTCCAAAGAGCCACCAGACACCACCCCTGCGCCTACAATCCACTCCACCTCCTACCACTGGGCCCACTCTAATTCCCCTAACACCCAGCCCAGGCCTGGCCTTTCATACTCACAGGTGTCTTCCTCCCCTCCACTCTGTCCCCTTCTTAGGGTCCCATGTAAAACCCCCACCTCCCTGCGTCTCTGTCAGACGCTGTGCTCCACTGCATGTTTATGAATGACTCCATCTGTGAGAAGGCAGACTCTCTACAGTAGCGTGCATTTGTCTGCTTCCTGTGACATCCCAGTGCCTAGCACAGAGCTGGTGCTCCGCAAATGTGGACTGAGTATATCCTAAAGAGAGTCATCCCTCACCCAGAGTGGCTGTGGCCAGAGAGCTGGGCTGGCCGAAAGGGATATCTCAGGGTTTTAGTGACCAAGCAGAAAGATGTCAGGAATCACAGACATGTGTCCATGGGCAACAATCATACTTCAGCCATGGCGCTTAAAGTAAGTGCCAAGCATGGCCTAAGAGAACAGGTCTTTTTGTTCTAGACCACCCAAGGGTGTGGGTTCCCCACACCAGCACTGCTCACAGGTGAGTCAGAGCAACCTTGGATATACCAAAGCCCTTAGGTGCTGAGGCTCCTTATGGACAATATACACAGAAACTGTACTCATCTTGTATCCTCAGCCCTTGGTACACGATGTCTAACACAATGCCAACACAGTATAAATACTTGCACTGGCTAAGTAAGTGCAAGGTCATACATGTTTAGCACAGGCAAAATTGACTTTCCAAATATTTCTAATCTGCAGCTGTTGGAATCTGCCATGTGGACACCATGGATACAGAAAGCCAACTGTAATAGATTCCATTTAATCTAAGTATCTAAAGCATTGCTAGGTTGGTTTGCAATCAATGTAAAAGTTATGAATGAGTACATCTTAGTGTGTGTTGGGTTTTTAAAATCAGTGTCTAGTTCACACTCATGGCAATCTCAAGTCAGATCCGATGACTTCTAGCACTGCTAGGTTTAGGAGATAGCACAGTACCAGAACCCTGCTGGGTTGTGTGGCCTCAACTGAGCCCCACAAGGGCTTATGGAAAACTCTGAAGCTGTAGTAACATGCTGGGGGTGGCTATACCCACCATCCCCAAGAAGCAGAACCCAGCTTGTGGGGTCATCTCTATACCCAGATACCACAGCTCAGGTGACCCACCTACCTTTTCATGATGTGTTTTCCTACCTCCGTGGAGCCTGTGAACCCTATTTTCCTCACATCAGGGTGGTCTGAGAGTCTCTGGCCGACCAGCGAGCCTGTGGTTAGGACAGGTGAGAAAGTCAAGGAGTCCTCTGGGGTCTGAAAAAGGCATCCCTCACATGTCCACCAAAGGATGCTACATAATGCTGTTTTCATGGCACTCCATGTCAGGGGCCCATGGGACTTTACCCTACTGTGGGTTGAAATATGTTCTTCCAAATTTCAGCACTGAAGTACCAACCCCATTGCCTCTGAATGTGAGTGCACCAGGAGGCAGGGTCTCTAAAGGAGTCATAGGATGGACTCTACCCGATGTGACTGGTGTCCTTATAAAAAAGGAAATCAGGATACAGATCATCACAGAGGGATGACTATGTGAGGCTACAGATACAATGGCATCTTCACAGCAGGGAGTACGGCATCAGAGGATGCCGCCCTGACAACTCTGCTCTTGGGTTCTTGGCCTCCAGGGCTATAACCATAGCTGTCTGATGAGGAAGCCCCCAGGCTCAACACTGCATCATGGTGGTACCAGAAACTACACTCTGCATCAAGTGTGGAAATCAGAGTTGACCGGAGGTCACCTAAACCGGGTGACTTTCAAATGTCAGGGTCAACACTGACTGTGGTCCATGGAGGAGCATCATGGGATGCTCTCATCCTTGGGATGCTGATAGTATTGCTCTGTCTACTTGTACTACTGAGCTCCAGCCTGCTCCATAGTACACATCCCTCCTTCAGATCCCTCAGCCTAGTCAGTGACCAGGTGTCTTTCTGGTCCCTGATTCAGTGAGACCATAGGGTGGGTTGCTGCTTTTTCTCAGCATCAGTAGACACCCCTCACCAAGCCCCAGGTTCTTTCTTGGCTTGGTTTCTGCTCTCATGGTTTGTTCTTCTCCCTGACTACTCCTTCCTATCTCTGTCTTTTATGCAACCTTCAAACACCCAGGGATAGCTTGCCCTAGGGTCACACTTCTCAGTTTACAGGGCTTCCTCAGCTGATCATGGCCAGATCTCCAAAGGCCACCCTTAGATACGTCATCTCCTAAATATGCATCACCAGCCACACTCCCTGGAATCCAGAGCCATCTCTCATCTTCTGCTTACCCAGCCTCGGGCTTGGATGGTTTATGGTGTCTCAGATCCAATGCCTTTGAAGAGGTGCTTTTAATCTTTCCCAGCTCTGGTCCTCGTATCCAATCCCAGGGCTCTACTCTGGTAAACTGGATATTCCATACACCCAGCTTATTCAAGAAGAGAACCTGGGAGTTGCTGACCTTGAAGTTAATTCCACTTTGAATACTACTGTTAAATCACTGTTTAGTGGAGAAGGTGTTCGCAAAGATGTATGTGACAAGAAACTCATATCCAAAATACACAAAAATATTTTTGAAAAAAATGTGGGGCCGTGAAAGGCAGCCTGTTTTCTGGTAGAGCTAAGGTTTAAACCCGTGGGCCCAATAGGTTGTCTCCAGCAGGGGGCAACCGTATAAGGGATGGCAGCATTTACCAGTGCTCCTAGAAACAGCTCCTGACATGTGGCTACATCTCTTCATAAGTCTGTGACATTTGGTGATGTAAAAAGGGAACGCCCCTCAAGCCCCTCCTCAGGTAGAGGCGTGGTCACATAGCCTCAAGACATCCCCATGTTAATGAGACATCTAGATACTTAGCCACACCCCTTCCCAGTTACTATTTCAACCTCTCCCCTCCCTGAGGTGAGGTAACCGAGTATGGATTCACCCATGCCACTCTCTGCCATGACAATAAACGCCTTGAAATCCTGGACTGTCTCTCTTCATCCACCATGGGGAACAATGGAACCGGCCTTTGTCTAAAGAGCCACCATCTAGCCTCCCTCCAAAGGCGTCCCAGTGCTCCCAGCCATGGCAGCTACCCAATCAACCAATGCAGCTAGCCGCTACCCAAGCCATGAACCATGGTCTCCCCGCAGGATCTGGCCGTGCTCTTTCCCTTCCCCGATTCTCCCCTTTCTCGGCCCGATATGCAGGCCCCCACTTCATTCTCAGCTCTTCGGCAGCATCCAGTGGCATCTGCGGCGCCCAAGAGCATGGGAACCCGATGGAGCAGGTTCCCTGCGATCCTCGGGACTCTTGGCTGCATCCCCCACCCGCAGGATTGTGTTTCCACGGGAGGCTTCTCACAACCCAACACACACCCAGCGGCCTGTGTGGGTACGCGCAAACAGCCCACGTCATATCCCTCCCAGGGGCCATGAGCACCTGGGGCAGATGCAGGACTCCACACAGCGCCATTTTACCCAACAAAAAAACACTACTTCTAAGAAAATAAATGAGTTATTTAAAACCAGGAAAAGATCTGCAGAGATGCTACTCCAGATATAAAGAAAGCAAGCTAGCATGAAAAACAATAACATTGCTTATGGCAAGGTCTTTCTGTGTAGCCTAGGGTCTCAAACTTGAAGTAAACTGTAGTGACAATTTTGGAGTTTTGGTCTCTTTGAAAAACACAGAAATATTATGGGAATGTTTTTGTTTCAATCCCAGGTGTGGGATATGGGGCTGCTTCAGACTGTCCACAGCAGCTGACTATGATTTGCCTCATGCTCTAGCAGGGGAGTGATTTGACCAGCTGCAGACAGTTTCTGTGATTGTGTGGCATTTAGAATTCTGGGAACTTTTTGAGAGGGTATATAAATGCTAGGGCCCTAAGAGGCAGGATTGTTGGTTGTTGGTCGTTTGCTATTGTTGGTCATAGTTTGTTAAGTAGTCATGCACAAAGAAGAAACAAGAAAAAGAAGAAATTAGGTATCCTGACAGTGAAGCTCAAACTTGCCCCGAGGAGCACCCCTAATCATCATGAAGTGGTCTAGTGATAATACTGTCCCCTTTCCTTTCTATCTGTTTTTCTCACCTATCTAGTGTTAGGGGGTTGAAAGGGCAGAAAGGGGTAGTGAGGGGTGGAAGAAAGATGAACCCACAAAGTAGACAAAGTCCAGCTACAGTAAACCTCCTGGCTCAGCCTACCAAATACTAAGACTACAGTTTGGGCCACCCTACCCACTTAAGCAGCACATGTCGTCAGGGAAATTCCTTCAGGTCTGTGATTTTGCCACAGCCACACAGATACATGCTGTGTACTTTGATGGTAACATAGGCAATGAGAAACTTCATGAGCAACAGTCTTTAAAAACACACTTGGCAAGTTCTGGAATTGTTGTGTGTTTCTAGGTTCAAAGAGAAGTTGAGATTGAAATTGTCTCATACTTAGGATAATAAAAACACAACACAATGGAGCCAGTGAAATAGCTCAGTGGATAAAGTGCCTGCTGCCAAACCTTAATACCTGAGGGAACTCATGTGTTGGAAGGAGAGAATCGACTCCCTTATGTTTCTCTCTGACACACAGCATTTCACTGGCAGGGTCGTCTACTTGGCAAATAGAGCTGAGTGGTTGGGGATCTCTCCTTCACCAGGCCCTTTGTAAAGGAGCACTCTAGAACATCATCTACCTGCCCCATTTCCTCACAGGAGAGACTTTTATCAGCAGGAAAGCTGTCCGTAAGAACAGAGAACACTCCCAAAAGGAACCAGCAAGAAACACTCAACCTCCTGTCGGTCATATGATACCCAAGAGGAGGATGAGGAAGAAGTCCTTCAAACTTCAAATGCTGGCATTAAAAATTATCCCTTCACAGGCTGGAGACATGGCTCAGCAGTGGAGAGCACTGGTTGCTTTCTCAGAGGACCTAGGTTTGATTCCCAGCATCCATCTTGGTGTCTCACAACCATCTGTAACTCCAGCTTCAGGGGAGAGTACAAACCTGCTGATCTCCATGGGCCTTCACTCATGTGCATATACCCTTCCACACATAACTCGAAATAATAAACTAAATCTTTTTTAAAAATTGCTCATTCAAAGGTCTCGAAGTTGTAGAATGTCATGGAGTACTGTCAAAAAATGATGACAGGAGCTAGAGAGATAATCAGTGGTTAAGAAAACTAGCTGACCCAGGTTTGATTCCCAGCACCCACATGGTGGCTCACAACCATCTGTAACTCCAGGTCCAGAGAATCTGATGCCTTCCTCTGGCCTCCTTGGGTACCAGGTGTGCACATGGTACACCAACATACATGCAGAAAAAACCATATGCATATATATGATGAGCATATATAAATGCATATATGTACACACACACATATATACATACATACATTTACATATACATATATATATACATGATGAGCACCTGGGCTAAACAGCTAAGTGACATTAGCAGAGGCAGAAGGATTAACAGCAGCCAGAGAAATCCAGTCAAGTGAGCCTTACTGTGCCTGGCTACCAGGCTCCAGCTCAACCCTCAGAGAAATGATAGTAAAGCTACATACAGACTTTGGGGAAAGAGATTTCATTGAAATTGTCTAATAAAGCCACTAAATGAGCAAGCAAAGAAAGAATAAGCTTTGAAAAGGGAGGGGAAACAGTATTCAAAGTTGCTACAAAATATTGTTTAAAATGCTCACTTTTAGAAAAAAAAGAAAGAAGAAAAGAAAAAGAGAGAAAGAATGAAAAGGGAAAGTTAAGAAACAACTGAGGTGCTTCACAAAGGAAGGGCTGGCGGTCAACAGAACAAAGCACTTGAGGAAACCCAGTAGGACATATTAAAACTAAAGCAAGGGCTCAACATCAGATATGAGTTGACAGAAGAACCAGTGAACAGAGGACAAAGGAGTTGAAAAAATGGCCAGAGCCTCTGGGCCAAGCAGGGCGCTGTTGGTTGTAGCAATACACATGTCATAGGAGTACCGAGAGGAGAGGAGAGGAGAGGGAGAAGTACAAAACAACCGAGCTGAAGATGGCCGAAAACTTGAGAACAACACTAATCTGTGCATCTAAGAAGCTGGAAGAGGTTCTAATAATAATGGACATAATGAAGTCCACACACTGACATATGGGGCAGAAATGCAGAAGAAAACAGTGAGGGAGGAATGACCTGTCAGATACACAGGAACACCAAGCAGATCAACAGCCGATGTCTCATCAGAAACCAGAGGCCAGAAGGCACATGATGTGACAGTAAAGGCACATGGGGTGACCCAGGAAAGCATGTGGAGTGACCTAGGGACAGCATATGGGACAACACAGGATGGCAGGGGGGCAACATACTGAAAATACAGCAAAAAGCAGCTTCTCACATAAGCAAAGCCATCTAGGTCTTCAAAAAATGGAGGAAAGTAAGAACATCATCCGATTTGTGGCGAGTAGAACTACTGAAGAAAGCTCTCAGAGATGAAAGCAAGTGATTTAGAATCAGCATCTGACAGTAGTCAGAATCCAGGAAAGGGGGAGGGGGGATCGAGAACCAAGAATATGCCTACTCAGGCAATGTGACACACACTTCATTTCTCTTTCATCTTTTAAGTGATTTTAAAACCAACTATCTAAAGCAGCTCTACAGTTTCATTGCTGTCTCTAAAACAGGTAGAAATGAACAGCTTGAACACCAATAACAGAGGGGAGGAACAAGCCAGAGAAGGGGTGGCGGACAGAGACTCAGATCCACCATGAGACCAGGAAAGAGGGGACAGATAGTCTCCCTTCTGGCTTCATTAGCAGACATGAAATGACACAAAGTATACATTAGTAGCTACGCTAGTTGCCACATAACTGCACTGATGATACATATGTATATAAACAAAAGGTGACAGCACAAAAGGAGGCCCCCAGCTACATAAAGCAACATTTCTGTTTGCCCAGTGTAAAGTAGATTTTCACAAATTAAGGAGTAAATGATAAATCCTAGAGAAAATGTTAAGAAGAGTAAAAAACCCATGATGGAAAAGAGATCTGGCTAACCAGTGAATTCCAAGCCAGCTGGAACTACACAGTGAGACCTTGTCTCAAAGCAAAAAAAAAAAAAAAAAGTCTTAATTAAAAAAAAAAGTCTTAAAAAGTTTAACACATATGCATGTATATATATACACATACATACACATGGCAAAAAGTCATTATTAAAAAGCTACAGAGTCAGACAGGTAAAATGGCTCAAACCTATAGTTCAGTATTCAAGAGACTGAGGCAGGAGGATCACTTGGGTCCAGGAGTTTAAGACCATCTTTAGTAACATGGCAAGATTCCATATTAAAAAATTAAAATATGACACCATTCAATAAAGCAGTAAAAGAGAGATTGACAGAAGGCAGAAAGTAAAATGTCAATTCCAACTATAGCAAAACAACAATAAATATAAATGGATTAAGCCATTTATTAAAGAGCAAGGAACAGGCCCAGAGAGATAGTTCAGCAATAAAGAATACTTGCTGTTCTTCAGAAGACCTCGCTTTGATTCCTAGTACCCACATGGTGGCTTACAATTATCTGTAACTCCAGTTGTAAGGGGTCTAACACTCTCTTTGGGCCTCTACAGGCATTGCACACACGTGTTGCATAATATACAGGCAGGTAAACACTTACACACAAAACAGAAAGCATCTGAGGAGTTATCTGAACGCCATGACCCTTCAAGGCTCTGTGTCTCCTCAGGATGCGGCCTCCTCCACCACAGGATGGTCATGGGCACTGCCCTTCCTACACTGCTTGGGCCATGTGTGTACCTGGATGCTCTGAGCCTCAGCCCTTTCCTCACCCCAGTCCTTACCAGATCCTGGGAGGATGTTGACCACACCCTTGGGAATGCCAGCCTTCAGTGTCAGCTCTGCAAACTTCAAGGCTGTGAGTGGGGTCACCTGAATGGAGAGCAGGGCAGGAGTCTGAGTATGGAGAATTTGGATGCAGAGTGCAGCCAGACCTCCCTTCATAGCCTTCTCTCTTTGTGCTAGCTTTAAGAAACTAGCTTTCAGAAGCAGGAAGGGGCAGCAGTGCCTGGGGCAGTAGGAAGACCAAAGGGAGGCCATGTTCATGGCCAACCATAGGCACCGCCCACACAGCTAGCATCCCCAACATCTCTCAGGGAGAATTAGGTCTTGTAAGCCCCCAGCATGCTGTACTCTCCTACTGGCGCTCCTCAGCCAGTCCTGGATCCCTTTCCAGCCCACACTCAGGTCATCTCAGTGTGTTTGAATTTGGCACTGAAGCAGCAGTGTTCAATGGGACTGGCTAGCAGGCCCATCCACAATGGCTAAGTCCCCCCCCGACCAGGTGACCCTCAGTAGCCCCTCAGCAGGAGACCAGCTTCAGCTCAGAAGACTGCACATGTCAGCCTATAGAAGAGGCCTCTGGTGGAACTGCACTGAGCACAAGGGCTCCGGTGACCAGCTCTCCATGCCTATGTGTAACTGAATATCGCTCCATTTCTGGAAACCAAAGGGAGGCCACCTTCCAGCCCTTCCAGTTCCCAATCACCCCCTCCCCCAGCTCCTATAAACTGCTGGGTCAGTGGTTTCTTCCAGTCAATGTTAGGTCATTTCATACCCCACAGTGCCTTGGCCGTGATTCTGGGGCCTTAGTCCTTGTCAGTGGCCTTTCTTAGGACCAAATGTTCTGAAGGACAAAGATGACCTGAGCCAAAACAATGACCATGACCCTCCAGCAGCACCCACTTGGCAGGAAATCAAGGTTCACCTCAGAGGATTTTTGTCAAGCTTAAATAAGCTGGTGCATGCAAACTGATAATTTGTTGAATGTGTTAGTGACTTCAAGGACAGCCAGGGGGATCCTGTCTCAAAAAACCAAAAGTAAATAAAAATAATATAAATAAATATAATAATAATAAATAAAATAATAAACATAATTAACTTGGGGAAAAAACAAGGTAAGGCAATTCTGGGGAGCTGGCTTATGTATATGTGTGTGGGGGGAGTATTAGGGAGCCCTGAGCTCCATCCTCAGCACAGAATAAACTGGGCTGCTGGCCTATGCCTGGAGTCCCAGTGCTCAGCCCCTGGAAAGAGGAGCTAAAGATCTTTCTCAACAACATAGCAAGTGGGAGCCAGTCTTGGGGAAAGGAGACCCTCTAAAAGAATAAAAAAATAAAAAGGAAAGAAGAAATAGAAAGAGCCAGGTGGGAGCTTGCTCAAGCTGGAGTGTGTGTGTGTGTGTGTGTGTGTGTGTATTTGTGTGTCTGTATGTGCATGTGTTTGTGTATCTGTGTGTGTATTTCTGCATAGTGTTGCTGTGTGTACATATGTGTGTTTGTATGATTTGTGTGTGTGTGTGTGTGTGTGTGTGTGTGTGTGTGTGAGTGTGTGAGTGTGTGTGTATCTGGAACTGCAGACAGTTGGCAGTGACCCGAGGTGGGTGCTGGGAACTTGGGGCTCCTGGAATAGCAGCAAACTTCCTAACTGTTACTCCACTTCACTCTCAGCCCAACTGTCTCCCCCCACCCACCTGGTATTTTATTTTCAGAAAACAAGTTTATTAGTTTTTCTGACCCAATTGCAATCTTCTTAAACACATCACTATGAAAAGGTATTTCCACAAATAAAATACAAATGGAAAATTTAACTGTTCAATTGCTGTTCTAATTCTGTGTTTGGTTTGAGGAATAGGGAAAAAAAGAACAAAACAAAACAAAACAAAACAAAACAAAACAAAAGGGGTTAAAACACTGAAGGAGTGCGTCTCTGGCACAGTCTAGAATCCTCACTGGGTTTTGTGCCGCTGCCCTCCAGACTAATGTGCTTCCAAGACCCCAGAGAGGCAGCGACTCCTGGGCGCTTGCCACTCTAAAGATGGTACCTTGTGCCCAGTTCCTCCTGTGCAGGAGGCAAGCAGTGGATGAAGGTGATCCATGCGCATGTGAGCCCGAGGCTGGCAGTGCCCCTGCGAGGTCACTTGTGACCCCTGAAAGCCCACCTCTACTCTCTTACCATCTGTAGCTCCATGCTGAGGGCTGGAAGGTTCCTAAATCTCATTACCCAAACGACCTCCTTCTGGGCAATCGTTCTCAACCTTCGTAATGCTGCAGCCCTTTAATTATGTTTTGGTGACTCCCAACCATTAAATTATTTTCATTACTACTTCATAACTAATCTTTTTTTACTGTTATGAATCACAATGTAAATGTCAGATATGCAGGATGTCTGCTATGAGACCCTTGTGAAAAGGTTGCTCAACTGTTAAAGGGGCCGTGACCCACAGGTTGAGAACCCCTGTTCTAGGACTTCTGGTATCTGAAACAAGATGAGAGACAAGGAACCAAGTTTACTGACAACACTGGCCTGCCCTGAACATGGGACAGGCAAGGGACAGAAAACAAGATCCAGGGTGTGGATCCAGAATGGCAGTAGAAACCCTGTCCTCTGAGTGGTGGCATATGCCAACACAATCTCCAGGTCTCAATTGCTGGTAGCTGGACAGTCTTCTCAGCCAACTCTTTCTCTCATCTCGCTCATGTGTCTCTATCATGGTAAGCTGGCCTTTGAGGGCCAGCTCCTCAGTGGGTGGTGTGGGTGAAGAGACCTTTGTCTCCTGACAGTAAGTTCCCCATTCTCTTCATGGGCCACAGCCTGGTCCAGAGAGTATGCACTCACCTGGGCAGGCTTGATCACCACGGTGTTCCCAGCAGCCAGGCAGGCTGCAGTCTTCCAGGACAGCATCATTAGGGGATAGTTCCAGGGGATGACAATGCCACAGACCCTACAAACAAAAGCAGAGGGTCTTTGTCTCTTCTCAGCCAGGCTGCCCAGAGTGGACCTGTCAACTGCAGGCCCTCACCCAGGACTGGCTGCCACTGTCAAAGCCAGGATTTCCAGGAAAGGCAATGGTCCTGCTAAGGCAGCCCAAGCCTCCGATGCTGAGGTGCAGACTGGCTGGGATAGAGGTGAGTGTCTGAGGGACGCTGTCTAGGGAGGCAGAGAAGTAAGGGTGGGTACAGTGAGCAGACACCGGTGTGGAGGCCTGGGGAGGTCAGTCGTCCTCAGGAACATCTGGCTCAGCATGTGAGCCCCACACTCAGACCTCGGGGGTAGGTGGGCAGCAGTTATGCAGACTGAAGCCTAATTCTGTGTGACTCTGCCTCTCTCGGCTCCTGTGTCCCCATCACTACTACCAGGGGACCAGAAAGGAGGTTTCTTTTTTTTTTTTTTTTTTTTTGGTTTTTTCGAGACAGGGTTTCTCTGTGTAGCCCTGGCTGTCCTGGAACTCACTCTGCAGACCAGGCTGGCCTCGAACTCAGAAATCCACCTGCCTCTGCCTCACAAGTGCTGGGATTAAAGGCGTGCGCCACCACTGCCCAGCAGAAAGGAGGTTTCTTAGTTGGGCCCAGGTATAAGTATTGAGAAAGCACATGCAGAGAGGCCAGTGGACAGGATGGCTTGAGGCATCTCAAGGGAGACAGGGTAAGTATCAGCCAGTCTCTGCATGGAAAAAAGCCAATTGAGAGCCTGTGTATCACCCTGAAGTGGTGGAACACACTGGGGGTTAGGAGGCTGCACCCCTCTGTCCGACAAACACCCAGCAAAGTAGAGGGTCTGGGTGAGTAGCAGAGAGCAGAGTCTGAAGCTGCTGGATGCTGGCCATGGGATTTAGGAGAGCCAAAGAAGGAAAATGTCACAAGAGTCCCCTTGCTGTAGGGTGAATTGTGTCCCCTCCCCAAACCCACACCTCCAGAATCCCAAAGAGAATGCAACATGGCCGTGAGACAGGGGTCAGGGTGACAGTTCTGTAAGAAATGCCAGAGGCTGTCAGCAGCCACCAACATGCCATGCAAACTTGGATTGCACACGTGCTCATGGCTGCCAGGAGGTGAGCAGCCTCCTATGCCATTTGCTTCTGCTGTGCTGCAGTGCAGCCACAGGCCCAAGGTCGCGGGACCAAGTGGCCATGTGCCTGAGATCTGCGGGAATGGCAAAGCGTCCCCCTTATTTGTGTGTAGATATTGACAGAACATGCACAAATGTCAGCTACAGCTTCTCCCTCTAGGATATTTACAGCCAGAGGCTGCTCCCCTACAGAGACCCCTACTGAGATTAGCTAAACCTGCGCCTTTATTCAGCTGTATATAATGAACCCACCTCTTAGATTCAGATGTAGAAAATAAGTACACTGAGTTTCTGGTTTGCCGTTGGCATATCTCCATCAAAGCCCAAGGCTCACCTGATCCCAGCGTATCTGTATGTGTGCTGCCATTTCTTCATTCTCTATTACCCCAGTTAGGTCAATCCCTAAGCCATGCAGGTCATGGCAAGTCTTAGTGGCCACTCTCTGTAGGAGGCCTCTTGCCTTTGGTTTATCCATGATACTAGCTGCCCTACAGTATCTGAACCCTCCCTCCCTCCGTTCCTCTCTCCCTCCCCCTTCCCATTTAAGGGCTTCAGGAGAATGTACTAAGACCATTGCAGTTTAAGTATTTCTGATGGAGACCCTGCTCCTATAGAGCCACATGAGGGAGAGATGCAGGCTCCTAAGTCCCCTGTGAGAGATTTGCCATGTCTGTGACACAGGATTCCAAATGCTTATGGCCAAGATATCTATCCCAGCATGCTCTCTTTCTCAGCATTCCCTGAGACCCTCTGTGGGTGAGATGAGGTGACCATGTTTCCCCTGCAGCCTAGCCTGCCTTGGCATTTCCCCTGCTGAGCTCTGTGCTGAATTGTCATGAGGTTAACCTTGGCTCTAACTTTGGGGAGTATCAGGAACTGAATAGGGAAGCCACTCCTTGAATGTGGGTGGCAGCATCCACTAGGCTGGGGGCCTGGATGGAGCAATGGGCAGAACACAGAGCCGCTCACATGTGTCACGCGCCATTCTTCAGCAGGGCCATCCATGACATCAGACTCCAGATTCTTCAACCTTGGAACCCAGAGTCACGCCAGCACCTCTCTAGGGAGGTTCCAGGCCTTCAGCCTTGGAATGAGCGGTGCCATGTGTCGCTCTTGTTCTGAGCCTTCCAGCTTCTCAGACTGAGTGGCTGTCTCCCCAGCTTGCAGGCATCCATCTGGCTATGGAGCCTCTGATGGTGGTGGCCAAACCACCTGGTCTTTTAATTATAGATACATTCTGTTGGCTCACTCCTCTGGCTAACACCAACTCATTTGTATGAATGCAGTTGCTTCACAGTCATTTTGGAGGTAACCCCTCCTGTTTACTGTCATGGCTCTGACTGACAGTTACTATGCATTTAAATAATGGCCCAGTGGCCACAGCAGTGCTGGACAGAGCAGGTATTTTAGATATGAATGGCATAGCCACCATGGATATACGCAGAGGATGTTACAAGCAAGGGCTGGCAGATGGTATCCCAGAACACGACAGCACACCCATGCCTTGTCACTCACCCAACAGGTTCCTTCTTGGTCAAGGTCAGGTTGCGGTTGGGTCTAGCCTGGTTGATGGGGATGGTGGCACCCTAGAAGAAGCATAGCAGCGTCACCAGGGTAGGATGGGGGGTATTCCCATCCTTGGTCAGCCAGTCCCTGACCCGGGAGAAACAAGATCTTGTTTAGGTACTGATTGTCACATGATGAGCTGGGACATGGCGGGAGTTCAGAGGTGTCGGGCTGGATGAGCTGCAGGAGCAAAGCAACAGCTCCATACAGGCACAGCCCTTGGACAGGAGGCTAGTCCTGTCAGGGACAAGGCCTCTTGCTCTGATATCTGGGCAAAGAAAAGATGAGGAGGCCCCTGGAGGAGGCCATACTACCCCTAGAGCCATTAGTGCTGAGGTGGCCCAGGGGGCTCAGGAAGCGGGGGCTCCAGGGAAGCCATGAGGAAGCAGAAAGTGGGTGGTGATGGCAGCCCACCTCTCACATGGCCATCATTGCTCCGTTGTTTTCAGCCCTTGGGTTGAAAGATTGAGTGCTTGATCCCAAGGCAGGATATGTGCAAGATCTATCTCCTCACAAGGGACCGTAGGAGGTGGGGAGGACCTTGCACAGGCCTAGAGGTACCATGGGAGCCCCTAGGACCACATTCCACAGTTATATGACGGAGGCAGAGACCCAAAGCTCACAGATGACATTGTCACTGGGTACTGGAGGATCATGGAGAGAGGCCCTTGCCTGTAGCCCTCACGGACACACGCCCTGGAAACATCAGAACTGAATTTCATCAACATCTGAGTGGTCCTGGAAACAGGCCCACCTCAGAGCCTCAAGATAAGGCCCACCCATCGAAAGCATCTGTCATAGTTGGGTTTTGAGTGTCCCCCAAAGGCCTACATGCTAATGGCTTGTTATCCAGAAGGGCATTGCTGGGAGGTAGGGGAGGTCCTTAGGGGAGGTGGTGGAGGTTAGGTCTTGGGGGTGTGCCTGAACTCAAGGAACTAAGTCAAACTCCAATTTCCATGTATGTAAGACTCACTTGCTGTGACGTGAGCAGGTTTGCTCTGTCACTCACTCTTGTGATGTGCGTCCACAGACTCAAGAACAGTGGAGTCAACAGGTTGTATGTGGGGACCATCCAAACCATGAGCCAAACTATACCCATTCATCCTACAAGCAGACTAGCTATTTCTTCCTGCAACAGAAAGCTGACTGGCACCCCTGTGAGATCCTGACACAAAGCTGACAGAGCCTGCTGGACTCCCACCTGCAGAACCCTGATTTGCCGATGTTTTAACCCACCACTGTGGTAGCTGTTGGGCAGCATGCTTGGCAGGGCACCGCCATTCGAGTCTCCTCCCCAGGACCCTGCCTGCACACATTCAAATGCACACACGGGAGATGGGAGCTCACACCCCACCTGGATCTTATCACACCAGCCAGCGAAGTATCGGAAGGTCTGGATGGACATGCCCACATGCGTCTTCAGGGCCAGTGTGTAGACGGCACCTGCGTCCAGGGCCTCAATGGTGGCTAGCTCTTCCTGGTGCTGTTCCATTAGATCCGCCAACCTGGCCAACAGCAAGAGAGAGGCAGGAAACTGGCTTAGGCCTGGCACTGTCTTGCCTGCTCTTTTAATGCCATTCCTTATGGAGTCAGGGACTCTGCCCTCCACTACCAGAACTGTCACCAAGACATGCTGGCCTCACTATTCTTATTTGTAAGATGAGACAATCGGTTTCTCTTCCTGGACGGGTGTGAGAATGACATCCTCTGTCCCCTCCTTTCCTCTTCCTTCCTTCCTGGAAGACCCATGGATTGACAACTTTACAATGTCCCCATGAAGTTATCCTGAAGAGGTGTTCACCTGCCTATGGCTGACAACAGAGAGGCCACTGCTCTTGGCTACTCTTCCTGGTTTTGGATAGCTCCAAAAGAGAGAAAGTACATCCAACCCAGTGGCCAGCTCAGTCTAGAAGTCATATACCCAAGGCTGAGATCTGGAGGTGGAGAGGTGACCCCAGCCCTGTAAGTAGGAGGGATGTGTGTGGGGGGGTGCTTCTCAGGCAATCATGAATCTGATCTCATCAGCATCTGGCTATCCTGCTCTGCTTATGATGACCACTGTGAGCAGCTTGGAGTTAATAACGGTGTCCTCTCACTGACAGGAGGGTCTGCGGCTAAGGGAGCAGGCCTCAGTCTTGCAGAGGTTCCTGGGTCCAAGTCCGAATGTTTGACTGAAGCTGGCTGGTCAGTTCCCACCCTGCCCCTCTCTGCACAGGTTCCAGATCCTCCTGACAAAGTCACTGACATCCTCCAGGGCACCCCCATCATTTCCCTCTTCACTGAGGACACAGCCACAATCTATGTGTGGGTGGGTTGCCCTCAGGTCCCATACCAAGTTCATTTCAGGTCTCCAGCTTCCCATCCCTTCTTGCTGGTCTTGCCTGTTACTCAGGTGACCCAGGCCTCTGACCTGGGGACCTTTGCCAGGGGCACTACACCAAGCCAGGGGTGCTCTGCGGCTACTTTTTCAGAACAACTGTACTGCCCGCCCCAGGCCTGCTGAGCTGACGTGACCTGAGCACAACTGTCAGGGCGCACACAGCAGTGACTCTTGGAGATATGTTTTCCCCAGTGTCAGTCTCCTCTTAGGCCTGGCACTGTTAAGGTGTGCTAGCTGGGGTTATTATAACAGTGGCCACTAGGTGGCAGAAGATCATCTCATGGAATACGCTTCCAGTTTAAGGCCCATGGGAGTCTGGGACAGCACAGTTGAGACCATTGCCAGTTCTGGGAACCATGGGTTCAGTAGCTGACTCTTTCCTAAACTCCATGGCTTCTTCAGGGAGTCTAGACACCTCAGCAGGCAGTGCATGGCTGACCTCAGCCTTATCTGTCCGGCTCCCCAGTCTGCACTATTTGCATGCAGCAAAGGACCCTCTTTGGTTCCCCATTGCTGTGCTACCTGGAATATGTGGCTTCAGGAGCCGACAAAGCCACCATTCATACTGCAGGGCCACGCTTTCCTGCCAGTCACTAGACAAACCCTGGTAGGCCTGCATCAAACTGTGCTCCACAGTGTTGAGGGTCCTCCGGGACACTGAGAAAAAAGCCAAGCAGACTCTACTGGCTTCATCTGAGTCTGTTTGGCTCATCTACCCATCACCTCCTGCTTCTGGAGATATCACTCCCCAGTCCAGAGTGTGAGCTGAAGTTGGGGGGGTGGGGCGACCATGCCAGATTAAAGATTTTCCAAGGCAGACTGACTGATTAGAAGGTATGTTGGGGAGGGTTGGGATGATGTAGATCCCAAGCCAAATTCTCACAGATTAATTTTGGTCCTTATTAGTCATTCACTGCCCACCTCTATCTCTGCACTAACAACTCTGTGACTCTCAGGTGGAACCTTTTGAAATGTCTGAATTTGTCAGACCACTAGCTCCCATCATTCCCTAAGCTGGGGATGTAATCAGAGTCATCTGAGACTTGGAGCAGAGATTCCCCCACTTTGCTGTGCCCCCTTAGCCTGACAATTCTGCTGCTATGAGTTTGTCTTTTAATTTAAGACTTACTTATTTTTATTTTATGTGTATGTTTGTCTGCAGGTCTGTATGTGCAGTGCCCTCAGAGGACTCAGAAGTCAAAAGAGGGGATCAGACTACCTGGAATTGGAATTGCAGGTGTTGTGAGCTGCCATGTGGGTGCTGGGAACTGAACTTAAGTCCTCTGCAAGAGCAGCATGTGCTCTAAACAGCTGAGCCATGTGTCTGACTCTACTCTGTATTTTCTTTAATGCCTTGATGTATGGCTTTCTGTTGTGTGGCTGTAAAACCTTATGAAGGGCTTGGTGCTTAAAGTCCTTGCTATGCAAATGTGGGGACCTGAGTCTGGATCCCCAGAATCCACAGAAGGCAAGCTCCCAGCATGCCTATGGTGAGGTGGGAGGCAGGAACAGGAGAGTTCCCGGAAGTTTGAGGGCCAGTTAGCCTGGCTTATGTAGCTATGAAATAACAAGAGACCCTGCCTCAAACAAGGTGGAAGGCAGGGACTAACACTTCAGGCTGCATTCTAATTTCCACCCATGCACATGTCACACACATGACCAAGCACATACACTATCACATGTGCACAAAATATGTATACATACACAAAAAATTTTTAAAAAATGAATGGAACTGCTTTCAAGTCAAAATATGTTATTTGGGGCAATCTGGACCTGTATTTCCCAGCCAAGAGCACTCCCGTTAGCTCGAGTGTTCTTGCCACTTTGGAAATGAGAGATGTGTTTTGCATCTACAAGGTGGACTGTTGTGTCCCCCACACGGTGGCCCAGGCTCCAGAGGCGCAGGGTTTCATCTAGGCTCCTTTATAGCTGCAACCTTCGGTCACAAACTCAAGCAACCAGAAATCCAAGACTTTTAGCTTGCACTACAGGGAGAGGCCCCTTCCTGCTTCTAAAACACTTTACGAAGAGGAAGGTGTGGTCCAGCAAGATGGCTTAATGGCTAAGAGCCCTTGATGTGCAAACCTCCCAACCTGAGTTTGTTACCTGGATCCCTCAATGGGAGGAGAGGACTGACTCAGGAAAGCTGCCCTCTAGCTTCCATGTGCACGGTGTGCTGTATGTGTGCGTATGCACACACGTGTGTACACACCATACACACACACAGAGCACACACATGCACCATCAACACACACACCACACAGAGAACACACACCACACACACAGAGCACACACCACACACACAGGATATACCACACACACACACCACACTGCACACACAATACCACACATACCACACACGCATACATACACACATACACACCTCACACCATATATACACCCCCCATACACATCACACATACACCACAAACATCACCTGGCACACACATACCACACACGCACACACACACACACACCCCATACCTATATACAGTTCATCCCACAGACACACGCACCACACACACACACACCATAGATCTCACACTATAATTATAGCAGTTTTAATTATAATACTACACATCACACATAAACCACAAACATCACCCACCCACCCACACACACATACACATACATACTACACACACACACATACATACTACACACACATAAATACTACACACACACACACACACACACACACACACACACACACACACACACACACACACTATAACTGTTTTTAAAATCCTGAAAGAGGAAGACATGACACCAGAAGGTTCAGTGGCTGGCAGCCAGGCTGAGCAGTGGCAGGCAGGACCAAGCACACCTCCCCTTTGTGGCACCTCAGCCTGTGGCCCCTCTGGAGCACAGTCTCACCTCTGCAGCTTCTCACTGACCCCCACCACTTTTCCTCTAAGGTCACAGCTAGCTGTGGACGCCTCACCTACCTTTCCAAACTTTCTGCAAGACATTTTCTAAACCTTATGCTGCAGTGTCCAGGCCCCTTCCCACTGTGGGGACCCCAGGTACGGAGCCCTCTATAGGGGTCTCACCCTGCCCCTGCCCCTGCTCCTGGCTGAAGGTGGTGAGGGCGGCAGGTAATTCCCAGTTCTCACCTGTACAGGAGCCGGCCCCGGTCACGAGCGTTTATCTTTCCCCACAGTCCATTCTCAAAGGCCTCCTTCGCTGCTGCCACCGCCTTGTCAACATCACTCGCCTGAGCCAGGGACACCTGGCAGATGACCTGTGGAAGGACAGAGCTGTGACAGCCTTCCCTGGCTCCCTGGCTCACCCTGAGGCACTCAGAGGCAGCACTGAGGGAAAGTTTTGCCACTGGTGGACAGGGAGGAATCAGACAGCCAAGGAGAGTGGGGCCTTGAGGTCTCTGCACATCCCTCTCACATTCCTACGGAGCCTGAAGGGACTGATAGCCCAGCAGCACGTGAGGGACACAGGCAGTCTACTGCTGTTCACAATGGCAGCTGAGATCCACTGGCTCAGTGAGCTGAGCCAGAAAGGCTGCATCCACATCTCATCCCCATTCCTGACCTGATAGCCCCGTGGGAACCACAGGGGCTGGGCAGAGAAGCGAGACCGGCATGCGCCTGGGGTCTGGCAGGTAGCTCTATCCATGTCACACTTGCAAGGTTGTCATCCCAAGGGCACCTCCTGTCCTGCTAGCCCCTTGGATTTCACTTTGTCACCTTCCCCCATATGACCCATCTTAAGTTTCTCTAGTTTCTGCGGACTGAGTGGGTACCCGCAGCCTGAAGGCCATCCCCACGCTGGGTCTTTTCTTGGAGACCCTCATGTGTGATCTGTCGTGTGATCACATGCAGTGGGCATGACATGAGAGATTCACAGTCAAGAATGCTTGGCACACACAGACTTCTGTTTGAGGAAGACTTGCTGATGGTGGCCTCAACACAACGGAGATGGCTACTGTGTGGAGGGGAGCAATGGCTCTTAAGCATCCTCGTTCTATAAAGCAGATTCTCGTTCCTCAGTGCCTTCCTGCCCCCTCTCTCCCCTCTCCTCATCACCCTGAACAAGAATGAGGGTCAAAGTACACAGGCTCAGGCAGAGTTTCAGGGCTGGAGTCCCAGGTCTGCCAGCTCCTCAGGAGACACTCCTATGGCCTAGGATGGACCCCTTGCATGTCTAATAAACACACACACACACATCCAGGCACAGGCCCCTGTCCCAGAAGGCAGGCTGGAGGTGGGAGAAAAGAAGGGGGCTGCAGCCTGCTCACACTTCCATCCGTTGGGTTGATGGTATCGTAGGTCTTAGAGCCCTCAGCATCCACGAACTCGCCGCCTATGAAGAGCTGGTAGGGCATTTGGAGAGTCAGCTTGTTCACTGCCTTTTCCACCTGGGAAGAAAGGCTCAGTTACGGTGGGTCCCTCACACACAGGCATCTGTGACAAGTGCATGCCCAGAGACTCACAGACAGATGTGTAACCACATGAAGGCCGGGGTTCCAGGAACTGCCCTAGACAGTGGGCCCCTGAGTGGTAAGGAGGGTCAAGGTACAGGTTCAGGCAGAGTGCCAGGACTGGAGTTCCAGGTCTGCCAGCTCCTCAGGAGACATAGGGCTAGATGGGGGGATTCTTGGTGGTAGCTTGCTATGGGTGGCAAGGTCCTTCCACCCTCAGACATGTTGCCTGCCACTCCTACATAGACTTCTTCATCCTGAACCCAGGAGTCCCAGGAACACCAGCCCATCCTGAGGCCTGCTCACTGGCTATCTGTCCACTACCCTACGGGTGACCTGGAGTTCACGCTGACTACCTGTTTTTCCCCAGCTTTTGTTCCAAAATGAGGTGAACAAAGTACCCAGAACCCCTTCCTCTGGGGATGATAGACTGGCCAGCTGCCCTAAGGGAAACTTCAGGAACTTTCTCATAAATGGATTTATAGTCACTGTGTCACCTCCCCTTGCATGAGGGGAGCACGCAGGGTCTACTGCCCTCCTCACGGGGGACTGAAGCCTCCCCCTCTAGAGCTTTTAAACGTAGGACTTTCCCATACTCTGTGCACTGGGCAGCAATATCTCCTGTGGAAAATGTTATCCTGGGCTAGTGAACCTGGGGGGTGAGAGCCAGGCTCCTGGCTTCAGGTGCTCAGGTGCCCGGTGGTGTCAGCCATCTGCAGGCCCAGGGCAGCACTCACGTAGTTAATGGCACACTCGCTCCCGTCCTCCTCCCCTCTGAGCTTCCTCACGAGGAGCTGGATGAAGTCTCTAAAAGTGGTGGCCATGTAAACGTCCTCATTTTCTAACTCCAACCCGTCACAGAGTTCCTTCACCTCCTCCACCAGCCTGCAGGGAGAGAAGAAGAGGAGAGCCTGGCAGAGGCTCAGCAGACCCAGTGCACCTTGGGTAATCACCTAGTGGGGCTCAGGAGCCTGGGCCTGGTGTGGGGGTCCGGGCTGTTGTGGAGGGTTGCTATGTTGCTCTGTATTGCAATGCTAGATTCTGCATCCCAAGGTCTAGTTGCCTCAAGATGGGCGAATTCTCACATATAGCAGCTTTTTGTGCAAACCTTGTGCCTTAATTTTAAACTATTGGTTGAATAAAGATGCCTACGGCCTGTAGCTGGGCAGAAGAGGGGTAGGCAGGGCTTGAGTTGGTGTCCTGGCTTGGGGTCGGAGGCAGAGACAGAGAGAGAGGGGAGGGAGGAAGAAGGTACCATGGTGTAGATCATGAGCTCATGGCCGTGAGGGCTGGCCTGTTGGAGTAGGAACAGCTCAGGCCCGCTGGGGCAAGTTTTATCTCGGGGTTATTGACAGGGAAGTAGAGAAAATAGCACAGAGGGTTGATAACTG
Source organism: Uromys caudimaculatus (assembly GCA_028551405.1). Classification (NCBI taxonomy): domain Eukaryota; kingdom Metazoa; phylum Chordata; class Mammalia; order Rodentia; family Muridae; genus Uromys; species Uromys caudimaculatus. The sequence goes on from CM052700.1 coordinate 52,845,119, forward strand.
CCCAGCTCTAGTGACTTAAGGCTTATTATAAATATAAAGGTTTTGTATCTTTTATTTAGGAGTTAAATGATCAAAGGTAGAGTCAACCCCCCCCCCCCCCCAAATAATGTTTACTGCAACAGCTGTGGATGCAGAAGGCCTTGGTTTCAAACTCTCTATCAGGTCCTAACCAGGTCCTAACCAGTGATGTCGGACAAATGACTGACTCACTAACCTTCAATTCTGTCATCCATAAAACAGACACAATAATAGAACAGCTCTCTCAAGCTTTGTCATGACTGTGTAAGACAACACACCGAATGACAGCAATAACTAACAGATCAATAATGACCTTCGAAGGACACAGGTGGGAGAAAGTATATCCAAACCAAGTATACGATAAAGGGTTTGGGTTCAGGATATTTAGAGGACCCAAACATCGGAAAACAAAACTCACTTAGAAATGGGCTGAGCCCAGAGGGATATTTTACCAGAGCAGCAGCATGGGGCAGCTATGAACCCAGTGAAGTGCTCAATGCCATTAGGGGAACGTGAGCAACAAGGGGCCAGGTCGACACACACTTAGGAGAGTGTTTCAAAAGACAAGGCTTGGGTCAGGATGCAGCTGGGGCTGGATGGGGTGGGGAGGGTAGAGTGTGTGGGGTGGGGTGGGGTGGGGTGGGGCGGGGTGGGTGGGTACTCTGTTTGCCTTAGGACTTGGGTTCCCTCCCCAGCATCATGGGTCGTTGGCTAGTTTTTGTGTTTGTTTGTCTGTCATTTGGTAGTGGTAGTAGTGCACCCCCAATAATCTCCCACATTTGAATACTTGGTCCCCAGTTGGTGGAGCTACTTGGGGAAGGTTAGTAGGTGTGACCTTGTTAAGGTGTGTCACTGGGGGTGGGCGTTGAGCCTTCTCTGTTTCCTGTTTATGGTTTGAGATGTGAGTTCTCTCTCTACCGTTACTGCCACCACACCTCTGTTCAGCCACCATGGACTAGCAACCCTCTGGAACTGAAGACTAAAAGAAGCCTCCCTTCTCTAAGTTGCCTTGGTCATGGTGTTTTATCACAGCAACAGAAAACCAGCCAATACTCTGGGAAGACGAACCTCAACTGAGACAATTCCTCCATCAGACTGGCCTGGAGGCAAGTCTGTGTAGTGCTTTCTTGTTTAAAACTTGATGCTAGAGAGCCCAGCCCACTGTGGGAAGTGCCATCTCTGGGCACTGAATGGTAATGGAGAGCAGGCTGGGCAAACCGTGGAAAGCAGCGGTCCCATATAGCCTCTGCTTCATTCAGTTCCTGCCTTGAGTTCCTGCTTAGGCTTCCGTCAGTGATGGAATACCACCTGTAAGTCAAATAAACCCTTTCCCACCCACACCACTTTGGTCATAGTGTTTATCACTATTTGAGAGCCCAAGTCCCTGATCTGCAGCAGCCAACATCAGCCAAGGGTTAGCAGAGACAGCTGAGTATCAGCAGCCCTTCCAGGGTGAGAGGTCAGCTTGGGGGCAGATATTTAGGCCTAGCTTCTATATCTGCTGGAGGGCCCTTTCTGGTCTCTTTATGAATGATACGCAAATACAGCCAACGGTGGCCTCAGTGGGGCCACAGTGGATACTTGGAAGGGTCTCCCTTGCCCCTGGACTCACCTCACAACATCTACCGATGCAGCTCCTGACTTGAAGAAATCTGTAGAGTCTTCTACCTCTGGGACATTGGGCAGGATTCGCATCCAAGAGCTCTGGAAAACAAAGGCCATGAGAGACAGAGGTGCTGGGTGAAGTATGATGCCATTCTCACGGCTGGCTGAGGGCTCCACCTCTGTGGTCTTCAAGGCACTGTCCCTAAGGCCCAGAGTGGGCCACAGCTCTGACAATGGGCTGCTGGTCTCCTGCCACGTGGTTGGTCTCCCAGTACAGGAAAGGCAGTGGAAAATGGCTGGGTATCAAAAAGGTTTATTTGGGCCTTGGTGCGGCTGTCAGGTTCCAGTGTCCCCAGCACAGGACTCACATGGCAGCATGGAATGCAGTGAGGGCCTCATGGACTTGTCTGCTCTGAGATACTGACTGGCTAGCACTTCTCTGACCTGGGCCCTCTGAAGTATAGCAGAATGAACTGCTGGCCTACTGGGCACATAAGGAGAGCCAAGGGCTACGAGCCCAGCAACTGGCACTCCCACAGAAAGGCCAACCAGTGGTTATGGTGAGATGGCTGTTCCTAACAGATGCCAGCCTGAACTACCCAATCATAACACCCACTGGGACTACTTTCACCCTGTTGCACAGGCCTCGACAGCAGTCATTGTAAGCAAGCATCTTTGGCTCAGAGCCTGTCCAGCTGGTCCAGTGACCCCAAGCAGGCTTAGAGGCAGAACCACAGCCACAGCAGCTCAGGAATATGCTGAAAATTTCTTAATTTAGAGGGAGGGGGTTAAATCCAGTAAATATGGAGCTGCTCCCTCCCTCCTCCTCTCCCTCCTTCCCTCCTCCCTTCCCTCCCAAACATTTAAAGTGCCCAGCATTCCTAGGGAAGACTGCATGGCACCTCATGACTGTCTCTTGTAGAGTCTTCAGTGTTATAACACTGATTCCAGCTGTGTCCCATCTCCATTCAGCCCCTCTTTTGTTCCTGGATCATGGCAGAGGTGACCTCTTCAACCAGGGCTGTCCCTGCACCTCTGCTGTCCCTGCACCTGTACTGTCCCTGCACCTGTTCTGTTCCTGCACCTGTGGTGTTCTTGCACCTGTGCTGTCCCTGCAACTGGGGTGTTCTTGCACCTGTACTGTCCCTGCACCTGTATTGTTCCTGCACCTGTGGTGTTCTTACACCTGTGTTGTCCCTGCACCTGTGCTGTCCCTGCACCTGTGCTGTCCCTGCACCTGTACTGT
>CM052700.1:52856492-52877931 GCA_028551405.1 Uromys caudimaculatus
CTAACTTATAGCTCTTGAATTTTTTTATAAAAAGAAATGGCAATTGAGAATCTGTTAGTTACCAAGATACTTTGCGAGTCTTACAAAATCATACGGTCTGGTTACCACTGGGACACAGTGTCCAGTGACACTGCTGCTGGTGACCCTTGACCTTTCCAGCTTCTCCACTGCTGCCTGGTGAGCTGGGCTTCGTCCCTCCCAGCTGACCCCACCCCCCACTGCACACACCCTGAACCTTTCTCTCTGTTCCCTGGCTGAGAAGTCCAGATTTCTTTCTGATCCATTTCACTTGCCAAACCTGTGATCTAGGCTTTCTTAGCAATCCTCTCGCCTTTGACTATTGACTGTGCACCTCTTATCATCGTCCTCCTGAGATGGGGAGGCAGCACCTGCCTCTCTGTGTCGGCCCATGGAGGTCATCTGTAGGCCTGCTCTCTTGGGCACTAAGATACTAGCGTTTGACCTGACAAGGCCCAGGGGCTCCACCCAAGGCTGCAGAGGTATGGTGTGAGGAGGGCCTTGAACTTCCAGATCACACCTCATCTCTCCCGGAAGAGTGATGCTGTGGTTTCAGGTGACATGGGCTCTGGTTCAAGGTGGAACTGCAGTGGGGTCTGACACCAACACCTGCTTTTACCTTCTATATCTAAAGCACATGTTGGGCTCTTCCCGGGGGAAATACAGTGACCACTGTGACCTCTGGAAAAGGGAGTAGGATGTCAGATGTGTCTCACAGGGTAGGATGTAGATGTATGAATAGGAGGAGTGCCCAAAAGAGGAGAACTCTGCCCCAAAAGAATGTTTGTAGCTGGGTTTGGTGACGCCCACCTGCAATCCCACCCTCAGGAAGCTGAGCTAAGGAATCAGTCTCGAGGTCCAGGCTAGCCTGGGCTTACACAGTGAGACCTGTCTTCACAAAACAAAACAAAGTTTGGGTCACTTACCCTGCTCACTTTGACTTCCCAAGGCCATAGCCCAGGCTAGGTTAATGTTTCCTCATATTCAGTGAGCTCCAGAACCAGCTGAATCATGCTTATGCAACGAAGAAAGCTGTCTGCGCATCACTCTCTGCCCATCACTCACCTGTATGTACTCCAGCTTCTGAGGCCCTCCCTACTTCAGGATTAAGCAGCAACCCTTCCCCACTCCCTAGCCCTACCCCTTCTAACCCTTCATTCCCCCTCCCCTCATTCTCCTCATCTGCTTACCCTCAGCAAAGACATCTGCAGTTCATACCATCCTTTCTGGGGACTTAGTCATAGGGCCCTGCAGAGAGCTCCAGCAGTTGTCCTGGTCGTGCTTGCCCACCCATAGCCCCCAGGACGCTTCCTCAGCATCCTTAACAGAGATGGCGGGTTTAAGACAACAGCAAGCCTCTCTTACTCCCACAGAAAGATAGAGAAGCATGGGAGTATGGCACTGGAGCATGGTTTGTGTAGGACATGCATGCCACTCCATGCAACTGCTGGGCACTGCTGGCATGGTGTAGTGGGTTGACATCCCCTCAGTGTCATACAGGCTGGGACACAGGCTGGCTCTGCCACTCTCTGACCTCAAACCTGTTTCTCGGTCTGTCTGTGAAGGCATGAATCCAGAATCCACACAACGTGGCTTCTGCCTTTTTCCCTTTGTTAGAAACAAGTCAATATATCTAGCCTGTGCTCATGGGAGGAAATGAGACTCCAAGGGCCCTAAAGGAGGGGTTTCAAAGCTTTTCAGCTGCCATCACCTGTGTATCAGCCCCGTCCTTGACACTTTCCCATGTACAGAGCGAACTCACCGAGCTGGGCACTGTGAAGGGAACCATAATCCCATACTTAGGAGGCAAAAACAGGAAGATTCCCAGTTCAAGGTCAGCCTGGGAAACCTTAGCTCAGGGAATAAACATTCACTTCGCTAGGGCCCATTCAAGGGCAGGAAGTGTCGCAGCCGCAAGCCAGAGCTGCTTTCCACAAAGGTTAACATCCAGTTGTTCAAAAGACAGGACCAAGAGCAAGAGCCAAATCTGCCCCACATGCACCCTGACATCTTGGTCATTCCTTCAAGTGTAGCCTCTTGGGGCAGGTATGCTAGTGTGGGGACAGACTTAGGACTTAGCACTTTGCTGTTCAAAGCAAATGGTGAAGGAGACAGTGAGGCCCAGACTCTCAGTTCTGCTCTTTGAGCTCTTCTCTCTGTCACCCTTCAGGAAGAGCAGCCCACGTTTGCATCTGTGACAATTCCAGTTAAGTCTGGAGAGCCAGGGGCATCTGTGTTTGGCACTCTTACTCTCTTGCTAACCCTGTGCATCCTTGCTGGCCTTCTCTCCAGTATGTGTTCTAAAAACGTGTGTGTGTTTTATGAGCCTCATTGTGGCAGCTGATCTCTGTTGTCCACTTTATGGGACTTCGGATCTCCCTGGAAACAAACCTCTGGGCACAACTGTGAAGGAGTTTCTAGATTCACGTTATATGAAGACAACCCCTCTCCCATTCAATGTGGGTGGGTGGCGCCCTGCGATGGACTGAGGTTCAGGACTGCATAAAAAGGAGAGAGCCAGCTGAACACAGAATTCCTCCCCTCCACTTCCTGACTGCAGATGCGATGTGCAGCAGCCTCACGCTCCCACCACCATTCCTTTGCCTCCACCACGGACCATACCCTCAAACCATGAGCACTAAGAACCTCTTCCCCCTTACGTTGCTTTTGTTGGGCATTTTTGTAAATGAGGAAAGTAGCATAGAGGCCCCCATCACTACAGAAAACTGCTTATGCCCCCACTTTTGCTCAGTGCCTCTAATAGAACGGATCCCCTCAGATGTCCCTAAATCTTGTTTTGACAGCTTATAGGCTGACCTTTGGGGGACTCCATCAACCGCCCTTCTGCCATCTCTATTCCAACTGCAGAATACAGAACACACCAAATTCTGACATTTAATCATGCTACCTACAGATTTTGTCCCTTTACATGCAAGCATGCCACTCAGAGCTGGGAAATTGCCAGTAGGAAAGGGTCATCACATCCTCCTGGGGGTGGCATAAAATGGATAACATTGAAACTGGAGGATCATAAAGGAAAGTTAGAGCCCCCCCAGGGGCTGCAGTTAGGGACAGCTTCTCTGAAGATGTGGTGTATTAATAATGGGCGCACCCTAACTCATGGGGACAGCAAACAGCACGCAGAAGTCCGTGAGTCCTGGAGGACATTTTGAGCAACAATTATGTGCCTTGACAAGGAAGCAGGAAAGGCAACTGTTGCATTTCCTGACCTCAGAGAGCTTACAGACTGGTGGGAGAGCAGATACACAGAGGACAGGGGTACGGTAGGTAGTTCTCCATGACCAGTAACTGAGAGTGGCGGGCCCGGAGGAGCCCAGGAGGCTCCTTAGGTTGTGTGGAAGGGCACAGCATGTTTGGGCTGAGCGACCCAGAGCCTGACATTAGCTGGCTAGTAAGAGACAGAGGTGCCTGCTATCTCAATCCAAGGGTCTGCTCAAGACAGAGCCAGTGCAAAGGTTGTGGTTAGAGCTAGCCTGGTGTACTGAAGAGGGGGGCAGAGCTTGGGTAGGAAGGAGCCTCAGAGGTGATTTGAGTGGCAGGGCAGGTAATGGGGTAGTGGGGGGCATCCTTGGAAAAGAGCCTGCAGGACAGAGCTTTGGTCAGGAAGTGATGGACATGTTACTGGACCCTGTATTGTCTTCTGACTTACCTCAGGCAGGACAATGACCCTGCCCAGGGAGGGGATCTGAGGCACTTAGAGAAGGTGGAAGGGCCAGAGGAGAACTTCTGAGAAGAAAACCAGAGGCTGTGAAAAGGTGGGAAGGGCATGGGATTCAGAACCTCAGGTCCACCAGGACACAACCCCAGATCCACAGCAGATGGGTGACCTTGAATGTCTTAGTCAACAGCATAGGAGTGCTCCTTGCTTATCACTCTTGGGTGAAGGAAATGACCCAGGTAGTACAAAGCCTTTTAACTTGCTAAGAATGCTTTGCGGGTGCCCTGCGCCACCATGAATGCAGGGACTAGGCCACGCAGCTAGGGCTAGTGCTTCACCTCCCCCCTACCCCACCCCACCCCCGCACTTTCCATAGGTCCCACCTCCAGCAGATTAGACCCCCCCCCCGCAGTCTCCCGCCCCTCCCCCCTCTCGCCTCCTCACTCTTGGGTCTATGCCATCTCCAGTCTCGGGACTGAGGCTCACTGAAGTCCCAGCGCGGTCTGGTCTGGTGAATCAGCAGCTGGCTCTGGACCGTGAGTGATCAGCTAGGCTCCGGACATGCTAGGCATGGAACTCAACCCGGAATGGGGGGCGGGGAGGCGGGGAGGCGGGGAGGTCTCCATCCTAGCTAGGATTACTCAGTCTTTTGAGGACGCGCCTGTGGCTGCACAGTAGACGTTGGTTGCCCATTTTGCAGAAGGGAAAGCCGGGGCCCTCTGGGGAGCAAAGTGACTGCAAACGGATGGCCTGTGCTTGGTTCTGCTAGCCCACTTCCCAAATCCCTCACCCCATTCTAGAGACTGGGGAAGGATCCCCTGATTGGTCATATCTGGGGGCCTGGCCGGAGAGCCTCCTGTGATTGGAGAGATCTAGTCTGGGCGGCCCCGAGGGTTCTCCTCTCTTCCCGGAGAAGGGACACTGACCCCAACCTTCTTTGCATAAGACCAAAGCTTGTGCACCAGTCTGAGAGCTCACTGCCCCTGTACTGACTGCTGACAGCTGACTGACTCTCGCAGCTAGCAGGTACTTCTGGGTGGCTAGCCCAGGGTTCTGGGCCGGTGACACTGTTTTCCCTACTCCCCGTCTTTGACCTTGAGTAAGTTTCTTTTTCTTTTGTTTTTGAGAGAGGCCCCAGAGCCTCTCTGCTACAGGCAGACGCTGAACCTTAGAACTATAGCTCCTGCCCTGGGAACTATAAATAGTCCCTAGTCCTTTTTTTCCCCCTTGAGGGAGGGGTTTTCCCTGAGTAGCCTCGGCTGTCCTGGAACAAGCTCTGTAGACCATGCTGGCCTCAAACTCAGAAATTCATCTGTTGGGTCTCTGGAGTGCTGGAATTAAAGGCGTCCGCCACCACAACAGGCTCACGTCCTGGGAATTTTCTTAAAGTGCAGCTGAATCTTGGCTTCTGGTCTGTACATGTGGAGGTGTGGGGGTTAACAGTGCGTCTCTCCTGAGATTCCTGTAGAATTCTGGTCCTAGGCAGCTGGTGGTGAGTGTTGACACTGTCCTGTCTAGGTAAGTTCTCTGTGCTCAGGAGACAGCACAGTCATATTTTACAGAGGCATTTGAGAGGCAGGAAAGGTGACAATTCACTTAGGACTTGCAGGCTTGAGAGCTGTGTTGCTCTATTTTACCCTGTAGCCACACCCAGGATCATGGAAGTGTCTGATCTTGACCGCCTGAGGGAAGTATCCATCCCCCACCTGGAGCCAGGAGTGGGTCAGCCTTGAGCAATTATGGAAAGGGGTCCCTTGTACCCTAGCACAATGCCTGGCCATGGGTGAACCCTGACCAGCCCCAGGTCTGCTCCCAGCCTGGGACTACAGCAGGCTATAGACAGAGGGCTGCTGCTGCTGTTCTGCTGTCCTGACCCAGGGGCTGGAAGAGGGGACTGCAGAGAGGAGAGGAGCGCTCTGAGTCCCTAAAGGTCTGAGGCTACAGCAGCCCCTGGGTGTGCCCCATGACAAGAGGACAGGGCTGGGAGTCTGCACCCCATAGCCTTGGGGCTCAGTAGACTCTCCAGACCCTCATCTGCTATCTGTGTGGCTGAAGGCAAGCTTTAAGTGACAGTCCTCACTCTATGTTCCTTCTTGTCCCTGAACTGAGATAATGACCAATCTGCAGCTATCCTGACTGCCTCTCTGCAGCCAAAAGGGGGGTTTTGTTTAGTTTTTGTTTACTTGTGTTTTTCACCTATGGTATGGTCTATGTGTGTCTGTGGTACGGTGTGTGTCTGTCTATCTGTCTGTCTGTGGCATAGTGTATGTGTGTATATGTGTGTGTATGTGTGTGTCTGTCACAGGGGAGGGAGGCCGGTGAGGTAGCACAGATCTGAAATCTCAGCACTCAAGGGGCTGAGGAGGGAGGATGGAAATGTCAAGGGCAGCCTGGGCTTTGCACTGAAACTCCCTTGAAAGAAGGCAACAAATACACAGAGCACACACGCACCATACTGCAGACACACAGACACACACACAGACACACACACCATACCACAGACACACACACACACACACACCATACCATAGACACACACACACACACACACACACACACCACATTACTGCTTTGGGAAATTACAGTGAGCTGTTATCTGCTGGAACATGTTGGCTTACACATCCCCAGCCAGCAACAGTTTGCTACATCCTGATGGCCTACAAACTGCAGTCCACCACCATGTAAACCCACCTGTTGTCCTCTGGTCCTCCTATAGGTTATAAGGGAGATGCTAAGTCAGAGAATTCGTACCCACTTACTGTTTCCCAAACCTCGACAACACTGGGTATTGTATTATTTTCAGTACCTGTCAGTCTTACAGGGGGAGTATGGGAGTGTTTGACACTGCTTTGTTCTAATTGGCTGTGATTCGCACATGATTTTGTCTGTGGGCTGTAAGTTTTTCCTCTTAGTAAGTTGCTTTATATGTGAAATTGCGCCGTGCTCCCACGGTTAGAGGCAGGCTTGGAAAGCCTACTGTTCACCAGCGTTTTCTAACATAGTTCTCCTTCTCTCTCTCCCTCTTCTCCCTCCCCTTCTCCTCCTCCTCTCCCTTCTCCTCTGTCTCCTCCATTTTTGAAACAGGGCTTCATGTAGCCCAGGCTGGCCCTAAACCCTCTATGTAGCTGAGGATGATCTTGACCTACAATCCTCCTGCATCCACTCCTGAGAACTGTGCTAATATCCTGCACCAGTACACTTGGTTTCTGTGGAGCCAGGGATGAAACTTCATGCTTGCTAGACTGGTGGTCCATCCGCTGAGCCGTATTCCCACTTTACTATATTTTCTTCTTGTCTTTGGTGTAAAAATATTTACTTTTAACCCAGTTGAACTTTTTTGAGCAAGATGTAGGCCAGAGAGCTCTATTTGTTTCTTTAAATTAATAATCAACCCTCAGGATTTGTTTTAAGTTTATGGAAAAACATGAGAGCAGAATTGGATTCCCATATGCTCACTCTGCCCGTTCCTTCTCTTGTTAAACATTCACCGCGCTGTACGAGCCAACGCCAGTGCACTGTGCTGACCTCAAATCCATGCTCTGCAGTGGGCTGTGCACGAGTTTGGGCGGTGTGTAAGGACATGTATCCATCCTTGTAGTCTTAAATCCCACCACTCTCCCCTCTGCCCTGGAAACCACTGACCTTTGCACTATCTCTGGTTCTCTGGGGTGGCTTTTCAGAGTTCTGTGCAGTTGTGATCATGGTGGACAGCACCTCTGCAGATAGCTTCTCTTGCTCCACAGTTTGTGTTTAGGCGTCTGGAGTGTCTTTTCACACTTCCTAGCATGTCTCCTCTCCATCTGGCTTATGCCATTATCAGAACCCCAGCACCACTGGCTTTGTTTTGTTTGTCCATTCACTCACTAACCAGTGTCATAGTTGCTTCCAGGATTGGTTGGTTCTAAGTAATGCTGCTGTCAGTGTTTGCGTGTGGGACTTTATATGGACATTAGTTTTCTGTCCATTTGAAGAAATGTCAATGAGAGCGTGCCCTAGTTAGGGTTTGCATTGCTGTGATGAAACACCATGGCCAATAGCAACTTGGGAAGGAAAAGGTTTGATTGGCTTATGCTTCGTCATCACTGTTCATCATCAACAGAAGTCAGGAACTCAACCATGGCAGGAGCCTGGAGGCAGGAGCTGATGCAGAGGTCATAGAGGGGTGCTGCTTACTGGCTTGCTCCCCATGGCTTTCTCAGCCTGCTTTCTTAAAGAACCCAGAACCACCAGCACAGGACCCCACCCACAATGAGCTGGGCCCTCCCATGCCAGTCATTAATTAAGGAAATGCCCCATAGGCTTGTCTACACCCTGCTCTGACGGAGGTGTTTTCTCAGTTGAAGTTCCCTACTCTCCTGTGCTCTAGCTGTGTCAAGTTGACATAAAAGCATCCGGTACGGAGTGGGTTCTAGAACCCATAGTTAAAGTGAGCTGTGTCTTAGAACAAGAATGTTTTTGGGAACTGAGGAGGTGGTTTACTGGGGAAGAGTGCTTGCTGCTCTCACAGAGGACCTGCATTCTGTTCCTGCACCCAAGCCAGGCAGCTTACAACCTCCCATGGCTCTAGCCCCAGGGGAGCTGGTACCACCTTCTGGCTTCCACAGGCTCTGCAGTTTGAATTGAGTTTTCTGACTGAGTTTTGATTCTCATTTTATTTTCTTGGTAGAGTCCTTTAAAAGTAGAAATATTTAACCAAATGAAGGAGGACTTAACTCTCCTTTTCATGAGCCCTCTGGTTCTGTGCTTTGAAAGTTATTGATAGATGCAAGGCTGTCTGGGTCTCTCTTATTATCTTTGAGCGGCTTATAACCTCAGGTCTGTGAGTCATTTGGACTTGGTTTTTGTGGAGGTTGTACAATGTTTGAGCCAGCATGGCCTCCTGTGACTCAAACACTGACCCCTGAGTTCACATGCCCACAGGCTAGTGAGATGGTGGTGGAAGCAGGCATGGGGTTGGGTCTGAAAGGCAGATGTGTGAGGTCGGCCAAGGCTGACAGGCATCTCTGCTCTGCTGAAAGAGCCCGGGTGAGCACCAGGCATTTCTGGGTGCGCACACAGCAGCATGCTGTGTGTGTGGGAATTCGTGAGGCCGCCTCACACCTGTGGGTTCTGTGCCTCTGAGTGTGTGGGGTATGTGCCGCTTCAGTCTTTTCCCTAAACCATGCATATGTGGTAAGTGGACAAGTTAAGGAAAGACCAGCAAGAACCTCGGGATTTACAGGAAGGCACTGAACGGAGCAGCCATTCACACTGACTTCTCTTCATTCCAACTGTCACTCTCTTCAACCTTGCCCATTAGCTCCCCCTCCCAACCCAGTCACCCTGTGATTTGGAGGCTGATGTCAAGAAAAGCTCTTTTTTGTGGCTTTTATGGCTTCTGGGCCTGGTGCAATAAGCCTGGTGTAGCCTCAAGAGAAGTGTGGTGGTTTTCGCATTAACAGCAAGGAACAGAGGCTTAAAGTGGCATGACCAAGGTCACAGACTGGTCAGTTCCAGGGATGTTCTAAAGTGTCTCTGAGGACTTGCACCAGGTTTATGACAATTTTCAGGGATTAGTAAAGGGAGCCCCCTAAAGCTACAGTCACTGTCTGATCTAACAGCTGTCATCAGTCTTCACATTCACAGATGTCAGGGTTACCCCTGTCCCCTTGCACAGTGGCAGTCTCCCCAAGCAGCCTGCTGTTTGTGGAGCCCCAGGGATGACCAATGCAGGAGAAAGCATCCATTGGATCCTGGATGGTTTCCCCTGAAACCTGAGAGTCCTTTCTAACCCTCCGGCTGCTCCTTCAACAGGTGTTCCAACCCTCTGTTGCCATGAAGATTGCAGTAATCGGGCAGAGCCTGTTTGGCCAGGAGGTTTACTGCCAGCTGAGGAAGGAAGGCCATGAGGTGGTGGGTGTGTTCACCATCCCAGACAAGGATGGGAAAGCAGATCCCTTGGGTGAGTGAGCAGCTCAGGCGCAGGGAGGAGGGTGGAAGGAAACCCACCTGCTGGGGCAGAGGCAGTACAGTGGGCTGGTGGGTAACGTCCGGGTCTCATGGCAAAGCCCTTGCTAGAGGACAAGGGCTCCCTCCGTCCTGAATCCACCTTGATGCCTACTGGCTGCGGCACTGTTCTGGAATAAAGTGACTATGGGGTGGGATCTGTAATCTGGCCAATGGCCATAGAGAAGCCTGGTTTGTTCCACGTACCTCTCTTAACTTCTCTGACCCAAGCATCTGAGCTCTGAAGGGCTCCTGGGGGTGGTTCCTGGGCTTGTTATTCCCCAAGGTGGACATGCTTCATGTCACCATCTCTAGGGCTCTGTTAGCCCTGAGTGCTCAGTCCACCCAAGGGTTCCTGGCATAGCAGAGTGGGTGGAGCTGAGAGGTTTCCCTTTCAGCCTCTTCTGTGTGTTCCTACCTCACTGGGGAGGAGCCACTTGAGAATCACACCTGGACCCTTTCCTGGGAACTGGAGAACATCACCCAGGATGCTGGGGCTTCCATATGACAAACCGACCCTTCTCAGGCCTGATGGAGAAAGACTGTAGGGCACAGGCTAAGGAGGAGAGATTGAGAGTAGGAAGGTGGCTTTGTGGAACCAGCCAGGGCAGAGCAAGCAGCCACAGTCTGACCGCTGGACTCTGATGATGCCTGCCAAGTGTCAGCCCTGCACCTGACAGCAGCATGATATACATGACCCCACTGTCTGAGTCTGAGTTCTACAAACAGATACAAACAGTGACCAGACAATTTCTGCTCCCAGCACCAGCCCAGGCTCAGTTGGGACCACTGCATGGCCTTGACCTTGGATGGCCTGCAGTAGTGTCTCACTGGCCACAGTGAGGCTGCTTTGGAAGTGTAGTCTGACCTAGTCTCATCGCAGCTGGTCACACTGTAAAGCATAAATTTGTCCTGGTCTTCAGCTGGCTTCCTCTTTTCCCCTGTTTTATTTACCCTGGTACCTCAGTAGATGGGGTGTCGTTACCCACATCCCAGGGAGTCTCCTCTTTTCAGTGAGCACCTTGGCAATACCCTCCTACTGATCCCAAACCTGACATTGATGATGTAGATTAGCCCTCACATCAGGTCATGGTGGCAGAGATGAGGACAGAGAGGAGGGTCAGGCCAGCCAAGGGTGGACAAGGAGTGCTCTCAAGAGAGTCGCTAAGGGCGTTGTTCATAGGCACTGGAGAACGGTTGGCTAAAGAGAGCCCCTTCTGGCCAGGGTTGTGCCTTGCAGAGGCAGCTGCTACCACCAATCTGAGGATAAGAGGGGACGGTGGTGTAGGAAGTGGCCTGTAAGGAGGCAGGAGGAGCCCGGCAGGCTGGGACCGGGCCTCCAGGCTGCAGGTGTGAGGAACAGAGTGTGGACGTCTGGCCAGGTCTGCAGACTGGGAACAGGGATTGAGCAGCTTCTCTGGGAAGGAGCTCTTGTGGCTGAGGTGAGGCATCCGGCCAGGGTGGTGGACAGGATCCGCACCAGAGGATCAAAGCCTTTCCTCACCCTTCTTGTCCTCCTCCCTCTGGCCTCTTCTCCTCTGGTACAGCTGACACCCAGAGGGTGGAGAGGTGGGGAAAGGGGAGAAAGGGGAAGTAGAGATGTGGGGGAGAGGAGGAAGACATAATGTTGGGTGTGGATAGGCCTCTGGAAAGGACTGTACGGGGAGCGGCTATGGGGAACCTGTGAGATCTGAGCAAGGGAGGCATTCGGAGGCCTTAGTGCTCTCAGCAGACAGCATCCAGGCAGGAGAGTCTCTGCCCAGTCGTGCCCCCCCCCCCCCGTGGCTAGCTCCACCCATATCCTAGCAGAACTTTGCTGGATAGTGGGAACTGGAAAGGGCACCAAGAATGAGCCCACAGCCACTTCTCTGGGTAGAGACAGCTGACAGTGTGTGGGTAAGACAGAGAGGAAGATTGCTCACTTGCTCTCTCAACAGGCCTGGAGGCTGAGAAAGATGGCGTGCCCGTGTTCAAGTTTCCCCGGTGGCGGGCTCGAGGACAGGCTCTGCCCGAGGTGGTGGCCAAATACCAGGCTCTGGGTGCAGAGCTCAACGTGCTTCCCTTCTGCAGCCAGTTCATACCCATGGAGATCATCAATGCCCCCCGGCATGGCTCCATCATCTACCATCCATCTCTGCTACCCAGGCACCGAGGGGCTTCAGCCATCAACTGGTAAGATGGGCTCTACCTCCAATTTGCCTGGCATGTCACCCTCCCTCAGCCTGAAATATCTCTCTGGGCCAGTCAAGTGCATTGTGCTGACGCTTACCCTTCACTGCCGTGTGTCTCCCTGAACCACAGCAGAGGAATGTTAAGACAGCATGCTTGCCAGGTGGTGGTGCACACTTTTAATCCCAGCACTCAGGAGGCAGAAGCCAAAGGATCTCTGAGTTTGAGGATAGCCTGGTCTACAGAGTGAGTTCCAGGATGGCAAGGAATATATGCTGTCTCAAAAAATAAAAACAAACAAAACCCCAAAACAAACAAACTCACAGGCTTTGTAACAGCAAGAATAAGAGCTTTGCTGGTCTTGAACCTGCAGCAGGACACAGGGTGCAAGGGGCTGTACTAGGATGTCGTGGGGCTGCAGAGGGCAGGCTTTCTGTCTACTCATCCGGCCTGTCTTAGGGGCTGTTACCTAAGGCAGCATGCCTTTGGCATGTAACTGGCATGGTTGGCGATCATAAACACAGTTTCTTTTCTTCCCTTTCTATAGGAGCAGGTGTCAGCCCTCCTACAGGAGGAGGTAGCCCCCCCCCCCCCAGGGAGTGGCAGGGGCCAGGGGACAGCTCCCAGGATGTCCTCTGTGACACTTTTCTATCAGACTGACATTTTCCTCCTATCCTCCAGGACCCTCATTCATGGAGATAAGAAAGGAGGCTTCACCATCTTCTGGGCTGATGACGGTCTGGACACTGGTGACCTTCTGCTGCAGAAGGAATGTGAGGTGCTTCCAGATGACACTGTGAGCACGCTGTACAACCGTTTCCTCTTCCCAGAGGGCATCAAAGGGATGGTAAGTCTGAAGGCTGGCCACACCTGCCCTCCCATCACATACCTGCCCTGACAGTCTCTCTATTCTTGACTCCGGTGCTCTCCCTGATCCCCACTGCTTCAGCACACGTGAAAGAGGGATACTTACTCTTTAGGGTCTCAAAGGGATGGGATGATGAACATGACAACTGTGGGCAGAGTGGGCAGAGCCAACTCAAGAGGAAGTTAGCTGAAAAGGACATTTTGGTTGGAGTCCTTGACTAGACAAGTCTAGACACAGGGTGGGGCAGGTGTGGTTGAACCCAAAAGCCTCTGTGTCTTTGGGTTCTCACATCTCAATTTGGCCCTTTTTCTGTTAGCTCATTTTATCCTCAGGTCAGGTGTCCTACATGGGATGAAAGTTCCTTGATTCCTATGTCTAAGCTTTAGTTTCCTAGTCCATGGGGTGACAAACCCCATTTCTCCAAGATACATGGATGAAAGATCAAGGAAGACTCTGATTGGACATCCTGGGGTCATGTGGTTATACTAACTCAGTTGCTGGCCAGAGCAATAGGAATACTTCGATTTGTGGGGGATTCTGCAAACATCACAGCCTGTATGTAGAGTGTCGGTCCAGGACAGGCAAGAAGGAAATTTGATTCAGTATGACTCAGTAACCAGTGTTGGTTCACACTTCATGTTTATTTTAGGCACATTTAAGCACAGCACAATTTGGTGAAAAAATATTTCCTGGTGATAATTAACTCAATCCTGTGTGCACAATAAAGCTTAAGGCAAGATTACAGCAAAACCCTACTTTGTAAAGTATGTGTGACACCTTCCATAAAGATGGGTTCTGTAGATTTGACTGAGGGAAAATCAAGTTCATGATAAGGGTCTGGAGAAGGATGTGGTGTGGTCTCAGCCACATAGATAGCACAGCACAAATGTCACCAGGCCATTAACCACATCCTTCCCCAGCCTTCTGGGCAGACAACCGGTTCATTACACTTCGCTCCATTTGAAGAGACAACCCTGCATGGTTTTTGCTTGTTTGGTTGGTTGGTTGGTTATTGTTTTTTAGAGGGTTTTTTAGAGGTTATTGTTGTTTTTCTGTGTAGCTCTGGCTATCCTGGAACTGGCTCTATAGAGCACACTGGCCTCAAACTCAAGAGATCCACTTGTTCCTGCCCCCTGAGTGCTGGGATCAAAGGTGTGAGCCTAACTCCAGGCTAACCTGCTTGTTTAACATTCCTGATTGCCCCAGTCCTTATCTGTGAACACAAGGACCCCTGCTTCCTACACTGACTGGCTGCCTTGGTGACATACATCCTGCTGTGATCAACTGGGGAGGAGAGCCACTCGATTGCAGTGGTGTCCCAGACTCTCCACATGGAGAGCTGTGGAAAGCCAAGGAAAGACATGAATGCCTTGTAGACCAGTGGCCCCGGGAGGTCTTACTGATCCTGTGTATGTGCAAGCTGCAGTTGTTTCTGGAGGGCAGGCTAGTGAGAGAGGACCAAAACCCTTGAAAATCAGGTCAGAAAGTTTCCAGACAAAGAGCCTTGTCACATGGCAGGGAGCAAGGTGTCAGCCTCCAGACCACTACAAGCCCTGGGCTTTCTGCCCCTTACCTCAGTCCATTTTAACAGCAGTGAGCAAAGCTGCCTTGTTGGATACTTAGCCTGAGACAAGAGGACTTCACATTCCACAGCAAATGGCTCAGGTGGCCATTAGAGATGGAGTGTCCATGGCAACCACTGGTCATATGTGTCTATTTAAATTAATTATAATTAATTTCTATCTTAGGGTTTTACTGCTATGAACAGACATCATGACCAAGGCAACTCTTATAAGGACAACATTTAATTGGGGCTGGCTTACAGGTTCAGAGGTTCAGTCCATTATCATCAAGGCGGGAACATGGCAACATCCAGGCAGGCATGGTGCAGGCAGAGCTGAGAGTTCTACATCTTCATCTGAAGGCTGCTAGCAGAATAACTACTTCCAGGAAGCTAGGATGATGGTCTTAAAGCCACAGTGACACACCTACTCCAACAGGGCCACACTTTCTAATCGTGCCACTCTCTGGGCCAAGCATATTCAAACCATAACAACTTCCATTTAGGAATTTGGATTGGGATATAGCTCTGTAGTATAGTGATTATTTTGTATGGGGGAGGCCACACACACACGGGGCTCAGTGGTTAAGAGCACTGGTTGCTCTTCCAGAGGTCCTGAGTCCAATTCCCAGATGGTGGCTGACAACCATCTGTAATGGGATCTGATGTCCTCCTCTGGTCCCCGAAGGTAGGGACAATGTACTCATACATGAAACAAACAAATAAATAAATCTTAAAAAAAAAAAAAAAAGAAAAGAAAAACATTATCACACACACACACACACACACACACACACACACACACACATATTCCAACAGGCAGCCCTCCCTGCACTACAGTTCTGATACCCTATTCCTTTCTTTAATTTTTTCTATTTGTTTATTTTACATGTGTAGTGTTTGCCTGCATGTATATATGTGCACCGTGAATGTTAGAAGAGGGCAGCAGAGCCCATGCAAGTAGAGTTACAGGAGGTTGTGAGCTGTCACGTGAGTGCTGGGAGTGGAACCCAGGTCTTCTCGCAAGAACAACCAGTGCCCTTAACTGCTGAGCCCTTAACTGGGGAGCCTTAACTCCCCAGGCCCATGGCACTCTATTTCTTGTCAACAATAGCTCTTTGGGGTCCTCCCTCAGGGTGGGTTACAGCCTCCTTTTCACCCCTTGATTCAGACCCCAGAGAAGTTACTTTACTACAGATACCCAAGCCCATATCAGGGCTCTAGAGCTATTCTCCTTCAGGAAAGTTCCAGACAGCAACCCATAGGCGTGTGTGTCTGCTATCCCCGGTGGGGTCTGGCAGTTTCCTCCCCTAGAGATCTAGAAAGTCTATATAATCTAAGGCCATGATGTGTTGCTGACGGTCTGGGTACCATTGCACTCTCCCCAAATCCTGTCACCCATATACCCTGTGTCCATGCTGCAGGCTTTCAGGTGCCTGCAGGGTGAGGACCAGGGCTGGATGTGGGCGGGATGCTGATGCCAGGGAAGCTGACTGTAGAGTCTCCTTGCAGGTTCAGGCTGTGCGACTGATTGCAGAGGGCACAGCTCCCCGCCACCCCCAGCCTGACGAAGGAGCCACCTATGAGGGCATTCAGAAGAAGGAGACAGCCAGGGTGAGTACCAAAGCCAGCTACTCAACATCATCTGCGAATGTCTGGAGTGCAGAAATGGCTTGGGGAAGCAAGGTTCAGCTGACATTAGAGAAACAGCAGTGGAGGGTGAGGTTCCAGCACAGCATCGAAACATGGAAGAACAAGGTCCCTTCAGGCAGCAGGTTCTTCCTGTTTCTCCTTAAGCAGAAGCAAGCATCACTCCAAAGAGGAAGAATAACTAGGGCTATGACATATATTAGCATTGGTGCTGGACTGTCCAACGCATTGAGCCGCAGGATTCTTGGAGCAGCAGTGGGTAGTTGTCCCATGGCTGCCTCTACTTGGGACTGGTTATCTCTGTAAGGAGGTCTGCATGAGCCCTGTATACATGCATATACTGTAGTTAGTGGGCCTCTACAGGATGGGTCAATGCACTCTTCCTAGAGACTCTGAGGCCTCAGCCACCTTGACAACAGTAGAATAGCCTCTTCCCAAAGCCATTCTATAGGCTGTGCAGGAAGAGAACTTGGGTCACAGCCCCAAACCAGGGCTCTGCACTCAGACACACAGCCAGGAGGAAGCCCAGGTCCTACCTGTAAGACTAGGCCTACTGTGCAGCAGTCTTCAGGACTAGGAGAGGCTAGCTAAAGAGACAACATCTTGGATCCTATAGATCAATTGGGACCAGCCAGCAGAGGCCATTCACAACTGGATCCGTGGGAATGACAAGGTGCCGGGTGCCTGGACAGAGGCTTGTGGACAGGTAGGTTCCCACGAGGTTAGTGTTCAGCAGGAGATGCTGCACACCCCACCCTGCAATCTTGAAAACCACCCACTAAGTTTAAAATGCTTGATAAATTCTACAACTCGATTCTACCTCCTTCCAGATGCCCCCTACTCCAGGACTAGGAGACCCTGTACCATTCAGAGCTAAAAGTAAGGTGTCTGCTGCCCCTGGTGGCTCCAGGGTCCTGCTGCAACCCAGGACCCTGCTGAATTTGCTTAGCTTGAGCCATCATCCCTGTGCTCTCAGATGCCATAGGCCCAGCTCTGATTTTGCCCCAGGGGAGAGGCAACTTACTTTGAGCTGGGACTGAGCAGCAGCGGGGCTTACGATTGAGAGATGCAAGTTTTGTGTACCCCTCAAAGTCTGCCTGATGTCCATAGAGCCTGCTGTTTAGTCCCCTGGTGCCCAGCTCACTGTAAACAGACTGTGCAGAGGTCCCTTCACTTTCTGCACTGACACATGACCCTTTGCTATGGCTGGCCCATCTGTAGCAGTGGCCAGCAGCAGCCAAGGGTGTGACTTTGTGGTGTACATTGAGAAGACTTTCCTAGGGGTCTGTGTCCTTGAGGTCTAAGGCTCTGAGTCAGTGCAAAGGTCTCAAGGATGCCCAAGGCTTGAGGTATCCAGGTCCTCAGATCTACTGGTTCTCAAATGTGGCCCAAAGACTGGGTCTAGGTCCTCTTCAGCCTTGTGTGTAGATTACAGCTCTTCCAGGTCTCTCCTGTTCCCCCTGAAGGCTGGTCTCAGGCCCACTCAGCCTTGCACACTCTAGGGTCACACCAGCTCCCATACCACTTGGCCTGCTCAGCCCTGTGGAGCTTCAGCTGGGCTGCAGATAGCAGGGCCTCATCTTATCTATTGTCTCTTGGCTTCTCTCCCTCCATAGAAGCTGACATTTTTCAACTCAACGCTCAACACTTCAGGACTGGTGGCCCAGGGAGAAGCTTTGCCCATCCCGGGAGCCCACCGTCCAGGCATGGTTACCAAAGCGGGACTCATCCTCTTCGGGAATGACGATAAAATGGTAAGGTAACAGCACACTGCTGAGTCACTGACCTGCATCATAGGTCCAAGGTCAGCCACACTGCTGTCCTTGGGCTCAGGCCCTACGGGAAGATCCCAGGTTGCCCTTGAAGAGACAGAGAGAACCAAGAGTCATGGGAGAAGCTACCACCTGACCACAGGCTGTGTGGGGTGGGGCTGCATTTTCTCTGACAGGCTGGATACCCTGTGTGACAGAAATCCTTACCAGTAGCCCTGGCCTAGGATTTAAAAGCATCAAAGCCATACCCTTAAACCCCTAGTCCTCAGTTTTCCTCTCTCTGAATCAGAATGGCATAGAGACTTAGTGCAGGCAGCTGCTGGGCTCTGGTAGTTATTACTGGACTTTCTACATCAGAATAGCGGCTGAATTGAATGGAGTGTACTTAGGCATCAACCACTATTTAAAAACAATGAATAGGCATTCCATTTCATTCTCCAGCCAACCCTATGAGATAATTATAGATATTGTTTGCATATTTCAGAGGAGCCAACCACAATGAAAAGACTTAAAAAGGTTGCTCAAGCTAGTCAGTGGTGGAGCTGGGCTTCAGACCCTAAATTCTGGTTCTGGGGCTGCTGTGGCCCTGAGACTCCACTCTGGGAATTTTTCACAGGTCTGGGGAGAAGCAGGTCTCCAACACTTGGCAATCTTGACTGTGCGAGTGTGGCTTGGGTGGAGTGTGGAGAATCGTGCTGACCGACAGGCTCTCTCTTGCATTTTCATGCTGCATTACGCCTCCAGAGAGGCCATGGCTGTCTAACAGCTGCCGTTTAACGGTGGGTGGGCATTTAGATGGGCGTAACGCATGCGTGTGGACTGATGCTGTCTGTTGTTGAGGTCCCTAGAAATAGCATCCTAGAGGGGAATTCTCTCACAAATGATTATTCAGGAGCACTCTGGAGGGAAAATCCCATGAGGCTGTGATAGCAGAGCAAAGCGGTGAGGTAAGGACTAGGTTTGTCTGATCCAGGTGTCTCTGAGGATCCACTGACTTTGCCTTTGCCCTGCACATGTGCACACAAGCCAGCATCTGCTGTTCTCGTCCTTGGAATAGTGTGGAGCCCTTAGCCTCTCTGGTCACAGGTGCTTTCCCATCAGGTGCAACAAGGAGGAGAGTGTGCAGTAGGCTGTCAGCGGCCAGTTCCTTGCAGCAGCTGGAGGCTGGTGTCAGCATGTGGGAGGGGCAGGTTCCCCAGAGCCCTGGCTGCCTCTTCCCCTGCAGCCATACAAACAACAGAGCACTGAAGCCTTGGGAAACACGACTCAGGGCTGTCTGCTGGGTCTAGCTGGCCTCCTGCTTGCTGACAGTTCTAGAATATCTTCAAAGGCAACTACGTTGGTGCTTATAGACACTGCGTTCAGCCCTGGTTGGGACTCTGGAATATTCTTATATCTACCTCAGATTTGCCAGATTTTGTAACATATTGTATGAGTCACTTGAACCCTGTTTGCTCATACATAATTGTCTAGTAAATGTTGGAAGGTTGAGAGACAAGATAAATGATTTTGGATGAGCTGGCAGCAGGTTGGTATGTCTTCACTGCACACTTTCCACAAGCTCCGCAGAGCTGGAGCCAGGCTCTGCTGGGAGTGCTGTCCACTAGGATGCAGACCATACTTACCTGACTCTCCTTGTATCCTTTCCTCTCTCCACCTGCATCTCAGACAGCCATATGTCCTCCAGATGTTGCCATGGGCTTCTGGGAGCGATCCCATAACTAACAATCCATCGTTGACTCAGTTGACTTTCACAGTACTCCAAGCTTTTTTTTTTTTTTTTTTTTTTTTCTGATGAGAAGCTGTCCTTTTTGTAGAAATAACATCACTATTTAACAAAAGAAAGCACTTGCCTTGTGGTACTCAGTGGTAAGGGCCTGCTTGACATGAGGGAGGCCCTAGGTCACACACACACACACACACACACACACACACACACACACATGCACACTGTACACACAGAATCTAGAAAGCAGGCAGCAAGCACAGTGTGGCAGGTGATGGACAATTAGGATAAAGGATGGACATATATTGTGTGGTTTCTTCCATACGCCTCGGACAGTGTGTCTCAGTTCTGAACGCCCTGTCATCTCCTGTGGCTCCTGCTCTTGTGGCTGTGAGGTTTGGAGGGAAAGTGTGAACTCCATGCTCAGCTGCCCACCCTGCCTTGGTCTCCCTTTTGCAGCTGCTCGTGAAGAATATCCAACTGGAAGATGGCAAGATGATGCCAGCCTCCCAGTTCTTCAAGGGGTCTGCTAGCAGTGCCCTGGAGCTGACAGAGGCAGAACTGGCCACAGCAGAGGCCGTGCGGGTAAGACACACCTTCAGTGGTGCACCAGTTGGGCAGATTGTACACTGCACGTGTGTTTTCTGTGTTCACATTCCCTGGCGTTGGGAATATGCACTGGTCTTAGAGTCAGCGTTGTCTCTGCCCTGTGGTAGCACTTTCTGATGTCCCTGTTCCCTTCTTCCTTTATACCTAGGCCCCTAAGATTTGGGTCAGCAGAATCTAGCTTTTCTAGGGACTCACTCCAAATGGTTAACAAATGAAATTTAGCTTTGGAATAGTTAAAGGAGGTGGGCCTTAACCCCATCACCTGTGATGAGTGTGTGTCTGGAACTGGCCCAGAAAGGGTACTCACTCAGTAACATCCAGGCGGTGACCAGCACAAGCTTCATACACAGGTTCCCTTCCAGCTCCTTCCCTACATGGTCTGTCATTTCCACTCCATCCCTGCTGGGTGAGCACACCAGAGAGGGGAAGGGAGGCAGAACAACCTCAGGCGGGGCAAGTAAGTGCAACAAGAAACAGACTTCTCTAGGAGACTTCAGAGAGCAACTTCTTTTTACTGGGGCGGGATAAAAGCTTTTTAAACCTTTAGGGATGAGTAGGTTGTATGGGGTGTGAATACAGCATTGGTCAGGGCCTCCTTAGCCTCGCTTCAACTATGAGACTTACTCTGGTGTGGGCAAAGGTGGGGGGTGCAGGACTACATGTGCCTGGGACGTGTAGGCCTGAGTCAGGGGAGGGAGTAGTCCAACTTCCTACCGCCCTCAAATATAACTCAACCCCACTCCTGCTCTGGACTGGCTCTCCCCCACAATGGTCTACAGGTAGCTTTCTTCTCTGGTTGTCTAGCCTGAAGCTGGGTAAACAGCCACTTCCCAAGATCTGTTCCTGGCCCCTCCCACTCTGTCTCCCTGTCCTCAGAGTCATGTGTGGTACTGAGCCTTGTTGAACAGATGACACTGAAGAGTTTCAGCTTAGTCATCCATCCAGTCAGTGGCTCAAGGTTAGCTGTTCCTCTACCTGTGATGGCTCTATCCAGATAAACCCATCTGAGAGGCAAGCCTCGTAAGTTGAATCTTCACTGAGTGCATGAGCCTCAGCAGCATCATGTGCAGTAGAGTGTGTTGGTGTGACCATGAGGCTGCCCTGAGGCTGCAGCTTGCCCCACTCCAGGCATCAGGAGTGGATCCCACCATACGAGTATCCTGGAAAAAAACTCCAAATGCAGAATTCCACATGGGCTTTATAGCACATGAAGAATCCATGTGTGTTCCTCACTTAACAAGTACCGCCCTCACACCATGTGAAGAAGAGAGTGGCAAGTCCTCACAAGCTAAGGGACTTGGGGACACTTGCTGAGCTCCTCCTGATTGCCAGGCAGTGGGTGGGAGTGGCTGCTGTCCCAGTGGTACAGACAGAAAAACAGCTTTGGAAGACATTCTGTACA
>CM052700.1:52878431-52903774 GCA_028551405.1 Uromys caudimaculatus
GAAGAAGAAGAAGAAGAAGAAGAAGAAGAAGAAGAAGAAGAAGAAGAAGAAAGAAGCTACAGCAGCAGCAAATTGAGAAGATCTGTAAGAGTACATGAACACTTTAAATCAGCAATTCTCAACCTTCCTAATGCTGTGGCCTTTTAATACAGACCCTCATGTTGTGGTGACCCCCAACCATAAAGTTATTTTCGTTGCTACTTCATAACGGTAATTGTGCTACTGTTATGAATCATAGTATAAATGACCTTGTCTTCTAATGGTCTACAGTGACCTCTGTGAAAGGGTCATGACCCACAGGTTGAGAGCTGCTGCTTTGGAGGGTAAGAGGACAGTTTTTTCCTTCTCTCTTTTTAGGTTTCTTTATTTTGATTTTATGGATAGGCGTGTTCACCTGCATGGAGATCTGTCTACGACATGCATGCAATTTCCACAAAGGCCAGAAGAGGGTGTTGGATACTCTGGAACTGTAGTTACAAACTTGTGAGCTGCCATGTGGGTGTTGGGAACCCAAGCTGTGTCTTCTGTAAGAGCAGCCAGTGCTCTTAACCCCTGAGCCATCTCTCCAGGCCTACGGGGAGAACGTAGCTAATATACGAGAGTAACTGGTTATTTGTTCTAAAAGAAATATATTGGAAAATATAAAGGAGTGGGTGTGGTAGGAATTTTCTGTAGATGAAAGATGGCATCCAATGAATAGAGAGATGCTAGATTTGAGAAACTGAACACAAAGCCGTTCCCACCGAGATGGGGCATATTTCCACAAGGTAAATGGGACAGAACAATCCCACAGAAAAGTAGGGGGGCTAGGAGAAGATTCATAGCCTGCAAGCCCAGTGCCAGCAAACACATCAGAAGGTGATTAAGAGATCAGCAGGCAGGAAAACACAAGTCCAACGAGCACGGAGAGGCTGGAGAGAAGGCTCAGCAGCTAAGAGCACTTGCTGTCCTTGTAGAAGGTCCAGCTTCTGATCCCAGCCCCCATCAGGCAGCTCATGACTGCACGTAATTCCAGCTCCAAGGGGATGCTATGTCTCTCAGCTTCTCGGGCACCGGCACTTACATGAACCACCCACATACCCGCACATGTATACATAATGAAAGATGAATATTTTTAAAAACTAAAAATAATAAGATTTATTTTACTTCCAAACAGGTCACACTTTTGTTGGTGTTTGGTTTGGGGATTTCTTTCTTTTTTTTTTTTTTTTCTTTCTTTTTTTTTTTTTTTTATTTTATGTACTGTCTTGTTACATAGTCTAGATTGACCTCAAACTCAGTTCCAAAGCCTCTGGAGTGCTGTAACTGTATCTATACCATCATGGCTGGCATCCCAGGCCACCTCTGAAAAGATGCTAAGCATCTACTGAATGCCAGGATAGAACACCAAGACAGTGCTGGTGCATGCAGCTATCTGCAGAGCAACAGGGCGCCATGTGTTAATGCTCACTACAACTGTAGACACAGACAGCACATCCATGATATAGATGCTCTCACTGGGACACTGCTCATAGGGACAGGCACACAGGTGTAGGTGCTCATACCGGTGGATGAGTGGCTGAATATGGAACTGCCACCTTCTCTAGTAATCTAGTCTCAGCTGGAGATAGACCAGGTGCCGTAGAAGTGCTCGTGCCACAAGATCTCGAGAGATGACAGTGTTGCATTGCTGACGAAGTAAACAATGGTAGTGAGAATGAGTGTGTGTGCACACATATATCAGGTTTGAGGAACGGTATCCAAAACATGGCAGCTTTTGTCATGATGAGCACTTGGGGCTAATGAAAATTAAAAAACAAAAGCAAAAACTCAGAGCCAAGGTCTTTTTCATCCCAAAAGATCAGGGAGACTCTGTTCAGAATTCCCAGTTCTGACCGCAGAGGGAGATCACCCACCCTGCCTGGAAGTCTGTTATCTATTAGAAAAGCCATCTGATGGATGGGCTGGAGAGATGGCTCAGTGGTAAAGAGCACTGACTGCTCTTCCAGAGGTCCTGAGTTCAATTCCCAGCAGCCACATGGTGGCTCACAACCATCTGGGACCCGATGTCCTCTTCTGGTGTGTCTGACAGCCACAGTGTACTCATATAAGAGAGAGAGAGAGAGAGAGAGAGAGAGAGAGAGAGAGAGAGAGAGAGAGAAAGAGAAGCCATCTGAGAAATGGGACACCTCTGCACAGTCTTCTGTCACTAGTGACGTCACATCACTAGATGTCGTTTGTCCCTGGGCTCAGGTGCACCCTAACGTCTGGCTTCAGGATAGCTTATTCCCCTAGTAATTCTATATGGCTCCCCCAAAGTCATCCTCACCCCTGTTCCTCTCCTCCATAAACAACAGGGATGTTTGCTTCTGAAGTATGCCCCACTGAACATGAGAATAATTTTATGGCTGCCTTTGTGCATATTATAAACTGGTGCGTTTTTCTCAAGTTAATCTATTTTAGGCACCTTATTCAGCTAAACTTCAGGATACGTGTGAAATTTTCCTTTGCCCAACAGCGCACCTGTGTGTGAACCCATGTGTGCATCTGTGGGTATGTCTACACTGCCCTTAGTTAGTAGAGAATGAACAGAAATGGTCATTTGTCCTCATAGGTTTTTTTTAGTTGTTGTTTTTTTGTTTTGTTTTGTTTTGTTTTTTCGAGACAGGGTTTCTCTGTGTAGCCCTGGCTGTCCTGGAACTCACTCTGTAGACCAGGCTGGCCTCGAACTCAGAAATCCGCCTGCCTCTGCCTCCCAAGTGCTGGGATTAAAGGCATGTGCCGCCACTGCCCGGCTCCTCATAGGTTTTTAACAACTGCAATATGGACCCAAATAGGAAAGGGTGAGGAGTCAGCAACAATTTTTTTTATTGTTGTTGTTTGGGTTGTTGTATGTTCACAGCGATTCATGTGTAAAACATTGTATAAGGCGAGCACACTTCGTTGTTGCCAGTCTTCCCGGAGAAGCCTAGAGGACAGAGCTGGATGAAAGGGGCTCTGGTGACGGGTGTGCGAAGTCTGGTTCCTTACTTCAGGATCTGGAATGCTTTACATCCTGTACAAATCCTTTCTGCTCAGTGCCCCTCCTCACTCACCACAGCAATGAGCCCAGAAGGATGCGCAGACTCACCCAGCTATGGTGAAGGAGACTTCTCTCTTTGTTTTCTTTCTTTTAAATGCAACCAAGTGGGAAAAAACAAACAAACAAACAAAGAAAAAAACCAACTCAACAACTTCTGAAAGTTCTAACTCACTTTATAGGCTCTGGAGAGATGGATCATTAATTAGGAGCACTGGCCACTTTTCCAGAGGACGAGGGTTTGTTTCCAAGGACCCACATCACAGTTCATAACCATCCTCACTTAACTCCAGTCCCTGGATATCTGATGCCCTTTTTTGGCCTCTGCAGGCACTGCACACATACATACATGCATGCAGGTAAAACACTCATACACATAAAATAAAAAAGCAAACATTTAAAATTTACATATAATTTTAAACATGCAATATAAATTAAGTTTGTATTTAGTGCATCTTGAGAAATTGATCTAGACATGTGTTTTCTGATCCCGTTTTCCTGTCTGGCTGCATTTTCGTCCAGTGCTTACACCTGAGCAGCTCCAGGTGAATCACCAACCTCTCAGAGTGAGGCTCTCCCCTCCTGTCTCCAGCAGAACAATTTACTGTACTGAATCAATGAGAGATCTCCTTAGAGATTTTGGAACTTAAACCCTTTATGGTCACCTGCTCAGGGAATGCTGAGGAGGAGGAGCTTGCAGATATGGAAAGAAAGATACTGTGTTGGTGAGAAAGAAAACAAACGAAAAACACTGGATGCTTAGTGGTAGGTACATGCAGAGATATTTTCGGTTTTTGCTTATTTCTACAACTGTTTTTTAGTATTATTGTTTTTTTTGTTGTTGTTATTGTTTTTTATTGCTTATTTTTTCTTGTCTTTTATTGGATATTTTCTTTATTTACATTTCAAATGTTATCCCCTTTCCAGGTTTCCCCTCTGGAAACCTCCTATCCCACCCATCTCTCCCTGCTTCCATGAGGGTGCTCCCCCCACTGTACTGGCTGGTTTTGTGTCAACTTGACACAAGCTGGAGTTATCATAGAGAAAGGAGCTTCAGTTGAGAAAATGCCTCCATGAGATCCAGCTGTAAGGCATTTTCTCAATTAGTGATCAAGGGGGGAGGGCCCCTTGTGGGTGGTACCATCTGTGGGCTGGTAGTCTTGGGCTCTATAAGAAAGCCTGCTGAGCAAGCCAGGAGAAGCAAGAAAGCCAGTAAGCAGCATTCCTCCATGGCCTCTGCATCAGCTCCTGCTTCCCGACCTGCTTGAGTTCCAGTCCTGACTTCCTTTCGTGATGGACGGCGATGTGAAAGAGTAAGCTGAATAAACCCTTTCCTCCCCAACTTGCTTCTTGGTCATGATGTCTGTGCAGGAATAGAAACCCTGACTAAGACACCCACCCACGCACCCACTCCCACCTCCCCTCCCTGGCATTCCCCTATACTAGGGCATCGAGCCTTCACAGGACAAAGGACCTTTCCTCCTATTGATGCCCAACAATGCCATCCTCTGTTACATAGATGGCTGGAGCCATGGGTCGCTCCATGTGTAGTCTTTGGTTGGTGGTTTAGTCCCTGGGAGCTCTGGGGGGTATGGGTTTTTGGTATTGTTGTTCTTATTATAGAGTTGCAAATCCCTTCAGCTCCTTCAGTCTTTTCTCTGACTCCTCCATTGGGGACTCCGTGCTCAGTCCAATGGTTGGCTGCGAGCATCCACCTCTTATTTGTCAGGCTCTGGCAGAGCCTCTCAGGAGACAGCCATATCAGGCTCTGTCAGCCAGCACTGCTTAGCACCTGCAATAGTGTCCAGGTTTGGTGTCTGTATATGGGATGTATCCCCAGGTGGGTCAGTCTCTGGATGGCCTTTCCTTCAGTCTCTGCTCCACACTTTGTCTCCATATTCCCTCCTATGAGTATTTTGTTCCCCCTTCTAAGAGGGACTGAAGCACCCACACTTTGGTCTTCCTTCTTCTTGAGCGTCGTGTGGTCTGTGAATTGTATCTTGGGTATTCAGAGCTTTTTGGCTAATATCCACTTATCAGTGAGTGCATATCATGTGTGTTCTTTTGTGACTGAGTTACCTCACTCAGGATGCTATTTTCTAGTTCCATCCATTTGCCTAAGAATTTCATGAAGTCATTGTTTTTAATTTCTAAGTAGTACTCCATTGTGTAAATGTACCACATTTTCTGTATCCATTCTTCTGTTGAAGGACATCTTGATTCTTTCTAGCTTCTGGCTATTATAAATAAGGCTGCTATGAACAGAGTGGAGCATGTGTCTTTATTACATGTTGGAGCATCTTCTGGGTATATGCCCAGGAGAGGGATAGCTGGGTCCTCAGGTAGTATTATGTCCAATTTTCTGAGGGTCTGCCAAACTGATTTCCAGAGTGGTTGTACCAGCTTATTTCTACAACTTTTAATTGCATAAAACACGTGCCTTCAGAGTGGTAATGTGGAAATCAGTTGAGCTACTCTCTCCTTTACTATGTATGGTGGAAACAGCAACCCTGCAATCCCTCTTTGTAAAAGACAGTTTGTACCACTGTATGGACACACTGAGGCAGAGTGAGCCTACACCTTGTTTGTACAAATAAAAAGTTACCATCCTTACAGTGAAAATCATGGTCCAGGGTGAGGATGTGTGTAAAAAAACAAAACAAAATAACAACAACAAAAACCCAGCACCACTTAGCAAGTTACGTCAGGGACATGTGGGCCCGTTAAACTCTGTGGGAAGAACCAGGCACATTAACTTACTGACAGTACCAGACCAAACTCTATGACCATTTTCCCAGGTCCATGGAGTACCAGCCACACACCCACTGTCAGACGGTTGGGTGCATGCGTCACAGGATCAATCAGAGGACGATGGACTCTCCACTATGTTTCTTTAGCCCAGCACAAGCCCTCTCCCCCTTGCTGTGGCCACTTGACTGCCACTGCCATGTGGTATGTCAGCCTTATCTGGTCACCTACAGAGATGGACATGCTTTGACATCCACAACTGCGCTATCCCTTTCACTGTCATCTTGTGAGTATTTGTGAGAAACAGAATGTGTGCCTAAGAGTGGACATTGTCAGCGGCCACAATATGAAGAGACACCAGGGATCCTTGTTGAATTGCAGCCAATGAGATTAATATAGATTATAACTTATGTGGTAAACTCTGGCGTGTAAGGACACGGGTGGTGGAAAGACACAACCGTGTCTGTATTAGCTACTTTTCTGTTGCTGTGACAAAGCAGCCATGCTCAGGGAGAGTTATAGAAGGAAGGGTTATTTGGTTTATAGTTCCAGAGGGGTAGGAATCCATCATGGTAGGGGTGTTTGGCAGCAGGCAGCAGACATGGCAGCTGGTGCAGGAAGCAGACAGCTCAGATCTTCAACCTCAATCACAAAGCAGAGATGGTGAACAGGAAGCAGCATAAAGCTTTTAATCTCAAAGTCCAGTCCCAGTGGCGTGGTTTCTTGTATTAGTCAGGGTTCTCTAGGTGGACAGAATTTATAGAATTAATATATTTTATGTTATTTTATATTACATTAGAATGGCTTACAGGCTGTGATCCCCAGCAAGTCCAACAAGCTGTCTACCAACAGAAGGTCCAAGGATCCAATATTCAGTCCATGAGGCTGGATGTCTTTAGTATATGCCCAAACCATGAAGAAGTGGTTTCTAATGCCAGTAAAGGAATGAACTTGCCAGTGAGAGCAAGCAGGCAGAGAGTGAAAGCCTCCTCTTCCATGTCCTTTGTATAGGCTGAGAGCAGCTGGTGCAGCTCAGATTAAAGTTGGATCTTCCCACCTCGAATGATTTAATTAAGAAAAATCCCTCACAGGTGTTCCCAGCCACTTGGGTTTTAGTTAAATTCTAGATGTAGTCAAGTTGACAAACAAGAATAGTCACACAGTCCTCCAGCAAGGCTGGCCACCCAAATCCCCTCACACAGCACCAAACACTAGGGTTCAAATGTCCAAGCCTATGGGGGACATCCTCATTCGAACCACTACAGTGGCCATCTGACAAGTTGACTTATACTTCAAAACCCCACTGCTACACCATCTCTCCACGGTGGTTTAAGCGTGGCTGTAACTGTTTCCTGCTGATCCTCAGGCTGTGGGAACTGCAGATGAAGCCTCTCACACACATTCAGTCTGCCTCCTGCTGGGCTGCTGTGCTATATGCCATCACCACCCCCACATGTGACAGCAACTCACAGACGTGTTTCTACACCTCCAATCACCCATCCTTTTAAGCTGCTCCAGTTATTGTAAAAGTATCTGACCCAGCTTCACCTGAAAGCTAGATCCTCTCTGTGTTCAAGCTCTGCACTTGCCTATCACAGTCTGACTGTTGGTCTGGAACAGTCCCCTCTGCCTTTAGAAAAGCGGAAATTGACTTGAGCAGAGATCAGTTTTCTTATAAAATGCCTCACATTCTGATCTGGTTCTCCAAATGGAAACACACACACACACACACACACACTCACACACACACACACTTGCTCTTATAAACTGAAAATTAGCTATTAAGGATTGATTCAGGTGAAGGATTTCTGGCAGGGACACTTGGCAGGGCTCTGATCTTTTCATGTCCTAGCAGAAGCAGAAAATATGTCACTCCACTGATCACACTAAGTGCAGCCACTCAGTTCAGGTGGTGACAGGTAGAACACAACACTCTCTTTCACAGAGAATACAATACTCCCTTGGCACACACTGGCAAAGGAGATCTGTGGATGTACCAAGACTACCTACAATCAACACTCATCAATGTATACTGTCTTAAAAGTATAGGGTGTCCACACCACACCACCACACATGTGTTAAGAAGACTTGAGTCAGGGTCTGAGAACACTTCCTGCTTTGTCAAAGGATCAGAGTTCTGATCCCAGCACCCAGGTCAAGTTGCTCATAAATGCCTGTAATTCTAGCTCAAGGAATTTAATGCCCCCTTTTGGACCCCATGGCACCTACACACACAGGCACATGCACAGATACAGACACAGACACAGACAGACACACACACTCACACACACACACATGCACAGACACAGACACTCACACACACTCACACACACATACATGCACAGACACATACATACACACACACACACATGCACACACACACACACATGCACATGCACAGACACATACATACACACACACACATGCACAGACACATACATACACACACACACATGTACACACACACGCACATGCACAGACACAGACACACACACACTCACACACACACATGCACAGACATAGACACTCACACACACTCACACACACACACTCACACACACACACATGCACAGACACATACATACACACACACATACACACACACACACACGCACATGCACAGACACAGACATACATACACACATATAACAGAGCCTGAGCTCACAGGGCCATTTTGTGAAGCAGAATAACAAAATCAGAACCCGTTAGTGGAAAGATTGGTGGGTTTCACTGTTTGTTCTATTACCCCAGAAAAGTAAGGATTCAACAAATGAGAAGTAATCAATAGGGAAGCCACTCCCTGAATAAAGGGTAGGAAACTGGGTGACCATCCTAGCAGACATTGATAAAATATCTGAACAAGCCCAGATCTCCTTCATACTAACATGAGTCACCCAGAACCTACGTACACATAGGCAAGGGTGTCCTCATACTGACATCACACACAAAGGTAAGGGGTTGGAACAGGAACAAGCGGGGGGGGGGGTCATGGAACATTATTTTAGAAATTCTAGCCAGAGAAAGTAAGCAAGAAATAAAAAGTGTCAAGATATAGCAAAGATAGAACAAAAACAGAAGAAACTAAAACCAAACTAAGATAGAAGAAAGAGGCAACAATTTCTGGGGAACAGAGCGTGCATCTTTAATCCCAGAATAGGAGGCAGAGGCAGGAGGATTTCTGTGAGTTGAGGTTAGCCTGGTATCTTAGTCAGGGTTTCTATTCCTGCACAAACATCATGACCAAGATGCAAGTTGGGGAGGAAAGGGTTTATTTGGCTTACACTTCCATGTTGCTGTTCATCATGAAAGGAAGTCAGGACTGGAACTCAAGCAGGTCAAGGAGCAGGAGCTGATGCAGAGGCCATGGAGGGATGTAACTTACTGGCTTGCTTGCTTCTGGCTTGCTCAGCCTGCTTTCTTATAGAACCTAAGACTACCAGCCCACAGATGGCACCACCCACAAGGCCCTCCCCCCTTGATCACTAATTGAGAAAATGCCTTACCACTGATCTCATGGAGGCATTTTCTCAACTGAAGCTCCTCTCTCTGTGATAACGCCAGCTTGTGTCAAGTTGACACACAAACCAGCCGGTACACCTGGTCTATAGAGTGAGACTCTGCCTCAGAAGATGGAAAAGGAGAGAGGGAGAAAGAGGTGGCAAAAAACTGTGTTCACAGGTGACAAGACTCTGCCTGGAAATCCTCCAAATTCATAAAAGCTAATGAACTCACCAGAGTTTCAGGATACACAAGACTAAAATGTGTTGTGGATTGTTGTCTGTTTTCTCTGCCCCCTCAAAAGGGGGGGTCTGTACTCAGGTGAGGTCAGATGAATGCTTAAGTAGTCAGATAAGACTAGAGCCTGTGATTGGGCAGTGGAAGGAGGGGACTGAGCTGAAAGTTTTAGAGAGGGGAGAGAGAGAGAAACGTGGAGAGGGGGAGATGGAGATGGAGAGAAGATGGAGGAAGAAGATGAACCAGAACCATGTGGCTAAAAGAGCCACAGGTAGCTATGGCTATCACAGAAGGGCAGCAGAGTAATGTAGGTCATATTTGCCCCATCTAGGTGTGCAGCTTGTATCAATATCAATTGAGTTTTGTGTTCTTTGTGCTGGCCTTTTAGGGATTGAAGATTTTCTGTTATAAATCTGGCTGGTAAATTACAAGCCTCTGGAATTTTCATTTTATGGGACTAAGGTAAGGGGATCTGAGTGAATGGTAGTGGGATTTTGGCAGGCTAGTCACAGAGGGTAGATGATCTGGGAAGTGCCAGTGGCAGCCAGCTAGCCGAGGGACTCATGGGGGCCACCGGACATAGTGAGGATTTATTGTTTATAGTTACATGCTACAGACATGTAAAAATGCATTGTTTTTCTAAATACCAGAAACGAAAATCTCATAAATCAAAACTGGGGGGAAATCTAACCCAAGAGGGGTGTTGGCGACTTCCTGCTGTGATAAAATATCTGATGAAACAAAGAACTTTAGGAGAAAAGGGAGCTAATGGGGTGGGGAGGAGTAGAGTGGGGGGTGGGAGAGAAGTCAGCTCCTAGAGAGGGCAGCACTCTTCACTACAGGCAAGAGGCACAAATGGCCCAAATCCATTCATGGAAGCTGGCCTGGTCTCTGCACTGTATGGTAGTTACAAGGGCAGGTAAAGACCAAAGCCACAAGTCCCCTTGAGGTGCAAGCCTTGGGACTTGCACAAGGCCCTGCTGGCACTTTCTGTGTCACAGGCTGGCCTGACTTCAAACAACAGAAAAATAAATCCCAGCTGGTGACAGGCAGAACAGCAAAGTCACATGGTGGATTGGAGCAGGCTCTGCGGGTGTGACTCCTCGGTCCCCATCTGTACCTCAAGCCACTTCCTCTCTCTCTGGATAAAAAAAAGGGGGCTGCTCAATTTCTGTTTTCTCTCTATGGAAAGCCTACCCTCAGCATCCCTGTGCATGCCACGATGTCAGGCAGAGACAAGAGTCCTGCTTTAAGACTGGTGGCTTTCTTGATTTCCCTTCAGAGCTGTCAGTCACAGTCATGGCAGAGTCTTCAGAGCAAAAGTGGCCCATTTCATCCTTAAAATCCTTAATAACTCTGGTCTTTCACCAATGGATTCATTTTCAATGGGTCTCGTAAGTGATAAATGACACACTTCATTTAAAAACTGTTCATAGGACAGGTGTGGGAGAGCAACCCTTTAGTCTCAGTATTCAAGAGGCAGAGGCAGGCAGATCCCTGTGAACCCAAGGCTAGCCTGGTCTACATAGTGAGTTCCTGGCCAGCTAGGAGTACATCAAGAGACTGTCTCATTAAAACAGAACAACTTTTCTTGACTACTGGTGCAAATGAGGGCAGACTCATAAAGAAATATTCCTTCTATAACCAGAGAAATGTATAAACACATCACACACACACACAGAGACACACACACACAGACACACACAGACACACACACAGACACACACACAGACACACACAGACACACATACACACACACACACACACACACACACACACACACACACACACACACACACACACACACCAGAATGTATCCAAAGGCCAGGAGCTATCCTGTGCCTCAGCCTCCACACAGTGGGAGGAGAAAAGCCACCACCTGGGCATCTTTGCTTTGTTCTTAATCTCAGTTTCCAAGACCAAACCGCAGCTGGGAGAACACAGCCATTCCTGCCCAAAAGCTCCACTCTCTGAATGAAGGCCCAGTAGGGACACTGCCGACACATAGTTCAGGACTGTGCCGGTCTCTGCTAAGTCTGTGCCAGTCACATACTTCCCATGGAAAGACAGACAGAAGCTAGAGTGCAGAGGAAGGGGCTTTTGTCACTGGCCACAAGGCTGGCTCCTTCCATGCCTCGCTCAGAGGCCATGGAAGCAGATAGCCCACATGACCAGGACAGATAGAGGACAGTTCTGTTCTGCAGAGAGTACGCATGAACTCACCTTCCCCACCCGACTTGTATGAAACACGCCACTCACTGGACATGGCCTTTAGTACTATCAAGATGCAGCAAATAGGGGTCACGGGGAGCTGTGCTGACTGCTGCTGACACCTCTAAGGTCAACTTAAAACCAAAAGCTTAGTGGCTCTTATAGAAGACCCAGGTGTGATCCCAGCACTCCCAAGGTGGCTCACAACCATCTGTAACTCCAGCCTCAGGAGATCCAGTGCCCTCTTCTGACCTCTACTGGCACTGCACACATGTGGTGCACAGACATACATGCAGACAAAAGCCAGACACATAAAATAAAAATAATAAAAGAAATGAAACAAACATGAAAAGACATGACCAGTAGGTAGCCGCTGATCATGACCACCAAGTCTTCTGTAGTTCATGTAACTGAGTTCCTGCATTCACAGGGCTGGCAGTGTAGCAGATGTGGTCACACAAACACGGGAGTAACACACAGTACTATGAGATCATGACATCCATGTTGCCACTTGTCCCCACTTGGGATGAGGACTTCCTAGCCCCACCATAACCTTACAGACCCTCAGTTGTACATATGAAATGTAACCGGTGCGTCCCTACACCATCTGCTTAGAGAGGGTCTCATCTCAGGGCTCTCTAAAGTGGAGTGCTTCAGGCCTCCTGGTCACCATGTATCAGAGACCTCCTGGGATCCTACAGAACTGACCAGCGGGGGGCAGCATAGTGCTGCAGAGGCTCTGAGTCTGTGGAAACTGTAGGGCAGATGGCTGTGCCCCAGGGTTCCAGCCTGAGATCAGAGCAGAGCCAAGGCCAGGCTGGTCAAAAGCCCCACAGAAGAGACCCAAGTGGCCGCACCCAAATCAGCAGGCCTGCAAAGTCAACAAGGTTTGGTTTTCCTCCATGGCTGGATCAGGTCACTATTTACTTAGCTCCACTGGGGACTTCAAGACCTTGTCCTATGAGCCACACCTATTTTTACCCAGCAGAGTCAGCCTCAGGGTGAGATCTGGGGCTGAGAGTTTCCACCAGTGCTCCAGGCTGTCTGTCAGCTAGGCGAGAACACTCAACCAGGGACCTCCTGACTCCTGCTGCTCCTCTCCCTCCTCTCCCGTCTTTTTTTTTTTTTTTTTTGGTCTCCTAATCCTTCCTTGCTCCCCACTCCTGGTCCCTGGCCCCTAGGACCTGCACTGCCAGGTAAAAAATACAGCTTCCCTCTGAACCCCAAACCTTCCCCTCTGGGGTGTTTGATTTTGACACAGCTCAATGTGCAAGTGAGGCAAAACCTCTGTGCAGCCTCCCTGGAACCCTTCATCTCTGTTGCACAATGGAGACTGGCTTGCATCATCACAGAAGCCTGGCCAGTGCACACTCAGCATATCACAGAGCTGCCTGTTGCCTCTCAAGGATCTGCCCTCTGGCCAGGCTGTGAGGGGTGTGAAGGATGCAGACCTGCAGAGACCCCCTGCCAGGAGCAAAGCCTAAGATGGCCGATTGCTCCTCGCAGGAGGCTGCTTTGGCCTCCTCCCCCATTCTCTCCCTCTGTTCAAATGGGACCACCAGTCTTTGGAAAGCTTTCAGAGTAAGGGGTTCCCAGGCCTTCTCTCTGCCCTTCCTGAGACTCAAGTCGAACAACCCCAAATCCAGGACTCATGGCTGAGCAGAGTAGCCTCAGGTACTGGGGTATCTTGGCAGCTGACACTGAGGCCCACTCAGCCCTGCTTTAGAAGTGAAACAGAGGACAAAGAAAATGAAAATGATCAAAGTTAAGAACTCAACATCTGGGAGCTGGTGAGATGTCTCAGCGTTGAAAGCACCTGAGTTCAATTTTCAGCATACACATGGTGGCTCACAACAGTCTATAACTCCAGATCCGAGGCCCTCTTCTGGCATCTGTGGGCTCTGCACACATGTGGTGCATATCCACACATGCAGGCAAAACATTCATACACATAGAAAATTTAAAAATAAATCTCAAAAAAAAAAAAAAAAAAAAAAAAGCCCGGAAAAACAACCTTAGCCCTTGGGTAGCTGTACAATATAAGGATGAATTTGGAGCCAAAAAAGTGTGCACACAATTTTAGTGAGATTATTAAGCTTCCCATCTCCCACTTTAAGCAAGGTCTCAGGCAGATCTGGGCTTGCCACCCCTTTCCGGGACCTGTGTCTCAGATGGCTTCTCTGGCACCCAGGTGAGCCCCACCAACCTCAGTCATTCTCAGCTGACCTCTGTCCGCTGTGGGCTGATGGGTACCTTCCATACTTTCTCTCTGTGAGGGTCACCTTGGTCAGCCTACCCTCTCTGAACTGTGGCTTTGCTCTTTTGCATGAAAAACACTTCTCATTCCTGTGGAAGGCAGAAGATAGTGTCCTAACCCAACCCAATGAATAGATTTGCCACCTGACTGGAATCCAATGCTGTGGGTTTAGTCATAGCTAGTCAGGGGACCTTAGGTAAGAGGATTGTCCTGGTTTATCTGGGGGGGCCCTCATTATGTCACCAGGGTCCTTACACAGACTTAGCTAGTCAGTAGGAATGACCTGGGGGTAAGGCTTAACTGGCCACAGCTGGCTGTGAAGATGGAGGGAAGGGCCATGCTCTAAGAAGCTGGGAGAGGGCAAGAGATAGATAATAAACCTTGTGGGACAATTTGATTTCAGCTGCTGCTGTACACTTCCAAGCCCAGAACTATGAAGTTCATATTGCTTTAAGACACTGTGTTTCCGATAATCTGATTTAATAGCCTGTCAAGTGTCTTTTCTGTTGTCCCTTTCATTGCTATGACCAACTACCCGACAAGAAGTAACAGAGTGGTTGGTGAGGGGTGGGCTGTAGTTGGCAGAGGTTTGTTAGGGCTGGGGGGGGTTGTTTGGGCTGTAAGGAGAGAGAGGCTTATTCTTGCTCCTGGTTTTGGAGATGTCAGTGCGTGGTTGGGCAGCTAAGATGCCACAGCACTGCAGTCCTGTGTGAAGGAGTCTATACTCCTGCTACAATGGGAGCCTCCACGATCCTCTCACTGATGGATATCCTTCCACTAGGCCCTGACTCCACTAGCCACATGCAAGGACTGAGAGTTTATAAAGGAGCCTGTGGGGGACGTTCTAAACCCCTGTGTGAACACACGTGACTAATATACTCTCAGCTTTGCAGAGGAGGAAGCTGAGGCTCAGAGAGAGTGAGGAAGGTCTGCAGAGTCACAAAGCACCGAAGTGGCATGCAGATTGTGGCCAGGGTGATGGTGCACAGGTCAGCTGAGCATACTAGGTCTGGGTTCAGTCTTGCACCACACGGGTCTGAACTGGAAGAAGTCACAGTTTTACCAAACCAGGGCAAAACTCAACCCCAGTGGCGTAAAGCTCCTGTAAATAACAAGCCTAGTGGGTGGGTTCCGGAAGAAACTTCACATCTTAGTCTGAGATCCCTGAAAAGATCCATGCTCCTGGCAGCCTTACTACTACTGCTGGACTTTCCCCAACTCCCTCCCAGGAGGTTTTCATTGCCCAGCCCACCTCCTGCTGCCCCACCCCCATCTCCTCCTGCAATCCCACTCTGACTTCCCCTTTCATCAACACATTCTGAAATCTACCACAGAAGGTCCTGGTCAATCAGCCTCTCAGATCTGGTCAAGCCTGGAAGAACCTCTGACCCCCAGGGGTTACTATCTCTAACACACCTTGGATCTCCTACGAGGACCCCTGACGCCGCTTACTCCCTCCATCTTTCCTTATCTTGACTGAGTTGACTCACTGAGGACCTTTCAGGGACACAGAACATGGGAATAATCCCAGACTGCATCTCCCTGACTCTAGGCTCATATGATCTACTCTGTGACTTTGGAAAGTAGAGAGGTGTCTATAGCGGTAGGGCCGCCTCATAAGCTGGAACTGTAGGACATGACTCACCTCGCAGGGAAGCTACTACTTTTAGGAGGCCCTGTCATTCCCTAGGGCATGAGGTTGGGTCCAGAATCGGTCTTCAATCGTGGACAGGCTTGGACGCATGGAGCTAGAGTCACTGGGGTCCTATTGCAGGGATCTGTCACCTTCAAGTGTGCCTCTTGCCCTTGAGTCCTGGGAAGAGGAGAAGGTGGCACCAGAGGGAACCTGGAGTTCTTCCTAGGGTCAGAGCTGCCTTCCAAGGAGATGACAGCCAACGCCAGTCAACCAAGACTTCACTCATGCTTGGAGACGGGGGGGGGGGGGGGGGCTGTGAAGGGGGACATGTCCCAGACAGCCACTCCTACCTTCTAGGATAGCATCCTTTATCACAGACATAGAAAGAATAGGACTTGCAAGATGGCTATTCCAGTAAAGGTGCTTGCCACCAAGCCTTATGACTTGAGTTCAATCCCCTAGACTGACACCGTGGGAGGAGAAAATCAACCTGACCCCTGACTCCTGCACTCGCACCAAGGCCTGCATGACCACCCCCACCATGACAATGTGTGAGGGGAAGTAGAGGTAATAGCACTTTAAACGGACATGCTTCAGTATGTGCAGAGGATGGACACTGGGCGTGTGCAATGGTATGACGTTAGCTCAGGGTTTATACATCTCCCTGTGCACGTTATGTCATCTCTACATAGTGTGCATGCTATACAAATACTTGATATGCTAGATTAGTTACAGAATGATGAGAATCTTAAATCAGTTGCAATTTCCCGTACAGATTTTCAGTATCTGGTTCATTGAGTCTGTGGATACAGAACCCATGAACACAGAGGCCCAACTATTTCCATGACTATGCTCCTAAGGAACTAGTTGGGTGTGAACTTTGGAGCAGAGAGAAGATGGCAGGGTGGGATGTTGATTGACACTCAGAAATTCCACAAGGCCTGGACCACACTGCACTGTGGAAGATGTACTGGGTCCTCTCTCATGATTGCTGGGAGTTTCTGAGAGCAGCCTTGGCTTAGCTGTGCCCACCTCTCTTGGAACACATTTTGGCCCCTCCACTTAGCACTCCTAACATGCTATGATCTTTGACCTTGCTTCTGAAAAGACAGATGCAAATGCAGAGACAGATGACAAGAGACAACTGTCCTAGCCTAAGCCAGTAGACCCAAGAAAAAATGGATAGAGGGCTGAAGGAAGTGTGCCTGGGTCCAACAGGAAGCTGGACCTAAGCCAGCAAATGGATGTCCACTAGAAGAGACAAAGATGATGACGGGCCTGTAAATGGAAGGCACAGGTGTCTCGGGATGGTGTCCAAGCTGTGAGGAGGGTGGGGATTCCATGCTCTGTGGGCTGTAAGACTGTGAGCCTTCTTCCACTGTAACCTTGAAGTCTGCTGGGTAGTTGGGAATAGGACAGTCTCTCCATGGGCGAGGAGACTAGAAAATGGCTTCTCTGGGCATCTCAGGTTCAACATCTGATATAATTCATCTGTCTCATTTATGGGGAACCCGGGAGGTTCCTGCCTTTCCACTCAATCCACTTCCCTCTCATTCCATTTCAAGCACACATGTAGTTCTGTGTCCAAGAGTGGTTGGTGCAGGTAGGGTAGGCTCCTGGAGGGAATCAATGGATTTCCTCCAGCAAGGACTTCTAAAGTTGCACATGAAAGGCTGTACTGTCCTGGTGAGGCTGGGGAAGGGTGTGGGGCAGAGCCAGTGGGAAAGCTTGTGAGGAGGAGTTCAGCCATGTTAGAAGGTGTAAATGTAGATACCACCCCATTTCTACAGGAAGGGAGAGGGGGCCTGGGGATGCAGCTCAGTGGGAAAAGGCAAGCTTAATGCATAGAAGCCTCACAGTTCAAGCTCTAGCACAGGCAGGAAGTAAAACGATGGAAATCAGGATTTTTGTATAAAATAGGAAGTTTTAAAATTGTTGCATACTTTACCAAAATAAAGCATGTCTGCAAGCTGGATGCCAAGATACACCAAGTCGTGACTTACTGCTGTACCTGCTGTGTCTGAGCTGTCAGAGACACGAAGCAGAGAGTTCCTACGGGGAGGAATGGATGGATGGGTGGATGGGTGGATGGGTGGATGGGTGGATGGATGCATGGATGGGTAAGTGAGTGAGTGAATGAAAGGCCTGGCAGGATGCCCTGACTCCTGTGGGGCCAGGAGGCCTATGTTTACTCCATATCCTGCAGGAGAACACGATGTCCACAGGGAGTATGCTGTAGAGGGTACTGAACTGGCGTGAACACCAGGGCTGGCCCGCAGCCATCCTGGAGCCAGGGTGGAGGAGGTCAGTCTTGCTGGGCAGACCCAGGGGCTCAGTTGTCATTCCATGACTCTAGCGACTTCTAGTCTATGAAACAAACACACAAACCAAGGACTTGAGGAAGAAGCCTGTGGCCACGCCTTCAACACTCTCTGAGCAGCTATCCTAGCACATGCTATCAGTAAAAGGCTCAGGTCTGAGAGGTCAGGCTGGACACCCAATGCTGTGCCAGAGAGAGAAGTCAGTGTCAATCTTCCTGGGGGCCAGGGCTGCCATCCCAGAACATCAGACCCTCTGTGGACCCACCTATCCACTAAGGAGATACAGCAGTGGGGTTTGTCGTTAGGGAGACATTCCTGCTGTGCATGCCTGTGGGTGCCCATTGTGCCATGGACATACCCCCCTTGTGATACAGCCTGTAGCAGGTATGAACCCCACCGTACCATCAGAGGGTATGTGACATGCTTCTAGTAAGTGAGTGCATGGCTCTGAATACATACCCTGGCATATGCAAATTTTTGTGCAGGATATGGTGGGTCTGTGAGTATCTAGTGTATCACCTGCAGTGTTCCTAGACATCTGAGGCTGTGTGTGTAAATGGTCTGTGGCCCAGGCTATTATAGCATGCCATGGTGCTGTGGGGGCTCCTGGCCTGGCTCACTTCTCTCCCAGATGTCTGCCCCCTGAATCTCTTATGGCCAATTCCCCAAGTATCTGTTACAGACCAGAAGAGCAGTGACTTGTTCTCCAGTCCCAGGCTGAAGGGCAACCCTGGGTGGGGAGGTCGCCAGGGCCTGCATTCCTGGCCTGGAGCTCTCAGGCTGGAATTTGTACATTCCATTCATAACATTCCCTGAAAGGGAGGGGGCAAAGCCCGAGTTAGTTAATAAGAGGGAATAAGAAAGAAGGATTTCTTGCGGCTCTAGGCTGTGTGTGCTGCTTGCCCTGGCACAGGCCCCAGTGGCTGAAATGCAAGGAGCACGTGAGCTGTGTACTGAGCAACCTGGCACTGGCCACCTCTTAAG
Organism: Uromys caudimaculatus; assembly: GCA_028551405.1. Classification (NCBI taxonomy): domain Eukaryota; kingdom Metazoa; phylum Chordata; class Mammalia; order Rodentia; family Muridae; genus Uromys; species Uromys caudimaculatus. The sequence goes on from CM052700.1 coordinate 52,897,382, forward strand.
CCTGCCCCGGGGGCACCTGCTATTGGCTGGAGTTACCTTCTCCTAAGGGCTGGGTGCACAGCCTGAGACTTGGAGACTCTAGAAGGCAAACCCAGGCTCCCTAGCTCCCAGGTAGTCCCGTGGCAGTGGCTAGGACAAAGGTCAAATTGTAGTAGTCCCAGGGTGACCAGGATAGGTTGGGATAGCCAGAGCCACCTCCGGGTTACAGAATAAGCAGAGCAGGACTGTCACCACTCCCATTACAGATAAACAAGTGCAGACTCTGGGAGATGAAGTCCAGGCGGCCCTTCTTTTTCCTTGCCTGTATAAGAGCAGAAGAGAAGACAGAAGATTAAGGGGACCCAGGAGGGAAGAAGGCTCTTCACCTTGGATTTCCTGTTGGCTGGAAATCAGAAACTTCAACAAAACTGATAATATCAAATTGCCTACAGATAAAGAGTGTTTTCCTAAAGACACAGCACACAAAGCTTCTGAAACAACTTGTGCTGTGTTAGGGACCAGATGTTGGTGACCTTGAAGCTTAGCATATTAGCATTCCCGTCATTCCTGATCTAAATGCAGGCCACAGACCAATGTAATTGCAAATACACTGGGTACTGACAAGTATAACTCACACTTAAAAACATTTCACCCACCCCTTTAACCGAGGCACTCAGGAGGCAGAGGCAGGCTTATGGGTATATGGGAGGCTGACCTCGTCTCTAAACCAACCTGGTTTACATAGTGAGTTCCAGGCCACCCAGAGTTACAAAGTGAGACCCTGTCTCAAAATAAAACAAACTACAACCACAAAAAGGAAAATCATCTCATGCAGTTCCTCAGCAAGGCTTAATCAAGAAAGTAAGGCCCCCGAGATCCATGAGTCTATTCTGGATCCAAACCCAAGTTCTGTCCCTGAAGCCCGGTGACACCTCTTTGAACACAGGGCACTACAGCTCTCAAGGCCTCACTTTCCTCACCGGGCTATGTGGTCCTAAATGAGATCCCAGACCACAGCGTGCTGCCAAGCATGCAGTGAGCAGAGCCACTCAGCTCCCTGCACCGTGCAACGCTGTCCCCTGTGGGAAGGCTGGCAGCTGCCCTGACGTGGGCTCTACAGTCCCACAGTGCCCGCAGGCTCTGGAGGGACTTTTAGCAGCTATTCAAAGTCCAGAAAACAAGCAGAGCCCCTGCCTGCCTGTAGCATTCACCCAGCTTGGCACTGTCCCCAGGCGGGCACCCGGCCATCTCCCTAAGCACACATTTTCCTATGTGTCCAAGGTGTGAGAAAAGCAACACTCTTGGGGCTGGGCTCACTGGGAAGGCTTGGTTTTAAAGGCTGTGTGTTTTTAACTCGACATGAAGTACATTCTGTAACTCTTGACCAAAATACCAGCTGACATAGAGCAAGCTCCTTCACACAAAAATATTTTGCTTGGAGATGGATCCCTGAGTGCTCACGGTGGATGAAGTACCCTTTCCTGGGCAAGCTGTGGTATGAAGGCTGGGACTGAGGGGGTCAGTCAGCTCTCCCTCCCCACAACATCCCTGCAAAAGCTACTGCCACAGAAGGACAGAAATGAGACATTCAAGGAAAACCACCAGGGAAAGGAGCCCTTCTAGCCGAAGAGAGAATTCAGTAAGGTGGCCAGTTACAAAATAAACACATAACCCCTGTGGCTTGCCAAATACCCCAAAATAGTTGTAACAAAATACAGTGGGGGTAAAAAAGATCCCATTCACGATTCAGCAAGGGATGAGAAATTCCCGGGAGGAAGCTAGGCAAGGAAACACACATAACCCTTACTGAAAAAATACAGGATTATTTAGTAAACAGAGAGACAGGGCCTGGGATAGAAAGACACATTAAAGGAAAAGATGCCCATTTTCCAGCAAGAAGTATTTGACAGGGAAACTAATCCAGAATTATGTTATCAGACATTAAAGCTAAAAGCCTTTGAGCATTAAATTCCGGATATGGATAAAGAACAGAATAGGAACTGTGTGTGTCAGCCCAAAGCACAAACATTAGCACGTGAAGACATGACCTTCCAAGTCTGCTGAGGAAGCTCTAGGCTCTTTTCCAATAAACCACTTAGGCTAGGGCTGGGGGTGTAGCTCTGCATTTGAGTGCTTGTCCCGTGCCAGTGAGATCTAGACCCAGCACCAAAGAGGGTTGGGGAATGGGCAAATGGCCAGCCTTTGGAATGAAATAGAGTTAGATTCCTATTTCTTGTTCAGATGGATTAAAGATTCAATGCAACATGAAACCACAAAAACATCCAGAACATATTTCTGTGAATATTTATATAATCTAGGAGGAAGGAGTGCTCACTAAATACAACCCAAAGGTTGAAACAGCAAGGTAAAAGGTGACTGGATCTGTTCAGAAAAACAGTACAAATTTCCCTGTGTCAACAAACACAAGTGTTCTCTGCATTAACCATGGACTCTGTCAGGGCTGAAGCAATGGCTCAGTGGGTAAGAGCATTGGCTGCACTTTAGAGGGCCAGGGTTCAATTCCCAGCACCCATATGGCTGCTTATCATCATATGTAACTTCAGTTCCAGGGGATCTGTCATGCTCTTCTGGCATCCACAGGCACATTGTACATCTTACATGTAGGTACACATATACACAAATAATTAATTAAAAACAATTAAAAATGGACTCTATCTAGCAGCCCTCACTATAGCCCCCTAACTTCAGAGGACAGAACTTGTGTTCATCTAGCCCCAAGGATTTAGCTGGTGGCTGAGAACAAGACCAGAACTCCAGCCTTAATGAACTTTACAGTCCTTTGGCTCTGGATGTCCCCAGAGGCCATCTGTTAAAGGTCCCCAGATTGGTGCTCCAGGGAGGCAGTAGAACATTTAAAAGGCTGAGAATGACTGGAGGTCTTTAGATCCGTGGAGGTATGTCCTGGAAAGAGAGCACCTCTCCGACTTCTGTGGAGTGGACAGTTTTGCTCCACCAGGTGTCATTGTCATGATGTGCAGCCCTCCCTCAAAGCAACAGGGCCAGGTGGTCATGGACTGAGCCCTCTGAAAACGTGAGCCAAAACAAACCCTTCTTTAGACCAACTGTCCTGGTATTGTTATATGATACAAGGCTGACTGATAGAGTTGACCTCTAGACAGCTTACAACAAGCATATAGACTGCCCATTGAAAACGTTGGTCCAAGCACAAGTGAGGGCCTGGGGAGGCAGCTCAGTGGGCAAAGTGCTGCTATATAAGGGATTGGAATTTGGACCACCAGCACTCAAGTAAATGTTTAGTGGGCCTGGAGGCTTGACTGTAATTCCAACCCTCAGAAGGCAGATACAGAGGATCCTTGGAGCAAGCTGGCTAGCTAGCTAGACTACCTGAATTAGCCAGCTCAAAATTCAGTGAGAGATTCTGACTCAGTGTATAATGTGGAGAGCAGCCATGTAAGATGAGCAATGGTCAACCTCTGGAATTTTTATGTATACATACACATGAACATGCATATACACACCATACATATAATGCAAACACACACATGAGTGAGCCAGGAATAGGGGCTCATTCCTATAATGCCAGCTGAGGTTGGACGGCTGCTTTGAGTTCCAGACCAGTCTGTGCAACAGGGTAAGTTCCTATTTCAAAAGACCAAAACCACCAAAGGAAACAAAGCCCTCCACAAATGCACAGGGTTGGGGACACAACTAGAGTCATTGCAGGTGGTAATTAACCTAGAGACTTTTTTAGGAGCTACAATCCATGAGAAGAAGCCTTCTGGAGTCTTCTCCGGAACCTGAGGTGGATCCTTTTTAGGGGCCTCTTCCTTCTCTGTTCTTTTTTTTCAAACCTCTTCAGCAAACCTCTTCAGCATCCCTCCATGATCCAAGACAATTTTCTTTTGCTTGTACTATCAATGAAAGGTTGTTAAGTATTTTTTTTTTAAAAGAGGACAACTCTAAACAGTGTTGTAAAGGAATATTCCTAAATACAGAGAGGGAGTGGAGCATGGATAAGCTGTCTACATTTGAACAGATTCTTATTTTAAAGTCAGCTAGAAAACCATTGGCTCTCCACCTAGGAAGCAATACGCAATGTTCTTTTAAGTAAATATATTTAAATAGAGAATTGATTTGAAGAGCATGGTTAAACACGTAGTACAGGGAATTGCAGGATATGGGTAGATTCATGATTTTGACAAGGGAAATAAATGGCTGGGAGAAGGCTAACCCCCTGGGAGGGTGTGGTTCAGGCTACCCAGGGGACGAGAGACAGGAGTGTTGGGAAGAGGATAAAAGGGGAGCAAGAGCTGAGCCTGAGACAAAAGCCTTGAGGGGCTGCGGACAGTCAAGTGTGCCCAGGCTGGGCTATGGTCACCTCTCTAGGGGTAGGTGGGCCTTGGGTAGGCGAGATGGAGGCAGGGACTAGAGAGATACAGGCTCTGTTGCCAGGCTCCCAAGATTCAATCCAACTTTCTCTCCAGCCTTGTGTTCCCAGGTGCATATCCACCAGTGAGTCATGTCTCAGCTTCCTCCTGTATAAAATGTGATATGAATACCCCGGGGGCATTCAGGCATTGAATCCAAGATACAAGGCACATGAAGCCATGTGTCTCAATTCTTTCCCTCTAGGGGAGCAGTTCTTAAACTGCGGGTCAAACCCCATTGGGGGGTGTGTGTCACATATCAGGTATCCTGCATATCAGATATTTACATTAAGATTCATAACGGTAGCAAAATTATAGTTATGAAATAGCAACAAAAATAATTTTAGGGTTGGGGGTCACCACAACATGAGGAACTGTATTGAAGGGTTGTAACATTAGGAAGGTTGAGAACTGCTTCTCTAGGGTTTTCCATCTCTGGTACCAGGGAGCCAGAGGTAGAGAGAGGAGTCAGGGGCTTCCCTGTCCCCACTCTCCTGGGGATTATCTGAGTGGCTTCTTCTCCCTTGTCCTTTCAGACCCAGAGGGTGGTAGCTCATAGCTTGTTAGCCTGGGACCTCACTACCTCTTGACTTGCTGCTTGTGCCCTGATGGCCTTCAGCGCCTTCCCAGAGCTTCTCCCTGCTTCTACTGGGCCTTTGACTGACCCAAGTTCCATGTGAGCTTTCTCTCTAACACAGCTCTGCCATGCTTTCTTCTAGAACCTTCTCAGGGGCATCAACATTTATCTAGTGGTAGATCACCTCAACCCCAGCAATGACCTTTGGACTCTGGAAAGATGCCCACATCCTTGGGCTGATCTTCATGGCACTAGCTATCTTGAGTAAGACTCTTGCATGGGAGACTGTACCCAGTGCCCACTTCCCTTCCCTTCCCATCCTGCCATGGGCAGAGGGGGTCCAACCCTCAGTGGTCTCGAAAAGATTCTGCCCATCATTAAGCAAGAATCTGCTTCACTGGAAACTGATGACTGCTGAAGCCTCTGCCATTTTAATAAGAACAGCTGCAACCTCTAGAGACTCTCAACAAGATATGGCTGCTTGGGGCATTCTCTCACAGAAGGAGGGGCTAGGCATGGTCATTACACCCTCACCTGAATCCCAACCACTTCCACCTGTACCCCACTCCCGGCTGCGTGCAATTCCGCCCCAGCTGCATCTGGTCTCAGGTAGATCTTAAGTGGAACAGTGATTGAAAGGAGCCGTCATGCAGCTGTGGGGAAGTCGTCTTCCATGCTGGGGTGAAACAAGCTAGTGGTACACTGTTTGGGGTCACAGATGCTTCCGTAAGTAAGCCTGGCAGCCTTCACCAGGAAGACTCGTCTGCTGTGTTGCCAGTATCCTATCTGGATGTGTGGATGTCTGTAACATCTTCAGGAAAAGTTAATGGAGCAGAAGGATACAGAAGGTGACCCAGGCAGTGAGGGTACACACATTCCTAGAGGGGGAGTCTCAGGCCTGTGGCCTTGTTCCTCAGCCTTTCTTCCTACTCCGCCATCCCCTCTCTCCTTCCACCTGCCCTGTCCCCTACCCCATCCCCATCCCTTTCATCCCCCTCCTCTTTCTAGCCATCTTTCCCGCTTACTTCCTCTAGTCTTTCCCTTCTTCCTTCCTCTTTCATCCGTCCTCACCCATCCTCCTTTCTGTCTTCTCTCCATCCTCCCTTCCTACCTTTTCTTTCTTGGGAGTCTGGGGTGGGGTGGAAGCCCTGAAAAAGAAAATACAGCTTAACACTTAAATGTCAAGCAAACATCGTCAGCTCCTGACACAGTCTCTACTACTCAGACCTTGCAGGGCTTATGAAGCAACAGCAAAGTTTCCATGTTGCAAATGAGAAATATTGCCCAACAGCCCCTCAGAGATCCCCTAGGCTGAGTATGGGAGGGAAGCCAGTGATTTCATGCCTCTTTACTCCCCTGACACCCACATCCACACGCCATCACCACCTCACGGACACAATAAGAACCTTCTTTTTTTTTTTTTTTTTT
>CM052700.1:52904274-52921020 GCA_028551405.1 Uromys caudimaculatus
TTGTACCAGCTTGCAATCCCACCAACAGTGGAGAAGTGTTCCTCTTTCACCGCATCCTCGCCAGCATCTGCTGTCGCCTGAGTTTTTGATCTTGGCCATTCTGACTGGTGTGAGGTGGAATCTCAGACTTGTTTTGATTTGCATTTCCACTGATACCAAAACCTCACAAAGACCCAACAAAGAATAAGAACCTTCTGAGAAGTGATAAGTGACACTCTGGGACACCCAGGAGCCCCAAGGGCTATGCATTCCCATGTGCGGTTGTTTTTTGGCAAGGAGTGCCTTACAGATTGCTATGAGCAGCAGGAATAGCCCCATTCTTCACAGAAGAACCACAGGAGCATGGGCACAGGGCACTGAATTTGCCAGGCCATGAGGAAGCTCGCAGGACAGGGTGGGCTCAGTAACTAACTATTCTTCAGAGACAGGAGGAGAGCATGCAGCACCTGACAGCTCTGGCCACAGCAGAAGACAGGAGGAGAGCATACAGCACCTGACCACTCTGTTCACTGCAGGAGGAACCTCTAGTTCTTGCTGTTCAAATCTGAGGAGCCAGGAAAGGGACTTCAGAAAACATCAAGGTCAGAGGAGAGAGAACATGAACATTCAACCATAGCCTGTGGAGGGGCTTGAGGGTCTGCACACTGAGGGACGCCACCGAAAACCAAACACAAACCTCAGACAGCTGCAAAGCACTCTCAGAACAGTACTAGGAAACCTGGGAGTCTACAAAATGAGGCATTAACAAGGTTAAGTGGGAAATGATAAGGCACATACAGACATAACGGGTGACTCAGAATAATTTACAGAAAAAAACGTAAGTGCATAAATAGTGTACAGAAGGCCCACTGACTCCTTATCCGGGATCACCTACTCTAAAGCCTACTGCTGCACTCTCTGTCCTCTCTCCACACACACGCACACACACACACACACACACACGCACACATGAGCACACACGAGCACACATGAAAGCACTCACACGCGCGTACATACACATACATACACATGCACATACATGAAAGCACTCACATGCATGTACACACGTGCAAGCACACACAGTCAAGCACATTTTCTGCTTCACGCTCCAGTTTCAATCACCTGCAATCAAATGTAGACTGAAAATATTAAACGGGACATTTTAGAAACGAAATTTTTGAGTTTCAGGCTGCATGCTGTTCTGATAAAATCTCTCTCTCGCTTTTCACTTCTTCCCCCTGGGGACATGGGTATCTTTCTGGCTGCTGGTCCTACAGGGTATCTGCTACCATCTCTTTAGGCATTATGATAGTCAGCCTTAAATGTCAACTCTTGTGAAAGACACCTAGAAGGTTGGTAAAGGATATTGTTGGCTGTGTGGGATGTTCACAGAGAATGTGTGGGTCATGGAAAATGGGCCACCCAATAGGATGTGAGCCTTGATGGAGCACAGAGCTGGAGAGGAAGCACAGGCTGCACTTCCTGAGTGTGTGTGTGTGTGTGTGTGTGTGTGTGTGTGTGTGTGTGTGTGTGTTCGGTGTTTCCATTGCCTGTGGACATGAGACTTAGAGAAGTCTGCAGGCTTTTCCACACCGTCGACTCCCCAGGGAGCTTTCTGACCCCTAGCCTCAGTCAGGGCTGCGTCCTGGGTCTCTCTTTTCTAACAACCACAGTCTCCTGGACTGAGCAGCTACTGGCCTCGCCAGATTGCAGAGGACCGCAGTGGGACCATCAAAGCCCCTTGCCCCTTCGGTAATTATCTGTACATTCTATCGTTTTTGTTTCTGAAGAGAACCCTGGCCAGTCCTGACATTTAGTGTCACCCAGGCTATCAGATTAATCCTCTCAGGATCAGAAGTTAGTCCTGCGCAGCCTTCTGCTGCAGTGAGCACCCAGCCTCAGGGCCGCGGCACTTAGCTCGCTTTGCCTCAAGGCCCTGCCTCCTCTCACACTGTCATCACAAGATGGTATACTGTGGCATTTTCAGAGGTAGAGCGAGACTGTGTTTGTACATTTTGTTACAGAACATTGCTACTTATTATAGACAATCTGTTCTATTTATAAGCTTTTTCATGGTTACATACAGGAAAGCATGATATCTGATCGGCACTACTACAATACTCTTGGAGAAATCCGCTGCAGATCGATTTGCAGGGCAGTAAGATTTCTGAGGATTCTAGCTCCTTTCTTTGGTCTGATGGAGCAGGGCTCTCTTGATTTTCAGTTTAGACTATTCATTCCAGAAGGGACGCTCAGAAGCATAGCCTGCTTGAGAATGTCTTGCCTCTAGGCACAGAAGGTCCAGTCCCCTCTCATTAGGATTCTAACTGTAACTGCATGGAAGGGTTGCAATTGACTGTTCCGAGAGTTCCCACACCAAGAGCTCTCCCTCCTCTCGTCTCTCTCTGCCTCACCCCTGCTAATTAAAGTGACATAGTCCTCCCCATACAGTGTCCCAGACTGAGCTCTGCATGTCTCCCCTCTCTCTGAAAACAGAATAGTCCTTAGGGAAAAAGAGGAAGCAAGGGCGGAGGGTAGAAGGCACTTTTGGAATGGGTCTGGGCAGGTATCCCTAAGGTTCCTGGACCCACTAAGTGTCCTTGGGGAACATACCCACATATCCTATTGTGTGCAATACCCCCCCCCCCCGGGCTGGAGACAGCATGCCAGTCACTACTGGTCCTTAGGTAACCATGATGAATATTCAGATCAAAGAGGACGCATTAAGGCTGTTACAGTTGTAGTCCATTTTCTGTGAGTTTTGCCTCTGTGAGTTCAGCTCAGCTCAGCTTTTTTTTTTTTGGACAGATAGATATGAGCCAAATGTACATTTTCAGAGCCTGGTGTAATTGGAGGGGCAGACGAGGGGCTGAAACGCGGGCTGTGTGTGTGGACGCCTGGCAGAAGTGAAACTGGACAAAGAGACTTGGAGCCACACCTGGGTGTGACAGGCATCCAGGGTGGGTGTGGCCTTGCTTCCATCTCTCCCTCACTACCTGTAGTACTTCTTCTTCTCCCAGCCCCAGCCAGAAGACTGGCTACCTCACAGTGAGCAGGAAGCATGCCGGTGTAGAATGAGAGGGAAGCCTGGGCCTTGTACATCACCTTGGCGGCCTTTGTGGAAACTGCTTGAACCTAGTGAGGGAGTGGGTGGTGGCTCACCTAAGAGCCTGAAGCCAGCTAGGAGCAGGTGAACCTGAGCACTCATGTCTGTCCTCGGTGGACAGACAGGCCTGGCCTAGAGTCAGGCAAGGAGCAGGGGTCCAGAAACACTTGAGACTAATGGATGCAGAACAGGATCAAGGGAGCCCAGATGGCCTGAGAGTATAAAGGTAGGCTGGCTGGTTCAAATCCCAACTCTACCACGGACTCCCTGGGCGATGTTTCTGAGAACAGTTCATCTCCCAGTGTTGTGATTTAAGCAGCAGACGAAGTCACACCATGTAACAGATCTTTTTGGAACAGGGAGAGTATGCAGAGGCTGCTTCTGAGCCAGGGTGGGAGGCAAAAGAGGGCAGGAAGAGAAGGCACTGTTGGTTTTTGTTTGTTTTAAAATAAGGGGTTATAGCGTGTGTGCATAGGGAGGGCGCAGGCCTCAAGGAGGCAGTGGAAGTGTGATGGCTGATGATGACACGTCCTGCTGTCCCTAGGTTACTGAAGGTGGGATTAGGGGCGGGGTTTTCTAACACCTGGGTCTGGGGATCTCATTTGTATCTTTGCCTAGATGCCAGTGTTTAAAAACGATACGCACCTCAACTTAAGATGAGATCTGTCCTAACCAAGGCTCCAAAAGTGCACTCCACACAACCAACCTGGACTTTGTACTTACTTTTTACACTTGTTGTTTGTGTGTTTGTCTGAGTGTGTATGTATGTGCTATGTTACACATGGAAGCCGGAGGATCACTTTCAGAAGTCTCTTCTCTCCTATCATATGGGTTCTGGGCTTTAAACTCGGGTCACAAGGCTTGATGACAAGCCCATTCACCCGCTGAGCCACCTCACCGGCCTGATTTCACAGTTATTTCTCAATTCATTTCTGTTTTGTTGTCACTGGGAACAGAATTTACATCCCCTCTCCTTTTGTCTTATGTTTATTTGTATTTTAAAAGGAATCTTTTGAATGTACTGAACACCTCTTTTAAGATAACTTAAATTTTTATTTTATGTCTGTTTTGCCTGCACTTATCTCTGAATATTATGTGTGTACAATGGCCATGGAGGCCCAAAGAGAGCATCATATGCCCTAGAACTGTAGCTATAGATGGCTGTGAACTGCCACAATTGTGCTGGGAACCAAACCCAGGTCCTCTGAAAGTGCAGAAAGCTCTCTTCACCACCGAGCCATCTCTCCCACTCCTACTGAACATTGCTTAGCTTTAGTAGTTTTTACATTCCAAGGCCCTGGGTTTGATCCCTAACTCTGGAAGAAGAAGAAGAAGAAGAAGAAGAAGAAGAAGAAGAAGAAGAAGAAGAAGAAGAAGAAGAAGAAGAGGAGGAGGAGGAGGAGGAGGAAGAAGAGGAAGAGAAGGAGGAAGAGGAGGAAGAGGAGGAGGAGGAAGAGGAGGAGGAAGAGGAGGCGGAGGAAAACATTCCCTTGCAAAAATGATCTTCACCTTTACTCTTAATATTTATAGCTCTGATAGTTTCTAGGCTACATCATTGGTTAGAATCTCTGATACACTATGAAGTAGTCATAGATTAGACAGGAATTTTTATTCTATACCAGAAGGGCATGTGACTCCTTTGAATGCTAACCAATCACTGAGCTGTTTTACAAGGCAAAACCTTTGCACACATTAAGATGATTTCATCCTCCTGGCAATACTGGGAACCAAGCTCCACCATGACCCAAGGTTAAGGAAGCTGGAGCATGGTAGCACAATAGAGGGGCTACGAGATGGGGCTGGGTTTAAGTCCAGAGCTATCTGTACTGTTCTGTGTGTTGTTCTCCCTTAATTCAATGAGTGTAAATATGCTTCAAGTATTCAAGTATAAAACATTGAATGCATGTCCTCCACAAACTTAGTTCTGTGGGACAGAGAGTGCATTGGACTCATTCCTAGTTGTCCTAGGCAGGTTTTCTATGTGACAAAATACCTGTCCTGGGAACATAAAAGGAGAAGAGACGGTGGATTCTACTGTCAGAAGACTGAGCCCAGCGCCTCTTGGTTGCATTTTCTGGGCCTGATGTGAGGTGGATCTAACCTGGCAGAGGGTGATGTGGGTGGAAGCTGCTCACTTCATGGCAGTCAGGGAAGTAGAGCAGAGAAGCCAGCACAGGGTATAACCCAAGGGCATGCCTCCAGTGACCTACTTCCTGCTCGTAGGCCCTGACTCCTAGTATTTCTACTACCTCTCAAAATAGCATCCACAGCTGGAGATCCAGGCTGCAACACTTCGGCCCATGGGGACTCTATATGCAGCCGGAACATGACTGGTTTTGATAAGAATTGTCTTTGTTTCATAAACACAATTGTCTGTTTCTCACTGTGCCTAATAATCTAGTGAGTTGCATTGATCAAGTTTGTAATTATTCATGGCACATTCTTTAGTGGTCTTTAATTTTGTCACAGTGGATTATTTCCATATTCTGCTCTATTTGTTTTGCTGAGATGTGAGATTTCTTGGGTTCTACATTATTTACATTTGAAGTTTCTTGGGTACTTGACAGATCTTTAGAAAATTATTTGGCCTTGAGATATTTAAATGTCCCCACTCTCCTTTTGTGAGGTAAATGAGATAAAATATTTTTTACCCTGTTTTTTCCCCTGGCCTCTTGTATGACACCTCTGATATGTCCTCTTCTTTTAGTTGGGGCCAGGGTTTCCACTGTGACCATGGAAGCAATGGGAAGACTTGGGGTGGTAGCAGGAGCTGTGGACAGAGTCCTGGTTTCCCAGCCAGGAGAGGCTGAGTCACTTGCAGTCTGTGTGAACCTGATAAGTCTGCCTCCCTGTATGGGCTCTTTTCCCTTTTCCCAGAGAAAGAGAGGCTCCAAATGGGTGCTCCCAGCTCACTCACTTCATTATCTTGAGCCTGGCTCTCAACCCCAGGCCTGGGGGGAGACAGAGAGCCTTTGAGCTCAGGCTGGCGGGCAGGAGGGCCTGAGTCCTGGGCTACCAAAGTGTCAAAGAGAGAATGCTTTGAAGAGGCCCCGCCCTTCCTGGGGCCAAGGCTCAGCTCCTGTCATCCCTCAGGGATTCTGCTGTGGTGGGACAGGAGTATTCTTGCCAGCTACTTGTGTGTGCTTTCTTCTTTCCTTAACCCCCCCCCCCCGTCTGTTTCCTCTATAGCCCCTTGTATGAGTTTACTGGGGCTACAGAAAGAGGCACTGTTTGGTCTGCAGCCAACACAAACTCTAGCTTGCTCTGGAGCCTCTGTCCCACACTTGAGACTTGATAACCAGCAATCAATCTGAGCATGGGAACTGCTCTTAAGGGACCCACAGCCCCTGGCTCTGAGATGCTGGTCACCACCCTAGCCACTGCTGTGTGCATAGCTCAGTTTCACAAAAGAAGAATGGGGTCTCAGCACTGAAAGTCCTGATTCATTCCCTCTATATCAGTGCTTCTCGGCCTTCCTAATGCTGTGACCCTTTGATACAGATCCTCATGTTGTGCTGACCCCCAACCATGAAATTATTTTCATTGCTACTTCCTAACTGTAATTTTGCTACTCTTATGAATCGTCATAACCCACAGGTTGAGAACTGCTGTTCTATACCCTAAATACCACACACAGAAGCATCGATTCCTGCTCCCCTAGGCCTGCTGTCCCCCACCCTCTAGTCTTCAATTCCACCCTTATGTTTTACTCCTCTCTCCTGCCTCAGACTGCTCAGCACTCAGAGCAGACTCCACTGCCCAGCTGGGTTCACATTAGTTAATGGCTCACTGTGCATGGCTGCCCAGGAATGCACAGGTCTCTGCTTCCACTTACCCTCATTTATGGGTAGGAAAAGTTCTACTGTTGTGGACAAAGTAAGGGTTCCTGTGTGACTTCTTAAGTTACCTGAGGCTTCCCCCAAAGTCTCAGCCTCAGGGTTACCAAGTTCTAAGGTCATCATTCTACTCCAGGAAACCTCTGGGAAAATCACACATGAGGCAGGAAGAAGGTGCAGGGCAGAGCAGCACACAGGGCAATATGTGAGAGGTCATGCAGGTGGCAGTAGGACAGGAGAGTGGGCCATGGACAAAAGGACAGGGCCCATTGGGTTGCAAAAAGAGGGCTAACTTGAGATTTCGGGGCTCAGATGTCTTCTTTCTGTGTGAATAGTTAGTAATGAAGACGTTGAAACAGGTCTGCTTGAGGATAGGTTTTGGAGGCAGAGTCAGCAGGAACACTGGAGGAAATACCAAAATGGCCTGTGGGTTCAGGACCTCTTGTTGAACTGGGGAGAAAAGAGGAGGAACAGGCTTGGTGTGGCCAGGAGAATTTCAGGCAGAAGGTGTCCTCAGCTACTACTGCTGCAAATCATGACCAAAGCAACTCAGGGAGGAAATGGTTACCTTGGCTTATACATCCACATCACTGCTCATCATCAGAGGAAGTCAGGACAGGAACTCAAAAGGGGCATGAACCTGGAAGCAGGAGCTGATGCAGAGGCCATGGAGGAATGCTGCTTACTGGCTTGCTCTCCATGGCTTGCTCAGCCTGCTTTCTTTAGAACCCAGGACCACTAGCCCAGGGATGGCACCACTTACAATGGGCTGGGCCCTCCCCCATCAATAACTAATTAAGAAAATGTCCTATACCTCACTGTACTTAATACACTTTTTAAGAGCTTTCTTCAGTGGCTTACTGTTTGGGCTGTTACTTTTGGGGGTGGTGTGGTTAGGAGGGAATAAGGCTTGTCACAGAAGCTTTCTGTGTCCCTCTTTCTCAACTGTGCATTTCTGTCATTGATATCACTGCAAAAGCTCCCTTGCTCTTTACAGTGTAGCTTCTGGTGGGGATGCTGGAGGGGAAGGACTCAGTTTTAAGAGGGCAGCCACTGAGAGTTTGACCATGTTCTACTGAGTTTATACACAACACAAATTAGACCTTTGTGGCTTTTGGGGGGTATTGGGGGTGGACATGGAAGGACTGGGAAGTTATTGTAATTAACGTATATGATGTGAAATTTCCAAAAAAATTAATAAAAATATTACGTTAAAAAAAAAAAAGAAAAAGAAAAATGCCCTATAATTGGATCTTATGGAGGCATTGTCTCAACTGAATTTTCCCTCCTTTCAATGACTCTAGCTTGGGTAAAGTGACAGAAAACTAGCCAACAAAACAGGCTTGGGAGTAGGTGGGATCTGGGAATTCATCTCAGCCACTGATGCTTTCCCAGATCTGGGAGGAGATGAAAAGAGTTGGGTGTGTCTGCGTGGTTGAGGCACCCCGTCCCCGGCTGTCTCATCCTGGCTTTCCAGGTGATTCTGGTCGTGCTCACTCTTCCCCTTCCATGCCCTCTGGAAGGTCAGAGGAGTGACTCTATAACCATGCCTCAATGACTGTGTGCAACACTGACCACCAAGTGTGTCTGAATCACCTGAGGTGCAGCCCTGGGAAGGACCATGGGCCATGCATAGAGTCTTACCCACTGTTCCTTGCCTCTTTTTCACAGTGAGCCCACTTTAGAATATGCTCATTATGAGACCACTTGGACTACCAGATAGTCTGCACGTGCAGCACAGACAGCTCCTCTGCAGTCACCGTCCAGGTCCCCTCATAGCAGCCTCAATACCTGCGGGGGGGGGGGGGTGGTGTCCTATAAGCTGACAGCTTCTGCCGCCACAGCCTATGAAATAGTGGTATAGATTTGTTCTGACCACATGGCTGCCAGGGTCCCACTCTCTGCCCAGGATCAGACTGGGCTCCCACTCAGGCTCTGTTGTCTCTCTGGTCCCCAGCTGGTCATGGCCTCATCCCTCCCTTGTCTGCCGGAATACCCTTCTCCGCAAGCTGTCCCCGTGCCAAGTCTCCTGACACCTTCTCAGATTAACACCATGCACTTTCAGCAGGTCTGAGGCAATGTCCTTCTCACCGTATCAAATCAGCAGGTACATGTCATCAAGCCTTGAACCCAGTGACATCGTCCTTGATCTCTCAGTGAAGGTGGGGCCAGGCCAGGAGTTGCCATTATAAACTTACTTCATAATTACCAAACTTTTAGGGGTGACACTCTGGGACCTGACAGAGACTCTCCTGCTTATGCTTGAGCCTGTTAACCCTTCTGTCCACTCCTGGCCTGCAGCTATGAATCTGCAGTCTCCTGTTGGACAGCTCACCCTTCACCTTTCATATTTATTAATGGGAACTGCTCAGAGTGGAAAAGTTGAGTATCAATAATTAAGCCACACACCTGCCGACAGAGCACAGAGGAAGAGCAAAGGCTGCTCAGTCACTGTTTAACTGGCACCTCTGTCTGCCGGTGACCTGACCCTTGGTTGCCTTTGCCCTCACTGGCTCCACCCCATCTCTGCTGCTGAAGTCAGCATCCTGTTCTAGGCCTGGCAGGACCTTCAGCACAGCTTCTCCAGAAGCAAGACCCAACCCCTTCTCTCCTCTGAGCCTCTCTGCTCTTTGTCCTCTCTGAGAGGAAACCTCCTCTCACAGCTCCCTGTCCAGCACCAAAGTTCCTAGTGCCCCCCAAACACATAGCACAGATTCACACACATACCTACACATACTTGTCTATGGACACACATTCACACATTTATACAGGCATGCACCAATACATATGCATTCATTCACAGCTACATACATATATGTATACCTTCTCACATATATATGTATTTATGCATACATAAATAGCCACACATACACATATGTAGACATATACATACATACATACATACATACATACATACATAGATTCACTCATGGCCACATGCATTCATACATACATGTATGCTTTTAGGCATGTGTAGACACAGAAACACGTACACACTTACACAGTTGAATGCCAGATGTTTGCTCTTGGTAGTAAAAGCTGACAGTAGTACCTTGGTCCTCAGTAGCTCATTTGGTGCTCCATGCAGCTAGAAGAACAGGTACTGCTGTTGGTCTGGTCCCCGGGAAGCCCCTCCCACTCCCCAGCTTGCATCCAGGAAGTGGCATGGCTGGAGTCCTTGGCCTATTCACCGCACTACCACAACCACACAGCGTCTGCCCTACCCCCAGCCAGCTGCCTTCTCATCCGCCCATGGCGGTGGCCAGCTTCCGATGGCTGCCAACCATAAGCTGCCTGTACCCTGACAGAGACTCTCTGTTTAGCCAAGCTTTAGTTGGGATTCTGAACTGTCTCCAAGGCCCATCTGTGCACTTGTAAAAATGCAAGTTTAGTGAGATGAAATGAAGCCAGTTTACCCTCAGTGTATGCTCACCCTCACCCATGTTTCCCTGGGTCCCTCATCCTCCACCCCCAAGTGATATCTGGCCACCTGGCCTGGTTTCAGCATTTATCCTAGGTTAGTGTGACTACAATCCCCTTATTCCTGAAGTCTCTGTGTCATTTCCCATCTGCTGATTCTACCGCTGCCTTCAGGATGGATATGGTGTCTCCCTCATGATGGTCTGGATCCCTATTGCAGTGTCCCTGTCACAGGCCTGGCAGAAATGAAGCTATCCTAAAGGCACACTTGTGTCTCTCGATCTATCTATTGAAACAATGGGCTCCCCTAAAATGGGAATTTCCAACAGAATCTCATGCGGGGAGAAGGAAAGGGTCCCAGCGAGAGGGGAGCTTTCTGCCAGAAGGAGATTTCTCACAGTTCTAACTGCCTGTCAGACCACCTTGCAGGATGAGACTCAAGGCCGGACAATGATCCTTCAATGGTGTGTGGGGGTGGGGGTGGGAGGAAGGGCTACACTTTGTCTGGTCCGCTCAGATGTGCGCATCCTTGGCCTCTGTTTAAACTTTGATCTCACGTCAGGACCTGGAAGATGGACTTGAGAAGGTTCCTGCCCTGGATCTCTGTTCTCTTTCTAATGTAACCACATTAAATAAATCTCCACCTCCAGCTTCCCAGTTTTTTAATGGGCTTATTGAGGTTGGGTGGATGCATCTGATTTGGGGCACAGGTTGTGACCCCCCACGTTTAATAACACCTGATGAAGCCTTCTGATGGTGCCTTCAGAAGATCACTATGGCATTTGGAAACACAGCACAGGCCTTGCAGTGTGCTGTTCATGGGCTGTGCTTCTCAGCCTGACTACACACAAATGATCCTAGCTCTGCTTTTTCTGTGTTAAGTTTGTGTGCATTTACAATTACTTTGTGTTAAATATTTAAACAATATGGATGTCAGTCCCTGCCTTCCTGAGATACCTTCTGCTCAGGGGCTGGTGCCCACCCTTGGGATTACAGGCATGACCTTGGGATTCAGCCAGAAGCTCCTATTTTGAAGACTTGGTTCCAGCTTGGCAGCACAATTAGGAGAGGTGGCAGATCTGAACGGCACTGGGGGCGAGTCCTTGAAGGGGACTGAGGGACCCTGGCCTCTTCCCCTCTTTCACTTCCTGGCAAAGGTACCAGCCCTTGCCATGATTAGCTGTTTTGCAATGAGACCAGCTGATCATGGCCTGAAACTTCTGAAATCAAGAGCCAAGACAAACCCTTTATCTGTTGATTATCTCGGTGTACAGGAAGCCAACAGACTCTCTAACCTTCTTCAAAGTCCCGAAAACACAAGAGATGACTTGAAGAGACTGAACATTGTCCATGAAGGCAGACAGCACTGAACTAGGTAATGGACTTGATCTCATTGCTTGATATTGATATGTTTAAGGTTTTTAGTCCTCTTGGTTTAACTTTGCTATATTGTACGTGTCCAGAATTTTGTCCCTTTCTTCTAGATTTTATAACTTATTAGTATACAGCTTTCTAAAATAATCACTAAAAACTCTCGGAATTTATGTGAATTCTCCCAACAAAGAAAAGCCCAGACTGGATGGTGTCATTGCTGGATTTTGCAGACAATCTATCACAATACTTCTAAAATTATTCTGCAGAGGGAGCCTTCCTTCTACACGGCTGGATTTACCCTGTTACCACAACTTGGCAAGGGCATGACACAACAAGAAAAGTACAGACCACTGTCCGGTGGTGGCCCATGCCTTTAATCCTAGCACGCAGGAGGCAGAGGCAGGTTCATCTGTGGGTTTGAGGCCAGCCTGGTCTACAGAGCAAGTTCTAGGATAGCCAGGGATGCACCCAGAGAAACCCTATCTTAAAACAAAACAAAAAAAGAAACAAATAAAAAATTTTAAAAAAACCAAAAAAAAAAAAAAAAAAAAAAAAAGAGGAGAGAGAAAACTACACATACACGGCCTGGGATACGGGCTACCCACATGCACAAGGTTGGAATCAGATCCCTATTTCTTACCCTAAGCCAACATAAACCCAAAATGGAACAAAGACATTAATATAAGACCCCAGTGTCTAAAACTACCAGGGAAAACCAGATGGGAAAGTCTTCAAAATTTTGACACAGCAACAGTTTTCTGAGAAGGGTTTTAAAAACACAGAAAACTAAAACAAGAGCTGACAAATCAGATTATATTAAAGAGCTTCTTCAAATCCAAGGAAATAATCAATGAAGAGATTGTCCATAGAAAGAGAGATGTCCTTTGCCAGATACTCATAGGATAGAGCACTGGTATCTAGAATATATAAAAAACTACAAAAACTCAACAACAAAGCAGGTAAGTCAATTATAAATGGGCAAAGTGACAGGTGTGGTGTAACCCCAGCTCAGAAGCTTTGGGCAAGAAGATTGTGAGTTCTAGGCCAACCTGTGCTACATAGTGAAATTATATCACATGCATACACACAGAGACAGACACACAGACAGAGGGAGTTGTTCTGAAAATATAAAATTCAGGTGGCCAATATGTGCAAAAAGGCTCAATATCACTAGCCATCAGAAAAACACAAATCAAAATTACCATGAGATTCTGGACCAAAAGGAATCCTTCCTCAATTCATCATTGACAGGAATGTTAAATAGAACATAGTTATTATGAAAACCCATATGGAAACTCCTCAAAATACTAAAAATAAAACCATCACATGATTTGGCTCTCCTGCTTTTGGATATTTATCCAGAGGAAATGAAGTCGGCATATAAGAGATGCCTTTGTATCCATGTGTATTGGTGTTCTGCTTATGTAGCTAAGTTATGGAGTGAGCAGAGGCACCTGCACACAGACGGATAAAAAGGAAGATATGCTCTATTTAGACAATGGAGTGCTGTCCAGTGCTATGCTTGGAATATTGTCCTAGTTTGTGTTCCATAGCTATGATAAAAACTGATCAATAGTAACTTGGAGATGAATTTGTTTCAATTCTTCAGTTCAGGCAAAGTTTGTCACCTAGGGAAATCAAGGCAAAAACCTGGAGGCTTGCTTAGTCTTCTTCTAGTACCCAGGACTACCTGTCCAGGAACGGCACTGCCCATGGTAGGCTGGCTCCTCCCACATCAATCAGTAATCAAAAAATGCCCATACAGACTTGTCTGCAGGCAAATCTGGTGGGGGCATTGTCTCAGTCCAGGTTCTCTCTCTGTCCAGATGACCTTAGCTGTGTCAAGTTGACAAACAAACAAAAAACCTAACCAGCACAAATATGAAACACCTCCCTACAGGCTCGTGCTGTAAACACTTGGTCTCCAGCTGGTGGCACTTTCTTGAGGGGCTTTAAGAATTCTGGGACCTAGCTGGAGGATGGGGGTCACTCGGGTGTGCCTTGCAAGGTCATACCAGATCTGGAACCCCTTCCTTCCTCTGCTTTCTGTTCACTATGAGTTGAGCTGCTTTGTCCTACTTCCCCACCACGATGGACTGAATTCTCTGAGCCACAAAGAACCCTTCATCAGTTAATTTCCTCTCTTAAGTATTCTAGTTGCTGAGAGCAATCAGTGCATTCAGCCATAAAAAAAGAATGCAATATTCACTTGCAGGAAAAGCATGAACTGGGAAAAAAAAAAAAAACATATTAAGCAAAATAATCCAGATACAAGGATACATTTGGTATGTTTCCTTTTTTGCATGGAAACTTGTGCATGAGTAGAATTACTAGGAACTGGGGGTGGAGGCACAGCTGAAGAGGAGGATGGATGAGGTCAGTGTAGGATATGTGACTATATGGATCCATCACAGCAAGTCTTTCCCCCAGAAGACAAACAATCAGGGCCATCAAAAGACCCACACAACGGGGAAAAACACTGTAGTTCATGTTCAGCAAGGGATTTTAGAAAAGGCTGGAGAGATGGCTCGGCGATTAAGGGTTAAGAGCCCATACTGCTCCTGCAGAGGACCCGAGCCTGGTCCCCAGGACCCACATTGAATGGCTCAATCACTGGTAGCTCCAGCTCCAGATGATCTGATGGGCTCTTCTGGCCCCATATGCACATGGTGGGGCATGTATAAACTCGGCCAAATACTCATTAAAACATTGCTGAAGTCTACAGTGGGAAAGTGGTTTATACAATAAACGTTATGTTTTTGGTTATTAGACCATACTTTGAATAAACACACACACACACACACACACACACACACACACACACACACACACACACGGCAAATTACCAACAACCAATTGTTTCCAGAACTGCTCTCTATCAACCTTGCACGCAAACATTAACTTTGATCCCCAAAGCTGATTTCCCAACCCCCAGTACGAAGCAGGCTAAGATCCTAAAAGCCCTTGACTCAAAAAGGGCAAATGGGGGTAGGTAAGAGAGGAACCCCATGGAGGTGGACACTCTGCCCCACAGAGACTACTTACCCAGACATCTCATGCTGGTACCCTGGACTGCTTCTGAAATTATCAGAGCTCCTCCAGGGCAGCTGAAGCTGGAGAATCCCTTTCCATTCCTTTCTGGCTTTCTCAGTTCTACAACTTGGTTGCACACAGAGAAGCCAAAGGAAGCAGTCGGAAGTGGGCGGTCTCCTCCTGGAGTTTATTTAAGTGCACAAGTGGTGGGCGTGGTCAGTAGCAGGGCCCCTGCAGAAAGCAGCCCATGTGAACCTTAGGTGAGCTTCTCTGGATCCCAGGATGAATGAATTGAGGGCCACCCGTGCTGACTTCGAGGTGATTGGGGGTTCACAGTAGTAAGGATATTGGCATTTCGTGCCATGCTCAAAATAAGCTATGTGACCTCAGTGTTGGCAAAAGCATAGGCTTCAGGATGAAGACAACGTTCACAGTTAAGAGCATCCATTTTGGATAATTTGCATAGTTACCTGATAGAGCACACGCCGAGGGATTATTAGTGACAGCAGTTCTTTATCACTGCTCATCCTTTTACAGAGTCCAGGTGAATTCTGAGGAAGGAGGAGAATGAACAGGGATGCCTGCCCTGAGATGCTCAATGTAACATGCACCACCCCCTCTCAAATTCCTCCTGCAGAGAAATCAGGGTGGGTTTGTCATCTCTTCCTTTGAACTTGGATGAAGCTTAGTGGCCAGAATACAGTGGAAGAGACTGGCCCTGTTCGTCTGAACTGCCCCAGGTCAGCACCCCTGTGCACTCTCCCTCCAGTGGCTGGCAACACTCAGGGTTGGAACACAGCAGCACATGGTGGGGTCCGGGGCGATGTTGTGGCCCTATGCCAGCTGTCAGAAGTGAATGAAGACACCTTTGTTCACAAGATTCCTGCAGCCTCCAGTTCCAGGATACTCAGGCGCTGCTGGGCACATGAGTGGCACTCAGCTGCAACAGACACAGCCAACCAGCTTCCTGAGATGCCAGTGGATCCTTAGGTGTTAAGCTAACCATTAGTAATGCCAGCAGGGGTCACAGGGGTCACACCTTTGGTGTGCATTTAAGTTGAAGTGTATGTTGAAGCTGTGACCACAGGACCATAGAACTTGTCTCATACTTTTAGCTGTGTTTTATATAGAGGCCATTAATAGGGGTTGGGGGACACCTGATGTAGAGATTCCAACCTGCTGTAGGATTCTCTGACACTGAAGTTCAAGCCCCCAGGGAGAAGAGCAGACTGCTGGCAGCTGTCTGTGTGCAGCAGCTGTGGTTAAGAAACAAAACCCCAGCTTTGGGGGAGCTTCAGCTTTTGACAAGCTCAGTCTCAAGTTTGACCAAGCCTGAAAGATTACCCTAGCAACACAGAACAGCCAGAAACAGACCACTGGATGGCTCTTCTCTCCTTGGCCCCATCTTCTACCCTATTCATAAACCCACATTCAGTCAATCAGGGCTCAACTGGTTCTCAATAAGTTTGGCCATCCTGAGGATTCAAGCCATTTATGCCTAGGAACACAAGGGTGAAGGAAGACTTCAGATCCTGCTTCTTGGCTTTGCTAGTTCCTTGATGGTTTCTGCTTCAAGAGTCTTCAGAGACAGACTCAAAGACTTCCTACATCTGAGGCTTCAGCCCAGGGCAGCGAGCTCACTGGAGCCAGTCCCTAGTTTTTGAATAGAGCTGCAGGCAATTCTCTCTTACCCCAGTCACCAGAGCCTTGCTGGAGACAGGAGACCTGCTTCTGCCATTCCTATGGAAGCACTCAGATGGCACCCCAAGAACCCAAGAACACAGGGGTGTATAGCATCAGCAACCTTTCACCTAGGCACCCCAAAACCTGCCCTGGCCTTAGAACTGGTACTCATAGAATCTCAGCTGGCATCCTGCTGGCACCAAGGGTCTTAGAATTTTTACTATGCTGTCTGCTTGCTGCACTATTGGAGGGAGAGTGGACAAGAACCCGACTAGACATAGAAGGCAGTCTCCACCCACTGACCACTTCACCATG
>CM052700.1:52921120-52940509 GCA_028551405.1 Uromys caudimaculatus
CTTCAGAGTTCCTCCGATTTCGGTTACACTCCCCCCCCCCCCACACACACTTTCTTAAGGTGAAAGGTGAGAATATTAATTTGAGCCCATTTCTCCAATTCCAGTGTAAGCATTTAATGCTAGCTATCAATTTCCTCTTCTAACAAGCCATAATGTTTCATATGGTTTCATTTTGTTGAGTTTAAAAGACTTAAAATCTTCCTTCTTAATGTTTTGCTTGGACCAGAGAATTATTGAAAGTGTATTATGGGGCTAAGCTGTAAGAGCTCTGGCTGCTCTTGCAGAGGGCTGAGGTTCAGCCCTTAGCAACCACACAGTGATCCACAACTGTCAGTAACTCAGAGGATCCCATGCCCTCTTTGGGCCTCCACGGACACTGCACACATGCGGAGCACAGACATATATTCGGGCAAACACCCATACACATAAAAATAAAACAAAAGGGGGAAGAAAATGTGTGATTTATTCCTCAAATGTGTGTGCATCTTCCAACTACCCTATGATTTCAGATTTCTGAGTTGGCTCTATCATGGTCAGAGATCATACTCTGTGTAAAATGAGCCAGGTATGGTAGTTAACGCCTTTAGTCCCAGGACTTGGGAGGCAGAGGCAGGTAGACCTGTGTGAGTTGAAGGCCAGCCTGGTCTACAAGTTCCAAGCCTGATCCCCTGAGTTCAGTCCTTGGGATACACGAGATGGAAGGAGGAAACTCACCCCCCTAAGCTGTCTTCTAATCTCTACAAATGCACAGAGGCACACTTCCGGTCATGCACACTAAAGGAAACAAGGTAATAAAATGTGGAAAAATATAGAAGCAAAGCGAAATAAGCTTACTGCTGAGTCAATGGAGCCAAGGCTGCAGGGCTGTAGGAGTCAGATTCCATGCATGGCTTTAATCCCAGCTGCCTTCCTGCCCTGCAGACAGGAGTCTCCCCCTGTGAAAGACTCAGCCCTCCACTGTGTGAAACTGTCATCTCCTGGGGCTCACTGATCAGCACTGGAAGAGTTGGTCTCCTCCTGCTTTAAGCTTTGGGCATCAAAAGGGCCTTGGTGGCATCAAAAAGAAGCAGAGGTATGCGTCTCTTCTCCAGTGCTACCCTTCCTTTGAAGGGCTACTCAGACTGGGGATCTTTGCTTCCCTCGGCAAAGAAGTGAAAAAGAACAAAAATCTAGAGTAAGGGCCCTGATGATCTTGGTTAGAGATCATACTGAGGGAACACAGAAAAACAAAAACACCTCACGCCTGTGGCTCTTTCCACTAAAAGTACTGCTTTAGTAGAAATACAGATAAAACCCAGATCTGTCTGGCAGAGCCATCCTCCCACCTCAGAGAGGTCCAGGGGTCTTCATGGTAACCTCTGGCTCCGTGGGCCTTATGGCAACTTGGCCTATTGACGGTCGTAGGCAATGGCCTTTAAAACACACACACACACACACACACACACACACACACACACACACACACACACACACACACACACACCAGCACACAAGTGCAAACAGTGCATGCACAGCCTGTCTGTGCAGCCCAGTACACTGAAGCTCTGGGAATGGGAAGATGAATGGAGGTTGTCTCTCCCCCACAGCCCCTCCCCTACCTGCATCAAATAGCTTCCCGCCTGACTGCAGTGACACAGCGTCTCCCAACCCACCTTCCTTTCCTCGAGCTCCCCTAGACAGAATCTGCAGTCTCCCACAGACCCCAGGTTGCTCTGGACATGCTGTTTTCCCACAACCCACTGCTTCCTCTGAGAAGGGAGCTCTGGAGTGGGTTTCCTGCCTCAACATAGCACACACCCAGCTGTCTGCCCTGGTTCTGGAGTACAGGAAGCAACACACAGAGCCGAGCCCCGGCCCGGCAGAGCCGAGCCCCGGCCCGGCAGAGCCGAGCCCCGGCCCGGCAGAGCCGAGCCCCGGCCCGGCAGAGCCGAGCCCCGGCCCGGCAGAGCCGAGCCCCGGCCCGGCAGAGCCGAGCCCCGGCCCGGCTGGCCAGCTTAGGCCCAATCTCGCTATTGTTCAGACACCTGAAGAGCCTAGGTGAGCGGACTCCCAGCCATGAACAGCATCATAGCTTTGATGCTCAACCACTGTCACTCCTGAGGATGGAGCTGAAGCGGCTGATTACATGGCATGGTGACATATGTGACCCACATGCCTGCCTCTCATCTAGCCATCGGCTTGATGTGCATGGAACCTGCCTCTGATTATTTCTTAATCTCTTCGTAGTCATGCCACATGGACACAAAAGGTCACCTTGTCTTGCTATTGCCTCTACTATTTTTATCTTGTTGTATTACATTAGCAAGGTGCCATCATTAGGATATGGCTTTAGTGTGTCATCCAAGTCTTTTTGTGTTGAAATGTAATTGCCATTGTTGGGCAATTAAGGCAGCAATTAAAAAGCACCATCAACTGGAGCTTAGGACTAGATAAGAGCAAGGGGGTGAGGGGGGGTGGAGCAATGGCTCAGCCGTCTTTCAGCCTCTGTTGCTCTTGCAAAGGACTCAGGCTCAGTCCTCAGCACCCATGTGGCAGCTTTTAGTCATCTGTAACTCCAGTTCTGGAAGACCTGATGCTTTCTTCTAATGTCCCCAAGCACCAGGCACACATGTGCTACACACACACACACACACACACACACACACACACACACACACACACACGGGTAATACACTTATACACACAAAAAAATTAAAAACCTAAGAAAATTTTAGCTTAGGGCATGAATTGAAGCCCTGGTGAGTACAGATTGAATCTTTATATCTTTATAAAAAGAGAGACCCCTCCCCAATCCATGTACACACTCTCTGTCTCCCAGGTAATGTCACCTTGACTCTGTCAAGTAGGAAAACTATCACCTTGACCTTGAACCAAAATAATGAGGCAAAATAAACTATTTTTATTTATAAAGTACCCTGCCTCCTGTATTTCATTATAGTAATGAAAAATGAACTAAGTCACAAGAGTTTGCAGACAATACAGAGTTGTATTGTACATGCATGTGCTGCTGTATGAGGGTGTGGATAAGTTTGTGAAATTCAGTGTCTTGAACAGCCTGGGAACGTCTCAGAGACATGGCAATTGTGTCCAGAATGCCTCTCATGTGCGCAGCAGAGAGTATAAGTGTAGCCTCCTGCATATCTCGGCTGCATGTGCAGCTAAACAGGTCTGCACTGACATGAGTAGGGCTTGAAGAGACAATAGGTCCCTCTCCAAAAGAGCCAGGGAGGCAGAGTGGCTGAGCACACAGAATGGAGACCAGGCATGTAATATGATTCCCATACTCACAAGTCCGGGGACCCACAAATCCAGGGACCTTAACTCACCAACTCACACCATAAGCACCCAAAAGAAATGTCCACTGGCCTCTTCAGCTGAGGGATGAATGTCTACAGCTGTCTTAATGTTCAATGGTACAGGGGAGAAAGAGCTCTGCTCTCAGCTCTCGGGTCCTCGGGGATGGGGATAATAACTTTGAAGTCTACCTCTGTGTGGAGAGAGAAAGTGGACAGTGAAGGAGGGGTGACAGCCAGCAAGGGAGAGTTGCTGGCTCAGGAGCACAGATCCCAGGACAAGCATGGGATGGAGCACTCAGATGACTAGCCTCTTGTTTAGGAAAATGCAAAGACAACCCAGGGGGCCATGTAAAGCCCTGCATTTCACACTGTTTATCCATCTCACTTACTGCTTGGTTCTTAACAGCAGTGGCTTATACTGAGGCTTCTGAGACTTTTCGGTGTTCTGGCTGTTGGGAAGTTAGTCAATGGCCTGTGAGAGAGCATGGAGAGGCAGCCTTTCCAGGGGCACATGTCTCGCAAATGCCCATCTGGGAGGACATTTAGGCCCAGGGACCAGTGCTTTAATGAAACATCGATGGGGAGGGGTGCTGGGCTCACCGGAGGACAACTGTCTCACTACAGTCCTTGGAGTCAAAGGGAGACCTGAGAAACATTGCAGGCAGCTATCAGTAATAAAAGACAAGCAGTGGTTCTGGTGGGGAAGGCCAGGAGGGAAGTGTCTCCACTGTGCTCCAGGTTCTAATCTTAGCATCGATAACAAACCCCCAAATGTTTCACCATTTGCCAGGGACCAGCCTACTTTCTCCTCTTTTCATCTCTGTGACTTGTGAGGAAGATGCTAGCATTGTCGGCATGTTTGAGGAGGGTACCTGCTTCTTTGCACTTCCATTGATTTCAAATAATAGGAATCTGGAGCTCCGAGAAAAGTTAGAGGAGGGTAGAGTCAGGAAAGAAGAACCAAGGAAGCAAATGGCTAGCAAATAGGCCACGGTCATAGTCAGGGGCCTTCCGAGTTAGGTTGCATAGGATATGCAGGGCGTACCACACAATATGTTGGCCAATTGTGAGCCATAGATGATGTCTTCATCAAATTACAGTACCTACTGAGGTCATCAAAGTAACTCCACTCTGAACACTGTGTGACAATTAGCAGGATAAATGCCCATTGTTAAACCACACACAATTGCTGCACTAGTATTTAAATTAGAAGTGACAGGGCTAGAGAGATGGCTCAGCAGTTAAGAGTACTTGCTGCTCTTTCAGGGGACCCAGGTTCGGTTCCCAGCACTGACATGCAGCTCACAACCATCTGTAACTCCAGATCCAAGGGATCTTGTCTCTGCAGGTACATAACGTACATACAGACACACAGGCAAAATAACCCAACACAATAAAATCAATCTAATATCTTTCAATTAGAAATGACATATCTATAATTATTTCAACTCTGTGCACATATTATTAGATTATGTATTATTTTATTGCAACTATATCAGTATACATATTATGTATTTTGTGATACATTAATACATAGTTAAATTTTAGCATGTGTGTTACCTTATATTAGTTATGTATTATTAATTATATAACAGAATATAATGACACTATATCTTTCATAATATTGTTTAAATGTGTATACCAAGTGAAGCCACTGGAGTCTGTGACAATAAAAACTTTGAGTGGTGGCCTCCAGGGAAGTTGACTCTTTTCAGAAAGAGTAAAGGTGAAGGATTCTACATGCAATCTTCAATGACAGCACAGTCACATCTAAAACATGTTTGAGGGCTGCTGAGATGGCTCAGCAGGTAAGAGTGCTTGCTGCCAAGCCTGACCACTAGACTTCAATCCCTGGAGCTCACCTGGTAGTCGAGAACTGACTCCGCATATGCACAATGTCGTGTGCTCTTCACTGGCCCCATGTACACACAGAAATCAACAGTAAAAATAAATTAATAAACCATATTTCAAACAAAAGGTCTGGAAAAGGAACACAGCCCACTCTACTTTGGCAACTGTGTGGGACATCCTCAGGTCACAAAGTAGTGTTGGGATCTTCAGCCATGTACCCAGACTTCCCATTGAGTCAGGATGGCCAGGAGGGGAAAGAAGAAGAGAGAAGGGCCCAGCTTAGAGATCTGTTAGGCTGGGAGGAACACCACCATCCCAATGAGTCAGAGCTACTCTGACAACCATTGGCAAGAGCGGCCCTGGGAGCCCTGGTGAAGGCTATTCCACCCATGCCTTACTGTGGCACCCCATGGTCCTCCAGCTTCTGTCAACGTGTGGCTTCAGTAGTGATCATCCCCTGGGAAGCTAACAAACTTTGTTTTGTGCCTGCATTTTGTGTCATTGGCATCAATCTGGTTGTTCCAGAGTCTGACTCAAGCCCCCTCCCTCTCTACTCTGTTGCAGCCATCTGTATTTCCTTCTTCCACCTGTGCTGGGGAAGGGCTAAGTAGCCTCCTTCCTATTCCTCCCAAGGCACTCACAGGACACTCCTCCTCCCTTCTCCCCTCTCCTACAGCCATTGCATTTCTTGCAACCTCCCCTCCCCCCACTTCTCCTTTGACCTTGTGCTGGCACTCTGACTGTGCTCTGCATCTTTTTGGGTTTCCCCAGAGCCAGGACCATCTCTGCCTCTTTTTAGAAGATGTTATTTGTAGTCTATGTATGTTTGCATGTGTGTGTGTGTGTGTGTGTGTGTGTGTGTGTGTGTGTGTGTGTGTGTAGGTATATATTGGAGGGTGTTTGATCCCGTAGAGCTGGAGTTGCAGGTGGTTGTGAGCTACCATGTGGGTGCTTGGAACTGAACGATGGTCCTCAGAAAGAGCAGCAAATGCTATTAATTGCTGAGCCCTCTCTCCAGCCCCTCGTCTCTTCCTTATTGAAAGTGGTGAGGTCTAGGCACATGCTGGATGTTGCCTCTGCCTTAGGAAGGGTCCCACATAGTAAACTCCACTGTGCATAGCCTCAAATCAAACAGGACCTACCTGCTAACACCTGGTTCCTGAGTTCAACTCCCCTTTCACACCCATAAAGTTTACGGCCGCTCCCAGATCTCCCTGCCTGTGCCTTTGACTCCCTTAACCAATGCAACATATGGAAAACTAGTTCGTCTCTCCTCCCTGTGGCCCCAGCATGGTTTTGGCTCTTTTCAGGAGCAGCTCATGGTTGTACATGAGGCTCTGCTTCTGTTCAGTCAGGACTCCTTTGCCTGTGAGCTCCCATCCCCATCCCTACAGCTCTTGTGGAAGCTCCTGGTTTCTCTGGTTCCAGTTGTCGCTCTTCACAACCCACTGCTATAGAAGTCCCACCCTTGGCCCCACACTCCTCAGGGACACCCCTAAATCACATGTGCCAGGCAGTGGGAGCCAAACTCAATCCGTGCCTCACAGATGCTATTTTGCAGACTCCTAGGAAGGTGAGAGCTGCAGATGCCTGCAGCCCAGGGGCAGGCTGGGCAAGCCACAACTGTCCATTTCTCAAACCAGTAAGGACCCTCATTTTTTAACCCGGAGCATTGGAGCTACATTACAGCTACTGGGACATGAATAGATGTGCCAATGCCTAGGAGCTGGGCAGGAGCACCCCTTACTTGCTTTCCCCAGCCAAGCTGTCCAGGACAACACACTACAGCTTGAGGGAGCCACCACATCGGCTCACCCTGCTTCCCTTCAGACTGCTTATATAGAGCAATGAGACTGCCAGCTTTGTTTAGGCCACAGAATTGGAATTTTGCTTTGCAGCAGGCTACCTGCTCTTAGCAATGATCTGACTGTGTGCCTACAGGCAGACACTATGATGGCTACCAATGAGTTGTGTGATGGCTCTGCTTCTTGATTATTGATTTGATACACCTGGGAAGAAGGGGCCTCAACTGAGGAAAGGCGGCTACCAGATCAGCCTGTGAGCATGTCTGTGGGAATTTTCTTAGTTGCTAATTGATGAAGAAGGGCTCAGTCCACAGTCGACAGTACCATCACTGAGCTGCAAATGCAGGTAACAAGCCAATTAGCAGAATTCCTCCACAGTCTCTGCTTCAAGCTCCTGCACTGACTTCCCTCAATGATGGACTATAGCTTATGAGATGAAACAAATCTTCCCTCCCCAACTTGCCTTTGGCCATGGTGTTTAGCATAGCAACAGAAACCAAACTGAGATACGGGAGTTGGGAACTTTTGTTCTATGTGGGTAGAAATTATTGACTAGAAAGCCAGTGTATCGGTGTGCACCGTACCTGGGAGGCTGAGGCAGGAGGAGGTGGCAAGTTTGAAGCCAGTCTGAGTTATAAAACAAGTCCGGGAGGTGGGTATGTAGAAGCCCAAGACTTGGGGTTCCAGGTGCTCAAGATGAAGACTCTGTTGCCCTGGGTTTTATAACCCGCCTCAGCCCAGTTCTGGGAAGCCGTGGTAACCCTGTTCCTGTCAAGAGCTTTCAGGTTGGGGCCCGGCTTCCTGAGGCTTCAGAGCTTCTCTGCTCTCCACTTATTCTGCTTTAGTGTCTCTTGCAGGTCTGGACTAGCATCTCACTGGCCTCAGTAGTAAGGGCTTCACAGCAGCTCAGCTGACTCAAGAAAGGAACTGAAAGGCAGACTTATATATCCAGAAAGGGGGTATGGCAAGGCTACTAGCACCAATGAGAAGCAATGCTTCATGCAAATAAGCTGTGTTTGCACCAACCCCACACAGTCCTTCATTCTCAGTCCAACAAGAGAAGGCTCCTCTCTGGTGTGAGTGGAAATGGTTACAGGGTCATCTAAAGTTCAGAGAGGCTAGTGGTGGGCACTATGTCTCTCACAAGCTGTTTGAAACCACTATGTGGGTGGGATGTGACTCCAGAACCAGCATCGTGCTTCCGAAGCCAGCCTCTGATCACAGCTCACACACTCCCCAAGGCGTCCAGGAGAGTTCAAAGCAGCCTGCTGCTATGAGGGCAACTGGCAGTTTGCCGGGCTGGCAGTCCACCACGTAAGGCAGCCTGGCACCAGGGAAAGGTGTGACAGCTGTCAATTGGGGAGTCTAATTACTCCAGCTCCTAACAACTCAGTTTATATAAAAGGAAAACAATATGAAAGAGGATTACTTATCATTATCATTAACATTAAAATTATTACTAGTATTTCACAGTGCTCTGCTGGTAACTTAAACCTTGGGGGAGGTTTGGGTCATTTTACCTGTTTCATAATCTTCCCGACTCCTCTCCTATCACAAATAATTGCAGGGCCACAGGACTATGTCTCCTTCTGCCTTCTCAGCACCTAGAACAGGACAAAGACTTCTCTTCCAGCCACTGAAAGCATCGAGGAACGTCTCCCAGACTCCACTCCGTTGCAACACAGGCTTGAACCCCCACTTACCATTGATCACCATGCTACCAGGGGCTTTCCCATCAGCCTGTTGTGCAAGGTCCGGCGGCAATCTGGAGTAGCAGAAACCCACCCCAAGTGGCAGCATAGAGAGTCTGCTTGAGGGAGGCTGCAGTAACCCTAAACCCTCTCTGTCTTGCTGTGCCCCACCTCGGGTGAGAATACAGGACTCAGGAGAGGATCCTGGGAGCCCATGCTGACTTATATCCACACCGCTCTTCTCCCGAGACTGCTCACAGCTAAGCTGGATGGCTTAACCAGGCTGCTGGTGATGTACTGATGAGGGGGAAGAACATGTCCATCCATCCATCCACAGCCAAGGACATGGTTTGTTCCTTCTTCAATGCCACCAACATGACCATAACCTCCTGTCCCTGCAATGTCCCTTGTATCTGTGGTTGCATTGATTGTTTAGTGAAGAGAAATTAGGCTAACACAGCTGGAAATCAATGTCTCATTTCCCCAGGGCCTGTTTGTCCTCAGAAGGTACATGCGGCCACAGGCAAAGGTCAGAGGTCACAAGCTGGTTAGATGGGATGTCCATCCTCTAATCAGATGTATTGGTCACACATGAATCCTCAATGACTGCCAGCTCTCACCAGACAGGACAGATTAGCAGGCCTACCCCAGCCCCCCAGGATAGTAGTCTCCACATTCTGAGACTTACAGCTTCACCCCACGTGGTATAGGATCTTTTTGCTGAAAACCTACCTGATAGCTGCCTCCAGATCTTTTAAGGGCTCCTGGGGAACCCTGGGCCACACAGCATCCAGCTATTTTAGTGAGGTCGATAGGAAAAGTCCCCTTCTAGAAGGTTCTCACCTTACACTGTGCACAGGTGAACCAGGAAGGTTCCTGTAGCTGAGGTGCTGAGGTGGCTAGCCCTAGGCACCTCCCTGGGTTCATTCCCTACAGAGCTCACAGCTTCCCTTTGTTGTTTTCTCCCAGCCATAGAGGGTGTGCGCCTGGATGCAAACCTGACAGAAGAATTCCATGGCAGAAACCCCAAGTATCCCAGGGAAGTGGGGAAGCAGAGGAAGTGGCCTAAGTCCATCCCCTGCCTGGAGAAGACTCCTAAGATGTCAAAGACACTGTGTAGGGAAGAAAGCACTCAGGCCAACAGAATATACATTAGCCTCAGCACACAGAAGTGCCCGGCTAAGGTCTCAAATGGCAATGACTTGTTGGCCTGAGACACTCTGCACAGGTGACACCGGAGCATGCACTGAAGAGAGCAAAGTTCATGAAGGGATCTGGAAGAAGCAGAGCCCCAGAATCACCCCCATGTCCCAGGCCAGTAGAGGAATACAGGGCCGAAGAGTGGTTGAGTTCTTTTTTTCTCTTTTTATTGGCAAAGTAAATATATTTTTTATGAAGGACCAAAGAAAATATACATAATTGTAACATATTTACACCAACTTTATAGAATTTTTTAAATTTCAAATTTACACAAATGTCAACGTGTTATTAAAAGATATTTTATGTAGATGCGTACCTATGTACAGTTTATTTACATACATTCATAGGATGTGAAATAGACCTGTCAAAACAAGCTAGTTCAATTGGTACTAATTTCTAGACCTGATGAGGAATGCAAATCTAAGTCAGACTGGGAGGCGCTAGCTAGTTGCTCTGCATCCACCAGACCTGTTCCTTCTCCTCCCACCACAACCAGGAGGCTGGTGTCCGGAGGAGGATGAGCCAGGCTGGGTACGAATGGATATGGCTCCGTTTGTCTTGCATTTAAGCGCATGCGTCATGGCCTAGAGCGAGGGTGCCCATCCTCCTGGACCCTCAAAGGCCTCTTGCATATGGCGGTTCTCACACCACAGTGCAGCCCTACTCTTTTGGCCTACTTCCTTTTTCCCAGTATGGCTTCCTCTGGGAGCTACTATTTCGACACAGTCAAAACACTTCTTCCCCTGCAATAATGTTGGCCTTGGCCCAGGTAGGGAGCCTAATGGGGGGAGGGCAAGGGCCCCCCAAACACTGCTTCCAACTGGCAGGAAGGCACAAAGGCACGAGGGCACAGGCCTGCCTGGGCCACCTGGGCCACCGGGGAACCAGCCCCCAGGGACCTTGGGGACTCTAGGTCCTCCCCGGAAAGGCAGCCACGGAGGCTCTGGGTCATACCTCCTACGATTCAGAAGGGGGTGGTGGTGGTAATATTGTCACATCCTTCTGAAAGAGGCAATAAGTTATTGCATTTAAAAACAAAACGAGGAGCTGGGGGAGGGTAGGGCGGCCACAGTGCTCAGTTGATGGCGCGTACTGCGCGGCTGCTTCGTGGGAAGCGATGCACCTTGATGTGTTTGGAGAGGTGGTCACTCCGCGCGAATTTCTTCTCGCACACGGGACACTGGTAAGGCTTCACACCCGAGTGAGATCTCCGGTGCCGTGACAACTCATCTGAACGGGAAAACCTGCGGGATACGGTGGTCAGCCAGGCCATCGTGGGCACTGCCACAAGTGACTTCAAAGCCAGTGCCACACAGGTGGAGGCAGGGGCAAGTTGGGGGGCAGGTGGGAGGAGGGCACTGTGGGCCAGGCAAAGCCAGGCTGGATCTTAAGCTATTAGACCATGTCTATAGTCACCCAAGGAGTTCTTGGCAAGCCCCAGTGTCTCTGAAGGACCATGGGGCAAGCAGGTTTGCTCTCCTGACCAGGGCCTACTTCCCACACTATCTGGCTGTTCCACATGGGAAGGGACCTAAGGCTGTTAGCCACCTGGGACTCACTCTCCCATAGTTACTCAGTTGTTCTTGGGCACTGGATCACTCCTGAACTAACAGCGGGCCAGCAGTGCTTGGTCCACCGGCCCCACTTTCCCCTGGAAGACATGTCCCTGAAAGGCCTGTGAAAATCAGCCAAAGGTGACACAGGCCCAGCAATGGAAGCAGACTTCTCAGACCACAGGAGTGCCTGGCTTCTCTGCTTCTGTTGGCAACAGGGAAGGACCTTAGACTTGTGCCTGCCAGGCTCTGGCACCCTGCAGATCTGGACATGTGGCCTTCCAAGATGTCCCCAAACACATGCATGGTATTCCTAAGCATTTAAATGGCTTCCTGGGACATTCCTCTCTTAGTCACTGCAGGCCTGGGAACAGACATCCATAGGACAGGGCAAGAACCAGAGCCAGACTAAGATGCCCAGGCTGCTTGTCAATCACTTCCAGGTCCTGAGACTCTCTCCATTTGGCTTCTGTTCAGCAACAGGATCCCAGGACCTTACTACCCTACCACAACATAATTGGTCCTCTGTGCCTCTCCTCTATCCCCTCCTCACCAGAGTTTAGCCCAAATGCCACCTCCTCAGGAGCCTGCGTCCTATCCTTGACTCTCTCGGTATCGTCCACCACTTGATTATCTTTCCTTTCCTGGGTGCTAGGGAATCAAAGCTTGAATGTGCTAGACAGCGTCATACCACTGAGCTATACCTTCAGCCCAGGGCATTTAAAAATTAGTCTTGACATCTTGATGCTCAGCTGCCTCTAGACAGTGTTAGGTGCAGGAAGGAGGGCACACTCCCAGTTCTCCATGCTCAGGAGGGGAACTTAAGCAGAAGGGCCTCAGCTGGCACCTCAGGATGAGACAGGATTGTCACACACTGTTCACTGCATATACTCCCAGGAACACCCAGGAGCCCCAGGCCTGGTACCCTGTTTCTAGACAGGGGCCACGAAGTGACGCAGAATAGGTGGACAGCAGATTCGTCATACTCCGTTGTCAAAGGCTATAGCCATCTCAGCTCTGATTCTGTAGTGGGCCACACTGACCTCAGCCTGGGAAACATGAGAAGAACAGTGGTTCCGAGAGCAGGCAGGGCTCAGGACACCAAGGACCTCAATCTTCTGTGCTGCTGACAGGGCAGGTAGAGCTACTGTGCGAGCCGCTGCCCTGCCAGCTGTCCTAGGCATCAGGGGACTTGGTGCAGAGATATGAACTGAGAACACCTTAGGCTAGAACAAGACATCCTCCACTGACCTGGTAGTGCTGTTACCAGGACTCTGTGTATAGCTGCATGCCTCAAGTAGGAGTTGGACACACACCTACACACACAGAAGAACAGGCTTTACAGTCCCCACCCCAGTGGTCCTGAGCATCCTGGGCCTGAGTTTCCTCCCTCACTTCCTGCCTGCCTTCCAGGGAATGGGTAACAGTCCTCTTGTTATATGACACCCTAAAAGGGACAGGCAGTGAGCAGTCATGCCAGAGAACAAGCTGTCCTCATTCCAGAGCCCCTCTCTGCCACCACAGCCTCTTGGTACCTGACAGGACTATCCTTGTAACTGGGCTGAAGATGATCTCTGCCTCACTGGGTCACATCCTTTGATAACAGCCAAAGAAGAAGCCTGAGGCAACACTAGAGCAAGAGATGAAAAATCTCAGCTAGACAGGACATACATAGCCTTGGGATTGGTCTGGGTAGGTTGACAATGTTGTTAAACCTCAGTTTCCCTGCCTTGAGAGAGAAACAATGACAGACCTATCTCAGAGGACCATGGCAGTGAGGCTCCAGATGTGGCAATTGTTTCAGAACTGTGACCTCCTACTGAAGGCACATGGTAGAGCCCAGGACCTGCCTGATACATGGTAAAGACCTAGTGCCTGGCATCTGCGGGGCAGACTCATGACAACTGCTATTGGGTCACAGAGCAAAGCAAGCACAGGGGCCACCAGTAATGCCAGCATAGGAGCTGTGTGAGGCACCAGTTGCCATCTGTCATAAAGCCATTGTCAATGGCCAAATCTCGGAAGCTGCAGGCCTTAAGGCTGTGTGTGCGGTGCACAATCTGCAGATTGTACATGGAGTGTCTGCTAACCACAAGGCCGGAAGACACGCCCCTGCTTATGGGCAGCAGTAATGAGGGCTAAAAACACTGGCCTGAAACCAGACCACTAAGTTTGAATCCTGTTTCCAGCTTCTCCAACAATGGCTTTGGAGTCTACTGTCTCCCTCTGGGCCTCCTGTGTCATGGACATCAGCAGAACGAGCCACACAGGCTGCTGACAGCTATTAATATTCACTTTAGCTATGGCCCAGCGAGATTCTTTCTGGAAGGAGCGGCTTGGCCACTCTGGAACAGGATGTTCCACTGCGGGGAACAAAGGAGGCCTATGTCTGTGAGCCGGAGAGGAAACTTCTAGGAAGGCGGCAAACAGCCACTTCCCAGATGGTTAGACCAGAACAGGCAGGCTGGTTTTAGCAAAACTATGACCCAACAGGGAGAGAGAGAGAGAGAATATTGGGCGTGCACGAAAGCAGAAGGCAGTGGGCTTTGGACTGGGACAGGTGCCACCTCAGCTGGGGAGCAGTTCCCTGGGCTGAGGAGTGGGGGCAGGGCAGGGGCTCAGGCAAATTTAGGAACTTGGGGCCCAGTGCCAGCAGCAGAGCCAGATGGGAAGCACAGAACATACTGGACTAGTCAGGCCCAGCTGCAGGTGGAGGAGGAGCCTCTCTTCCTTAGATGCTCTCCCAGGGAGGTGTGCGGGAGTGTGGAGTCTAGGGTGAGTGAGGGAGCGAACAGCTGTTAAACTCCTGAGACGGGGTTTCTCTGTGTAGCCCTGGATGTCTTGGAACTCATTCTGTACCAGGCTGGCCTCGAACTCAGAGATCCTCCTGTCTCTGCCTTTGAATGCTGGGATTAGAGTGCCACCACCACCCAGCAACTCTGCCACTTTAAAGTCATATGACCACAGATAATGTTTAGCTGCTGTTTGCTCCTCTGGGCCCATCTCATAGTCTAATTTTAAGAGTTAAAGAAACTAACATACAGCATGCTCAGAGTTACCGCCATGCTTGCTGCTGCTATCTCCTTTCCCACAGCCAGGAGCACAATTGAAAATAGCACAGCCCAGGGCCTGAGGACGTGGCCCATTTGGCAAAGTGCTTGCTGTGCAAACATGAGGAAGGACTGGAGTTTAGACCCCTGGCACTCACATAAAACTGGACATAGTAGGGCCTGCCTAGAATATCAGTGCTGGTAGGGCAGGGACAGGCTAGAGCTCACTGGCCAGCAGCTTAGCCAACCCATGAGTTCTAGATTGAGACCCTAGCTCAAAAAGCAAGGTGGAGAGCTACTGAGGAAGACACACACACACACACACACACACACACACACACACACACACACACAGAGAGAGAGAGAGAGAGAGAGAGAGAGAGAGAGAGAGACTGCAAAAGCACACCATACACTATGGCCACCTCCATACCTGGCTGTACTGTTGGAGAATCAGTGGGGTGTGGGGTGTGGCACTCACAGGGATGCACCCCAACCCCCAAAACACACTCATTAGGCACATCCCTGCGACAGATGGTCGTTCTGTACCTCAATTTTCCTCTATGGTGAGCTGTTGTGAGGACACGAACTAATGCCTGTATTGGGAGGTGCACAGCAAAGGCTGAGACACCATAGAATCCCAGGCCCGTGGGGGTGGGAAGAGAAACAGAAAGGAGGGGCATGAATGATCTTGCTTGAGAAAGGGGGGGAGGCCAGGGAGCACGTCGGGGAGTGTGGGGGCCAAAGCAGAAGGCTAGACTGGAATTCAAACACTCCAAGGTGTTCTCTGCATTGAGGCCAGATCAGTCTCAGGGAGTAACGGGCTCCCGCAGAAGGGCATACACAAGTGAAGGGGTTGGTGGGGACTCTCCGAAGCTTGGAATCATTCCAGCACATGGTGATCTCTAAGGGTGACCTGTTACCACCACCATGCTCATTGTCAACTTATTCTATCCTGGCCAGATCCAGAGTGTGTGTGGGGTCCATCCTCTCTCCTAACTGCAGCAAGGAATCGCTGCCCATCTCATGGGCTCTGGGTGGAAGATTGGTCACACACAAGGAACTGCAAACCTTCAAGAAGATCCTAAGGATCTCACACACTCACACGACCAGCCCTTTCTTGAGGCAGATGCTGCACGGAGACCTTGATAGCATACCATGTCCCTAGTCTTGCTGAGTGGGTTCTGCCTAAACAATAAATCCAGTGCAAGGCTCAGGGTCAGAGCTAACGCTGCTCTTGAACACCTTGTGCTTCCTGGAGCAGCAGTGTGGTGGGCAATGACCTCTCCCCCAGCCCTTATTCTTGACCACGTCTCATAGCCTGCAGTTCCGGCTTGGTCCCTTGTCCTCTGGAGATGCCACTTAAATGGGCAGCATCAGTCAGAGTACAGGGCATGCAAGCCACGGAGTCAGGACTGTTGGGTGAAGACTATTCAGTGGCTTGCTCATGAGCAGTTCCTGTGAGTGTGAACACCTGCCAGTGTCTCAGGAAGGACACCTTTGAGGTTCCTCTTCAGAGTTCGACTGTGAGAAAGTGGAAGTTCACTTCATGAAAAGAGGGCACAATGAGACCCCCACACTAGCTCAGGGCTCCAGGAAACAAAAAGGGCCAGACAGGAGAGTGCAATTCCAGGGTAGGCTCAGGGCCCCTGTCCCACTGCCTCCTCCAAATAGGGTCCATTGCTCTCCCCTTCCTCAGTAAATACCCCTCCCCCCAGGCCTCTCTGTCTGGGCTCCTCTTGTTCTACAGCCTACCCACTTACTACCTACCCCACAGCCCTGCACTGCATCTACTCACTAAAACATGTGGCTTAGAGAGGTAGAGACAGCAGGTCTAAGGAGCCCAGCATTTGAAAAGTTGTGAGAAGACAGTGATGCCTCTCAGGAAGGGCCTCCACAACCCAAGACACTGCCGGGGAAAAGTTCCTTTTCTGACCAATTTGGAGCAGGAAGGGAAGTTTTGCTACTGTCATCCCTCCATGTTCAGTCTCAGCAGGGCAGCACCTGCCCTGGGGCTAGCACCACCAACTCAGAACCCAAGGCTGGCTCACAACACCACCTCTGTGACCTGGTGTGACCCACACCAGGTACAAGACACATATAATCACACACTACATAAGCAGGTGTGCCCATACACAGCAGACATCCATTCAGGTGGTCCAGTTCTGTCAGTCCTTAGCACACAGATGAACCACATCCGACAGACAGACACACAAATGCATATACCAATACTGATGGCACACACCCTAGCTACCAAGGCCAGAGCACCCTCTACCTGGCCATATCACCCTAAACATGCAAGCTTCTGTAGGCCACCAGCCTCCTGAAGAAAATGAGCAGCATTCAGAGGCCAGGGCAGGGTGACTGCAGGGTTCCATGGTCCCTGGTACCATATCTGGCCATCT
This sequence comes from Uromys caudimaculatus, assembly GCA_028551405.1. Classification (NCBI taxonomy): domain Eukaryota; kingdom Metazoa; phylum Chordata; class Mammalia; order Rodentia; family Muridae; genus Uromys; species Uromys caudimaculatus. The sequence continues at coordinate 52,937,969 of CM052700.1, forward strand.
GAGGCTCCTTACCCTGAAGAGCTTGGCACCCTGTCATCTGGAACATAAGCCTGAGGTCTTCTGCCACCTTTGACCCCCATATCATGGACATCTGTCCTTCCCTGGTTGCTCTCTATGGCTTTCCAAACACACCTCCAGGTCCCCAGGAAGAAACCAGGCAAAGCTTAGCCTACACTTGTGAGCAGTTTTCATCCTCTGGCTGCAGGGAAGAGGCATTTTCTAGTTGAAGTCTTGGGGCTCACATTTCACTTAGAGTGGGTGTGGCCTGGGTGGTTCTTAGCCCCTCAGAATTTCCATGTACCTGACCAAAACTGTCATGGGTGTGAGGTGGTACTTACCTGGAGGTGCTGTAAGACCTGCATGGGCCTCTGGCTTGTGCCCATGTGCCACCAAACTCATCTGCCCCTTAGCTGACTTTCCTTCCACTTCAGCCCAGCCCCTCATCTTCCTTCCAGCCCAGCCTGAGAGATCCCACATAGCACAAGCCTCAGCAAGACTTACCTGGTCTTTAAAGAGACCAGAGACCAGGTGGTTTCCAGCTTTAGTCTCCAAGCGGGACAACAACTGTGCCATCTCTGATTCTGCCCCTGCCCATCCCTTGCTCCTTTCCTAACCCACCTCATCTAATGGAGAAAGGGGCCTTGTCACACACTCAGGTGAGCAGAGATGAGCCTACTTGCTTGCGCCCAGCCTATCCAGAAATACTGACCTCCAGCCGCAGCCCGGCCAGGTGCAGGCAAAGGGCTTCTCGCCTGTGTGCCGGCGCAGGTGGGCCTTGAGGTGGCTGCTCTTGGTGTACATCTTGCTGCAGCCTGGGAAAGTGCATTTGTGCATTTTGAGAAGTTCTGCTGCTGGGTTCTTGGGGAACTTCTGGCCCACAAGGAGGCCAGCAGGGCCGGGCCCTAGGGATCCTGAGCCAATCGGTTTGGCAGCAATGGGCACAGGTGCAATTCGCACAAACTTTGAGGGCAGGTTCAAGTTGGAGGATGGCACCACTTGAGGCAGGAGTGCAAAGGTCTGCCCCTGGATGTTGACCAGAAGCTGGGCGACCTTGACGCTCTCTGGGGCCTGCCCCGGGGAGGCTGGCCCTGCACCTGCCTCCTGCTTCACAGCAACAGGCTGGATCTGCAGTAGCACCGGCATGGGCCCATCATGTGCTGGCCCCTCACCTGCACCTTGAGTACCACCTCCACTGGTGCCACCTGGTGGTGGGGTACAGCGCTCTCTCCCGCCAGACTCTGGATGGAGGTGGCTCCGGTGTGACCCAGCTGTGAGCTGGCTACAGGTATCCAGGTCCCTGCTGCCATTCTCTGGGGCCTCCTTGACCTCAGCTTCCATGTTCTCTTCCAAGAATTCTTCAATCTCCTCCAGGGTAGGCTGGAAGGGCCTGGAGACATCATCAGGGTCCCCTGACAGAAAGTCAGGGAAGCAGAAATGTTCCTCCTTCACAGGCACAGAGGTCCTCCTCCATGATCCCCAGGTCACAGGGCCACTGCTATCTCCGACGCCTCCACTACCACCACCACTGCTCAGTGTGGCTCGGGACAGGAGGAAATCCAAGATGCTGCCCTGGGCCTCAGGCCCCGGACCTGCACTGTAACAGGAACAGAAGGCTTGCGAGTCAGGGCTGGCACAAGAGCAGGGACTGGAGACATCGCTGTCATCCTCAGAGATGGGAGAGGGCAGCATGTGGTATGGCTGCCGGCCGGCCAGCCTATCTCCCAGGTAACCCACTGGGCATTTCGGTGACGAGAAGGTCTCGTCCACTGGAAGCAAGTGGTCCACCATGCTGGCCTGGCCGAGCCTGTGGTGACTGCAGAGAGGGAACAAGGGAGGCCAGGTTAGAAGGACTGCATGCTTATCAGTATCTTGCAGCCCCCACCCTCTTGCTGCCTACCCAAGGCCTCCTGTGGCCAAATGTCCAGATCCTGCTTCCATCCCAAGGGAGAATGGGGCTGGCGAGTATGTTTTCAAAAGTTGCATCACCCTATTTGCAAAAGAGCCCTCCCTCTCCAGGCCTGTTGCACAACCCAGGGCACTTCTGGTTTCAAACATTTTCCAGAATGATCCTGGAAAAGAATAAGACAAGGAATGCTCTTGTCTGTGAACAGCTGAGGGAGAGGGGGCCAGAGAAAGGAGGCCCTGAAAGTTGCAAGACTCTGGACTCTGCTCCCTACCTGGAGTCAGAGAGGGGGTGAGAAGAGAAAAGGCCATTTGAACTCTGAGCCCGTGCTATTGGGGCTTCTGTAGGGTTTCCAGATTATGCAAATAAAAACACAAGCTGCTTGTTAGATGTTCACTTCAGATGTTCAAAAATGAACTTCTGTGAATGCAAGCATGGTATCCCCAGGACTAGATGGGACACACATCTGTCCGGGCCGCTTGTACTTTAACCTGGTGGCTATACTTGGGAAAAAAGTTAAAGGCCATTAAATGTCTGTCTGCCTGCCTACATAGTGTTTCTCCACAGTCTCGTCCTCAGACCTGTGTCGAGAGCCACCGTTCTCCATGACTAGGTGAGGTATTGCATACTTGAGCAAA
>CM052700.1:52940609-53089964 GCA_028551405.1 Uromys caudimaculatus
CAAGGTCCAGGCCCTGGCTATGAGTCCATAGAAGGTCTGAGAGCCCAGGCGTGGGTAACTTCCTTGAACCTTACAGCCTTTGGGCAGGATGGGGGATGACATTTGCCCTTGGCCAATGTGTGAGAGCAGAGCCTCCTGTTCTGCCCCCCCCCCCCCCAGCTCTCCTGTCTGGGACACTCACCGACTTGGGAAGGCTCAGCAGATGCTTGTGTCCCTTCTTGGCAGCACACTCTCCTGGGTCCCCAGCACTCAACACCACACCAGGTATCCAAGAGGGGCTCAGAGAGTGGGGATAGGAAGAAGGGAAAACTGTGTCCTCTGAAGCCAAAGGCCATACTAGGTCTGGTGTCCAAGAAGAGTCAACAGTATCTGGCTGTGATGAGGCCACCTCTCTGGACCTTTGTCCCGCCCAGTGACCATGGCTTCCTGTATGATTATCAAACTGATGAGGAAGATGCTCAGGCTGCATCCTGTCCACCTGACTTTAGGTCCACTCTACAGCCTGGCACCTGGTACTGCCCAGCAGCCGAGAGGCCAGTCATCCTGCTCCCCCGCCTCAGTTTCCCCAACTGTCCTATGACTCAGAGCTCTCTAAGTTTCTCTCTCGCTGTAGAGAATAGAGGCAAGATCTGAGCCCAAAGGTAATCTCAACACGAGGCAATCTGAGTTTAAATACTTGGCTAAGGATTTAAAACTGCGGATGCGTTTTAAAATACACACTCTTTACCAAAGCAGGGTCTGGGAAGGAATTAAGCACCAGCCAATGTGAAGGGCAAAGCAGCCGGGCAGAGCCCACCCACTCCCTTCTCCAATCCCATCTCATCACCTACTACCACACACCTAGTCTGCAGCTATCAGCTGTGTGACCTCAGGCAAGCGACAAAACTTCCCTGTGTACACATCTGGGTGCTGTCAGTGTGACCAATGAACTCATGTATGGATACTGAGCACTTCTTAGCGTCTGAACAGTCAGGCAGATGCAGGGCACATGGTGTCCTAGGACCTAGAACAGGACCGCCTAAGAGCTCCTGAAATGAAATGTGACCAAAGCTGAACACATCACAACACTGAGTGATCGATCGATCATACTCTTTCAAAGGGGGCCATGGTATCGAGGCTTCATTTTTAAAACGACAGAAACCGAGGTCTGATATGAAAGTGAACAGAGGTGTTGGGTGGCATAGTGGCTCATGTCTATAATCTTGGCACTCAGGAGGCTGAGGCCAGAGAATCATACATTCAGAGGCAACCACGTGAGAGCCCACTGAAACAGGAAGGAGAGGGAGAACAGGTAAGGAAGATCGATGCCAAAATAGAATTACCTTGGAAGGAACCCCTTCCCCCAAATGTTTCAGATTCCTCCAGGGCTCAGAGTATTAGGGTTCTGCCCACCCCCAAATTGCCCCTCCTAGCCTGCTCCAGGCCTGGCTCACCAGCACTAATGGAGCCTAGGCTTTGGCTCCAATGTCCCCCTTTGTGCAAGTCCTGCCTCTCTTAGCATTCCAGATGGGAGCTCATTATTTAAATCTCAACTCAGAAGTCACTCCCACCTTGGACAAATTACCCAGGATTATATTCTTCACAGCCAGGTATCACTGTGACAATGCCTTGTATGCTTTGCTGCCCCATCAGAATATAAGCAGTCCTGACTGTTCACTACAGGGCTAGATCTAGAGTCAAAGACAGACCTAGCCTTTGCTGAATGAGTCCAGAATCCAGGAGTAAATGCAGGAGTGGAGTGGCCCTAATCAGTTAACACAATCTTAAAACAGTGCTGAGCAACCCTGGGGACACTGAGGTACTGAGGGCCCAGGGGATCCAGGACTTCCTGGACGCAGGGCTTGAAAGTCTGAGTGCCAACGTTCAAGTCGGTCCCTGAAAAACAGCAGCACGTGGCGCAGCCAGAGGCGCAGGCTGCGTGCAGGGGGAGGAGGCACCCTGTTCTGGGCACAGTCCTCGGCAGGCCGCTGGACTCCGCCCCCTCTCTTAGCCGGCCAGGCCTGCTGTTTATCCTCCCGGGGACACAGCGGCTGTAGGAACAACATGTAATTGATAACAAGCCGAGAGCCGGCCAAGGGCTAGCCATTGGGTCAGCGTGCAAATCACGGGGGTGGCGAATGGGGGCCGGTCTTCAAAATAAGAGTCTCCTCCCTGAGGAGTCCGAAGGCCCCAAAGTTATGCCATTCTCGCACCTGTAGGGCGGCGGGGGCTCCCCACGGTCGGGGGAAACATCTGAAGGACTCAGTCAAACATTTGGGATTTCACCTTCCCATACTGTGGTAGCAAACAGCCCTGGTACCCTCCAGGCGAGAATGTTTCCAAGAGGGGTGGTCTGCCCCCTGCGGCTGCTGTCCTCAGCCGTCCCTCCAGTAATGTTTGGTCAAAGGGGCCTGAGGACTCTGCGTGGGGAAACGGAACATAAGCGCAGGAACGCTGCGGGTACGCGCAAATGGGTGTGAGTTTGTGTCGTGTGACTGCGTGTGCTGGGCGCAATGCAGCCGTGCGGGTGTCCGCAAGGTGCCCGCGCGTGGATGCCCACCCGTGGGTATGAAGTACGTGGGAAGGAGATGGCTGGGACTCTGGCACACAGCTTCGGAAGAGTACCTTACCCTCCGCCCAGTGACTCCCTTCGCGTCCCCTCTTAGGCCACCGCTGCAGTGACCGACAGTAACCTCTCCGCCCCTTGGTCGCCAGGCCCCGCCAGGAGCCGCCATATGGGAGCGCAGGTCCAAGAGTGCCACGGACGCGCGTGGGCTCCGCGGGCAGGAGCTGCGCACACCAGATTTGCCCTCTGCAGGCCCAGCGCGCTCACGGGGGTTCCCGCATTTCCGGGGTCCCCGCATTTCCCGAGTCCCCGCGCGTGGTTCGGACAGCGCGCGCCAGGGGACGGCTCGTGATCCCCCGGGAGGACCCACGCGGCCGCGGTACATCGCGCGTCTCCCACCTGGACTCGGCGTCGCCTGGCGCGGCCTCGCGCGTGCGGCCCGGCTCCGTATGCGGCCGCGCGTCCAGCGCTCCTGGCCGCAGCCCGCACTCCCTGCGGCCGAGCTGGGCGCTCGCCGCTCGCCGCTCTCCCCGCTCTCCGGCCGCTCACGTGACGCCGCGGGCGCCGCGAAGGCTCGCAGGAGGCTCGGCCTCTGGCGCGCGCCCCATTGGCTAGCGCCGCGCGTCACACGCCCCGCCCCGCCTCGGCCGCACCCTCCCGCTGCCCACGCGCTCTCCGGTCTCTTCGCGGACCTGCGCTGGGTCCTCTGGTTCGCACGTGAGACGGGATCCAGAACCCACTGAAAGCCCGCAGAGTCCCGAAGTGCAGACCACGTGGGACCTCGGGAGCGGAATCGTCCCCGCAGCCCCCTCCGCATTCCCAACAAGGCCCGATCTAGTAGGGACTCTGTCTAAAGGGACCAACTGTAAAAATACATCTGGACTTTCCTCCAGCGGTCATGGCTACTCACGGGAATGAGCGCTCGCTGCGCTACCCTCGACCTCTGCGACTGACTGACTGCGGAGGCTTGCTGACCACCAACCACCTTAAGCCAGTGACACTGCAGGCACCTCCCCAAAGACTGCAGGGTGCTCCTGATCTGCAGAGGGAGTTCCAGACTTCAGTCCCAAGCCATCATGGACAGCTTTTGCACCGGTTTAAAGAGGAAAGTGAAGCCCAAAAAAACACGTGAGCAGAGAATGCTGGGTACCCTTCTGTGCACTTTAGCCCACACTGTGCCTGGCTCCCCAGCCAGCATGAAAAAACCTCTAGGAGAGACCTTGGGCCCTCTTAGCCACGCAGATAGAGGGCCAGACATAGCCAGGTCTGTCTGTCTTTTCCCTGCTTCTTAACACCCAGGACATTTGGACAAACCTTCCTGGCACTTCCTATCTGACATTGGGAGGTGGCCAGTCTTTCCCCCTGCCTCTCCAAGCCATCCCTGTTGGGGCCAGGATTTGTAGCCAGATCCCTTAAATAAAGATCTGAGGACTCTCCAGTGAGTGCCCATGACCCAGCGGTTAAACTGAGTCTTTAGTCAGAGCACTGAAGGAGTCTCTGCTTAGCACAAGATGGTCATCAGCTTTCTGACCATAGGCACAGTGTGCATCTGGTGGTATTCTGCAGCCAGGGCTAGCACGCAGAGCGGGCGGAGTTGTCTAGTCCATAAAGTTGATTGATCCTATCTTGTCAAGGTAGGGCAGGGTCAGGCTGGGCCAGGCCACTTCTCCACAGCCCTGCCTACCCTGGGTTCTGCATTCCTCACACTCTCTGTCCAGCCCCTGGGGAGAAGTGCAGCCAAAGATCAGAAGCTTGAAAGCAAGGTGTAGCTGAGCGGCCTCAGTTCACGGGGGAAGATGTCCACGGGGGAAGATGTCCACGGGGAAAGATGTCCCAGCTGTCTAGAAGCCCATGGCCAACCTAGGAGATTCTACCTAAACCTGAATCATATTAGGCATGCTTGCTTCAGAACCTTCCCAGGGCTCCCAGCTCATTCACAGGAAGTATATATAACCCCATTTTCTCAGCCTCCCTCAGTCTCTTTTGGGTCCCTTTTGTTCCATGACTTCTTCTCCTTGCTCAGGTTAAGTTGCCAGGCACAAGCTCAGGACCTTTGCACATGCTGTTCCCTTCGCCTGGGTATGGTTCCCTTCCCAACATTCACGTGGCTCCCTCCTTTATTGAAATGGGAGCCTGCATTTGCCCCCTGCTCCCTGCTGCACCCCCCCCCCCATTTTCCTATCCAGTTTAACAGTTCTGAATACTTACTATTTTCTAATTTATTAAAAGTTTTTGTTTTATTCTATAAACTCTTGTCTCCTACAGAGAATGTAAGCAGCATAGACAAAAATTTCTATGTATTCACAGCTCAGGACTAGAATTTGCATCTCCAGTACCTTGTCTCGAAGCTGTCTGTAATGTCAGGACACAGAGGGCAGAGGCAGGATTCCTAGAGCAAGCTGATTGCTGGACTAGCTGGAATCCATGAGCTCTGGGTTTTGTAAGAGACCCTGCCTCCATGAATGTAGTGGAAAGAGGTGGGAAACGTCACCAAATGTCAGCTTCAGGCCCCCACATGCACATATCCACGTGATGTGTGCCCACACATACAAGCACGCATAATCGCACAACACACACAGAAAAGACTTCCAGGGACTGACCCCCTAAACAGGAGATAGTAGGTCCCTGAGGAAATCAGAACAATTTTCTTGTAAGAGGCATAAAATTTCCCACAGAACCTTCCAGAGTTTGCCTTCATGTCTGCTGTGTTCCCTATCTGCTTCCTTCACCAGCAGGGTCTGATAACCCATCCATTCTCAGACAGCAGTCAAGTGAATCCCAAGGCAGCTTTAGCTCCCACCACAGCCTAGACACCTCCACATATCCATCACAGTCCAGGGCCAGGATCAGCCTAGTGCAAGGCATTCCTGTTGACTGAGGGAAGAGGGCACAGGATCCTGACCACCTGAAGGCTCCCATGAGCAGCAGCATCCTCATTTCCCGCCATCTAGATAGAAAAACAACCCAGTGTGGCAGAAAGGACTTATGTGCTGATTTTCAGAGTTATAGCGAATCCCCAGGGCATCGGACTTGGAAGAGAAGCTCTCCCCAGGGCTACATTTCCACTCTTACTAGGGAGGAGAAAAAGAAAACCAGGTGGTAGGTGTAAGCCCCTTGGGGTACAAGTGGCTAGGCCTGGACCCCCAGATTTCTCTAAGGCTGGTGGCTAGCATTTCCAGACCCTTGAGGTGGGAAGAGAGGCCAGGCCCCACCCTATACAATAAAAAAGACTGAGGTCAGGCCACAAAACGCCTCAAATCCCAGGCCACCCTAGAAAGCTTCACCCCCAAGAAACACTAAAGTCTGCCTCCTGCTCACTTCTTTGCTGCTTGTTTCTCTCCCAGGCAGAGGTAGCTACCTATTGTGCCTTTTCCCAAAAATCTGTTGTGTGAGGTTTGTTGTGCAGTGTGACTTTGTGGTATTCCAAAGCTTCCAACTCCCAGGATACCTTCTCCCTCAGAGCTGTAACACAGCAGGAACTCTTCAAGGCCTCAGTGGGGCAGAAACATCAGCAGCACAAACATCCCAGAAACAGCCGCCTATTCAAAGAAATGCCTGTATTGAATGCCTAGTCTCTGGGAGACTTTTCAACTTCCAGGACAACTTTTTGGTACCAGAGGGATTTATCTTTCTGTAAATTTGCAGGTTTTGGGGTATTTGTTTGTTTAAAACAAGGTATTGCTGTGGATCCCAAGCTGGTCTTGAACTCACAATCCTCCTAGCTCAGCCTTCCAGAGTGCTCAAAGCACACCTGTGCCACGAGGCCCAACTATGTTCTCATTTTTTTTTAAAAAGACGTTTATTGTTATCGTGTGGAGGGGCGTGGATGGAATGGTATCCCCGTGTTCTCATTTTTTAAAGCTTAATTTTTTTTAAAAAAAGATTTATTTATATTTATTTATGTGTATGAGTGTTCTGTATGTGCACCACACATATGCAGTGCTGGAAGAGGCCCTGGAACTAGTTACAGATGGTTGTGAAGTGGGCGGTGGGAATCGAACCTACGTCCTCTGCAAGAGTAGCCTATGCTTTTAAACTCTGAGCCATCTCTCTAGCCTCATGTACTATAATTTTAAATACCCTTCTAATAAAAGACTTATATTGCTTTTTAAAATAAATAAAATGGGTATAAATATTATTTGAGTATCATCTGGCTTCGCCTGTAAAACTGTCTGGTACTGGGTCCTTTTGGGGTGGATATTGATATTTTTTCTACCAGATAACACACATTTAATCAAGATACATTTGATTTTAGATTACTTCTCTCTTTTTTACTCCTGCTTTGGAATTGCTGCACCTTCCTTCCCCTTAATAGTTGCTATTGAATCTAGGACATTCAAGGTAAGTGCTCTAGTACTGAGCCCCAGCCTCAGAGGTAACCGAAAAACAGAAGTCTTTCCCATTGTCAGAAGCATAATCTATTATTTCCCTCTTTCCTGAGATATGTTCATGGGTGGATCCCTCCTGTTCAGACCTCTACTCAAACGTTGCTTTAGCTCATGGCTTTCTCCGTCTGAAACCATGTCTGTGCTGCTCTCTGATCTCTGGCCTTGGATCATTTTATTTCACAGTTCTGGTTTTTTACCTTTACTTTTCTACTCCTGTGTTATGGTCTATCTCTCCCACAAGCCAACAAGCTCTTTAAGATCATGGATTTGGACCAGAGCTAGAGATCTTGCCTACCTTGTACTAGGGCCTGGGTTTCATCTCCCAGCGCAGCACGTGTGTGCGCATACATACTCATAGATCATAAAATAAAGGACATGGATCTTATATTGACATTCTCTCAGTTAACTTAGCTTCATCTCCTTTCCCATGCACATGACCCAGCTCCAGATGCACCCCAAGACCTGCAACACCCCAGCTGCTGACAATGAGCCCTCCATCCTACTGGCATCTTGGCTAACTTCTTCCCACAGAGACAGACTCTGAAGCAATGCAGGTGGGCTCAGCAAGAGTCCCGTGGTGTGCTGGCTGGGGCTTGTCTTGTGTGGGAGTGTCTGCTTCCCTGGCAGCTTGCTTAGTTACAGCATGAACAAGCATGACGCTGCAGGGCCGGGCCTCACAGGGACGGCTTCCTGAGACTTTCCTCCTTGGCTTGAACACATGGGTCTCTTCTCCCCTAGTTCCTGGACAGCCTTCCCTGTGTTTGTCTGTGTCCTGGTTTCTTCTTATAAGGATTCCATCCCAGTGACTTCATCTTGATTTAACTCCATCTTTGAAGGCCCTGTCTGCAGAACACAGGCTTTCTGAAGGACTAGAGTTTAGCACCATGACATAAGCATTGGGAGAGACATCATTCAGCCCATGATCCTTGGGTAAACAGCTGTCCTAGAGCTGTCTCACCTAGAGCCATTTTCAGTAACCCCCATCCAGTTACTCAAGAGAGGTTGAGGCCACATTGCACACTGATGGTCCCCACCTTCACATGCCGACCCATGTGGGTCGGCAGCCCAAGGGTCCTGCTGGCTGGAAGCTCTTGGCCCACAGCCACAAAACAAGCCCCAGTTCAAGTTACCCTGGTATTTAAGGCTGTGCTCAGTTGCATCCTTGCCAAGTGGCCTCTTGTTCCCACTTGCCCCACTCATGGAGGGAAGTTGACATGGATGTCTAAGCAAGGGCCTGGGTAGCCTGTCTCATTTCATACCCTTTTCCTGGGCCTTGGGTGTGTGACTCTAGGCAAGTCGTGTCCATTCCTATCTGAAAATGAGGACGCTCCTGAGGTGCATGGGCCATGGAGGCGACTCATTCAGATCCCCTGTGCAGAAGACTGGCAGAGTATTGCCAATCAGAGCTTCAGGTGACCCCACTTCTGGATCCCACACAGCCTCCCGTGTATGGCTCTCCCAGCTTCCCAGCTGGGACAGAACTTGGGTGCTGCCTGACTGTTCCTGCTGGGTGTAGGAGTCTCACACAGCTAATGGAGCTGTGATGCTGGGGCTCCTGCCTAAGACTCTCCAGCCTGCAGTGAGAGGCATCCCTGTGTACCAGACCTGCATCCTGGCCCGGGACAGTCTCTGCTACAGTTCTTCTCTGCTGTGTCTCCCAGACACTGCCTCTGTAAACCCCTCCAAGTCCTTCCCTTGAGGCACCTGCTTCTGAGGTCATATGTCATTCATGTGCATATACTTGCTGACATCATCTTGTACTTGATAAATGAGCAATTAACACGTCAAATAAAAATAAAATATGTACTGAAAAAATAGGTTTACCAATAAATTACTGAATCTACTTCTATAGGCAACTAGACTAGTATTATACAGGTTTATTTTTATTTTACATTTATGGGTGTTTTACCTGCATGTATGCCTATGCACCAGGTACATGCAATGCCTACAGAGGCTGGAAGTGGTCATCAGATCCCCTGAAACTGGAATTTACAGATGTTGTGAGGCTCTATGTGGGTGCTGAGAATTTAACCCAAGTTCTCTGCAAAAGGCTTCTTAAGAGCCTAGAGAATGCTCCATTTCTGCTGACCACAGGCCCTTTGCACCTCTGCTTCCTCTTCCCAGTCACCTCCACATTCCTTAGGTCAGCGTTCACAGGTTTCCTCAACCTCCTTTATAACCAGTACCTCTCTTTCTAAGCGTTTCTGAAGGCTTGTAATGATCCATTAATTAGTGTGTTCATTAATTAATGCTTGTCTTTCATAGTGAGCATTGCCAATTCTGTTCATTCTTCTTTTCTCAGAACTTCTAGTTCTCAGCAGAATGACCCCAGGAAAGACTATGCCTTTTCATGTCCTCATAGCTGGCCGGAGAGCCCTGCAGGAGCAAGGGGTGGAAGCTCTGGTCTGGGAAGGAGAGGCTAGGATAGAAGACCCAAGAGAGCTCCCCACAGTGCCTCTACCTCACCAGGTGGGCTCTCAGAAGAAGTGACAGAGACATTGATATGTTTAAGCCAACATTGCTTTCAGTCTGTGGCTAATGGTGCTCCTCTACCCATGGGTCCAGGCCCACAAAGGGCTAATGGTTACCAATAGTCTATGAAGCGTAGTGATCCTTGGCTTGGGATGGCTTGAGTGGCACCTAGTAGAGCTTTGACTTTGGACCATTTCCCAAGCTACTGAACTGCAGTTTGGTGCTTTCTTGGTACTGGACAGTAGCAGTGACCACAGCTCCCAGTCAAGTGCTTGTCACAGTCTGTAAGTGCAGAGGGCTAGGTGCAAGGTGCTGTGTGCAGGGTGATTTACGCAGGGTGCTATGTGCAGGGCACAGGTACTGTGTATAAGATGCATTAGTACAGGTTCTGCAGGGTGTTGTCTGCTGAGTACTGGGTGTAGGTACTGTGTGCAGGGTACTGTGCTATGCTGCTGAGTGAGGCTCCTCCATATATTAGGTATATTTAATGCATGTTCTACGTATGCTGAGTCTCCCAGGAGGGGATCCTGTGTGTCTGAGGAGTGTTTGCAGATGAGGGGCCATGTGTGTTTCCTAGTCATTTCACAGTTAACCTTGCAGGGTAGGCTGCACATTGCAGGGCAGTAGTGCAGTCAAAGGCACTGCAGTGGTGGAGACCCATTTTTTCTCCACTTTGAAGAGCGAGGAGGATGGGAGTTGAGTGGCCCACTGGGCTGTTCTGGTGGGGGCAGACAGGAGGTGTGAGGCAGGCAGCACACCCCCAGGCCACTGTCACAGCATGTCTCTCTGAGGAGGTTGTCTGAATCCCCAGCTGATACAGTAGATCACACTTCTGAGTTCCCATCGTATGCCAGGCAAAGGGCCAAGAGCCAACACAGGTGTGTCCTGTGTGCCAGCTCTGTCCCAGTGTTTAACACACTCTGGCTCACTTCTCCCACCCAATGTCTCTAGGAGGTCGGTGGAGTCCATAGGAGGAGTCATCAGGACAGGAGAGAACTGCTGTCCAGGTAAAGTGTGACACACCATGAAAATTCAGGGTCTGCCTGAGACTCACACAGCAATGATGTGGAGTTGACGGAAGAATCCTGAGCCCAGACCTGCTTGACCTACTGGGAAGGAGCTGAAGTTCTGATCAGAAGTGGAGATGGATCCAAATGTCACCTGCAAGCTTCAGCCTGCCCTCCCGAGCCACATTACAAGGGCCTCAACTAGTGACAGGGAGTCAAATCTCAGGCTGAAGTTCCAACCCAGGGTGTCTAGGCCACCTGCTATGTAAGCCTAGCAGAGCCAAGTGCTGCCATCTTCATCAAATCAGCCGTGCCAGCTTGCAGAAGATCACCACAGTTGGGCTTCTTGCCTCATAAGGGCTGAGAGTCATGAGACCCTTGTCTGAGCAGCCAGCTACAACTCCAAGCCAGTGGCCCGGGGAGGGGCTGAGTAAATAGGTCGTGAAGGGTTGGGGGTCTCCATCTCCATAGCCATTTGGGAATTATCATCCCTGTTGGACACAGACCTTTAAAATTGAATACACCTAATAGACACCTTTAAAGTGGCTGCTTTAAAGTCACCCATGATCCTGCCTGTAACCCCCTATCCACACTCTGTCAGGAAGCCCAATAAACTCCTTGAATCCCCCGGGGTGGACTTGGTGCCAGCTCATCCCAGCGTGTTGTTTCAACCTTAAGAAGGAAGGATAGATGTTGTTTACCTCTTTGCAGAAAGAGTTTTAGCAACAGCAGTTCACAAAGAGCCGGGGTGGTCCTGAACAGTATTTTGAGGAGGGGGCCCTGGAGGCCCAGAGATGGCAGTCCCCCTCCCCCTTTCTAGCCTTACACTAGCCACCTCTCCCATCCTGGGGAGAGTCCCTGGTTACTTGACAAGGCCTGAGAGAAATGCTGGCCCAGGTAGAGGAGGGACTGGGTGTGCAGGTATTTCCTTGCTCAGAGAGATTTTAACCTCACTCTTGTAAGACTCTGGGGAGTCTTAACTTACCGAAGACCCTCGAATGGACACATGGAGTCGGGGACTGATGCAAAATGCAAGAGAAATTATTGATTCATCAGCATGCTGAGGTCGCTCTACATACCAAGACGGGCAGGCGACCTCGTGGAGCCCGTTCAGGGACCTTATATAGGATTTTAGAGCAGCAGCTGCCATTAGGTACAATGTTATTGGCAGAACAGTGTGACTTTTAATCTGATTGGTCTTTAGGGAATGAGGTAGCAGAGGCTTAATCAGCCCCTCCTTTCCAGTCTATGTGCTTTCTTACCTGCTTCTTCCATGTGCTCAGAGAGGGGGAGGGGACCCTGGTGGAATATCTCAAAGTTCCCGAGCTGACCTCTCACTCTGCATCAAGGAAACACAAAGCAAGACACTCTAACTAGCTCTTTTAAAATTACGACGCTGGTAAGAGGTTAAACTGGTGTCTCCACAACACACCTCTGCTGTGTACATAGCTGCCACGAGTCTATACGCAGGAAACCTCTCAAGAAACGACCAGGTGTTCTGTCAGATTTCCAGCAAACATGTTTTTTTCCCACCATTTGAGAAACATCAGAAGCTCATCAAAAATAAAATTAAAACCAAAAAACAACCCACCAACCAAAAATCCCCAACTGAACAACAACAAAACCTTTCATCAACGATGTCATCACGCACCATCTGGGCAGTAGAATATGGCTTGTCACCTCGAAGTGATTTTTTTGTTTTGTTTCAAAACCATGAGGGTAGAATTCAGGGCCTCACGCATGTTAGGCAGCCACTCAAGTAGCTTGGGCCACATCTCCAATCCTCAAGTGTCAACTTAATTAAAAATTTAAAACGACTACATTCTGAGGCTTAAAAATGGAAAAACCCCCGTGATCCTAGCCTGAGTGCTTGTGCCAGTAATCTTCACAAGTGGGAGGGGAGGCTGAGGCAGGAAGATTGCTGTGAGCTCGAGGTCAGCCAGGGCCACCATCAAGATCTTGTCCAAAAGAGAGAAAGAGGGAGGGGGAGGGGAGAGGCAGGAAGAGAAAGAACTGTGACACAAACTCTACATAGTTCTACCTAAAGGGAAAAACTGTAGAGAAATGAAAGTAGTACCAGATGCTTACACAGAGCACTGGGACAGTGAGTTCGCTTTCTAGAACCTATAGTCACATTCTAGATTTTTCTATAATGGGCATGCATTAGTTTTATAATCAAAACAAAATAGTTTTATTGGTTTTTCTTTTTAAATTGTGTAACTTAGTATTTTTTATGTGGGTAAAAGTAAATATTGCCCAGCCTGGTACCATACACCTGAAATCCTGTAGTCGGAGGCTGATAAAGAAGGATCAATGAGAGGCCAGCCTGTGCTTTGTCAAATAATGTGCCTTAAACACACACACACACACACACACACACACACACACACACACACACACACACACACACACTTCAAAAATTGTTCAAAATGTCAAAATACAAGCAATTATAAAAAGGAAAGGAAATGCAGATGGCCACACCATTTTTAAGTTTTCTTATTACTGAGGAAAAGCGGCACATTTGGGGGGGTGGGCACATTTTGGAGTCTTTTTAAAAATTATAATCAAAAGCATAGGGGATTGGCCATCTACTACAGCCCCTGAGGACATTTCGTGTACCTGGTACATAGAATATGCGCACACAAAACGCTCACATATTTAAAATAAAAATAAACCTTTACAATAAATACTACTCTAGTTGCCTGTAGAAGTAGATTCATTAACTTATTGGTAAACCTATTCTTTTGAGCACATATTTTATTTTATTTGGCATGTGGTAATTATGCATTTATCAATGACAAGATGATGTCATCAGGTGTATAAACATGAGTAACATATGGCCTCAGACACCTGCTCCTCCTTTGGACTGAGAGCATTTAAAATCTTCACCAACTGTTATTTGAAATGTGCAATGAGCTACTGGAGGCTATGATTCCTCCAATTTACAAAATCTGATTTTACTATCACATATAAAATTCTAATAAAAAGCCAGGCCTAGAGGCATGGGCTAGCCATCCCAGCTACAGCAGAGGCTGGGGCCTGGGCTAGATAGTGAGCTCAGGGTCACCTAGGTAACTTAGTGAGACCATGTCTCAAAATAAAAAAAAGGGGGCTGAGGCTGGCCCTCAGGGGCAGGGCTACTGCCTATTGTGCATGAATGCTTGTCCGGTACCCAGTGCCCAGCACGGCGCACACAGCATTAACAGCAGTGAGCGCTCTAGCTTGATGCAGATGTTTCTGTAAACTTATCTTACTGTGGGATAGGGTTTTACTGCAGATGGTATCCAGGGAGACCCCGCCTTAAGTGTTTGTGCTGAGCTCCACCCTAGCTCCTTCCTGACCCTTCGCCCTCCTTCCAGTCTTCTGTTTAGAACCTTTGTCCCTCCCCCCTTTGTTTTAAGACTGTGTCTTTTGTAGCTCAGACTGGCCTTGGACTCTCAATGTGTGGCTGAGGATGACCTTGTAAGACCTTTAATTTCTGATCCTTCTGCCTCTAACACCTCAGTGCTGGGATTACAGGCATGAACCATCATGCCCAGTTTATAGTGCTGAGATGGAACCCAAGGCTTTCTGCATGGTAAGCAAGCAAGCACTTGGAGACACATTCCCAGCCTCTCTCCTATTTCTTAAAGGGGAATTTGATGGCCAGCATAGAAAACCAAGGGGTATTTTCATTGTGACATTGAAGACCAGATTGGTTTCTAGGATCTCCAGTCCACAGGCCCAGTCCACAGGTCCAGTCCAGTCCCAATGGGTTCCCAGGCCCCCCTTCCTGAGTCCATCACTTGATAAAAAGTGACAGCTAGTTGCCAGTCCCATAGGAAAACATGTCACTATGATGCTCTGTGATCCTATAATTGCTGGCTGCAGGTTCCCAGGTGCTTATTTGCCCTTGGCTAACATGGTGAGTCCTTTCGGAGGACCCGTGTGCAGCCCCTGCAGATCTGGTGTCCAGACCTTCTCTTACCAACCATATGAATTGCTTGCTTGGGAAAGATGCTTAAACCCAGTCTTATCTGTGTCCAACATGCTTCTGAAATGGCAGAGCTTGTTCACATTTCTAAAGCTAAAAACAGCCATGGATCTGCCTTTGGCATCTGCTTAGAAGAATTCCTCTGCATCAAGGTCCTGTATGTGCTGGATTCCATTGTCACCCCCACAAGGTACTGGTTTCCCTCACCCCCAGAAGATCATGTGATGAAACCTGAAATTCCTAAACAGCTGGAATTTTATCCCAGCCCAGGTCAAGGTCAGGACCTCACCTGCACAGACTGGACAGGCCTGGCTTACCCGTCCTTCCCTCTGATCTTATGACGAGTGGAATCTCTATTCGGCATCCTGTGACCACACAGCCAGAGCCAGAGGCAAAGAGGACTCACAGCCTTCCAGGCCGTCACGAGACAGGGGCTATGTAATTTGCCACAGGCAGGGCAGTGAGTACTGGCCTTCCCTCAGGCTCTCAGTTTGTACCCTGTACTACAGGACAGGTGTGTCATTCCCTGGGTCTCAGACAAGGTACTGGGAATCTAAAGAACACTTAAGAGCAAGGACAGGTGCAGGGATACAGTCCAGATTGCAAGAGAGACAAGATCCTTCAACTTCCAGGGACAGATTTGTCACCCGGGAACAGTGGTACCCAGCTATCAGGTCAAAGGAATCCTTATTGGGCCTTGCAAGGTGATGGCCTAGACTGTTGAGGTTGAGAACCAACATCAGAACCCCAGGAGTGAGGACAAACCAAAGGGGAGGGGTACTTGAGTCATCCCTAATGCTCAGTCTCTGGGTGTGGAGACTAGAATGATGGCGGAGGAGAGCAGGGTTCTGTAGAGCCACATGTAAAACCCTGCCTCAGCCTGGAGAGAGGACAGCCTAGCAGACCAGCACGGCTTGCAAGCCTGCACATATGCTTAGCCTTGCCTGTCAGGACAGGCATGGCTGTGATGAAGACAGGGACAGAACATGACTGATGTTTCCTAGAATGGACTTTGTGTAGAAGCCTACAGGGTTCAAGCGCCTATCCAGGCAAAGAGAGGGTCCAGCTAGAGGAGTCCTGGCTGGGAGCCTAGGGTGTGCAAAGGTCCCTAGGCAAGGCTGGCTCAAAGGACAAAGCCTGTGCCAGTGTGGGCGGAGCCTGAGGAAGACACCAGGGAGCAGCAGTGGCTCACTATGGGCTCCGGAGGACCCTGCCAGCACTCTAGCTGCCAGGATGGTGACACAAGCTGGCTTCCAGAGCAGGAGTGGTTCTATGAGACTCAGAGTCACTCAATGCATTACGAGAGGGTACACAAGAAAAGACCACCTCCTCTGCCTATACTGTCAAGGCTACCACAGGGGCCACTCCCTTGAGATGCTGGCCCAAAAACTGTGTCTGTTAAAAAATGTGCTATTATTAAGGGAGGGGGGTGCACGTGTATGCCACAGTGCACATATGGAGCTCAGAGAATTTTGTGGACTCAGCTCCCTCCTTCCAACTTTACGTGGATACTAGAAATCAAAGGAAGATTTCCAGACTTGCATAGACCCATCTCCCAGGACCCCAACTGTGTCCATTTTAAGACTCAGTGATTGTGACATGTCTTGCTTGTCCCTGTTAATGAGACTGTCCAGCATGGATATTCAGGCAATTTCTGGGTAGCAGTCCTGAGGGAGGACCCATGTTCACCTCATTAGCGCCTCCTGCTGGCAGCCTGTTTGCTGCAGCAAACAAGCAGTAAGTCTGCCCTTTAAGATCAGACAACAGGCTTTTGATGCATCTGGCAGGTTTGGAGAGAGGAGAGACCAGGAGGCAGCAGTAGGATCTCTGAGTCGGAGGCCAGCCTTGTCTACAGTATGGAACCCTGTCTCAAAACAACTAACCAACCATCATTGTCGTCATCGTCGTCGTCGTCGTCATCAACATCAACAACAAATGATCCATGAATCTTGCTGTCAGGGTCCCTGAGGCAGAAATAGATTAAAAGGCTGTTGACTCTTCTGCCTGACCAGTATCAGAATGCACTGTGGCCCTGAGCCAGCTCCCATTCCTTTTAAATTCCTGGTGATCACAGTGGCACAGTGCAGGGCTGCCTCCCCATTCTTTGAGGGGTGTCTGCATTCATCTGGCATCGCCCTTCATCTATTCCCTACCTGAGTGGGGCTCCCTTCCATGCCTCTGGCTGATTCAAGGTGTTGAACATTTTGCCACTATGGAGAGACCAGAAACATCTGAAGCTTTGACACCAAGCAGTCTAAGGAAAGTGAGATCTGTGACCTGCAGCCTCTGGGGCATGTGTCTGTGGGCAGGGAAGGGTGGGGTGCAGACCTCACCTCACCCGCTCTGCCTGTCATGTGGTCCTGTTTTCAGTCCAGCCCCAGTGTGAGCAGTTGAGTAGTATTCATCCCTACCCTAGAGAGGCTCTTAGAAGTCAGAGCATCTGCATTGCTGGGTGACAGCATATGAGACCCCATTCAGCCATGCCACAGGCTGTGGGGGCATCTGTCCCATTAGAGAACATGGAAGGCAAGCATGTCCACCATTGAGGGAGTTACACAAGAAGGTACATTAGCAGGGCTGCCTCCGTGTGTCCCAGATAGCCAGGGACATGCGACGTCAGAAGGGACAGAAACCAGAGACACAAGACAGAATGATGACACTGCAAAGCCAGGATAGGGATGTGGACAATGACTCCAAACAGGTCCATAGGAGAAGGAGAGGCTGGGGAGGAGTCAGCAGCCAGAGCACAGGTCCTGGGGCAGCGAGTCTGGTGTGATTAGGAATCGGCGAAGAGGTTGGTGTGGCTGGGAGCAGCCCAAGGACAGTCAGAGCAGATGCTGGACCTTGTGGGCCCAAGGGAGGATGTGACTCAAGTTGAATGGAGGCTACTGGGTGATGCTTCGATCCAATGTAGATCTTCTGAAGATCTCTCGAGCTGACTCACAGGAGCAGAACACGGAGGAGGTGGGTAGAGCCAGATCAGTAGTGGGGGTGTCTATCAAGTGCTAAGGACATTTGAGGGAGGGACCTCAGGCTGGATCATCACCAGGGTCCTTAGCAGGGCCATTGCTCACCCCACTGGCTCTGCTCCAAGTGCTTGAGAAGCACCAACTTACATAGTCCAGTGAAGAACTGTTCTCAGCTACTGCAGAGATGGCACAGAGAGGTGATTAACTCACCCTAAGTCACACAGGTAGAAGAGTACAGAGTCAAGATTTGAACCCAGGTTGTTGGAAACCAGAGCACAGGCTCTTAAAAAGGAAGATCACAATACCTCCCATATAAGAAACTATTTGTAAAGAAAATAGAATTCTGGCCATCAGAAAGGTGAGCTGATAGGAGGGGAGTAAAGGTCATGACTTGACTCTACTGGCGGGCTGCCCATGGCTCCTCCAGAGGAAGATGAGTTCAGGGAGCTCCCTTTCCATCTCTAACTCATCTTCTGGGAATGTAGGAGAGGGTAGCTGCCCACACAGAACTGTCCGGTGGGACACTGGCTTGGGGGACCTGGAGGAACAAGCAGAGTAGCTCTGGAGATGGACCAGTCACAGGCAGGAGAGGACAGTGGAGAGCACCCTGGAGAAGGGACACAGAGTTATGGGTTCCTAAGGCACTGGGCATTTGGGATGCAGGGCAATTTTGGAGCTTGTCTCCAGACACACTGACTCTGTTCAGACATCGGTTACCTGTGTAGAGTTCGTGTTTGGCTTCTCTGGGCCTCAGTTTCTTCCCTCATGGAGTAGAATAGAAAACTCCTGACCCAATGAGAAGGTATTCTGATCAAGCTCATGGGAGCAAGACCTGGCACGCTCTTAGCTAAGGTGAAAAGCTACTATGGTGGATGATGTGGTGACAGGTTCACCATTTGGACCATCACAGCTGCCTCTGCACACAGCTCCTGCTCCCACAAGGGCCCTTCTGCAGTAAAGTGAACTCCCGTGCCCCTATTATGAACCAGAATACCCAGGGATGCAAGAGTCCCACAGCCACTGACTAGGGGGAGCCACTGTGCAGACCCACGGATAGCTCACCATTCTTATATCTAGGTCCAAGATGCCCCTGCTGCCTGCAGACTGGAAACTCTTACTCCTGCAGGACCCTGTCTCCCAGGCTCCCCTGACCATTCATTGAAAACAACCCCGACCACCCCTCCCCCACCTTCTCTGCAGGCCCTGGTCTCTCTGGCCTGGCCTGCTGCCCACTAGCCTGCTGCACTGTCCCCTGGGTCTCCATCCGTGAGAAAGTTCCTCTGGGAGGATTGGCATCTTTTGTTCTCAGCTGCACTTGCTGTCGTGAGCTGAGTGCTCAAGCAACCTTTCCTGGTGGGGATCAAGGCTAAGCCAGCCTGCTCAGTCTGGGAGCCAGGGGGAGTGTGGAAGAGCTGGGCCTGGAGACAAGGGAGCTGCAGCTCTGCCCTTGGGAGCCAGGATGTCCCTCATCCCCTCTGAGATCCCCTCACTCAGTTGACAGTGGCTGCACAGTGACAAGTGCTTTGCTGTGGTCACTAAGCTGCCTCTGTTCTAGAGGCTGTAGTCCCTTATTTGATTCTGGACCCTGCCCATGAGGTCCCAGAATTGTGACTCCTGGGTGAGCTCCCCAAACATTTGCAAAGTCCTTGCTTTGCTCCTTGTTCAGGAGGAAGGTGTTTCTTTGCTGTCAACCTCAGGGGTGGACCAGTTCCACATGGGCCTGGGTCAGTTGTGAGCAGGCCATAGCACAAAGGTACTTCAGGCCAGTACTGTCATGTCCCTGTCACCTTCATGCCACTGGCAATATCCTCCTTGTTCAGTTAAGCTTCCCAGAGGCACATGCCCACCATGGTGTCCACCTTTCAGATAACCAACGGCAAGCTGAGAACTGGCTAAGTGTCCAGCTAGGTGCCCGGATGTCAGGACACTTGGAAATGTGGGAGATATTCATTCTTTGCTATATTTTATCAACTGGTTGCTTATAGAGGTAGGCAAGTGCTCTACCACTGGGCTACACACCCAGGCTGACTTACAGAAGTATTGAAATTGCATAAGAACATGCTGACCTCTTTAGGTGCAGAGAAGACCTGGCCACAATTGCTTCCCCTGGGTCTACTTTGACAGTAGCTGGTTGTGGGTGTTCTGAGTCCTGTGGACGATCAAAGAAAGAGGGTCACTCAAGGATGAATTAAGGCCTTGCTGGCAGCAGGGAGATCCAGCCTCTGTGGACTCTATGTTTGGTCAGCCATGCAAAACGTATATATTGATTGTTACACAAGTTGTTTTTTGGGTAAAGCAAGTTCCTCATATCAAAGCCCCTGATCTAATCTATATGTTTCCTGAAGGAAAATACCACACCCCTGCAACTTTAGTCCTTGCTGTGCACTGTCTGCAGTGCTCCATAATGCAAGACCTTCCAGGTGTGCCAGACCATCTTATGACCCAAGTTATGCAAAGGTCGCAAAGCTCCTTCAGAAAAACAATTCTAACACTAATAGAAAACAATCACTGTTTTCTACAGTAGTTTCTTCTAGTCAAAGTACTTTCAGAAAACAACTATTTTATTCTAATGTTTACTCTAGATATAATAATTCCACTACATTTCCTGGATATGGGCACCCCAGTCATGTTAGCTGTTTAACAAACACCCTGGAGCTTAGCAACTGTAACAGTGGCAACATCTATTGTGTTCGCAAATAATCTCCTTGGTTAGGGTTTGTGTGAAGGGGAGCACTCCACTTCTGCCACATGGCATCATCATGGGGGGTGATATGAAGTCTAGAGGTTGGAATTATTTGAGAAATTGCTCATTCACATGTCTGAGAGTAGATATTGATTTCCAGTGAGCTGAGATCTTAGCAGGGAATACCAGATAGGGCACCCACACATGGGTCCTCTATACAACCAGACCTCCCCACTTCCCTGAAGGCTGTCTTCCAAGTATCCTAGCACTTGGAAGAGGCTATGTCAGATTTTATGTATGATCCAGCCATGACAATCAGGCAGAGAGTCCTATTGATCCAGGCCACCCGAGACCCACCTAGGACCAAGGTACCAGAATCTCTGTGTCCTGATGGAGACCAGCAAGATCCCAGAGAAGCACATTGAGCTGGATGTATTGCTCTGGCTATTTTATTCTTTTACACTTATATGTGCAGGCCACGGCACATGCAGGTAGAGGCCAGAGGACAATTTGTGGAGTTGGTTCTTTCCTTCCAGAAAGTGGGTTCCAGGAAATGAAATCAGGTTTTCAGGCCTGGTGGCTAGCACCTCTATGCACTTAGCTATCTAACTTGACCCCTGCATTGGCTATTTTTTAGAAACTATCAGTTGTCCCAGCAAGCTATAAAATGCTGTCAACATCTTAGGGAGAAATGATCCCAAACCAGAATTCTGTACCCAGCTCAACTATCCACTAGCTGATCCTGTTGACCTGCAAGCTCTTGCAAGCGTCACTCCAGTGAGTCTTTCAGAAATCTCTTAAATCATGTTTCACCAAGAAAGGAGGAGAAAACACAAGACAATTCTCACATAGATCCAGTACAGGAAGAGGAGGGTGGTCCTGAGATGACAACTGTGGGAGAAGTCAATAAGCCAAGCAGGCAAGCCCCAGGGAGGCAGATCTAGGAGAGGAAAATGTAAGGCCATACATATGACATGTGTGGGACTGCCTAACAGGCCAGAACCACACAGCAAGCACATTAGCAACCAAGTCATCTCACCCCAGATGACAAACTTTTAAATAGACAATGTGTGGCAATGGATTGTTTAGATAGAGAAGACAAAATTAAATTCCTGCCTTGATACATACAAAACTGCTTTCCAGGTGGGGTAAGACAAAATCGTAAGGGACACATCTGCAAAGGTTCTGGGTAATGAAGGTACCAGACAAAGAACAAACACCGTAAGACTCAGACTGCAGATAGCCAGGGACAGACAGAGGACACACACAAAGGATGTCCAGTGACAAATCACAGAAGAAAGCTGAGAGCCAATCAGCACTTGGGAAGATATTGGTCTTCATTGTCCATGTAAGCAAGCAAATTAAAGCCACAGTGAAGCCATGATGCTTGTGGTGGCACACACCAGCATCAGAGGCACAAGAAAGGCAGAGGCAAGAGGAGCATGTTCTCAAGGCTACCCTCAGCTACATAATGTATGACACGAGCTCATGTACAGACCCTGAGTGGCAAGGGCAGCACTGAGCATGTGCAAGCAGTGTCTCTCCATGCACGGAGACATGTGCTGCTCGTGAAAGGAAATGTGGCACAGAATAAATGTTCTCAGTGGTAAATGGCTAAACAATCTGTGCTGGATTCCTGCAGTGGGAGTGAGTGTTCCAGCGGCACTGAAGCCACATGCTCCCGCTGAGGCTGTGGTTCACAGTGTCTAGCAAACAAAACGGCCCCAGAAAGGCAAAGGACCCAGGGGTTAAGTTCAACCTTGGGTGAAACTGAACAAGGTAGTGTCGAGGAATACTCAGTACCTGGACTCAGGTCCCCCAAGTACCAACACTCCATGCAATCTGGACAGTAACAGAACAAAGGAAGTTGGAAGTCAAGGCACTTTTCAAACACTTTGATAGAAACATTAGCTAGTAGGTTAAAGAAAGAACTGCTCTAGGACTCAGGCACTGTCTGATGATGTTCTTAGCTTTTGGTTTGCTAATATATCCAAAAAGATTTAAGGTGTTAACCACAGAATGTTAGGTTAGACAGGAAGTGGGCAAGGAGTGACTATTAAGGGACCTAAACACAGTCCAAGATAATTTGGCTCTGGACCTGCAGCATTCCAACCCTCCACGTCTATGCAATTTTAATCAGCCAATCAGCCTTGTAGAATCTTCAAGGTATGATGTCCACCTCCCAATAGAAATCTGGTGTAAATGTAAGCCCAGATGGGATCTATAACAAATTGGGGTCTGAGGATGGCCAGGTGCTGCTGGACTGGGGTGGTGCTGACTTTTGAGTTTAGAATTCTCTGAAAGTTTGGAACCAGGCGGGGGTAGAAAAGGGTGTTTCGGGTGGGGGAGGGGAAATGAGGGGTTAGATAGGTGTAGCCCTGAGGCTGTCAACCTCGCCACATCTCTGCAGATTTCCAAAGAAGGTCCAGTCAGGACATTGTGGCCTGGGAACTTTGCTGCAGACTCCATCTGTACTCCTTCCCCCAAGAACACCCGGGTGAGCAGAGCAAGGTCAGTGCACGCTGTTTGCACTATCTCTCCTGACGTGGGTCTCCAGCTCCCATCTCTGCAACTTGTTTACAAGTCTGCGTCACTGGCAACCTTTCACCTGGTGGGTACAAAAGGTTCCTTTTTTGTAAATCCCTTTTGGGCAGAAGGCAAGCACTGGGGCCCAGGACTCTAGCTAGCACGGGCGACACCCGGTGGTGGGTGTAGACATTGCTCCACCTGTGGGTCTATTCTGAAATCATATTCTTCACAGCAGCCTGTATGCCACACCTACCCATACATGATAAACCCACTCACAGCGCTACCTATCTAGTAAGACAGGTGGGGTGGCTGCACCCAAAGATGACATGCACACAGCCAGACATGATGGTTTGAGGCAGGAGGATTACAAGATTAAGGAAGGGCCTGATCTACACAAGAAGTTTCAGATCAGCCTGGGCTACATAGTACAACTCTATCCGAAAATAATTAGATAAGTAAATATTAAGTAATCCTCAGTAGCTTTGGTCATCTTGGCAGAGTCCTTCAGCCTGCATGATCCATGTCCTGGATCTCACACTGAGGCACACTGGGCTCAGTGTTCCCTGGTGGCTGCTGTACTTATAAGAATCACCACAGAGGCACTAGAGGGTGACCACTGCTTTGGGGACACACTAGGAACATATCAGCCTAGACTTTGGGGTTAGGGGTGGCCAGGCTGAGCAACTGACATGTTAGGTTAGGAAGGAGTAGGGAGGAGGAGTTGGTGGCTTGGGCCACGCCTCATGCTGGGTGGGTTCAGAGCCTAAGGTGTGAAAGGGTGTGGAGGGGCTGAGGGTGCACAGACCAGACTCCTAAGACCTCCTCAGTCACTGCACGGGGCTGGACATCACAGGGCAATGGGTCATTGAGGAATTACTGCTGCTTGCTTATTTTATGACAGAAGAATGCATTTCTACAGCTTGATTGCAAGAAAAGAAAAAAAATCGGGGGAAATAATGGCCATGATCCTGACATGAGGAAATACTGTTTGGGTGTATGCACATGTGAGGGGTGACTCCTTCCTGTGCTTGCCCAAGGCAGAGCCTGTGCTGTGCTCCTCCAGGCTGCAGTTTGGGTGAACCCTGAGCAAGACCCCTGCCTCGGATCAGAGGTCTCCTATGCCCTTCTTCACAGATCCTAGGCCTACTGTGTAGCAGACATGGTGCAGCTGCTCCAATCTCTCACCTTCTTTTCACCAGGAACTGGGGTGCCCAGGCCCTCACCAGCATCACCAGGGTCAGGTACCCCAGGGCTCAGTCTTGCCCTCCCACACCATTTCCTGTCCGGGCAAGCTGGACGTTATGTTTTGTTGTTGTGGTTGGTTTGGTTTGGTTTGGTTTTAGCTAAGGAGACTAGCTGGGAAGTGGTCTGGCGTGGTTCCCATCGTGTGAGACTTCTTATCAGAGTCATTGTTAGCAGCGACGACTCTTGAGTCAAAATGTTAATGCTCCCTCAGTGATCTGCCTTGCTGAGATCATGCCAACCTGCGCTGTGGAGGGCCAATCAGGGAGTGGCTCTGTCTTCCACAGGCATAGTCCCTGCCACCACCGACCTCCCACCCTTCCTCCCTATCAGGCCCCCCAAGCCTTCTCCACACAGCGGGACTGCCCACTCATCTTGCCTTTGTCCTC
Organism: Uromys caudimaculatus; assembly: GCA_028551405.1. Taxonomy (NCBI): domain Eukaryota; kingdom Metazoa; phylum Chordata; class Mammalia; order Rodentia; family Muridae; genus Uromys; species Uromys caudimaculatus. Next base: position 52,964,807 of record CM052700.1, read on the forward strand.
TCCCTCCTCCTTCTTACCCATCCCACATTCTCTTCCTTTTCACTCACCAGTCTGAGGGCCTGAGTTAGTCTCATCTTCTCCCACAGACCACAGGCCATCTGCAAGCAATCTCACTTCTGTTCAAGGCTAGCACCATGCAGTGGTCTCACTCCGCCACATTGTACCTCAAGCCTCTGAGAAAGGCACTAGTTTGGCTTAGAGAACCCAGTCTGTCCCAGAGCTAAGCGAAGAAAGTATCCCAGGGCCACTTCTGTCAGCAACACCCACAAGGCAGTAAAATGGAGTCAGGGTCAAAATGGCAGAGGAAGTGGTTGCCATGCACTGCCTCCCTGGTACATCCCACCTCAGGAGTCCCCAAAACGACCCTCTGAGCTCTCTCCAGTGTCCTTCGCCGATGCTTCAGCATCTGCAGATATGGCTTGCTTTTTCTCACATCCTAAGACCCCAGTGCCACTTGAGATACACTCCTTGTGTCAGGGAGTACAAGTCACCACCATCCAATTCCAGAATATTTTCATCACTCTTAAAAAAGGCCACATCTCCATTAGCAAATAGAATAAACACTGCCCTTCCATGTTCAGGCATCACGGAGGGGTCAGAGGGAACCCAGGCTCCACCCTCATGCGACTGATCTCTAGAGCCAGGGAGCCCACTACATCTCCATCTTTGCACACACTTCCATCAGTTCCCCTAGGGCGGCGAAGTCCAGCCCAAGCATCCTGCCTTCCCTGCCCCCAGCCCACCCCACCTGTCCTTCCAAGCACCCTCTCCTCCTCAGCAGCCCCCTTCTTCTAAGTCACTAGTGTTTCTTGCTTTCTGTCATCCTTTCCACCCTTGTCTTGCCCTCTCTTTCACTCCATCCTCTTCCTGAAGCTGAAGGTGACACTACATCTGACAGTGGCTCTGTCAACTCATGCTCTGTGGATAGTGGGGAAAACTCCCATTCTGGTTGCTCCTGGACCACATCCACTGTGACCTTGTGGGCACCTGCCTCCCCATCACCACTGCCCCCAGCACCACACTCCTTATCCTAGTTATCATGCTGTGAAGAGACACCATGACCATGGCTACTCTTATAAAAGAAAACATTTAATTGGGGCTGGCTTACAGTCTCAGATGTTTAGTCCATTATCACTAGCGTGGCAGCGTCCAGGCAGGCATGGTGCTGGAGAAAGAGCCAAGAATTCTACATCTGGATCCACAGGCAGCAGGAAGGGTGTAGCGCAGTGGGTCTAGAGTGGGGGTCTGAAACCTCAAAGTCCACCCTAGTGACACACTTCCCCCCAACAAGGCCACACCTACTCCAACACAGCCACGTCTCCAATACCGCCTCTCCCTGTGAGCTTATGGGGACCATTTTCATTCAAACCACCACACTCCCAACATCCAGCCCTCTCTGGACATGTGTGTTCCCTAGACTTGGGCTTTGCTGTTCCCTGCTCCTCATCCTCCTCAGCTGCTCCACCTGCCTGTTTAGAGACCATTTATCTTTAAACTGGTCATAATGGTGCTGCCCCAGGCTGCCCTCTCCTGGATGCTCAAAGCCAGCAGAATCTCACACTAGGTTCTGAGACCCACTTAGAGTTTGTGATCCAGTGAGCATAGCAGTTCTGTTGCTTGGGATGTAGATGGCAAAACTCAACCCGGTTGTTCCCCAGAGTCCAATGGAATGATCTGCCTGAACTGGCAGGAGAAAGACTCCATTAGTCCGTTTGCCTGAGATGGAAAGCAAGTAGTGTATGCACCATAGGGCCACCACAGCACTGGAGGGGGGGGGGCATGTACTGGAGGTGAGGTGGGGTGTCTTTAGGTCTTTCAGGTCCTGCCCAGCTTTCCTCTGAAATTCACAGAGGTCTTCAGCAGAGAGTAGCTGTCCCAGCCATCCTTCTACGTGGAACCCCCACCTGCCACAAAGCACAGCCAGCCCTGCTCCAGAACATACAACCTCTGAGCAGAAAGAACTTCCACACAAGCATTCTGGGACTTGGCGTTTGATCTTCGGAAGGTGGCGCTCCAATCCTGAAGATGGGACAAACTGAGATTGTTCCATTCTGTTCCGGGTGGCGCCAGCGACCTTGAGTAGCGCCAGAAGCTAAGGGAGACTGTCTGGCACATTCCTAGCCTGTAGACTGTTTTAGAGTCGTCCTCCCCTGCCCCAAGACTCCTAAATATTCTCTGAGGAGCCAGGCTGTTGGCTGTGCCCTAGCTGCAACAAAATCCTTACGGATGAGCAGGAGAATCTGGGGGCGAGATAAGCTAGTGCGCTGGGCGAACATACCCTGTCCACAGGCTACAACAACCCGGATCGCTCCGCTCCTAGTCGTTGTCCCTTCCCTGAGTCCGTGTCTTCTGCTCTTTAGCTGCCACGGTCCTGCACAGAACTCTGCGCCCGCCAGCCCGCCCTGTGTGCCCGGGCCCGCCTCCGGGGCTTTATGACATCACAGCTCCTGTGAGAATAGTTGCCTTGGCGTTGCAAACGCAGTTCAGTACCAGAAGACTCGAAAATTGCAGAGTGAGGCTTCGGAGCGAGCTGAGTGCACGCGGCTGGTGGGTGTGCGCAGGGCTGGGCCGGGGAGGTAGGGGGTGGGCTCTAGCGGGGTGGCCGTAGGGCTCGAGCACGAGATCAAACACTCTATTGGGATCCTTGCAAGGCTTTGTGTCCTTCCTTGCTCTTTTCCACTTTATTTATGACAGGCCCAATTTAATCTTGTCCATCCCCTTGCTGCTGCATTCTTGCCCCAGGGTGTGGTGTGGCAAAAGAAGCTGGGGTGTTAGGGAGCAGGATTCCCTGGTAGTGTCTCGGCTGAGGTAGGGATGGCTCAGACTGCAATCAACCCTGGGCTCCACCCTCAGCTCTACTTCGTTGAGGTTTGGAACACTGGTTGAGCTTCTGCAAATAGGAAAACTCATTTCATCTTGAAGGGAGCCTAGTATAGCTTCTAACAGGTGGAATAGACGGCTTATTTTCATGCAGCTTGCATGTGGGGAGAAATGTGCAATAAAAGTCTTTTAAGAGGTAACTGCTTGACCTCATAAAGAAGAAAATGAAGGGTCTTTACTTGCATTGGTGCAGGAAGGTCTCTCAGAGTGACATCTGAGTCCAAATTTAAAGGGAGAAGCCCCCCCCCCCTCACCCCTCCAACCTCATCTAGGTGAGAGGCTCCACAGAGGTCCCAGGCAGACCAAAGCTGGTGTGTTCCAAGAACAGGAAGTTCCAGCCAGCCTTGCCCAGAAGAGGAATAGTGGATCCCACTAAACCCCGATACAGGGTATAGGCAGTGTTAGTCCACGTAGTAGAAATGCAAGCTGCTGCCAGCCACTCAGGGTCAAAGAGGGCTGTGGGTTTGGGGACCATTCTCTCAAGTACTGTGTCACTCCCCAGGCGAGAAATCTCCTTCAGCTAAGGCCAAGCTTTGCACACCGGTTGGTCCTCAGCCATGACGACGTACAAGGCACAGTCCTCTAAGTTCTCTGTGAAAATAGCCGGAGACAGTAAGTCCTGAGCTGGGTGGGGGCTCCTAGAGGTCAGTAGGGACCTTGGGACAGGTATGAACTCCTCAAATGTTGGAGTAGTTCTAAATCAACACCAGGCATGCTTTTCTCATGGCTATGGTGAGACAGAACTGCCTGGGGCTGTGTGGCTTAGCTGGTTGCACAGCTTTGACTGTCAGAAGAGGAAGAGTGCAGGGCGGGTGCCTTCTGAGGTTTGTGGAGAGTCTGACACAGGCGCTTCTGCCCTCTGGTGGGCACTTGGCATCCTGACTGCCCTTGGCTTTAAGGGCACCGCCTACTTCTGTGGTTGCTCTTCCATAGAGTTTCTCGTGTGTGTGTGTGTGTGTGTGTGTGTGTGTGTGTGTGTGTGTGTGTGTGTGCGCGCGCGCACGCGCGCCCCAGTGTCCTTATTAGCACCGTGAATCTGGGTGTATGCTAGAATGTTCTCAGCATTACTAAACACATCTGCAAAGGCCTTTGTTTACAAACAAGGTTGCATTCTGAGGTGCTCTGGGGATACAGACTTCAGTGCATGAACTTGAAAGAATACGTTGTAGACAGTAGCAGGTAGGGAGAGATGCCACAAAGGCAAGCCTCTCTACTTCTTTTTTGCTGTGACTGATAGGCTGCGTCTGGAGGAGGAGGGCTGGCTGGTCCCAGGCCAAATGACACTCATGTTTGTCACTGCTCACACTGGGTGGCACCTAGGGAGCTGTGAGGTGGACAGTGTTATCATTCCTGCATTGTCTACTCCCTTCAGCTTTTAAATCAGAGCCACCTCTTTTCTTTTTCTTCTTCTACTTAAAAAAAAAAAAATGTGTTTTTTAGGCAAGTCCTCCATAGTCCAAACCTATTTGAAAGCCTACCCACAACATCTCCCCAGATACCATGGTGCTGCTCAGAGCTATCTCTAAGCAAGCTCTCTTCACATGCAAACGGAAATTAGGTTTTTCTTCCACACAATAAAAATGCCCTTCTGTACCCTGCCTTTCCCATGAGTCCACACACTGAGTATTCCTATGAATGGTGGTACACCCCTGTAACGCCAGCACTGGGGTAACACAGCAAGAGGATTGTGAGCTTGAGGCTAGCCTGGGCTACATAATGAAACCCTGTTGCAAAAAGCTATATTTTAAACAAAACTGGAGACATTTCATGCTTTCGAGCAGATTCAAAATCCCACAGCACGAACGGAATGTGCTTCGTCATCAGCTGCCAACAATGGGGACTGTGTGTGATTTCAGAAAGTGAGCCACTATACACACTCACTCGCACAAGGCCACGTACAGCCCCACCCTCCCATAGTCACTCTCTCTCTCTCTCTCCTTTAAAACCAAGGCTGCAAATAGATGATGTCACGGCTCAGCACAGAACAGTCATGGCCGAAGCAACTCGGGAAGGAATGGCTTTATTTTGCTCACAGTTCCATACAACAGCTTGTGAGGGCAGGGATTTGGAGGCAGGAGCTGATGCAGAGGCCATGGAGAAGTTGCTGGCTAACTCGCCATGGGCCTGCTTTCTTATAGAACCCGAGAGGTAGCACCCACAAATGAGCTGGGCTCTCCCCAAACTGATCATTAATTTTAAAAAATGCCTTATAGAGACATGGAGACATTTTCTCTCTGATGACTCTAGCTTGGGTTAAGTTGATACAAAACTAGCCAGCACACTAGCCCACAACTTAAGCCCAGTTAGAGACATGGTAGTTACTGCCAAGATGTGTGCCCTGCTGGTGGTCATTGTGGTTCATCAGAGCTGTGTAGGACTATGGGTTCTATTGGTTGCTTTTCTCCCTTGGCGGCTTCTGCAGCACCATCCTGTGCATCAAAGCAAGTCCTCAGGGAGGAGGCATGCAGGCCAGATACAGCTTGGATCCCCAAGTCTTGTGTGCAAAGTACATGGCACCTTCAGTGAAAAAGAACTTTGACCCTCAGGGTCAATGAAGGATAATAGCAATGGCTTATATTGTTTTAGATTTCCCTGACTCAAAAAGGGGATTTCTCATGTTGGCATTTGGTTTTGTTGTTGTTGCTGTTGTTAGATAGTTTACGGCTCTAATGGAGACCATTGTCAGCCCAAGTGACATAACTTCAGTGTTTGTGTGTAATATATATTTGTGTGCATATATATATACACATGTATAAAATAAGTATAATTCTTTATGCATTTTCACACATCCTTAGTATTATTTTACTTCCCCCCTCTACCTTCTCATTCTGTACTGACTCAAAAAAATCTGTGTGTGTGTATGTGTGTGTGTGTGTGTGTGTGTGTGTGTATGTGTGTGTGAAGGTCAGAGAACAACTTGGGGGCATCATCTCTCTCCTTCCTCCTTGTGGGTTCTGAGGGTCAAACTCAGGTCATTAGGTCTCCTGGCAAGCATCTAACCCAGCCATCTCACCAGCCCTTTGGGATACTCTTGCCTCAGTTTCTCCTTGGGACACCTCCCTCCTTTGAGCCCCTCAGGAGTCTGGTCATATTCACTTTTTGAGTGGTTCCTCCCTAAACATGTCATTTTAAACTCTGGACTCTATAGTCAGCTGTGTGCGGATTCCAGGACATAGCTTGGTGGAGAGGATGGTCAATTCCAGGCAGCCCTTGGAGGCCAAGGTCACGTGGCCTTATCTTCTAGAAACCCAGGGCAGATTAATTTCAAATAGAACAGGGCCACTGTCTCGGTCCCACTGACTCTTGCTGGGACAGTTAGACATTGATATGACACTTAGAAATCTTTGGTAGGATAAACGACAAACTGTAAAGAACCCCGTTCCCTAGTGAGCAAGGGACTCAAATTATATACCAGAAGCCACTAAGTCTATCACAAAAGAGAATGTAAAGTCAGTGCCGCAGGTGAGACGCCACTTCACATGCATTAGGCCGCTATCAATAAATGACAAACACAGAAGATGGTGTTGCCAAGACAGACAAGGACAGGCAGCAGAGACTCCTTACCCACCAGGAGCAGTGAAGATACAGCCACCGAGGAAGCTGTCTGGAAGCTCTTCTAAAGAACTCAGAACAGAACTAACATCTCAAAGCAACTCCAGTCCTAGACTCATCACAAGGAGGCTGAGTGAAGGATGTGGGGTGGAAATGAAGACGGGGAGGCCGGGGCCCTGCGTGTTACCCCACCTCACGCTGCTGCAATGTCTCAGTTTAGCCTGGGAGGTGGGAAAGATGCTCTGTCCGCACAAACCCCTGCTGTGAGCTGTTCACAGACATGCTCAGGTGACATACCAAACCTGGGCACCGAGGGCTGAAGCAGAGCCAGGAGCTTGCTGTTCTCTAGGGTACTGCAGCATACCCTATGCCCCCACCCCACAAAAGAGGAATTACATGTCAAGGATCTGGCCACTATCTAATAGTATCTTTATCTTGTTACTAAAATTCCTTCCCAGGGAGAGACATACACAATGTCTACTCCCCTAGGTCTACACCCGAAGGTCTACAGCTGAGGTATGATTCTACCAAAGTTCACCTGGAACCTAAGAGTTTGTGGGGCTTCCTTATAGAGCAGTGGTTCTCAACCTGTGGGTCCCGACCCCTGTGTGAGTCAGATGACCTTTTCAAAGACCATGGGAAAATACAGACATTTACATTATGATTCATAACAAAAAAATTAGTTATGAAGTAGCAATAAAAGTGATTTTATGGTTGGGGGGGTCACCACACCATGAGGAACTGTATTAAAGGGTTGCAGCATTTAGCAAGGTTGAGAACCACTGTTCTAGAACATAGGTGAGGGATTACTTACAGGAGTGTGGTCCAGAGTAGAAAGTCTTTACCCAGCAGGGATGATGGCTCTCTTATAGTTACATAGATGGAGACCCCTCTCCCATGACCTGAGACTACAAGGCATTAGGGCAGAATTGTATAAAGCTGTTTGGGAGGGATGACTGGATACTCTGGTGACCTTTCTCCTCCCTTTTAAATATGACCCAACAGGCCCAGGTGTAATAATGGTCTTTTGCAGGCAGACCCAGCAGAACTCTCAAAACTGGTAGTTTGGCTCAGAGGATAGTCATGTATAAGTCTAGAGAGGCCTCTAGATCAGGCCCAAGTTGCACTGCAGGTAGGCAGCCTGGGAAGCAAGGACTGGGGGTGAATCACGTGAGCACAGAGGCTAAGCAGCATCATCTCCATGAAGATCTGGTGGCAGTCTGGTCCCTCTGTGAAGCATTTTTGTGAAATTCTCAGTGTTCTCTGGATGGAAACATGTCTCTGGTCCCATTAGTCTCTTGGCCATGTTGGGGAGAAAGCACCCCAGGAAACACAGTTACACTTTCAGTAGGTGAAAGGCCAAGCAAGGTTCCCTCACTGACTGATTTAGGAGCCTCCTGATCATTTGCTCTTTGCGAGTTTCACTACAGGAGCAGAAAACACAGGCAAGGCATGTAGCCTAGGTAGCATGAAGAGTTCATGAACTGCAGCTGCCACCCCAGCTTTTAATGTTTGGCGGCTCCTAGGAGCTCTTGTTGCCTGGCTGCAGTTTCTCTTGGTGTGTTCCAGCCTTTCCCCTGCTTCTTTTGTCTTCCAGGGTCTCTGTCGGCTCTGCCCAGCACCCCTCTCCAGCTCCCTCTCTCTACTGCAGCCCTCTGCCACTGAGCAAGCCCAGAACAGAGCGCGCGGCCTCTTTGTACCTAATCCAGAAAGGGGCGTTCCCACTGTCCTTTGAGTTGGTTTGGCAGTCCCTCATTTACTTGAAGGACTGAGATGTTTGCGCCACCCATAGCTTCCTCTTGGCCACCAGTGGGCGCTCCTGCTTCCGAGCGCTCAGGAGGTTGAGCAGCCGGGTGAAATATGGAGGCCTCAGCTACTGGCAGGTCCTCAGAGAGCTGGAGTGTGCAGAGCAGAGTCCATGCGGCAGTAGCAAAGCAAGGGACCTAGGCCAATAGTGCTTAAGCCTGGTGATCCAGAGAACTCATTGCAAAGTTGAGAAATGGTGAAAGACTGAAAAAATTCCCGGCGTCCCATGAGGGGCTCAGTTTTTTTGTTTTGTTGTTGTTTTTGGGTTTTTTTGTTTTTTGTTTTGTTTTGTTTTGTTTTGTTTGCTAGATGTGTGTGTGAACGAGCCATGGATTTCAGCCTTTAAACTGCGGTAAAAGACACATAGACACTCTTAACCAGTTAAATGCAAGTGCAGCTGCACATCCGACCTTGCCATCCAGCTCCACCCTTTTGTCCAAAAGGAAGCCCTCTCCCCAGTTCCAAGTTCCAACATGAAATGCCTGTTTGTGGAAGAAGACATGCTTACTGAGTCAGGTGTAAATGATCTGGTCTTGGAACACAGATCCCATCTTGCTGGCTAGTTTTATGTCAATTTGACATAAGCTAGTGTCATCTGAAAGGAGAGACCCTCAGTTGAGAAAATACCTCCATAAGATCCAGCTGTAGGGCATTTTCTTGATTAGGGATTGTTGGGAAAAGGCTCAGCCATTGTGGATGGTGTCATCCCTGGGCTGGTGGGCCTGGGTTCTATGAGGCTGAGCAAGCTATGGTGAGCAAACCAGAAAATGGCACCCCTTCATGGCGTCTGTATCAGCTCCTGCCTCTGGGTTCCGCCTTGTTTGAGTTCCTGTCCTGACTTCCTTCAGTGATGGACCATGATGTGGAAGCTTAAGCCAAATAAACCCTTTCCTCCCCCTAAGTAGCTTTTGGCCAAACCTAACCCTAAGACACTCCTGTCATGAAAGAAGTTACATGAAAATTTTTATTTTTATTTACTTGAGGTAGGGTGTTAGGTGGTTTGTTACTTTCTTTGTAGACCTGTCTGGCCCTGAACTCAATGAATTTGCCTGCCTCTCCCTTCTTCTCCACTCTAAGTACTGGGATCAAAGGCATGTACCACTACACCCAGTTCACATGAATTTTCTATATAAAGTAGATCAGAAATCAGTGCAAGGGAACCCGTGAGGGTGTGTGTGTGTGTGTGTGTGTGTGTGTGTGTGTGTGTGTTGTGGCAGATGAGGAAGTCCTCTGTGGGTTTCAGTTGTCTTACAGGATCCTTCACCTACGTGCTCAGGGCCAGATGCATCATTGCTGTGGCTCTCTCTTGTCTCTCACCAGGAGGCAGCCAGGAATTCAGAAACAACAGCTCCTCTTCCTTCATTGAAGAGAAAAAGAAAGATTCAAAGAAAAACAAAGGTAGTTTCCTGAGCAGGATAGGTGGAGGTGAAGTTTGGCCCCTCTCCTAGGGTGTTCAGGCTGGCCTCCAGGGTGCAGGGTGCAGGGAGTGTTTCTCTTCCTGTTGGACAGAACTCAACAGCAACACAAGGAGGGTTGGTAGTGGGGGTAATGAGCCAGGATTGAGCTCCAAAACTCAAAGAAGGCATCTGAGTGACTGTCCTTTGTCTCACCAGAATTTGCAAATACAAGATTATCTTGTGGTTACAGAGAAACTGACATGCTCAAGGCAGGAAAAAAGGAACCAAAAAAAGAGAAAAACTGTCAGTCCTAGTTTTCAGTTGCTGTGATAAAATACCCCATAAAAATCCACCTAGGGGAGAAAGGACTTAGTTTAGCTCACAGCTCCAGGTCACAGTAAGGAGGCAGGAACTTAAGACAGACAGCCAAGAGCAGAGAGAAATACATGCATGCAAGCCTGGGGTTTAGTTCACCTCCACTCTTAATACAGTCCAGGTCTCAACCCTAAGGAGTGGTGCTGCCCATGGTGGGCTGATGTCTTCCCACATCAATCAACATAACCAAGACAATCCTCCACAAACAGACCTAAAGACCAACCTGATCTAGACAATACCATCCTGGGTTATTCTAGATTATGTCCAGTTGATTAACCATCACACTGCCCACTCAGTACCTCAGCCTCACAAGGAAAGGGCCAACCCAGAAGCTTGGCTCACATTTAATTGACGGAAACTCCATGTGGCTATAAGTGTGGACACCGGGCTTTTAAAGCAGACCCGTGGCTACTCTTTCTCTCTCCCAGTGCTCTGGAACAATCTTTACCACACCAGGACTCCCCATGCTTCCCAGAGCTGTCCTGGATTTTCATAGTTATCCCTAGATTTCTGAGTTGCTGGATGGGGACCCCGGGGACCCTCTGACTTCCTGGCTTCCCAGAGCTCACAAAGACCACCTCTAGTGAACACATTAGATCAGTGTAGAGGAGAAAGGTATGACCTGGGGTTCACGGAGCAGACCAGCATGAGCCCTGACTCGGGGCTCCCTGGATGGATTTCTTCCTGTCCTCCCAGGTCCTCCAGGAGTTGGTCTGCCTGTGTCTCACTTGCTCTACCCATAGATAACCTGTTCAGTTCCATCACTTTTGGGCAGTAGGCCCTGGCTTTCCTTCTCTGTGAAAAGAGCCTTGCTGGGATGTTCACACCAGGACAGATGCTGGGAAGGAGCCCAGCTCCCCTGATTAAACCACAGAGGAAAGTTTATGGGGCTTCAGAACCCAAGAGAAGACTTGAGGTGTGACTGGTTGGGAGCGCATTCACCAATGCTGTGTACTGCGTGCTAGGTAGAAAAGGCCCAGGGAGCCCTGAGACACAGGCTGTTTTCTCCTTCTCCAGGGAATGTGACTATTTATGACCCCTCAAGTAACCCTTTCCACATATCAAGGGATGTGGACTTCTTCTTGCTCAGAGAGCAGGAGCGGAATCAAGCTATTGCAGTAAGTATCTGAACCTGGGGCAGCCCCTCCTCTCTGAGTAGTTTCTCTCCCTCATGTTCCTGAGGTAAATGATCCCATCCCCAACTCTCTCTCACTCCAGAACAATCATTGACTCACTTTCCCCCAAATCCACCTCTCCCACTCTCCCCTGTGAGAACTGCTATTCCAGACCTCTCAGCCTTCTTCTTGGCCTTCAAGGCCTGACTCAGATCCCACAGATCCTCTCCTCTGGACCTCTCCCCTGCTTGGAGTCCCACAGGACAGGTACACAGAATGCCCCTACCTGTCTCACCCTGTACCCCAGTCTGCTGCCTCTTGTTTTATCCCTGTGACTAGGAGTCATGGCATCCCTGGATCCCACAGCCCCAGCTCAGAACAGCAGAATCATCCCAGACAATGCAGTCCTTCTGCTACACCCCTCTTTTCTCCTGACCTGACCTGGCAGCTTGTGTCCCCTGACTCAGGCTCAGCATCTGCTGCTCTCAGGGTGGCAGGGTCCCATGCTAGAATCACATGGGGTGAAAGACATCCTTCAGCCTATGTATTTGAAACTGTAACAAGCCTGTGAGCTACGCCCAGCTCCAGAAGGAGAGGCTGTGAACTTGAACTTGGAGCTCTGAAAGAAGGCTCTCAGATGACGTGACACATGGGGAGGGGTGGAAAACCCATAGGCAGGCTTCTCTCTGACCTTCACCTTAGGCCTTCCTCTTCTTGGGATGCAGACTTGGGTATTTCATCTATTTCCAAGACTAGGAGTACCTTGGGGGTACTGCCGTCTGCTACATGTTCATGAGCAATTCATGCTACCCTTTCACCTTGAAGAATCTCCAATTTCCTCCTTACAGAGGCCCAACTGCACCCTCCTCACCCAGAGAGTCCCCATACATACACTCCGCACTTTGTACCCAGCAGGTCCTCAGCTCCATCCTGCCCCATGCTCAATGTTCTCCACACCTGAGGGTGCCATTTTACCATCATGCAGAGGGGTCAGCTGGGGATTTCAGGCTGGATTCAGCTTTTGCTGAGGTTCTTTTCAGGGCTATCAGGTAGTGGGTTGTGGCAGCTGGTGGGTCCCAGCAGAAAACAGTTTGCTGCTGAGAATCTTTCTGAATAAGGACACTTCAGTGCAAAGCCTACGATGCCAGGCAGCACTTGCTTGGGCTTGAGAGCTGTTACAGTCAGAGAGTGTCCCCCTCCCCTGCCATCCTCTGATGGATCAAAATGATACCCTGTGGGCATCACAGAGGTGCAGGGCAGTGGAGGCAGAAGCCACCAATGAGCTTCCACCCAGGTGACAAGACCCGAACCCTACCAGTCTTTTGGAAATAGGCTTAAGTTCCTCGATCCTTTCAGTCAGTTTTAGCAAATCAAATTCTCAGCCTCAGTTAAAGGGGACTCAGAGCGAATGGACAGATCGTCTCTTCACCATGCTGGCACTGCTTGTTATCTGGAAGCACACTGAGCTAGCACTTGTGTTTGGTATGGCTGCCCTTCCTGGGACCCATCCTCAGTGGTCATTGTCCCATTCAACTCCAGAGGCTGTTCATTAAGAGCTCACGGGCTAAGAGCACCAACAGAGTGCTCAGAAAGGTGTGTGTGTCCTCCCTATGTGGGCCCCTTCAGCCTCTGGCACTAGAAGAGGGGCACTGGAGATACACATCCAGTAAGAGTCCCAGTCCCACTGACTGACTGTCACACCCACAGGAACGTGAACAAAAGAAGATTTTGAGGGTGCACCAGAAGATGACCTATGCATCCAAGGTCTCGGCCAAGCACACTAGCCTGCGCCGGGAGCTACAGCTGGAAGATGAGATGGAGCAACAGCAGCTGACCGCTGAGGCCCAGGAGCTGCAAGGCTTCAGAGACAACAATGATTGGAAGCTGACCATGACCCGAGGTACAGCACCCCTACCGTGTGCAGGAGCAGGGCTGAGGGAAGGCCCCCTCTATGTCTGATACCGCAAACCTTGTCTGTTCTGATGGGCTACAGTTCCAGAGCATGCTGATCACATAGGGACTCCATGATGCAAAAGGGGAGAGGCTGGCTCAGCTCGTAGAGGCCTGAGTTCCATCTATGCACTCAACAATTGACCAGTAACAGTCAATGGGAAGTTCAACTATAGTATGGAGACTGTATCTGGAACTTGCCTTCCAGTTGGTGGTCACATCATGGCATTTGATAGGTCATGGGTAGCACTGGACTCCTCTAACTGCACCAATCTCATGAATTGCGCAGTATGTGGTAAGACATTGAACAAAGTATCTATGAGCTGCTAGTTTATTGCTCAGCAGTAATCCCTGAGTTCTGAGCTTGCATTCATGGTATATGGGGGGGACCACAGAGGCACTAACTGTGATCATCAAATGGAACCCCTAACCTCTATCTTGACACCAAGCGCTGAGCTCGATGGGGTTTGTGTGGAAGCTTTTGCCCTCCATTCCTCAGGCTGAGAGAGGCAAGTGGGTGGCAAGCAGGGGAAGTGGAACCAGCAGAAGGCCATAAAATTCCTCACTGTCCTGACCTTGACTTTTGGGGACACTGACCTGACACTTGGGGACCTAGTGTCTTTGAGGGACAAGAGACTTAAGGGGCAAAATCACCCATAAAGACTGTGACAGGGTCTCTGGACTACAGAATAGAACTCTTGCTTCAAGCACACCAGGCCCCTCTCCCAGAAAGAGGAGCCCAAGGACTGGACAGAAACCAGTTTTGGGTCCTCTAAAGTCAGGACCACATCCAGCTTTCTCATGCAATATGCCTAGGACACAGCCTTGGCTCAACAGTGGTCTCTGCACAGTAGAGGCTGTCTCACTTGGCTGAAATAATAACCATAGACATAGCTACTACTTATCCTAAAGTACCTCATAGAGAGCAGCACCCTACTTATTTCCTGTGCCTCAAGAGCCTGGCCAGTGTTACTAAGTCTAGTTGGGTGAGGATTGCTGAGAGCCTTATTCCAAGTTGAGAAGATGACACAAGTCAGACAAACACCAACCATGTTAGAGCCTAGCAGTCACCTCTTGGCATTCCAGAGGACATCATCCTGGAGCCACTTTGGTATCAGAACCCACAGGGATGCTTAAAGTTGTGTTTATGTTCCCCTGTGTTTTCTAAGTCATCCATAGGCCTGTTCATGATGGGTTCAGTATACATCTATGTAAACAATTGTTTGTAGTGACAGGGAATTCTGTCACTACACCTGCAGGGCAAATGTGATTCTTTTCCATATATTTCTGATCTATTAGTTGAAACCAAGGCTATAGGCCCAGCAGATGTGGAGTGTTGGCTATGTGCTGGGGGGAGCCTTTTCTCCATTTTTTACAGTCCTTCTACCAACACTATAACACCCTGGGTGGGCAGCAGGACACCAGCCTCCTCTGTGGACCATCTTGGGTGCCAAATTCCAGCTTGGGATCCAGCCTCTCTCCTCTCCTCTCCTTCTGGGTCTTGTTGCAGAAAAGAAGAAAGAGCATGAAACATTGAATGACTACATGGACAAGAAGCGAAGCATGTTTCTCCTCCAGGTGGGAACGGCTACATCCAGGCTAGGGCCTATAGCTTGGTTCTGGCCCAGCCAGATACCCTCATGCCTGCTCTGCTGGCCCACAGTATGCCCTGGCAATGAAGCGCAATGAAATCCAGCGGCTGGAAATGCTGGCGACCCGGGAGGAGAACAGGCTGGAGAGGGCGGAGAAGTTCCTGGAGAAGGACGCGTCCTTGTTTGACGAGTTCCTCAGGGAGAATGACCGCAACTCAGTGCAGGCCATGAGACTGTGAGCCTACAGGCCCTGAGGCCTTGCATATGCAAACCCATTGTCCGGGCCAGGTCTCTTAGCTGGACCTGGAACCCTGAGCCCTAGCCAGGCCCTGATCTCAACCTATGGTCATGACCCCTGGATATCCCCCACCCCACCAGCCCCCCACTTGGCCTCTGCCCAAAGCTAAGGCCATGGCTTCTTCCATTTCTGATTGGTCTTTAATGATCCATGATTGGACTCCTGGTTCCCCCTCCTTCAGGGCCGAGAAAGAGACCAAGATCAAGATGGAGAAGATCGTTGAGATCCAGGAACTCACAGCCCAGATCACGGGTATCAAAAGGTAGAGTACAGGGGGTCACCATTCCCTGTTACTTCATTGGAGCTAAGGGCCACTTAGGATCACAAAGGCCTCTCAGGAACTCAACCCTGTGGGAGGCTGTGGCCTGTCTTATGGGTGGTGCTGAAGCTGACACTTAGTGACTTTCCTGAGGCTACACCCTGGGAAACAGGGGCATTGTGGCTCAGATTGAGAGCAGCAGGAGAGACCTCATGAATGAGGACCCTGCAGGTCACAGAAGGGTCACAACTCTAGAAGTTCCACTGTTTTGGTCCCTGTAGGGTAGACTCCCTTCCCAGACCAGCTAGGACTTGGTGACCTAACTTCCTTCATCCTTCCCTGGGCCTAGTGAAATCTCCAAATTTGAAGACACTTTGAAACATTACAAGATCTACAAAGAGTTCCTGTACAAGCTGTCACCCAAAGAGTGGCTGGATGAGCGGCAGGAGAAGCGCTTGGCTCTCAAAAGGGCCAAGGAGTCTGAAGAGTTAATGAACAGCAGCATGGCCACCTTATTAGGGGACAAAGGTGGGACAAAGATAAGGGTGTCCCCCTAAGGGTGGGCCCTGATACTGGTGCAGAGAGCCTGCACCCAACTCAAAGACCCTGTATATATGGGGCCCCAACCAGTCCTTTCATGGCTGGCTCCACACATGCAAGTGCCTACTTTGAACCAAGAGCTCAGCTTGGGACTTTCCATAGGGACATGGGCTTTCCAGTCAAACCAAGGGCTCTCCTCCCAAGCATTTCCTTCCTTGTCTTCCTCCTGGGCTGAGAGCCTGAGTTGCCAAGAGAATCCAAAACCACCCATGAAGGCTATGCCAGATTCTCTGGACTACAGGACAGAATTCTCGCTTTAAGCACACCAGACCCTTCTCTCAGAAAGTGGATCCCAGAGACCAGGTAGAAAAGCACACAGCTCTGGGTCCTCTAAAACCAAGATCCAGTAGTGGTCATGTGGGTTCTCTTTGCTTCCAGTAGGGTCTGGCATTAAGAACAAGACAGGCTTCCTGTGGAAAGGTATGATTGTCCAGCCCGGAGGGGACGTACGCCTTAACTCTAGGGCACACATGAACCTTGCACTTCCTCTGTCCCAGCCTGGAGGGGACTTACCCCTTACTCCAGGGGCACACATGAACCTTGCACTTCCCCTGCCAGAGGCTCATGGCTTGAAGAAGTTCACAAAGCTTGGACGGTTGACAAAGGTTACATCGGTCAGCGCTCAGAGCCTCCCGCAGGTCGGTCAGCCCACCCCGCCCAGCCTGCACAGCGAGCTGGACTCCAGACTGTGAGTGGCCTTGAGGGGCTGAGGGAAGCAAAGGCCACTGAAGGAGACATCCAGACTGGCAGGGACACGGGAGGGTGAGGAGAGGGAAGCCAGCTGAGGTCACCATAGAACTGCCTTGGGTGCCTGGTTCTGGCTCTGGGGTGACTGGGGTAGTCAGTAGCCCCAGTGTGACAGCACAATAAAGGGGAATGGTTGGGGTCAGAGGGGTTGTTTCCCCTGCCCCCTGGAAGGCATGTGCCAGAGGCAGCTTTCTCCTGTCTGTAGGCTAGTCTGGGAGGGTCCACAGGGCTCCAGATGTCAGAGGCCCAGAATATTGGGAAAAACTAGAGTCACTGAAGGCCCAAGTGGTATCTGTGTGTTTTAGTGACATTTTCTTGATGACAAACCCCTGTCTTTTGGCCCTGGGTGGTTTGCTAAGTTGGCTCCCTGTCAGTCTTCTGTTAGCTCTTTATACACCTTGGTGGTGTCCTGACATCCCCCTTTCGATAGTGCCTTTTGAGAGGGATTTTAATAATATCATGTCGTCTATCTTTCCACATATGGCAGGTGTATCTCACACCCTTCTTAAGGAATCTTTGCCAGTCGTGATGTAGTCTGCTTTTGTGCTGCAAGCTTTCAGTGTATTGGTGTGGACGAGGGCACCTGGGCATGAGAAATGGGCTTCCTTGTGCCAGTCCTAATCTTTGTCATTCCTTCCTATGTCCCATCCTCTGCCTCTCCCTCTCTACCTCCCCACCCCCTCCTTAGTTCTGCACACTGTATCCCCTTTCCTGATGCCTGTGCAGAGTGTACCCTCAGCTGCTCAACTCCCCAGTTTATGCTTTTTATAGGCTGTGGGAAACCCTAGCTTCATTTGCTTGAAAGCACCCTTTCTTGTGCATGGTGGTCTTGTCATGGAGACAGACTAGCCACCATCAGTGACATGGATGTGTGTTGATTGGCTGGGGGCCTGGTATAGAGAGGTTCTAAGAGGTAAGGGTACAATGCCAGCTACCAACCAAGGTTACTTCAGTCCTGAACTCTGTGTTGGGAGAGCTGAGGATATAGGTCCTGATCACACTGGCCTGGCTTTGAACCCTGGTCCCTCTCTCTATCATTAAGGACAATGCTTCCACCTTTAACCTTTTACCTGATAAATTTATAGTACTCAGAGTATACAGTCTGTAAACTAGGCACACAGACCAAACACCCACTGATCAGGAGTCATAAGGGGATTTAAAGAACCTCTTCGGTATGCATACACTGTTACCATTAAAAGAAAAGTCAAATTTGTGTATGAAATAGGTGTGTGTTTATATTACATAAAGAATTAAATCCTGGCGGGACAGTTGGCACTGCCTGGGGCAGGGCATCTTTAGTGTTTTCAGTTGATCACTTTTTGATTATAGAATCATCAATGCTGAGAACACCATTTGACATTAACATATATGTCAGAAGCATGCTTAGGGCCAACCCAAAGATATGACCTGATGCATGCTGAGGATTGATGCTGAGGCGCTGTGTGGTGTAACAGCATGTGCAGTCACATGATGTGTGTGTTCAGAACCGAGTCTGCTGTGAATTCACAAACAGCTCAGATTATTTGACTTGTAATTAAATTCTGGTCACTGCATGTTAGAAGACCTTCCACTTGCCCAGTTTTTCCCATTTCTCATATTTAGTTACATACACACAGTTTAGGAAGCTAGACTCTAGGGACCAGGCTGCTGCACACAATTGGATGGGTTGTGAGCTTCACAAAGCCACAAATGAGAAGGCCATATCCCTTTGGAGGACAGATTCAAGGCAGTGGGGCTCAGCACTCTTGGAGTACCTTGAGCAGGTGGCTGAGCTGAGCCACCTCCAAATTCCTTCTCTGTCACACAGGCCCCAGAAGGTGCAGTGGTGAGGCACAGGCAACTTTCTCTGCTCCCATAGTTCTGTGCAACCACCAATATAGCTCCATTTCTACCTCTGATTCCCGGGCATCTGGTGGAGGCCAGCTGGAGTGGATGGGTGGGAGCCACTGGGAAGGGCTGGGAAGCATGTGGAGGTGGGCTCCACACAGTGCTGAGGCTGCACAGCCTCTCTGCAACCCTGTGAGCGGTCTCAGGACAGGACCTGCCTTGTATGGCGCTGCTTGGAATACACTGAGAAGAGACTGGTATGCTCAATGACTGTAGATTGGGCAGGTCCCCAGATCCAATCCAGATGGCCTCAGGGGGGTCACTCAGAAAATGAATGGTAAGTAGGAAGGTAGTTGGGAAGTGAAGGCAGTACAAAAGGCTCTGCACCTAGAGAGTAATGGCAGAGTAACCTAGTGGATCAAAGGAAGTCAGTCTTACTCTAACTGGAGACTGCTCACTGAATTTTGAATGTCTCTTGGCTGTGGGACCTTCAAGGGGCTGGCACTACATCTGGGCAATATGGGGTAAAGGAGGGTGGGGACCATGCTCCATCCATGTCTTTGCTCATTTGACCCCCTTACCACTTGTGGCCTAGACTGGTCCAGAAGCTCTGATCCCATTGTCTGTCCTTAGGTCAAGCTCCACGCTTCCATCACAAGACGAGACTGACAGCGATGGGGAGGTCTGTGGCTGGGCTCTCTCCCCACTTGCCCTCCCCCACCCCACCCCATCAAGCACCCTGCACTGCCCCACCAGGCCCTGTCCTGTACAGCGCCCTCTGCCTACCCCTCATAGGAGCTGGCACTATACTTCACTGAGCCCCAGCAGCTCTTAGACGTCTTCACAAAGCTAGAGGAACAGAACTTGTCGCTGATTCAGAACACACAGGAGATGGAAGAGACGCTGGAGGAACTGAACATCTCCCTGAAAAACACCCAGATCCGCATGTAGGTCCCTGCTGTCCTCTCGCCACTCTTGCCCCGCTGCACTGCCAACTGTCTTCCTTGTTTAGGGTCTGGGTGGATGCAGGGCCTTGGAGCCATCTGCACGCAGAGGCAGCAGCGAGGACCTCCTATTCAGCCCTTCTGCCACTATTCAGGCCCTGGGAAGCCATATGGAAGGCCACTACATCCCAGGGCCCTGAGGCAGGCATGGTTTGGAAGGGGCTAGAAGCTGGTCTTCAAGACACTTCAGCCATGGGGAAGTATTAGAGGTCCTCACATAACACCACTAGCCCCTAGGCTGTGGGGGAGGGAAGACCTGCCTTGCTGGGGATATGGGAGCATTTGGGTAGGCACCAAGCAGCAGAGGTGCAGGTGAGGGGGAGGGCACAAAGTAGCCTGACAGGTTGGAGCCAGACTGGAACGGGTGAAGCCTTGAGAGGACAGGTCTGTCAAGGTCTCCCTAGCACAGAAGGGACCAGGGATCTGGAAAGATTCGTGGGAAACCCAAGGCCCTCAGTGTAGCTAGCAAGACAGCAGGGGAAGGCTGGACCTGGGCCCATTCCTACCTGGAACCCACTGGACACTCATAAACCCATAATCCCTGCTGCAGGGGGCGGCTATCAGGCACCCCATCCCATTCTCCTCTGTTGGCCCATTCCAGAGTCCAAGGCAGCTGAGTAGGAAAGGTTGAGCTGGGGTATTGGGGTGAGGGGTATTAAAAGCTCATGTACCAAGTCCCTAAACTCTGAGCAACTTTTCTCGGATGGCCCAAGCCTGCCCATGAGAGCTTATGCTGAATGGCAGCGGACAGCAGAGAGACCCATACATTGACTGATAGGAAATGCACATGCTAGGAAGAAGACAAGGTGAGTGATGTGAGGGCCAGGTGACAGCTGGTGAGAGGAAGCAGTGTGTGGTCCAGCACTCTGTTGGGGAACAGGAAGGAGCCAGCCACCCAGAGCCCCGAGAAAGCAGCTCAGACAACAGAAGCAGTCAGGGCACAGGTCCGGCCCCAGCGGAGAGGTCAGTGTTCAGCTAGGGAGCCACACCCCTTATAACTGATCTTACTGGTCCAGCATGGCTGCCTCCAGAATAAAGTGAAACTTGCAGCTGCTAGGCAGAACTGTTTTCTGGAAACCTGGCAAGGGCTGGAGGCACAAGATGTTCTGTAAAAAGGCCAGGAGCCTCTTAGAGTCTCAGAGGATCTGCTCTCCCCTAACAGAGCCACCCATGCTCCCACCACACACAGGTGACAGGCAGCAGCAATCCCTGGAACACTCATCACCTTTTTTCAAACAAAACAAAACAACAAACAAAAAAAAATCAGAAAACAGTTTGTGAGAAAGAGAAAGCAATAGATAATTTAGCAAAAAAGCCTTAGATCCAGTTGGGATAACATAGAGTCTACAGACAATTTAAGGGTTTAAGAGGAAGGTTCAGTCAGTAAAGCGCTTGCCGTGCAAGGAGGGCCCGTGTTTGATTCCCAGCTGGGAACAGTGGCATGCATTTCTTACTACAGTTCTGGGAAAGGAGTCACAGGGGATCCCTGGGGCTTGGCTCACTTACAAGCACCAGGCTGTGAGTGAGAGACCCTGTCTCAAAATATACACAAGAAGCATACATTCACACATTTAAGGGAGAAATGACGACACTCCTCAGCCACCTCCAAAGGACAGAAGAGGAAGGAACACTCCTTACCTCACAGTGAGATCAGCATGTGACCCTAATGCCAAACCAGACACAGATAACCCAGAAGAGAGGAGTCTGGGACATGGTGTCTCATCACTGTAGGGATAAAGACCTCAAGTGGAATCCCAACAGTGTGTGAAGACACCATGGGTCACAAATTAGGAATAGAAGGAAATTTTAATTTGGTAAGCATCATAATATCCTACAAGCTAATACCGTTAGTTAAGGGCAAGAGACTAACTAGTGGCTTTTCTATTGACTTCTGGAGCAAAGAGTAGGTATCTCTTTCTTCACTGCCCTGGAATTCCACCCCGGTGGGCAGAGGGCCTCAACTTTTCTAGGCCTGTGACCTCAGGACGGGACAGAGCTCTCTGCCTAATAGGGCATGCCTAGTGGGAACTCTGGGTGCTGAGGGAACTGTCCAATCCTGCAGGGACAAGGAGGTCAACCTTCTGAAGCAGTGGATTAGCACCATGATGGTATCAATCTCCAAGGAGGAGGAGTCAGCCGCAGAACTGGAACTCAAAGCCCGAGTCTTCCACTTTGGGGAGTATCAGGGTGACCAGCAGGTAAGGACAGGGTTGTCTTAGGGCAGAGGCCAGACCCTGCCCACTTCCTAGGCTCTGGGTACTTGGTGTGGCATGTGCCCAGGGCTGTCTGCTTACCCATTCCCTCAGCTGCCTGCACTGCCTCCCAGACTCTCAGCAATAGGGACCAGGTCCTGGTCAAGAGCTTAGCACACATATTCATAGAAATGTCATTTGCTCAGTCAGGTTTTGGTTTTTTCCAGTACTGCCCAGTGCCTTGTGTGAGAGTCACCAGGCTGGGGGCCTGGCTTCTGCCTAGCCAAGAGCTACTGGGCACTGGCTGTGGCTAGACCTGACATTTTGCCTGCTGCTGTTCATTAGTAGTTACTCAACACCCACACAGCAGCTGTTGCTTTCTGAATGTCAGCATAGGCTGAGACAGATGAATTTATCTACCTAGGGCTTCAGAGAATGTGGTCCTGAGGGGAGCTGGGGCCAGTGCATGGCTCCCTGGAACACAAGATTGGGCCTCAGTGGGTTTGCTAAGGAAGCTGAGGGAGGGACTGCGATATGAGATAAGTCAGAAGCCTGATCACCCTGGCTAAGGAAAGCAGGTACCATTGCTCTACCCAACTCTCCGTGCCCACACTGGCTGTTCCATCCTGGTTGGCAAGCCATAAAAGCTGCTGTAGGCTACCATGTGAGGGTGATCAGGGACCTGCCACCATGTCACACCACTGATTGTCCCCAGGACAAGATGTTGGAGAGCTTGAACCACAAGGTGCTGGATGTGTACCGGAATTGTGTGGGTATGCAGCAGGAGGCCAACCTGGGCACAGTGCAGATGTTGACTGTGGTGGAGCACCAGCTGGATGAGCTGCTGGAGAATCTGGAGCGAGTGCCTCAGGTCAAGATCGAGCAGGCTGAGAAGGTCAAGGAGAGGGAGCGGCGTATGAGGTCAGCCACTGTGCCCAACCTTCTGTGGCTGCAGGCTTGGCTGTGTGCAGGGTGATCTAGTCAGTGTCCACCATTATGACTCTCCTCCCCAGAGATGATGGGCTCAGGACTCTGTTTCATGGGGCTGAGGCCATTGTTTGTTGGTTCCACAGGGCAGAAGCCATGGTGGGCTCTCTGCCTGGTGATCCACCTGGTCATATGTGGGGCCTGGGACACAATCATCTGCCAAGTCTGTCTGCCTCTCCTAAGGTTGGGGTGACCCTGCTCCAAGGCTAATGTCCTAGTTGGGTGCTAGGGTGTAGGTCTGTGGGCACAAGAATTAAAGACATAGATGTGGATCCAGGAACACATGCTTTCTTGGGCCTGTGGTCTGAACCTTAGGTCACCCTCATGGCCAGCATAGCATCTTCATAGCCCTGCCTGTCTTCTTCCCAAGTCTTGGCCACTTGCCCAGGACTGACAGGAATGGCAGAGGGGACATTTTCACATGTGAGAGGGCATGGGCTAATTTGGAATCTGAGTGGGAAAAGCAGAGGTTCTCCCAGGCTGTGGTCCTCCTAAGCCCACCTCTTGTCCCCAGGCTTCGTGAAGAGAAGGCCAAGATGCAGAAGCAGATGCAGGAGGAACGTCTGCAGCGGGCTCGAGCCAGGGCCCAGGCTAAAATAAAGAAGAAGGTAAGGGGTGGTATCAGGGCCACACTAGAGTGTACCTCCTAGGCTCTCCAGTTCAGCCCCAGCTCCAAGGCCTGTTTGCAGGCAAATCACTCACTGAACAAACAGACAGCTGCTTGCAGTGCCAAACTGGAGTGGAGAAGTCCCCAAAGTCAGGCACTTCTAGTGTCCCAGTCATAGGGTCTGTCCTCCTCACCAGGATCAACCTCCCAGATGTGCTGTACCTTTGCCAGGTGCAGATGCTCAGCTCACAGAACTCACACCAACATAGAGTCTCTCTCAGGGCCCTGTTGCTCTCTCTGTCCACCTCCCAGATAGACCTGGGGCCAAGCAAACTGCCTGTTGCTAGGCCTGTGTCTTCTGGGCCTCACGCCCTCACCCCACAGAAAATGAACTGTGGCAGCCTTGTGCCTTCTAGATGTGACAGCACAAAGTCTGGTCCTGGAAGCAGACCTGGAGCCAATCACAGCCTCTTGAGAAGCAGGAGCTGATTGGCATCTATGAAACATGGCTGTCCATGCCATTACATGGGAAAGATGAACACTATTAAGATAACATCCCAGTGCTTAGTTCAGAAAGAAAGCTGACACATATTCCCGTCAGAAGATGTAGCTCATTAGGAGAAAGACTTGAGGGCCATGGTGATGGCAGGGAGAGCATCACACAAAATAGTACAATATATGGGAGTCTAAATGTAACAGGGCCTTCTTGGTAGAGAGGGGAGGCTTTTCTTTCCTGGAGAGGAGCTTCATTAAGAGAAGGGGTGGGGGGCAGGGGGATGAGGGAGAACACATGCTGCCCTGAGAAGGACAGCAGGGCAGAGGAGCCTCTTCAGAGAGCGACTTTCAGAGAACCTTCCCAAGCAAACCTAAGAACAAAGGTGATAGCCAACTAAGTTCTGGGAGGGCTGGCAGCAAGTCTCACATCACATAATTTAAACATAGTGTGTGTGACAAAGGCGTGGAAGAACTCAGACTGGTTAGGATCATCAGTCCAGGTCTATGGGACACAGCTTAACTCTGTCCAAGAAAGAGCTGAAAGGTATGGGACTGGGCTTTTAAAGAGTGATCACTGACTTTTAGAGGCCAACTTGTCACACTGCAGGGTCTCCCGTGGAAGCCCTGAGCTAGGAAATGCTTTAGCTATTGCCCCTCAAAAGGTATGCTCCATGGAGCTTGTATGGTAACTGCTGGTCTACACTCTAGGTCCCTTTAGTCAGTACTACCCTTGAGTGGCTGGCCTGCATGGCTAGATTTGCTGGCCTCTTCCTGCACCTTATGGTAGGGGACATGGACAACATGGTATGGATATAGCTAGTACAGGCTCACCATGTTTATTTCCCCTGCAGAGAGGCCGGAAATTGGTAAGCCGCTCCCATCCACCAGTCATCAAAGTAAAGGAGGTGCAAGAACAGACACTGATGGACAAGGACAAGGAGGAGATGCTCTTCTTCTTCACTTAGCAGCAGAGCTGGCTGAGGGCTCAGGAAGAGGTCAGCAGTAAGTGCAGACAGGGACTGTAAGCCTAAGGGGTCCCTAACTCTATCTCATACTTTCCTGTCAGCCTCCTTACTCACAGGAAATAAAATCATGTCTCTTGGGAGTCTGAATGGCCTGCCTGTTGAAGGAAGCTTCTTGGAACCCCTTTTGTCATTTCATCCAAAGCATGTGCTTGAGGGACAGAACACTATGCTAGTTCTCATCACAAAAAGATGCTTGGAAAGAAGCCTAAAACCTGTCCCTGAGGAGGGTAGGATGTTGCTGGCCCTTGGAGACAAATGAACCAGTAGCCAGCTGGGAAGAAGCGGGAAGAATCTCAACACCATGCATAGTACCTTGAATGAAACCAGAGCAAAACCTTTGGCACATAACATACAAACACTTTTATTCATTTGCAATAAGGACTGGGTCTATGGCAGCAGGAAGCTCCAGTGCTCAGAGCGTGACAGCCCATCCCGTCACTTGTAGACACACCTGGAGGCTGTGGGAGAGAGAAACTTCTCTGTGGGGTGGGCTCTTGAGGCAGGCGACAGTGGTACCAGGCTGCCTACTGAGTGTGTATGGGGGCGCTGATTACAGGTAGGCAAGTTCAACCCCTAAACTTTGGTCTGTGATGCAGGAGAGACATGTGGAAAGGAGTCTTCTCAAGTAGGATTTGTAATTCCTTTATAGGGAGCAATAGCCAGGTAGACGGCACCACAGAGCCATCCAGAGAAGACTCATGCACAATTTCAGGGCTCTCCCCAAATCCAAGAAACAAAGCAACTCAGATGGGACAGAACCAAAACAGTATCTGAATAAGCACACACTCCAAAAGCCCAAGAGAAATGCATTACTGAGTGACCCTGTATCCAGTCCTGACTAACAAATAAATATGTGCAAGGCAACCAACAGTCTTCTCAGGGAAGATTGAATCACTCTGTGAAAACACACAAGGCCACATAATACGCTTATCTTCAACTTCAACCATAGAACAAGCCTATCGTTCCAGCCCTACATATAACATACTGCATTCAGAACCTCACTGTAGAGACTGCCGACAAGTTACTATTTACCATGAATCCCAGAAACAATTTAGAAAGATGACTTTAAAAGCCCGAACTCTTCATCCCCAAACCATGAGCACACTGTCAGTCTAGGAAGAGGTTCTATTAGCAGGCCTCTGGCGGGCGGCAGGCCAGCTAGTCACCTTTCAGATTAGCTGCCCTGCCAGAGCTCTGCCTGACTTTGGCTTCACCATGGCATTCAGTGTAGTGAAACCAACACATCCACTAAAACCATCCCCTCAGGTGAGAAGTTGTCTGTCATACAAGCTTTCAGAAAAGAACCAAATTTCTAGATGTGTCAGACAAAATACTAACACCCTATAACTCAGTACAGAGATATAACTGAGTAGGGAGCCATGCTCTACCCACTGCCTGCAAGGATCTTTTAATGAAAAGGTGCTACCCACCTCAGGCCCAATGGGACCCAGGAAGGGCTGGAATGTGTGCACGCATGCACACACACACACACACACACACACACACACACACACACACACACACACACACACACGGCATAGGCAGGGTGCCTATCTCACAGAGGGCAACCTGTGGAGGCAGTTTCAAAGAGTATAGCCCAAGCTGGCTCTTGCTGGAACAGAATCAAAGTACTTTCAATATGTGTACCCCAAAGTCTCAAAGAACCAGGCTGGAGTGCTGAGGAAGTCAAATGAGTCTCTCTCCCCACCCGACAGCCAGATGAGGTCTTGAAGCACAGCCTGGAATGCAGTCCTCACTTGCTCAGGCTGTTACTGAAGGTCCCGCAGGTTGATAGTACTTCCTGGTACCTGTGTAGTCTCCAGCCCAGCAAAACCTCCAGGTGCTGGAAGCACCTCCTGTAAAACCAAACAGAAAGGTAAGGGGTAGGGCAAGAAGAGAGGAAGAAGGCACAGCAGAGATGTGGCTCACACCTTGTGTTCCTTCAAAGAACAATGTGACAGATATGGTGGCATAAGCTTTTGATCCCAGCATGAGGAAGGCAGAGACAGACAGATCTCTGTGAGTTCCAGACCAGCCAGTGTAGGCTACAAAGTGAGACCCCATCGAAAGAAAGAAAGGAAGGAAGGAAGGAAGGAAGGAAGGAAGGAAGGAAGGAAGGAAGGAAGGAAGGAAGGAGGGAAGGAGGGAAGGAGGGAAGGAGGGAAGGAGGGAAGGAAATGAAAAGAACAGAACTAAAAACAATGATGTTTTTCCAGATACTTTTCTGCAGGCCTGCTGATGGCTCCACACATATTCAAGCACCCATGTACTTTTCCGTAAAAAACAGCTCATCCTTTCTCGTACCCAGCTTGCAGTGGGCAGCCTGCCCAGGGAGATGGTCATGGCTGCATACCCATCATTCTCTTGCTGGAATCCAGTGCTCCTGCTTTGTCACTGTAGACGCCACGCTGCAGTGGGCAGGTCTCAGGTCACTAGTAGTTTGTATCACCCCTTCCTCCCTCACTGCCTCTTGCTCTCTTCCTACCACCCTGTATCTTTTTCTCCCCCTATCCTTTTGTTTTTAGAGACAGGTCCTTGCTATGTGGCCAAAGTGACCTCAAATTCACAGTTCTCCAGCCTTGGTCTTGGTTACTGGGTGCAACTATGCCTATGACATCTGCTCAGATTCCCTTTCTTTAGGAAGTCTTCTGAGGGCTTAAAACAGTGGAACAGACATTTCAGAGGTAGGCTGGCAGGCTGAAAAGTGACTTTCATTCCCACCTAGATCTGTACTGGCGACTACCTACTCTCAGCTTACCTACTCACCCACATAGCTACTGAACTTATCTAGGTGTAGTTCATTTGTTGAGAATTTAGAACCAGAGTGTAGTAGTCCCAGGCATACTAGGTTTCATTGGTCCACAAGCAGACATTGCAGTGTCAAGCAAGCCTTATTTGAAGCGGAGACCCTGACTGCCTTTTCAAAAAATTGCAAAGTGGCTGGTGTGACCAGTAGGCCTCCAGGGCCGGTCTGTGGCAGCTGCTAACCCATGCCACAGCCTTCTGACATGGGAAACCTGGGATGAGTTCTACTGAGAAGAGCAAGAACTGTAGGCATCCAGACCTGGAGGACGTAGACAGGCAGATCCACGGTGAAGTAGGGGTGGAAGGCAGAGCGCTGTGGGCTGAGGGCCAGCGGTAAGCCTCCTTCACCTGAGGGGTCATCCTGGGGAGGCAACATCAAGAATTATTACACACTGGTACCCAGGAAGCAGCAGCAATGAATGGCCCCTCCATCTCTCTCACTTTGAGCTCAGTCCAAGATTCAGTTTAGTCTGGAATCCTCTGTTGCCTGGCTTCCCTGTGTTTATTATTTCAATACTCAAAACTTGTGCCTAGGCCCAACAGCTCCTTTCCTCCTCCAATGTCCTAAATTCCACATGGATGCCTGAGTACCTTCTCAAGCTCACAGGAGTTGGGGGGGAGGAGCTCTGTTTCTGGCTTACCCATGGGCCAAATAGATCTGAAAGCAGATAGCATCTAGAGATGAGGCTTCCAGGCCCCAATAGTCTTGGTTTTGCCTTCTCAAGTGTATACTCAGTTACAGCTGATTATCCCCAAACTGAGCACCCTTTGCTGTGGTACCCCATCCTTCCACTACCTTAAGTATCTTCTGAGTACTACTGTTTCCGTCTTATGACGACAGAACTGAAGCTGGAGGATAGGGTCACTTGCCCAAGACGGCACTAGTTGTCAAGGGACAGGTGAAAGAATCATACCCAGGTGCATGCTCTTTCCAGTGACTCTTTCTGCCTGTGATGGCAGCTTTCCTACTGTCTCTTCACAGTACACCCTTAGTCCTGGAACGACCTCTGCAAGCTGACCTGCACACTGTGCTGTGTTCCTTTGGGACAGGCCTCCCACCCCTTTCGCTGCCCCTATCTCTGGGAATCCCTTCTCTCTTCCACAGTTCCATGCTGTTCTACCACTGGGTCAAACTAGGAGGGAGGAACAGGATTTTCAGCTCCTTTCTATACAAAAGCCTGAGTCTCTGCCCTCCAAACCCTCACCTGCATCTTTTTTTTTTTTCCTCTAGAACCTTTTACAGCCTGTCTCCCAGATCACCCTTTGCCACCTGTTCCCCATTCTCTGAGCCCTGCTCCCTTCACAGCCTTCTACTCCCAGTCCTACCTCTTCCCTTCATGGTTCTCTCCCAGATGGACCTTGCCTGTCTCTAAGCTCTCCAGAGAAACAGGAACAGCTCCACTCTTAGTCTCTGACATCTAGGTTTGCACTGGCCTGCTGAAGTTGCATCTATGCCTTCAAGTGGTATACAACATGTAGGTGTGACCAGGCCAGAATACACCCAGATTCCTCAGCTTCCAAACCTCTTCTTTCTCCCATTCCACCTACCCAGAGGGAAGCCTGGGAGTGCAGGTATGTATGGGGCTGCTATGTGACTTGGCAGTGAGCTCCCACTGATGGGATATCAGATGCAGGTCTGCTGAGCCTCCAAAGAGGTGGCTAAGCCTTCTTCAGTGACCAGTGAGAAAGGAAGCAGAAAAATCAAATAGGCCCTGCCATTTTCACATGAGAGCCTGAACTAGCTGGTGTGCAGAGAGTGCTGTCCAGAAGCATGGCCTGAACAGTCTAAGGAGAGCTTATAGGAGACTCTGGGGAAAGGTGGAGCAGTGTGAACACCAGCAGCTATGAGTCTTCCACATGGCCACCTTGGGCATCTCAGATGCCCCTGACCTACACAAAGAAGGTCCCAGGCAGGCCTTAGGAGGAGAGAGTCACACGCCATGTGCACCTCCAAGGGAGGTGGGGAAGATGGACCAGGTTGAGGGAACTAGACACAGAGTAACACAGTGCCACAAACCTGATGCGTCAGTCCTAACAAAGGCAAGGGCTTGCACAGATGCAGTGAGACAGGCTGGGAAGAAGAGAGAGGCTGGGGTTATTAAGATGGCTGGAACAGGACACAGGACTTGGGGCAGTTTACTGAGAGGGCAGAGGCCACCCCTCCACCATCCTGCCCCTGCAGACCTCAACATCCACATGGCTGGTTCCTACCTGCAGAACAGGGATCTGGACACACTGCAGCCCAGTTGCAGGGGCTGGCACTGGTAGACCTCCACTGGGTACCATAAGATTTCCACAAAAACAACTGTGCTGGCCTGAGTGGACATGAGCAGGGTTGACCGTGCTACCTTTTATTTTCCTGTGAGCAGAGTCAGAGGCTCCTAAAACAAAGCAGATAAAACCAGCATGTCTAACACATGCTTCACTGGGCCCAGCCCTGACTGAGGACTGGAGGAAGACCTTCCACGGTTCCCATCATCTCACACAGCTTCGCTGACTTGAAAATTGTTCCAAAGAAATTTTCATGAGTCAAGAAAAAGGTCAAACAGACAAATCTGAGACTTTAGCGGAAAACTTACAAAACCCATTCATTGTAAGTCCTTGTGCCTGGCAGAACCTGACTCAAGGTGTTTTTCTGAAGGCCAAGTCCTGTCTCCTCCCTAAACTCCCACAGCTCCTGGAAGGGGAGACCACAGTAGCTGGCTCTGCCACCCAGACCAACCTTCTAGTTGCAGCAGGTTTGACTAACTGCCCTCTGCAAGGCCCATGGCTGCTATGGACCTGCTGCCCTCACTACTGAAGGTCACCAGCACCTTGTGAGGGTGGCATCCAAGTGTTCTGTGCTCATGTTTGACACACTGGGACCGCAGGCACAGGGCTTCCCTCTGCCTCCCCCCACCTACAGCCTGCTTTCTTTCAGGGTGGGTGGGACTGAGGAACTTTTTGTTGTTGTTGATCTCACCTCTTCTTCTCCTAGTCACCCCCTCTTACCTCTCCTTTCCCCCACCCCTCCTCCCCTTTTCAGAAAAGGGGAAGCCTCTCAAGGATATCAACCAGCTTTGGCATATCAAGTTTCAGTAAGACTAGGCTCATCTTCTACTGAGGCTAGTCAAGGCAGCCCAGATAGGGGAAGGGGATCCAAAGGCAGGCAATGTAGTCAGAGATAGCCTTTGTTCTGGCTTTAGGAGTCCCACATGAAGACCCAGCTGCACACCTGTTACATATGTGCTCTCTGGTTGGCAGGAGGAACTCTTTCTTAAAGTGCAAATATTAACCAGACTGATGGACAAGGTGAGGAGACTCAGGGAGAGGTAGATCCGGGTCTCTGTTCAGAGTCCCTGGTGGTCTGTACACAATTTTCCTGCCTAACTGCTCTGTTCTCAGCAGAGCAGGGTTGGGGCTGGGCTACTGCAAGACAGTGCCCAGGCCAGACAGACCAAGAAGCTTCCTGCTTTTTCTTGAACACTATTCCACCAGCTCCAGAACTATACGTGTGAACTCTTTATGCTTTTAAGTTTCTTATTAACCAAGCATGCTTCCTTGACATAAAAAAAAGAACATAGCTGAAATTTTGTGTTTTGAAGTTTTCAGTCTATGAGTTAAAATTGAGTCCCCATTGCAATAACTAGTCATGCAAACCAAATCACAAGATGGCAGATGTATCATCAGATGCAGGGGAACTCCCCCAAGAATGGCAACTTCATACATATAGAAGGTCTTATTATTGGTCTTGAACTTGTGATTCTCCTGCCTCAGCTTCCTGAGTACTGGGACTACAGGAATGCCTGGCACAAACATATTAAAAACTTTGATATTCCTATAATTGAAAATGTATTTCAAAATGACTGGGAATGACTTTTTACTCCTTGTATATTTTCCCCTGCCTGTATTTAATGGTCACTTATGGAGAGAATAAACATGGTCAGCATAGATCTCTGTTAATTAATTTTTTTAAAATAAAAAGCTCATGAGTCTTAAATATACTTTTTCCACCATCCTCGGTTGCTGATGGAACTTACTCAGTGTAGAGGAAATAACAGCCAGGAAGGCCAAGCAGCAAGGGCAGGAATCAGGTCAGAACAGTGCTTGTTCTATAAAACGCTGCCTTTAGCTTTTGTAATTACAACAAACACTAACACACGTCAAAATATAACTTTGCAGAATAAGAGGGCTAAGACAGCTTTTTAGTTTCAAGAGCAGACACGATTGAAATGGTGTCTATCTAGTATATATTTGGCTTTAATTCTCTAGCTACTGTGCAAGTTTAAGATTAAGAGTGTAAGGAATCTACATGTCTCTAGTGTAAGCCAAGCCCAGTCATGCTGGACACCGCACTGTTAAGCAGATACTCAGGTTTAGCCTTGCCTACCTGGATGGCGCCCCTATTTATCCTTCCAGTGAACTTAAAGCTGACAGGTGGACTTTTAACTTTTTAAAAAAGTTGTTGGAATTTGAGATTTTTAAAGGAACTGAGCAAAATATGCCAATCAATATGACTTGAGTGTTTCCTGCCCAAAATCTGTCAGGCCTTACCCTACCTGGACTTGTCACTAGCAAACCTGGGATGGTGTGCTTGTTACAATCATTACCATCTTTTTTTCCCCACTCTCATCTTCCTGTTTAACAACAACAACAACAACAACAAGAACAACAACAACAACAAAGTGCTGCCTACAGACCCCTCATGGTGCCACTAGTTATAACAGGCTTCTTCAGACTTTGTGCTATGGGCTTTCCAAGTTTGACGAGCATAGCAAGGACAAGCAATCACCACGCTCCTTTTCACCAGCCTCTGCAGACTTCCCACCAGAGTCAAATACAACCATGATACAGGTTCGATATCTTTCCTAGATTTTGAGGGGACTGTTCTTGGAAGCTCTCCAATAAAAATAGTGACAGCCACTATAATTAGGGGTATCTCTTGGGTTCTCAGTTGATTAAGGCCGGTAAGACTGAATGTTACCAACTGCTTGTTTGTAGAGATACCATGGTTTTCCAGTCTTTGACATAGCCAATTATGCTGACAGAATGCCTAACCAGGAGCCACTTGAAGCTCTCGGTGAGCCTTACCCATTCCCCATATTCCATTTCACCTGAGGGAGGACAGACATAGCACATGACTTATAGGTTCAGGAAATCCTGCGGTCTTGAGTTCTAGTCCTGGTATTGATTCCTATTAGCTATTACTGCTCCAAGTTCTAAGATCCTTATCCAGAAAAGGGGATCTATTTGTTGGGAGTTTTAAGAGAGGACTAGGGTTGAGTAATAGACACAAGGGTTCAGAACCACACCAGGTACACAGAAGACCTTAGATAGGACACCTTTTGGGCTTTAATATGAGAAATATTTTATTGTGTACCAAATATAACTATTTGAAATGGCTAGTGATCTTTGTATATTATTCATTTAGCAAGCATTTCCTGTATCTTCATCATGTGAACCAGTGACGCTTCCCCTAAAGCTCCCCATGACTGGCTTGCAAACCTAGCATTAAAATGAAGGAAAGGCCATCCCGTGACTGGCCCAACTTGGGATCCATCCCATATGCAGGCTCCAAACCTTGACACTATTACTGATGCTATGTTGTACTTGGCATGGCTGTCCTCTGAGAGGCTCTACCAGCAGCTGACTAAAACAGATGCAGATACTTACACCCAACCAAATTAGACTGAGGTTGGGGACCCCTATTTAAGAGTTAGGGGAAAGGACTGAAGGAGCTGAAGGAGATGGCAACCCCACAGGAAGAACAACTATCAACTAACTCAACTAACCAGGACCCCTCAGAGCTCCCAGAGACTAAGCCACCAATCAGAGAGCATACATGGACTGGCCCATGGATCCCAGCACATATGTAGCAGAGGACTGCCTGCTTTGGCCTCAGTGGGAAAGGATGTGTCTATCCTGTAGAGACTTGATACCCAGGAAAGGTGGATACTAGGGAAGGAGTGGGTGGTTGGGGGAGTATCCTCTCAGAGGCAAAGGGGAGGGGGAATGGGGTAAAGAACTCTGGGAGGGGGACCAGGAAGGGAGGCAACATTTGGAATATAAATAAATAATTTAATATTAAAAATGCAGTGGTAGCTGGTAGTGCTTCATACCTATAGACCTAGCATTTAAGAGACAGTATAGTTTGAGGCCAGCCTGGGCTACATAATGAGATCCTTTTCCAATGCACCTCCTTCTGCTGCCCCAGCAGTGGTAATGAGACAGCAAGGCAGACAAAGACAGAAGACTTAAAGCTAAC
Organism: Uromys caudimaculatus; assembly: GCA_028551405.1. Lineage (NCBI taxonomy): Eukaryota > Metazoa > Chordata > Mammalia > Rodentia > Muridae > Uromys > Uromys caudimaculatus. Next base: position 52,998,564 of record CM052700.1, read on the forward strand.
TGCAGCTGAGGTTGGCACTGCAGGCAGCCACTTGAACACAGTGGCACTAATGACTGTGAAGCAAACATCTAGAGTGACCTCAGCAGCAGGGGTCTGCCCCTACCAAAGAGCAGGGACCAGGAAAAATGTCACCAGAGTCTAGATGAGGGACAGTGCAAAGAGACAGACAGACAAGGGAGACAGCTCTGCCATACAGCAGCAGCCTGCTTAGTTCCTCACCCACCTGAGCCTCAGGATCAGGTTCCAGGTGCTACTAGGGGATTCTGGGTAGTAGTCTCTAAGGACATAAAGGCTAAAGGTCAGGACTACAAAGCCAGGCATGAGCATAGGAGAGTACTCTGCCCTGGAGGTCACTGGCTGTTAAGCCACGCACCCAGAGCCTTATTTTGCTTCAGCAAAATGTAAAATGAATAGGAAACGGACATGGACAGAATATAAACTTACACCTATTCCAGCATCTTTCAGTCTGTGCTCAGTTGTTTTACAGGAAGTCCGGTAGACACGTCATACCCATCGTAGGAGGCCTGGTCTCCTCAGACAGGAGGGGACTATGAGGTGAGATATCAGATGGTGCACCCCAATCACATCTGCCTTTGGATCTATGAAGAGTTGGCAAGGGCATCCTTTTGGCCCTATTAATCATCTCCCTGATAATGTGTGTGGCAAAGTTAATGGTGTTTTTATGTTAAAGTTGGGAACCAGCCATCAAGGGCTGCTTCCATCCTCAATCACCAAGAGCAAGGAGGGGAGACAAGAACAAAATGGTCTTACAGAGGACGGTCAAACTGGAGGTATAGACTATCTCAGCAGGGAAGCAACCTTGTAAATGAGAAAGGCATGAACAAGAACAGAAATGAAAATGAGGCTGATGGAGAGTCCTGAGTTTGGGAACGTGGGCTCACCTCCAGGACTGTGGCAGAGCTCAGTGCTACTATCTTTCCTACCTCACTGCCACCTGCCAAAACCAGAGCTCAGGAAATTGAAAGAGCCTGCCTACCCAAGTCCATCACAGCCAGGATACTGAAGAGAGCAGGCATTCAACAGCTTTCAAAGGCCACTGCCTGAAGGAGCTTCACCATCCTTGGACACAAAGAAGGGACTAGGTACAGCTGGAGCAGAGGCACCTGGGCTAATGGAAAGAACATGTGGTGACAGCATAAAGTTTACACTCTGCTTTGATTCCCCAAAGGCCACCTCCTTTACAAGCCTGTATGTTCTAGGTGTGTTTGGGGCCCATAAGATGGGACAAAACTCCTGTGGTCAAACGACATGCCCATGTAATCCAAACCCACCTAGTGCTTTGTACTTAAATTTCCAGATAACTGTATGGATGTTACTAAATTCTCTCCTAGAAAGAGAAGTGAAGTAATCCTGGGCTGATGGCACCCCCCCCCCCCTTTAAGGAGCCCCTTTTCATTCATGATGGCAGCTAAAGAAAGAAAGGAGGAAACCTATGAGAAACATGCTTGAAGATATTTGTCTGAAAGTGAAAAAATTATGAAGACTCAAGGCTCAACTCAGCCAGTAACTCACCAAGGCATTTCAGCTATGTGCACATGGCACAGCCACACAGCGCTCTGGTCACAGGCTAGGCTGTGCTGGGACCAGTAGGTCGCACCCACCCTGGCCTCTTCCTCCTGCCTCTCTGAGAGGGGAATCACACATCTCCATGTAATAGTGAGACCAGAGAGCCCGGGAAAGCCTCACAAACCATCCAGGAGGAACGGCTACTCTACTGCTCACTTTTAATGTGGCAGTTTTAGTTTTTAAAATTATAAAATTGATATATTCTCAAATACAATAAGTTGAAATGACCACAATAAAATATTCAATCTTTACATCCAGAAAAAAAAAAAAAGACTATCCAGCATGTGCATGTCTTACCACTTCTGTTTCTATGTAAGCATATACACTTCTATGTAAGTATATATACTTCTGTTTCTATGTAAGTATATGCCTACTCACACACCCACTGTTTCTTATAGACTGACTTACCAAAAACACACACAAAACATGCAGTTTTGCTGACAGACATCTGAGTTATAAACATCTCTTGCCAATGGTTCTGATAGAACAGTAGGTGGCAAACGGTCCCTGTACATGGATTCCTGCTATTTCCGTAAGCTAGATAAGGTGTAGCTGCAAACGTGGGCGTTACCCAATTTTGTACTCCTTTCTTCTTGGACTCATCACCCAATGAGCCTGTAGACACAGCAGGCCATCTCCAAGAGGGCCTCCCTGGATGCCTGTGCAGCCGCCCTGGCAGACTTCTGCAAACACTTGCTCATAGTAGTGCTCGTCTGCCTCTCCACTTTCAGCGTTCTCATTAGATGTGGCTTCTGGTCAAGTCTGGTGACAAGATGTACTCCCCACACCTCTGTTCTTTGGGCCTCCTGCCATTCCTCAGCACATGTGTAATGTGGAGAACGACCTCCCTGCCTAGCCTGCCAAGGTAACTGTGGGGACCAAATGAGTCCTTGTGTTACAGCAGGTAGGTAGTACAGTAAGTGCTGGCTGTTGTTACAGCTTTTCAAAACCACTAAACCACTTGTGATCCACAAAGGGCAGCATTCAGCTGTTAGAAGTACACAGGTCACCTGTGCCACATGCAAGGATGGCCCAGGCCCTAGCTGTCTGTGTCCTGTGCTCTGGTTTGTGATTCTGCCCATGATACACCAGCACTCTTTTCCTGCTGGGCTGTTATGGTAGACATGACAGGCCTGGGCATCTAGTGTAGTCTCTAGGCATTTCCTTTGCTTTCTTGAGCATTCTCACCTGGTGGTTCTGTCTTCAAGCCTTCTTCAGTTTTTAAGTTTTTGAAACAGTGTCCCCACTTTGTGGGCAGTGTTGAGCCTGAAACACTCTTTCCTCACACCCAGTTCTGGGGGCTCCTATTTCAAGACAGGCTCTAAATCCCTCCCATTGTTTGGCCACCACTGACCCCAGCCACTCTGACATCAGCAGGATGGCCAGAGATCCTAGCCATTTTTGCTTCCTCCCATGCATACCACCTGTCAGTTATCTTCAAGAGTAGGTGGAATGACCTTTCAAGATCACATCCCTGTTTTCCCCATTGAAGACCAGAGGTTTGACCATGGCTTACAAGCCCTGAAGAGCTGGGTCATCTTAGTGCTTCCCTCTGCCTCATTACACTCTCTTTGGCTAGGCCAAGCACACTGCAGCCTCAGGACCTCCCTAGACTGTCTGCCCCTGTGCTCAGCCTTGTGGCCTTTTCATCCCCAGGTCTTATCTTTCCTGATGCCTCCCCGTCTCCTTGACTGAGAACTGCACAGGGCACATGGATTATGACTACCACTGTGCATCAACCTGGGTTATGGCTGAAAGACAGGTTGTGTGCACAAGCACTTAAAAGGAAGATTCCTTCCAAGTTCTATCTTCATTAATTTCATCATTTGGTTTTCTCAGTCTTTGCTTATTGGGCACTTCCATTCCTTGGTGTATGGGAGGGAAGAGGCCATACCATCAGGGAGCAACCCAACTCTGCCTCTCAGCTAAGTTCTATTGTCTTCTCCATGTAGAAGTTGTCTTCTCCTGCCTGCTTGTGAAATTTCCTCCTGGGGGGCTACTGTAACCAGCAACCACATTTCCTCATTGTCCACTGCTGCCCTGTAGAGAACCTCAGAGGGCAGACATCTCTTTTTTAACTGGATACTAAATCTCCTAACGTTTATTAAATTTTAAGCTGAACCTCTTGGGTTTTCCAACCAACAGTGAAGTCATCTATAAATGATCACATCTCCTCCAAAGAATCCACCTTAGTTCTATTTTTGGTTTATTTCCAAGGCAAGCCCTCCAGAAGGACACGAACACTCGTGGCAAGGACAGGACTATGAGAGACTCCAAGTGTAGCATGCCCTTGGAGCACAGCACTAAGAGGGTACTGGCTGCTAAACTCCCCAGGTAGATGAGGACAACTGTGAAGCCCTGAACCCACTTCTTGAGTGGTGCAATGACAGGTGTGTGACAACACACTCAGCAGAAATCATTATTGAAGCTTCTGTCTCACCAGTGATGCCTATTAATTTTTAGAGAACTCCAACTTGAGATCTACTGAGGGTTGGAGAGATGGCTCAGTGGCTAAGAGTGCTCATTATAAAGCACTTAGGTTGGTCTAATTTTGCCATCTCCAGAGCCAAGATCTACAAGCTAGGCATGACTGAGCATACCTGTAACCCTAGAAATAGCAAGAGGGGAAAGCACAGAAGCAGGATTGCTGGTGCTACCTAGAAGACAAAGGGCTAGCTCTAGGGTCAGTAAGAGGCCTCGTCTCAAGGGAATGAGGGAGTGGTAAGTGTGGGACAACTGATGTTCCGTCTTCTGGCCTCTGCACACAAACCCTGTTGAGAAAACAGCTGGGCTCTTCCTTGGCCTCTGATGATGACTGACTCACTAACAGATCTACCATTAGGTAATTTTCAAGCCCTGTTTGGTCTGAAATAGTAAACACAAGATGCTGAGGGTGCTGCTTAGAACACGGTCTATATTATTTTTTAGGAAGCTTCGTCACTCTTTTGTGGTGACAGCACTTACTGTCCACATCCCAGGTAGAGCAAGGCATGTAGCCATTGCACGGTAGACTGACACATGCACTTTTTCCACATTACAATGTTCACATTCGTCTTTCAGAATGATGTGCTGTTGCAAGTACTATAATGTATCACAGTGTGTGTGTGTGTGTGTGTGTGTGTGTGTGATGTTTATTTCTGTTCTCCTGCTGCTGCAACTTTCTTTTGCTGTTTTTCCTTGGTTCAAGGGCCTCAGCAGAAATGGAAACCAATGGCCTGGAGAGCAGTGTGCACTTAAGAATATGCTTTGTTCTGCCAAGCCAAACGTTCCAACCTGAGCAGCTGGTTACTCAGGACTGGTTGGTATGTGCTTATTTTCCACCTGTTCTTCCTTTTCTTAAGAGGAGGCTGCTTGTGCACACATCTGTACCTGTCTTTCAGCCACAACCCTGGTTCATACACAGCAATAGTCATAATCAGCTTATACTCAAAGTGCCCTATGGCCATTGTCTCATTTAATCTCCACAAGAAATCCAAGCAAGTGTGTCTACTGTTCAAGAGCTCCAACTAGAAACTCTGTGGCTATCATTTTCTGTTGTAATTAGCCCCCCTTTTTTCTTCTGCTACCCAATTGCTCAATGGGCTTTATTTTGATTTCCAAGTGAATTTTACTTTGTAATTTATACAAATGGTTAGAAAATAAAATCCTGCTAAGACTTTTTCCCTATGAAGATGTTAGCTGTAATTTTTCTCATTCCTCATTTCTTGTATAATTTCTATAACACTGGATATGGACTAGAATTTAGTAAATTAACTTCACTAAACCCATGAATAAACATTCTTCACAGCTTCATTGTTTCTGCTGTCTGCAAACAAGCTAAGTGAGTCACTTTCAATATTGCTAGGCCTTTACTCATCCTCTCCCCTAGGTTTCTATCAGTTTTCACTTTGTGCTAGTTGGGATGCCAAGTTTTCAGAATTGATGTTCTTCAGCTCTGCTGTGGGCCACACATGGACACTAACCTAAGAGGGAAGAGCTTTGCTGTGTCCACTCTTCTCCTGGCAAACATCACTCCTGCTTTGGGGACTGTTTCTGAGTCACTGCTGGCTGTCCGGTGCCTTCCCGTACATTTCCCTAAGGGTGTGCTTTGCTTAGATCTACTTAGTCTTTGTCTCCTGGCAATGCACTTGAGAGCTGTTTATACTTTTACAGTGACACAGATGCCCTCAAGTTTTGGTCACATGTGTTTTGCTATTTACTGTTCCTTCTAATGAGCATCATGTTGGCTTTCATTTCCCTGCCCCTAAAGCCACTGCTCACTGATAAAGAACCTGCTTGGTATGTGTAAGGACCTAAGTTCAATCTCTAGTAATGACCTTCCCTCTCCAATGATATTCTCACATTAAGAAAAAAATTTAATATTTGCGATTCTGTTAAGAGCAGCTCATTGCCTGGATTGAAGATGCCAGCAGTACTTTCGTGTATCTACTCTGAACAGCAGTACCCTAGGAGCAGCCTTGGATTTCAGACCATACATTTTCTAAGAATGCACACACAGTGTAGTGCTGTCTTTCTGTTTGTTAAAGCTTAGACTCCACAAAGATATAGTTACACTGGGACTTCTGTGCTCAGACTTACAGTTCATAATCTCCAATCAATGTCAAAATGCAGACATCCCAGAAACCTAAATTTTCCCCCTCAGACTTGGGGCCAAAATAGCAGCACAGCCCAACTTGGTGTGAAGCCATTTGGTCTGATTCCACACATAGGAATGTTTCACTGGTGGGTATCAATATAATAACAAGGAGTGTAAAATACTGCATACATACCTTCCAAAAGCCATAACATTCTGTATAGAAAATACAGCTCAGATTGATTAAAATGATATTTACAAACATTTCCTAGCAGTGGCCACCGAGAACCTAGTACATACGTCTCACCGGCATAGCACTGTGCCCACATCCTGGTTGTAAACACCAGTCTCCAGTAAAGAAGCCAGGGTTCTCTAGAAAAGAGGTGACTGCAGGCCAGGACAAGTATAGGACAAGTTGAGCCTGGTCAGGCCAGAAAATAAAGAAGATACTTAAAAGACATTGCAGGATAGGGTAATGTTTTAAGGGCACAAGAAACCACTTGCAGGGACTCCAATGGCTATGGCCAGGAGTATAGACTCAGAGCAACAGCATCAATGCTAGTCATACTTTCACCCAATACTGAGAATAACCTAAGGCCAGGCCTGAGTCTATGCTGAGAGTAATGGAGTATACCTGGGAGAGGGAAGAGAATGTAGTGTCTGTAGAACTGTAACTTATAAACACCTAAAGGAAATACAAATCGACTGCAGAACACCAGGGTCAATTATCAGAGTCAAAACTCACTGTCTAGGGTTAAATCTGTGGAAAACATAATGAGAGAGACAGGGTATCTGCAGTATGTGGTCAACAATTAGCTTCACTGAACTCCTTAGAGGATAAGCTGGGGCCCTAGAATGTCTGCTTGTCAGCATGTTCTTATTTTGTGGATGGTTGGATAGCTCTGTAGTTAAAAGTACTAGCTGCTCTTGCAGAGAACCAACCAAAGTTTGATTTCTAGTACTCACATGGTAGCTCATAATCATCTGTAACTCCAGTTCAAGGGGATCTGATGCCGTCTTTTGGTCTCTGAGGGTACCAGGCACAGGTATGGCACATGACCATGCATACAAGCCAAGAACTCATATATAAAAATATAATTAAAAACAAACAAAAAAGAAGAATGTTGTTTCCCTGGGGTCCTTAAGCCACTTCAGAGAGTCAATGCTAACAATGTGATATACAGTATAGTCCTGGGTCATACACTGCCAGCCCGATCTCGGGGGGGGGCGGGGGGAAGGTTGGTCTCATATAATTGAGTCCCAAAAATTATTGCAGATATTATGTTTCAGGTGAGCTCTCTTGGTCACCAATGCTGGAAAAAGTCTACACTGTCCTCACCACATGCGACCCCTCTTGGATCCTGCTCTTGGTCTGACCCTATCCTTTAACTGCACAACACTGAGCCAGTACAAGAGATTTAGTGGGCTGTGAGAATGACTGAAGCTACACTTGAGAAGTACACAATTGTAAAGTATCTACATCAAGTTAAATATTTACAACTACAAGGGAAAAACAGGATGTTTATAGAAGGCAGAAAGCTGGCCAACCGCACCTTTGCTAATAATGCATGTCAATACACCCGTACCTAGCACAATGCACAAGTAGAGCACATTACCTCTAGCTCCAACAGACCTGAACCCCAGTCTAATCAAAAGGAAGCTTCAAGGAATACACATGGAGAGAGTCTGCAGAGAGAGGAACTGTATTCTTCAAAAAGCATCATGATGGGCAAGGGAAGGCTGAGGCCCTGACTTGGTTGGAAGACCTGACAACAGAGCCCAGGTGGGAGCCTGGTTCAGCCCAAGCAAGAAGGATCCTGGTGAACACCTGCTAAGAGTAAACTTCCCATGACTGTGTCAGCAGAAGCTGTCAGGAACAGGCTCACCAGGGCCGTGAGCAGGCTGCTCCAAGGAATGGCTAGGTAACATGTCACAGTTGTGGACACAAGGGTGCAATATTCATGGCACACAGCTACCAAAGGTAGAGTCTGTAAGTATGAAGTTGCAGTACATGCTAGGAGAAACATGGTTGGTTCCCAGGGCTATTTAAAGGCAGGGACTCTATATGGAAGCTCTCCTGGCTGGTCATATGATTTCAAGAGTACTTTTCCAGAAAGACAGGTAAATGCAAAAGGTAATCTCTTACCCTGGCGGGGACAGTTTCTTTCTTACCCATGAAATCTATATACCTTGTAGAAGCCATGATTATATTTGCCTTCAAAGTTTCTAAAATGTTTAAAATGAGTACATGAAATGCTGTAATTGTCACATGTGGCCAGAAACTACTCACAGAAACCTGATGCAGACTTAAGCACCCTGACTTTCTCCTATCAATTGTACCTCAGGGTGAAGGACTGAGAAGCCACTCTTTAGACAGGTGTCCTAGCTAATAAGAGAAATGTAGAACTATTATAACCTTCTCTGAAGATCCTAGACATCTAATGGCTATGTGCTAGTCATCAATGGCTACTAGGAACCAGTCCAGGGGACCCTGCAAAGAACCCAGCACTACCTCAAAGAGTTTTACTAACTCTCCTCTCCCCAAAAGAATCAATCAGATCAAGCCTCAAGATGTAATAGCTAAGTTAGGGGTGTACACAACAATGAAGGAAGTGATCAACTACACCAGTGAGGCACGCTGTAAAAGACACCTGAGTACCCAGTCTGAGCAATACTCTACCAAACATGGGAAAGAGTAGGAGAGAGGGAAGGGAGAGGAAAGGGAGGGAGGGAGGGAGGGGAAGAGTAGAAGGAGAGAGAAAGAGTGGAGAGGGAGTGCCTACTATGGCTCTAAACCAGAAGGGCAGCTGCAAAGAGCAGCCTCTGATCCCCCTGTGGATTCTGATGCCCACAGGTGTCAGCAGCACATATGGGATTTTAGACAACTGAAAACCTCAACATTTACCAACACCAATGTTAAGGAAAAACTGTCAGTTTTAAAAGAGGTGAAATAGGTGCCTAACTTTTAAAGTGTTTTTAATTTTTAAAATGTCATACTGCAAATGCCTAACTATCTCTGTAAGTACTGCCCCAGTGTGGTGAGTGCAATAAACACTGCACTGACCTCTGGAGCACTCCTTTTCCTCCAACACCACAACTCTAACTGGGCTCAACAGAGACATCTAGCTTTCGTCACGAATTTGGCTTGTATGTAGTACATTTTTTCTACAGACATCCATATCCCCTTTTATTTTCCCTGCAAGTTTTACACTTGGAATTTTTAAACCACAGAATTGTCCTACATTTCAAGTGACACTGACAGGCATACAGGGAAACATCTGCTTGAAGAAAACTGTTATTTTAAATACGGACCTATGATATTAAGAACAGAAAGACATAAAATTGCATCAAAGTAAGTTTAAGTAAATATAAAAATGAATGACACCTGAGAACAGTGAAGAGCTTTGCTGGCATTAGACAGGACTCACCAGTCTCCTCTCAGCACCTGCACCTGCACCTGCAATCTCATGTGCAGAAGGGTCAGAAGGCGAGGCCATAGGCTTAATTGGCTCATGTGGTAATGTCTTGTTTTGTTTTTTCATTCAAGTGAGCTGCTTGTATAGCTTCAGAGACTGCTGTACATAGGCTGCCTTCACACAGCTATCCTTAAGACAATGGCTGGACTAGGCGACAAGGCCAGGCCTAACTAGGCATCCAGCCACCCTTCTGCTTTGCTGACACCTGGCTCTCTTGGCTCATTTACTCAGCAGCCTTCCAGAACTGACCCTGTTTGAACCCTTGATTTTCCAAGGGCCTCTCAGACCTGTCGAGCATGTTCAGACACGCTGTTGATTTGGTTGCTACCTGTTTTCTAAGTTCATGTTAAGCTAAGGAATTGATAAAAGGGCATTTTGAACATAGAAGACAAAGAACACAGAAACAACTGTTCTGTGTGCTTCCTCTGCCTGTGACTGTGACACAAGAGACCTTAGCCCCTTGCCCAGCAGCACTGCAGCACACTCGGCCTCACCTTCATCGCTCCCAGTTCCTTTCTGCTTTTTTTTCTTGACTAGTTGAATGGCTCGGTAATCAGTTCTTGCTGAGCCCCCACTTTCCTGGGACCAAAGAAAAGTGTGTCAGTTGCTTGATCTAAACAGCATTGGAAGGGTAGCAAGGGGACTAAGCCTGCCGGGGAATGTATCAGAGCTCCAGGAATCAGTCACCAGCAAAGGCGCGCGGGAAATCACATGCTCAATTGCTAGCAAAGGAAAAGGCACACAGCTTCATCATCTGGATAAGTGAAGTTCATTCCTCCAAGGTCTAAATGCACAAAGATATTTTAGAGAGAGTCTGCTAAGAGCTGGACACTGCCCTGTGCCCTAAAACACCATGTCTTCTTGATGCCAGGGTTATGTCTCGGCAGCCCTGGGCAGTGTTGGCAGCAAGTGCCACATTGTCATCTGCCAATACAGAAAGTATTACTGAATTCAGCAAACTTATGGAGGTGTCAGAGAAACAGTATTCAAATAGGAACTTTAAAAATGTGTGAACACTTAGTAAGAAAAGCTTCATTCTTAAAACTACATGGAGCAAAGGAAACCAGTCCTCTATAGCTCATAGCATACTGAAACCCATTCACAATACCATTCCCACTCAGAGAAGCAGGGGAGCCCAATGCCACACAGCTAGCAACAAACAAGGGGCAAGCCTAATTTGCTGGCTCTTCCACCTCCACCCAGGTTCTGCTAGCTCTTCCACTCTATCTTTCCTGAGACATAGGGAGGCATGGAGTGCCAGGGACAGGCTTCCCACATGCTCTGACCTGTGGTTATCTCCAGTCACTGTCTAGTCATCTGTTGCTTTTAGCAACTGTTTGGCAGCCTAAGCAGATGCTAGCAAGTGTAGCTCTGCCACCAACAGACAGACACCAGCAATGGAAAGACAGACTGTGTAGCTCTCACACTGAGAGAAATGCAAGTTGGCTCCAGTAGGTTGGTTGGTTGCTAGGTACCCTCACACTTGATCCTAATTCACAACTTAGTATTTTAGGCTATACTAAGTAAGGTAAGACATATGAATCTTAACATGATAAATGTCAAAACAAAATTCAACCAGCATTCTAAAGAAACCTATATGATCATTTCCACTGTAGACTGAGGAAAGTCAGACTCTCTCTAGGAATCTTTAAATTACTTTAAATTAGATTATATTAAAGGCATAATTGATATAAATATAGAATACAATAACTGTCCAGCCTCAAAATTAGAGTATTGTTATAATCCTTCAAGAATGAAGGCTCAGGAAACACTGTTATTCTAATAAAAATATCCTGATGTAGTTTTCAAGTTCCCACTGAACTGTTAAGACGATTGATGTCAACATTGCTCTTCTAGGACTCGTCACTACGTGAAAAGCACGAAGGTGAATATTTCAATAGTAAGAAATGCCTCAAGTTTTCTCATGAAAACTGTATAAAATCACAGAACTCAAAAGAATCTTAGAAGGCATGTACCCAAAACCCCTTATTTTAGAAATAACTGAGGATCTAGGGCTCAGAGAGGTTAAGTGATTTGCTTAAAGCTGTAAGAATGTCAATTCCAGACTCAAGGTCAAAGTCAGGCTTCCAGACTATTGCCCAGGCTCCATTGTCCTTCTGCACACCAAAAGAACCGTCTGCATAGACAGGATTCATCCCACACATGATCCAAAGTGCATTAGGGAAGTGAGCTAGTGGTGGTGGTGCAATAGAGTGCTTCATACCAAGTAGAGACTGCCTGTGCCAGCACTGAGCTCTGAGTCCTTTTGAGCCCCTGGCCTCTCTGCAGAGCTGGACAACACAGACTGGGATGGCCCATGGTGTTCTTTCTGCCCCTGGACCACATCTGGGACAGGAGACAAGTCTTGTTCCACCTTTATTGGAACCAGCAGATCTGGAACACTGGTAGTTTCTTGGGTGGTGTCTGAAGAAGCTGGTGTAGTAACAGGTGCTGTCAAGTTATTGCTGGGGGTCAAAGCTGGAGAGTCTTGACTCAAGTTCCTCACAGGCAGAGCCACCAGACAGCCTACTGCTCCTGTGTTCATGGCCTGTGAATCATCTGCACTGAAGCTGCCTGGTTGGAGAACTGTGGCTGATGTCCCAAGAACAAGAGGACTGTCCAAACTAGGAGGCATATCACTGTGGGCCACTAGAACGAGGGGGTCCATTGGCCCTAAGGGGTTATTATTAGTAGGGAGATTCCCTCCCAGAGAAGAGCTCACAGAGGTGACATCAATGGTGAGGATCCCAGAGTTCAGTGCTTCATCTGACCCAGCTGTTGAACTGCTGCTATTAGCAGGTGTGTCAGAGAAAAGTGCTGCTAAATCTATGTTGGTGAGCTCACTTTGGCCTGGGCTACTCAGTTCACTGCTGGGTGTGAGAGAACTTGGAGCTTCCAGCTGAGGTACAAGATCTGTAAAAGCAATGGATATTTCAGTTACTATGTTGCTAGACTAAGAAATCTTCTTTCTGCTTGAAATGCTAGCAGCTGCCCCTTGAAGCAACACTGACTACTCTTTGACTAGACCTTGTCATCAGGGTAAAGACTGAAACCTACTACTGGCACACAGTGAACAGCACACACCAAAGGAAGAGCTGGCTCAACAACAGGAATGTTAGCTAGTTATTTCATGTCCTCAGGCTGTCTTTGTGCTCCAAAGCCTGTCCCCCCTCCTATGCTGCAGTAGCTAACCAAGGGTTTCAATCCATCCATAGCACAAAGCCTCCATAAGTCAGCTCTGAGACTAACTCTGGCTCTGGGGTATTTTTACAATTATCTTCAGTCATCTCAGGTCTTGTCAAACTCTGTGCCTGGCTCCACACCTGCCATCCACAAACTGGATTAGTTTGAGTCCTCTGTAGTTAGTCAAGGAGTAAAACTAGCTGTCTGGACTGGGTTGAAAACTCCAGTTTTAGGCAGATGCATGGAGCTCAGACATCAGGTCCTCTTGCATCCCTTACTGAGGCTTCTGAACTGCCCCAGTGCCTGAAGCAGATGGAAGGGGCACTCAGTTCTGTTTCTCCCACACTAACTACATGCTAACCACAAATGCATAAGCATGAAGGGCCAGATCAGAGTACATAAAGTTTTTTGTTTTGTTTTTCTGAGACAGGGTTTCTCTGTGTAGCCCTAGCTGTCCTGGAACTTGCTCTGTAGACCAGACTGGCCTGCCTCTGCCTCCCACAGGCTGGGATTAGAGGTGTGAGCCACCACCACCTCCAGGCTGCACACTGCATTTTTACCTCAAGCTTAAAGACATTTAGTCTAGACATATGAACAAAAACCAAGGGCAGAATCTTTAGTTGTCACATTCACAAAGTGTCTTCAACAGCATCTCAGCATCAATACAACATTCTGAGGAGATGGAAGTGATTCCTTCTAGAATCCTGTTTCACAGGAAACCTGTTAATGTTCTCAAAATTAAAAATAAGCAAACAAACATGTATCTTGATGATTCTGTTCTTTGTGGAGTGTGGTTTTGGTGGAACAAAGATACCAACTTACTCAAAAATCTTCCACCTAATATTTTATTAATTCTATAATTGTCAACTAGAGAATTGGTATGAATGGATACACAAGAGAAAATCACTGACTGAACATAAGCACGTAGTGGACTGTGGCTTTGGGAGGCAAACAGATCCCAGTAAAGACCCTGGCTTGAGTGCTTCCTTTTGGTGCAGCATGGTGAGGTGAACTGAAACACAAGTCATCAGGCAGCCCAGAATGCCTGGTCCTCTACTGACCATGATAGGCAGGATGAATGATACGTGAATCAGCCAGTTATACCATAAACATAGTCTGCTAAAAGGGCCTCTCATCCATCCAGAATTTAAGGCAAACTCCTGTGAAGTAACCTGAATTAGCCAGCTTAGGGAAAGAAAGATGCAGTTCGAGAGGGAAAGTCAGCTCAGAGCTGCAGAGGGGGACAGTGGCTGAGAGTGACATCCTCCGACGTGAATTTTAGAAGACACACTCTGCTGTCCTTAAGGAATCTACAGACTAGCAGGAGAGCAACTGCTTTTGCAGTGCAGAGTGGCAACTGCTGTGGCATGAGGTCACAGTGCCTGAGATCCAAAGGACAGACTAGTAACCTCCTTTCCCAAGATAAGAAACCAGATTAAGAACATAAACCTTCACCAGTTCCAGTTGCTCGGAGCCCTGCACCAGACACTTTAACCAAGAGTGACTTATAATATCATCATCTTCCTTATTTTCAAAGCTCAAGGAAACAGGACTCTGTCCCTGCTCAGGATCCCAATTGGGAAAAAGCTAAATGGTATTCCCTGCTTCACAGGTCACAGTGAGGGGCAACTGGTTAGAAATATGCATGACTGTCACCAAGTTACCTTACCAGGAGCAGAAGTAACCAGAGAGACAGTCTCTGTGAATGGACTAGAGAGGCAGCCACTGCTGCCAATCCTATATTCTTGATGTCCTGCCTATGACTGTAGATAAGACGTAGAAGGGCAAGCTTCTAAGTGCTGTATCACAGATGCTGAAAGTCAGTCCTATATGCATCCTCATATGGGATCAGTATCCTCCCCTCCACATGCCCTTGACCACTATCATGGTGCTTCTCTCATACCCCAGCCCATTCCTGAGACACAATTCCACCCTGAGCTTGGAGAGCTTCCTGTCCATCTATAGAACACAGTCCTCTGTGTAGGATCCACTGTCTCCTAGGACTAAGAGGAAGAGACAAGCTTCAGTGCTCAGGAATGATGGACATGACAAGACAGACTCAGAGGATGAGCATACAGGGCCAAGGGCCCAGCTGCAGATAGGCTTAGAGTTCATGTAAAGGGGAGGCTTGCAACATGATGGCACACTTGAGGGAAGAACTTCACATGCAAGGGAAAAATAGTTAAAAAGGGGCTGTGGTAAGATGAAAGCAGCAGGAGAGGAGAGCACACAGGTCTCACAGCTGTGTGGAAGATCCAACTTCTTGGTTTGCACGTGACTGAGGTGAGAGGGAGGGGAATAAGCCCACTTCTCTCACACTCAGGCATTTACTTCTTTGCAACCCTTGGGGGCCACAATCACAGACCTTGGCGCTGGCTGTGTTGCTGTACCATGTGTGCCTTCATGCTATGCTTGGAGGTGAAGAGTCGGTTGCAGCTGGACACCGGGCAGCGGCTTTTCGGAGTACCCACATCCTGCAGATGTTTCTTAGAATGAATGTACAGACTGCTGCGAGCTGAGAACCTGGCACAGCACCCTAGAACACAGAGGGGATCCAGAGTTATACCTGAGGATGATCAAGGATACTTCCTAACCACATCAGAAATGACACTGGACTGGTAAGACAATTTAGAAGGAAGGTATTTGCCACCCAAGTCTGGTGATCCGAGTTTGATTTCTAAAACTCATATAGTGGTGGAAGGAAGGAACCAACTCTACAAAGTTGTCTGCTGGCCTTCAGACTCACTGTGCCACATGAAACTCCCTCCACAATAGTAATTAAGAGTCACGTACTAACTAGTGCTATGTCGACTTGACACAAGCTGGAGTAATCTGAGAGGGAGAACCTCATGAGAAAATGCCTCCGTAGGATCAGGCAAGCCTATACTGCATTTTCTTAATTAGTGATTGATGTGGGAAGGCCCAGCCCATTGTAGGTGGTATCATTTTTGGTGGTGGTCCTGGGTGGTATAAGAAAGCAGGCTGAGCAAGCCATGAGAAACAAGCCAGTAAGCAACACTCTTCCATGGACTCTATCAGCTCCTTTCTCCGGGTTCCCTCCTGCTTTGATTTCCTTCAATAGACCTTGATTCAGGATATATAAGCCAAATAAACCCTTCTATCCCCAAGGTGCTTGGGTTATGATTTTTCAACAAAGCAATAGTAACTCTAATTAAGACAGAAATTAAGTCAATGTGAAACTAAAACCCAATCCACTCAGGATGACAAAGGGCTCAGGACCTTTGAGAATGAAGGTATGGGTCACTTAAGGAAAACAAAACAAAACAAGACATAAAAATAAAAACAAAAACCCAAGACCTACTGAGGTGCCTGCTGAGGGTGAGGAAATACAGAATGGGCAGTAGAGGAACTAGTCATAAACACCAACTAAGGCCATGTGACCAGCTACAAAACTTGATGATAATTGACATGTGTTCTGTCACATTTTTTGTTAAGAATGTGTTTGTAAGGATATTTGTGTTTTTTTCCTAGATTTATCATGTTATATAACACCAATTGAGGTATCAGTGGTTAGAATATGTCAGTTATGAGATACTAAAAGACCGTCTCTCAAGGGACACTGCCACACATTCTAAGATACACAATGCATTTGCAGTTACAGGAGGGTAGTTATATCATGTTAGGAGTGACCTGGTTATTGGTTTCATTTGGAAATAAAATATGACATCAAGAGTTATGATTGTGTGTCAAGTTGACAAGGAGTGAATTTGCCATGGCTAATCTTGGTTGTTAACTTGACTACATCTGGAATTAACTAAACACCTGTAAGAGATTTTTCTTGATTGGATCATTTGATGTCAGAAGATCCACCCTAAATTTTGGCCTCACCTTCTGGTGGCAATCTATATAAAAGGACATTAAAGATTAAAGCTTTTGGGTTTTGCCTGCTTGCCCTCATTCTCACTTGCAAGTTTATTCTTCTGCCAAGGTATTCCTCCACTAGATTTAGAGCCTACTTCTTCAAAATTCCAGGGTATACTGAGACATCCAGCCTTGTGGATTCCTGTATTTTTCCTTTGGGAGACAGCCACTATTAGACTATCTGGACCACAGCCCGTAAGCCACTTTAATAAAAGCTCCATGTATGTATGTATGTATGTATGTATGTATGTATGTATGTATGTATACATGTATGTACATATATGTGTGTGTGTGTGTGTCTGTGTATGTATTCATTTTAACTGTTCTGTTAAAATCCTAATACAAATCATGACACTGTTCCTAAGCACTGGTACTGACAAGTGACATATACCAAATACCCTGACACAAGGGATAAAGGAAAAATTATAAATGAATATGTAGACTATGAGTTAGTCTAAGACATGTGACATAATCAAGCTCACCGTTTCTTCTACCTCTGCTCAGAGTTAAGTGGAAACAACTTAAAAACCTCTAGTCAAAGTTCAGTTGCAAAAATGTGTATGAATCACCTCTATTAAGCTATTTTTTAAAAAAGGAACTATCTCAACACATGATCAAATACCAACCTGCCCACTTTATCTCTGTGCAGTGCAGAAACTGAGCAAATGTCTCTAGGTCACAGGTTCAAGAGGAGCCAGAACCGGCATTCCCCAGCTTATATACCCAACTCACTCACACATCGGATCTGGATTCAAGTGCTGGAGGCAACACATGTTTACACTTGCCTTCCCTTCATCCATGACAGCCTGTCATGTTGGTGCTCTATCCTCTAGAGACCCAGGAATGGGAGGTAGAATTCTTGAGTTTAGAGGCTTGTGATTTGGATGAGCACATAGGTAGTAAGTCAGAAAAAGATCAGTGCTGAAATAATGCTGTACAGAAGACACAGATGCCTGAGCAAGGGGCAGTGAGTGACCTGCCCTGGTGAGTTATGGGTCCAGGCCTTGAGGCAGATGGGTGTTAGGGTACAGGGAACTGCCCAGCTAGGCCATCTGCGTTGCAAACCTTGTTTGTCCCATGACCATAAATAAGCTGACTCTTTGCAGAGCAGTTTTTCCTTGTCTGTAAAATGAAATGCATGGGGGGAAGATAAGAACAGCTTTAGAGCTTGTCTAGAAACACATTTTGAAGTTCCATGTGAGAATGAAATGAAGTCCCAAACTGCACAGAGACAGCCAGGGCCCTTCCTCACATGGTCCCACATCCCCTTAAATAGCCCACTTTCAGGTCCAAGGCAATGGCACTGCCTACCACCCTGAGGATGTCCCTGACATCACTCTCAACACAGAGCCTAGCTTTATTTAGTCCAGTGAGCAGGAGTTCTGGAGTCTCTGAATCAGGCTCCACTGCATCATGCAGAGGTGTTGACCAAGCCCTGTCACACATCTCTCTGCTGAGGCTCAAAGCTCCTTGAGAACTTCAAATGCTCCATTTTAACAGTGAACTGCTCTTTCTCCTTTCCCTAATCACTCCCAGAGAACTGTCAAAAGCAGTATCTGCCTCCTGCTCACTAGCTCTGCCTGAGTTACCCTACCAAAACTTACCCACCAACAGCAAATGATACTAGTGGGCCTCAGCATTCATAGCTGGCCCTCCACAGATATCCTTCTGGCTCAGTATCCTGCCTTCAGAGTTCCTACCAGGGCAGCCTTTCCACTGTTATATACCATCATCTGTGGCTCTCCATCACAGTTCAGTAGGGCTCAAAAATAGAAAATAAAACAAAACGCCATCTAATAGTAATCACTACACCTATTGGAACTGATAAATACTAATGCTTTTACAAGCTTTAAAAGTTTCAGTTAGCTGAATCCCTGCAAGAACCCTATGAGGTTTAGTTTACTTTATGGATGAAGAAAAGAGGCACAGTTCTGTTCATCTCAGGACTCCTCCGAGCCATGCAAGGGACAGATCAGGACTTGAATCCAGAATTCACAGCAATAGAAGCCCTAACGAAGACAAAGCCTCATGTATACCCTTATTACAAAAATCAGACAGGCTTTATTTCTATCCAGGTGCAACAAGTCTAGCTATTTGTCATTTAGTGAGGCCAAGCTACATGCCGGACCACACATGATGGTGCACTCTTCACTTCACCTGCTCCTCATAATCACTGAGTTAGACAGGTAGTGGAACTACAGCCTCAAACTGAGTACTTCCAATACACTCCCCTACGACAGTGTGCACATGCCCTCAACCAACCAAATAAATATAGTGCTGCCAATGGCAATTACCTCAGTGCTTCTGCAACTCAAACTTACAGCTTAACAGGAGTGTTGGTATGGCACTTTGTCTACAGCTAAAGCAACATTTTAAATGCTACCTTCCACAGGACATTCGAATGGCTTTGTTCCCAGGTGGGTGATACTGTGGCCCTTCAGATGCTCTGCTCTAGTGAATGACTTGCCACAGCCTTCAACAGGACAAGTGAACCTCCGGTCATCATCATGTTTCCTGAAACAAAATAAAATTAAAGAGCAATCTTTACTCACAGATTCATGGACATGAGACTTTAGACCAGAAGCAGTGTGCTCCCACCATTCAGAATGATCAATGCATCTCAGAATGTTCACACAGGGTTTGTTTAGCTGCCCCATAATCAGAAATTCTACTTTGATAGGTAGGTGGCCCCAGAGCCAGAAACTGAACAATTAGTGCTACAACACTCTAGGAGAGAATGAAGCAATGTGAACTACTGTTTAGAAGTCTCTAAGGCCAAGTCTTTGCAAGCCCCAGATGACCAGAAGACACACACACAGCTTGGCAGCAGTGGCAAAGATCCCTCCTAAGTAGACTTGCAAACACTGTCTTTTTCTAAGTAATGCTTTCACTCTGAGCACCTCAGACCCCAGTCATGCAAACACGAAGGCCATCTACCCTTTTTGAGTCTGTATAATACCAGTGTCGGAGCTATGACCAAGATGGAATGAGACAACATATCGAATGACACATGTACACAGATCTCTAGTTGTCATTATCACTGCTGAAAAGTTTGCAAGAACACAAAGAAAAATATTTCTACAACATTTAAAAGGAGAAAAAAAATGTAATTGTATTGACAGGATGTTAAGTAAACCAAATCAAACTTACACAGGAAACAACTGTTGTCCAGTGAAGAGACTCTTAGTGCTTTTCTTACAGTTTTCTGATTTTCTAAAACACTGACATTGAGCTCCATTTTAAACTGCCTGAAATCTGTAAGTAATTCACTAAAAGTGGTCTGAGACACATAGTTCATGTGCTTTCAGAACCTAAATGCCAAAATGTATGGTTGGTTTACCTTTTGTGTCTTAGAAGTTTGGACATACTGGTGAAGGTCCAGCCACAACTGTCTGAGTCACAAATAAATGGTCTTTCACCTTGTAAAAGAAAAACATGACACAGCATAGCCATGAGCAGACAGCCACCACAAAGCATGTGTGTATGCGGAGGTGCACACTGCTGCTCATACCTGTGTGACTTCGCAGGTGAATCTTCAGTCGGCAGGCTTTGTCGTATTGTTTGTTGCATCCTGGAAAGGAGCAGGAAAAGAGCTCTTGCTCCCTGAAGTGGGCTCGATTATGGGAAAACAGGGCACTCACTGTGATGAATGTCTTCTCACAACCTAAATAAACAAAGTACAAGCTCAGCTCTCAGGACAAAAATCACAGTGTAGCTCATACTATCGACATGAGTACTTCACAACGAACAGACAAGGAAAGAAATGACACAGAAACCATGTCTGCACAGCTCTGTCCACCATTGCTTAGCTTTCTAGAAGGCACAGAAGGTCCTGTTGCACATGTGATATGCAACACACAAGCCACCTGTTGCAGTGTGATGTAGAGATTAAGAGGTTATCTTCCAAACAGAGCAGTTGCTGGCCAGTTCTGCAGAGAACTCTGCAAAAACTAGGTTTGTCTTTTACAAACTCAGTTGGCAATGCTGTCTGAAACCTAAGAAATGAGCAGGACAAACTAAACAGTAACTATCAAGATTTAGTCAGGCACAGCTTTGCAGGGCTGCAACCATCCTACCAGCTCAGATTTTCTGTCCCACTAGAGTGATACTGCATCCTCCACACTTTTCAGTTCCCTCCAGCCTCTGCAACTGACACCTCACATCTTAGCATCTGGTTTCTCTTTCTCTTCACCCATTTATTCAGGTTGCTAGCTTCACCTCGGTTCTTACAGCCCCACCCTACCCCACCCTTCAGCCCAAGCAACCTACACCTCAGCAATTCCTACATCAACATTTCTTTGACAAAATGTTTGGTGGTCAGAGTGGAAAGGAAAAAGCTGAAAGATGATTAGGAACTATCTTTGTTGCAGCTCTTTCTCAGACTCTCTAAAATGCAATCACTTGACTGTGAAGCACTACATAGCCCTGCATAAAAGTAACAGCCCAGGGAATCTCTCTGTCCCATCTAAAAGTCCTCTTCCTTAGCCTCAAGCTGTCTGCTTTGCTACTTACAGTATATGTGATTAGGTTAATCCGGATACTAGCATTCTCTGCCTTAGCAACAGTCCTCACCACCCCTATCAATAGGCAAGCTCTTTTACCCTGACTCTGTATCTTCTCCAGAAGCCCTACACCATTCCCACTGCCACTTCCTAGCTCATGTGGTCAAAAGAACCCCTCTCTGACTGGACACTTAATGGTGTTCCCCTGCTCCCTCTCCCAGCTTCTATGGAATCCCAAGTGATCAGCCAGCACAAGACCTTCAGGGGTACCTCATGCTTTTAAGTGAGTGGATTCCTGTCCTTCCCAGCATGACAGAGAATAGTGCCACCTTTACCAGGGTGAGACCAGCAATCATTATTCTCACATTAGGAAATGACTGCACGTTTTCAAGCAGCAGCCTGATGATTTCTACATAAGACTGCGTCAGATAGTCTGTGCATGTCAGAATACAATTCTACAATACTTGTAGAAGTTAAACCTGGTTCTTCCTCCCAGCCCCATACAATACACAAGATATTCTCTCTACAGTTGCTAAACCCTTCATATAAGAATAACCTACATACGAGAATAATCTACAATGCACATTACTAGAGCAGAGTCTATATACACGTTAATGTGCAAGCTAGGTGCTGGCTAACAGTAAAAAAGAACAGATATGATTCCAGAAACTGAGCAGTCTGTCAAAAATAAGTATAAAAGACACAAAACCAGCTGTGTCACACACCTGCAGAGGCTCACCCTAGTGAAGGAGCATCACTCTATTCATAATATTGGGTAGGACAGGGGTCTGATTCAATAGATGAAACGCCCTTGGGAGCTCTGTGTCCGCTAATCAATGGGGCTTCCAGAGAGGCTGGAGAGGGACCAGAGAAGCACCAATTTGTGGTCATTCCCTCAGTATTTTAAAGTGGTATATTTCGATTTATGTCTTGGATCTCTGACTCCTCTGGTATTGTTGAACGAGTAGATTGAGAAAAATAAAGTCCTGACTCAACTCTGAGAAGTGGTCACTTTCATTGGAAGCATCTTAACAAATGTTTGTAGCCTCCCCACGGATAGCTGTGACTATGCATGCCACTTCGCTGTAGGAACCCAGAGCTTCATATCTACCAGAAAGGAACCTCAACATAAACACGGGAGTGGTTTTTGTTCGATTCTCCTTTAGATCAGGGCGTACCGCCCCCCCCGCCTCCCCTCCCCCACTCCCGCAAACCCTGCCCAAACAGAGACATCGAGCTCGGCCCTTGTGTCCAGACACCGCCTGGTTCCGCCCGCCCCCGCGGGTCCGCGGCTCCTGCTTACCGGGGAAATCACACTTGTAGGGCCGCTCTGGCTCGAAGTGGCTGCGCTGGTGGGAGTTGAGCTTGGCGTGTGTGGGGAAGCGCTCGGCGCACACCTCGCACTTGAACAAGCTTTCCTGCTCATGGCCCTTCATGTGCGCCTTGAGGTTGTAGACTGTGGTGAACTTCTTGCCGCAGCCGCCCACCGGACAGCTAAAGGGACGCAGCTTGTCATGCGACTGCAGGTGCCGTTTGAGCTTGTAGGAGGTGGTGAAGGCCCAGCCGCAGCCATCCAGTGGGCACTTGAAGGGCCGCCGGCCCTGGAGGCTGCCGTGCGTCAGCAGGTGCACCTTCAACTGGTGCTTCTTGGCGAAGCTCAGCGCGCATTGCGGCTCCGGACAGCGGTAGGCCGGAGAGCCAGCGCTGGCGGCCACCGGCCCGCGGCGGGACGCAGCAGCGCTCGAGGGCTCCAGGCCTCCGGTGGTCGCGGGATGCAGGCCCGTGGTGGCTGGCGCGGGCGCGGCGGCCAGCGTGAAGACGCCGCGGTCGAAGCGCACCAGGAGGTCCTGGTTGTGGATGGTGACGGTGCCAGCCAGAGCTGCGCCGGGGGCGGCGGCCGGGACCTGTTCCGTGGGGCTCGCGCCCGAGTCGGGTTCGGCCTCCTCCTGCCCACGGGTGTCGGCCGCGCGCGGCACTTCCAGCAGTACCACGAAGGAGTCGCCGCCGTCCTCCGGGGGCGGCGGGCTGGGCCCCGGGGCCTCCTCCTGACGCGGCCCGGGCCCGCCATCTTCCGGGCCCCTCAGCAGCAGCAGGCGGCGGCGCCCGGGACTAGCACCGAGGGACGGCCCCACGCCGCGGCGAAGTCGGCTTGGGCCACCGCCATGTTGATCTCCACGCGTGGCCGGGGCGGCGAGCACCGCTGGGAGGTCCATCTTAGGCCCAGCTGAGGCGTCCGAGCCGCAGCCGCTGGAGAAGAGCGGCCCAGCCCTGCCAGGCATGCGCGCGACACCTAGGGTCCGCCCCCCGGGAGTCTCTGTCAAAGCTGAGTTTAGAGTACAGCCCAGAGTCGCATCTTGAGCTGCGCGTGCGCAAGAGCCGTGGGCGTGGGCGTGGCGCGCGAGGGCTGTCGGGACTGTAGTCACGAGGGAACCGGGAGGTGGGGCAGGGGCGGAGCCTACAACTTGTCTGTGCTTCGGTTTGAGTCACAACTTGGAAAAAGAGGGTCTTCAGCTTTTGACTCCTACTTTTGCATCTGGGTAGCACAAAGGAATGAAAGCTGATTGCATTTCCCAAGAGTCCCTGTGCCCTCTCTGCTTTGAAAATACGAGCTAATTCAAGCTGTGATTGCCAGGTGTAAGGAAACAAGTCAAGTTTACCTGTGGCCACATGATCCAGAACTGGCACTCAGGCTTTGAACCTCTCCACGTTGCTTGGCATCTTCTGTATGACCTCGCCGAAGAGCGCGTCTATCTGCTGCTACTGGGCCACAGACTTGATTTGCCCTGTAGCAGGTCCTGATGGGATCTCTGCCTAAACCACTAAAGGCAGAAACTAAAGATTTTCTTGATACATGTCAGCCTTCTAAGCTACTAGTTGTTCCCTGAACTCCACAACCCTACTTGTCTCATATGGATTTATCTGGAATCACACCACTCCTGTCATCACTACTCAAGTTCAAACTTATTTCACTCCTAGGTTCTCAAACAACCAAGGGACCCGTCTTCAGTCTTCTTTACCCAACTGTCTCCCCGCCCCCACCCCAATCCTGTCCCCCCACTCCAGCCTGTTTTCTGTAGGGCAGGCTTTAGTCTTCTGAAAATGCAAATACTATTAAAACCTTGCCAACCTGTTTTTTGTACCCACACTGGTTTACCCCCTATTTCCTACCAATCTGCCCCTTAAAATGCAAGGCTTTACCTCTCCCGCTGCATCTACCCTAAGAGGGTTGGAAATATGTCTATACAAAAACTACATGCATGCTTATAGTAATCTTTGTTACAACTCCCCAGAGGAATCAAGGCAAGAGTTCATCATCAGATGAATATATGTTCATACAGTGAGCCATAACAGAGTTTTGCAAGTTATGTCATGACCAAACCTATGAAAAATATTTCAGCCACAAAATAAAATGTGTTGTTATAATAATGCTGTGTATATGAAATGTTGTCCTTATAAGAGTTGCCTTGGTCATGGTGTCTGTTTACAGCAGTCAAACCCTAAGACAGAAGTTGGTACCAGGGACTGTGGTATTGCTATAATAGGCTTGACCATGCTTTTGTATTGAAGAATGTGGATTTTGGGACTTTGAATTTGGAAAGCCATGGAATGTTATAAGTGGGACTCAATGAGCTATCCTAGTAGGAATATGGAAGACTTTGTTGCTGTGAGTGATTTCAACTGTGCAAACCTGGCCCAAGAGGTTTAGGGGAGAAGAACCTCAGTATGTGGCCTAGAGACTGTTTTTGTAGTATTTTGGTGAGAAGGTGGCTGCTTTTTGCCCTTGTCTGAAGAGTCTGCCTGAGGCTAAGATAAAGAGACCCAGATTAATTGCATTGACAAAGGAAGTCTCAGAGATGCCCATTATAGACTTTGGTTAAGTCTCATGAAGAATGTTTTGAATAATCATAGCAAGCTTAGAAAGGAAAAATATAAAAAATATGGTTTGAGTATTAAAGGGGCACCAGGAAGTGAAATGAAAGTGAAATTTTTTCTAGAAAAATCCTTGATGCCACCTCCATGATGAGGTGGAGAAACGGGCTTTGAGCACACTTTGGTACTATTGAGTTTGTAGTTAGGTATTTGTGTGTGTGTGTGTGTGTGTGTGTGTGTGTGTGTGTGTGTGTGTTTATGTGCGCACCCCAGCATATGGGGGTGTGTGAGGACAACTTAACAACCTTCCACTGTGTAGGTTGGGGATTTAACTCAGTTCACTGGGCATGGTAGCAAGTGCCTTTAAGCACTGATCCATCTCAACGACTCTACAGAGTGTTTTAGATCGCAAGAAAGTATTTTAGAAATTAAAGTCTAGATTTAGAAATTATTTTCTTACTATAGAAAATGTTTTGATAGTTCCTTAATAATTAATAATGTGATCTCCATAGAGTTCTAGATGCAGACGCAAGATCTGAAAGCAAGGCCTTAGGTAGACACATGCACATCTGGCTCACATCAGGATTTACAGGAACCCACAAGCCCTTCAGTGGCTGAAGGGCTAAGTAAACATGGTCCATCATATGGAGTTTGTGGAAGGGCATTCTACTACATGCTGCTATGTGGAAGAACTCAGGACATGACAGTGGGTGAGTAAGCAGTCACAGAAGGATGTGCACTATGCGACTACATCTGTGAGGTCTCTGGAGCACACAATGCAATAGGGTGAGAGTAAACTGATGAATACCAGGGGCTGAGGAGGGGGCAGTGTCAGCTTGGGGTGATGACAAGCTCCTAGACCTGGGTGATGGGGACTGCTGCATAGCACCTGGGGTGCTTCAGGCCACTGAGTTGCATCCTGGAACTCAGTGTGAAGTGGAAACTTAAGGGTTCTTTGGAAAGTCAGTTGTGTTGGATGGTGTTCTGCTGGGGCAAACATGCAAGGAGTGTTTTCCTGAGGCGGACACTGGTGAAAAGACTAAGGCAGGCTCGTGAAGGAACAGTTAATGAACACAGACACAGGAGAGAAGATGTTCTGCTAAAATAAGCACGTGAAAGGACACGTGATGAAGGAGTCTTTGCTAACAACACACATGTATTGGTCCGCCTTACACTGCATAGTTGAGCTGCATTTGTCAGGACTCCATAAAGAGAAATGCACCAAAAAACTTCTGGTGGTGTGCTGCAGTTTCTTGCAGCTTCTGCAGACCGACCTGGACTGCTGGTGTAGCCGAGTGGATCAAGCTGCCTCACAGATTCCAGCTGCTCCAAAGAACTTCTTAAGCAGGTGCACTTCCCCCGTATCCTTTCTTTCCCACTCCCTCTGGTGGGTGGTGGGCTAAAAGGGAGGCTAAAGCGTTCAAGAACCATCATTAAAAACAGGCATTCAAGAAAATTAAAGTTATAGTTGTGTGTTTTACTATAATGCAAGAAAAAGAGAAAACATGTTGGAAAACAGTGGATAGCATATGGACATTATTCTCTTCTGTGTTCTCTGCCTTTTCAAGAGTGTCTTAGTAATTTTTAGGACACCTGTCACTGGGCGGATTCAAGCTTTCGGGTTTGCCAGGAGTTGTCTTGCCTGCTCTGCACTGCACACTCTCCTCTGTGGTTTGTCTAGGCCCCCTGACTCAGGCCTCCTGCTACCTTCTGCTGGACCTCACCCTCTTTTAGGAACACTGTTTTTCTTCTACTCCTTCCAAGGTGGGGTGCTCAGGTCCTGGCTCCAGCAAGGATCAGGAAAGCCACTGTGGTTTTCAGGCAGAGATATGACACAGTTGCTACACTTTGCAAGGCTCTCCACAGGAGTATAATTAGGCTGAGTCTTAGTCAGGGTTTCTATTCCTGCACAAACATCATGACCAAGATGCAAGTTGGGGAGGAAAGGGTTTATTGAGCTTACACTTCCATGCTGCTGTTCATCACCAGAGGAAGTCAGGACTGGAACTCAAGCAGGTCAAGGAGCAGGAGCTGATGCAGAGGCCATGGAGGGATGCTGCTTACTGGCTTGCTTGCTTCTCTCCTTGCTTGCTCAGCTGGCTTTCTTATAGAACCCAAGACTACCAGCCCACAGGTGGTACCACCCACAAGGCCCTCCCCACCTTGATCACTAATTGAGAAAATGCCTTACCACTGGATCTCATGGAGGCATTTTCTCAACTGAAACTTCTTTCTCTGTGATAACTCCGGCTTGTGTCAAGGTGACACACAAAACTAGCCAGTACAGGCCAAGAATGGAGGCAAAGAACCTACATAGAGGCCAATAAGAAATCTGAGCAAGATTGGCCTCATGGGCAATAGAGGAAGCCAATCAAATCGGGGCCCATTCCACACTACCCAGGGTAGGCTGAGCCCTGCCTATCCACACTACTGTGTTGGAGGACATTTCAGTATCCCCCCACAAGATGGTAGCTTGCTTTTTAATGTTACTGTATGTACTTACCTGTTCAACTAAGTTTTGCTTTATTTTACTGTGTGTATGTATGTGTATACTAAACATGTGTTCTACCACTGAGCCTCCATCAGCCTCTATAAGAATTGCATTTTTATAAATAAACATGTTCCTGGCTTTTAGGGGGAAAATGGAATAGGCCTAGCCTAAACCTGTATGTAATTTTAATCTCATTTTATTTCAGTTACAGTTATATGAAATTGAACTAAATTTACTTTAAATGAATGAAAATGTCAAAATTTACAATTCAATTTCTTGGTCACACTAACCACATCTGCATACTGGACATGCCATGTGAGGTATCCATTCTATCGGAAGACAAGGGCTAGCAGCTTTGCTGACTATTGCCTGCTGTACCCTTCACAGTGCAGGGACGTTCCTCTGCAGGCAAGGGCTGGGACTCCACTGGACAACAGTGCACAGACATGGCAGGGGTGCGGAGGGGGGTCTCCCCAGTTCCAGCCTCTGCCTGATTCTCTGCTGTGGCATTACATAGAGAATAAAGACCAAGGTTATCTCTCAACAGAGATCCAGGTATTGTGGCTCTGCTGTGCATATTTGGAAACTGAGGCTCAGAGGCCCTGTTCCCTCACTGAAGGATGCCTGGCTCCTTTTTGATTTAGGAAAATCTTTATTTATGCAAGAAACATAGATCAAATTACCAGAAAGCCAGCTTTGACCTCTGCTATGGCTCCTGATGGGCTAAAGGCATATTCCAAAGGTGTGCTGGGAGGTCCTGGGACCTTTATGCTAGAGCTAGTGGAGGTCTTTAGGTAATTGGAGCATGCCCTTGAGGGATTGTGGGACTTGGGTCCAAGTGTCTCTTCTTTCTTCTTGGCTCCTAGTGCTCTGCCGTGTGCTCCCTGCCACTGCCATTTGGCATTGTTGACAGAGGCTCAAAGCAATATGACTTCCTGATCTTGAGTGGGGAGATCCAGAACTGTCAGCCAAAAAACAAAACAAAACAAAACAAAACAAAACAAAACAAAACAAAACAAAACAAAACAAAACAAAAAACCCTTTTTTCTTTGTAAGTTAACTGCCTCTTAGCCCTGCCTCAGCTTAGGGGACAACACAGCGGGAGAGCTGTCCTGGTGAAGATTGAAAAGAGGGCACAGGGCACGGTAGTGGAAGGGGGCCTAAAAGCTTGTATTGGGGGGTAGGAGGCACTATAAAGTAGGTGGCAACTTCCAGGGGGCGGTTGAGGAAGCACAGCTACCCAACTTTCTTGCCAGGGCTCCTGCTTCAGAGGCAAGACTAGTGTAGCTCTGGTTGGATTGCAGGCCATGGGAAAGGTATAAGAACCCAGCTTATGGCTAATGCAACTCCTGCAGGATTCCAGGTCCACCCAGGGACATCTGGAAGTGGTTGGTTCTGTTTTTCATGTTCACACAGCTGGCCTGCAAAGTGTCTTTTCTCCACTTTTTGCAGTAGCACCTGACCACTTTGCCTCAGAGACTGTTACCCACTACTGCCAGCCCAGTCTACGCCATGCACTCGCCTCTACTTTAGTCCTTATTTCCTGTCTATCTTCCCCATACTCCTCAGCACCAAGGACTTGGTGTGAGAACTTTGTGTACCCATGCTGGGTTCTCCGAGGAAACGGAAGTGATGGCATAGACAAGGGATGAGTGGGTAGCAGTGCGGGAGCAGTAGTGAACAGGAGACTGAACAGCATATTTAGAAGGTCACAGAGAATCCTGTGAGGCTGGTTCCAGCTTGGCCAGCATTCAAGGTTCCTTCCCATCCAAGCTGGAGTTCATTCTACTGCAGACTTGTGGGCTTGTCTGTGAAGAAGATGTACCCTGCCCTCAAGCCAGTGGTGGAAGACAAGTGCCCCACCTTTATAGGCCTCTGTGGTTCATTATGTGGGACAGTAAGAGTGCCATGTAGGGGCGCAGTGGAGGGAGGGCGATGAGCTTCGAGGGGAGGGCAGTGGGAAGGAGGGATTCAAGAGGACCCTCACTCTTCTCAGGGCCGCAGGGCCTGCTGTAGCACTTGTTCATCGGCCACCTCATGGGGAAGCGTCACCGCCAGGCCACTGTTCTCCCGCATTGTCTGGCAGATGATCTCATAGGCCTTGGGGTTCCCAGCCCAGCAGCGCCGTGCCACCTGCAGAAGCCGAGCACATAGCATTGGTATCAAGATCACAGGGATCTCTCGGCCCATGGTATCCTGCCTCCCAAATGCTGCCCCTTTCTACTTGAGGGTTTCAGAGCCTCTTTTGTATCTGCCCAGCTTAGAACCCCTGCTCTCTTACCTAGAACATGTAACTGACTTACCCTCTTTTCAATCTGAAACCAGCCCTGCCTCCCACCCTTAAGGATGACCTGACATTTACAGAGGGCACTGCCTGGTCAGAACGGGCTTACCCCTAGCACCCATTCATCCTCTCTCCTTCCAGAATCCTCATCACCAGCTCCAAGACCCCTCCCTGACCTGCTTCCTCCAGTGTGCCTGGTCTGTCCTAAGTGATGGCCATGGCACCTTCCCATCAAGTTGCCACCGACCATCTCCAAGCTACCCCCTGACCTATATCCATACCACGGATAGTGGGGTCTCCTAGGAGGAAACCCTAGAATGTCTCACTGTAGCCCCTAGTGTTGGGATGCGGAGCCCTGATTCCTGCTGAAGTACTGAAGTTTAGTGGTTCCTGGTGAGTGGCCCTACCAGAGCCTCCCCGGCCGCCCCTGTCTCTAAGTACAACCTCTGTCATCCAGAGCTACAGTCTGCACTCTGATCCTTTGCTCTGGAATCCCTCCTCAGCTTGCTCAAACCCTATCTACCTTTCCTCATCATTACCTGACCTCCATTCTCTGGTTGACCCTTTTGGGCTGCCTGAGATGTGGTTTGGGAGAGGAATCTGCCCTATTTCCCCTGCTGGCTGCCGTCCCACTGCCATGCAGAGATGAGCCATAACTGCAGGACTGAAGGTTTATCTAGCTTCTAAAATGTGATCTTTGGCTGCCTTCAAAATCGGCAGTGAGGGTTGGTGTAACTGTCTGACATGGGCAAAGCCCACCCAGCACAGCAAAAAAGGAATAGCAACACAAAGCAGTAGAGATGAGCCTGAAAAGGGGGATGGTGAGGTCAGGGTACAGTGAAATGATGGAGTCAGCATGTCTGAGGCCCTGGATTCCATCAACACCAGTGCAGGGGGTGCTTCAGGAGAAAGGACTGAGCCCACCAGGGTCCATCTGCATGTACAGAAGCTATACTGCAGGGTGAGGCCAGAGACAAGGAAAACCAAAGGGAAGTGTGGGAAACAGTTGGGAAAGTATGGCGACAGGGGAGCTCTGGGGTCTAGAGAGATGGCTCAGCAGTCAAGAGCACTGGCTGTTCTTCCAGAGGCCCTAGGTTCAGTTCCCAGCACCCACATGGTGACTCACAACAGAATCTCCAGTTCCAAGTGATCTGATGCCCTCTTCTGACCTTTGAGGGTATGAAGCACACACATGGTACACATACACACAAAGTCAAATAAAAATAAACCTTTAAAAAAAGAGGGAGTCCTGGAAGGACTGGGAATGGAGCCCTTACTGGGGAAGAACCAGAAGTGCAGTCCAGACTTCCAACCTGGATAGGCAGAGCCATGGAGGGGAGGGGGTAGTGAGGAGCTGAAGAGTTCAGGGAGACTTACACCATTGGAGACATCCCAGCTGAGCATCATCCTGGCTTTCTGCTCAGCCTCTGGGGTTCCATCTAGAACAAGGCCAAATCCCCCATTGATCACCTCACCCCTGCAAGAGACAGAACAGTTCCCAGCTACCTCCCTGCATCAACTTGCCTGGAGCAGGAATGCTTGCAAGACTTCAGGCATTAGCTTGAGAAGATACCAGCACAGGGGAAGCCTTGTCAAATTGACCTCTACATCATAAAGCCAGCAGAATGGAGCAGCAACACCCTGGCTTCTCATACTTATGCTTCTGAGCCAGGCTTGTCTACTTTGTGTATCCCTCCAAGACCCCCACCCCCCACATCACCTTCTGCTTGATGCCTGTTTGTCCATCAGAAAGGGAAGCCATTTTTCTCATTGTATCCAGGTTGTGTACATGCTGGTCAAGTGCTCTAGTGCTGAGCTACACCTTGGTCTCGAATAGTGCTCTGAGAAGGAAGGTTGTTTCACAGGGCCGACAGAAGCGGTGAAGAATAGATGGGCACACAAGAAGGCTGGTTGAAAGCTGCCAGGCCCCATGTAGGATGCTAGATGCCCAGATAACTGACTGCCCAGAGGCTGTCTGAGCTTACCTGGTCTGTGAAATGATAGGAAGTCTACCCACTTGCCATCCTTTCCTATAGAAATAGCCCAGAAAAGACTTTGCTAAGGTACAGTTGCTCCCACTCAGTGATTTGACCGAATGGCCATGTCCTGCAGACATGGTCTGGAGCACATGAAACTGCAGCCAACCGGTGCCAAGGGGACACACAGCAAAAAACAGTCACCAAGCAGACACTCCAAAAGAGGGACTGTGATAAGGCCAAGGCCATGGAGTGAGCTAAAATTGACACACAGCTGTGGATGGTGACCTTGCACAGGGAAGAGCCTCTCAACAGCGCACTAGTAGACCATCCAGGAAGCAGTAAAAGCAAGTCAAGAAGCCTGAGGGCAAACAGCTTAGACACTTAGATTCCTGCCAAACAAGGAAGAAAAGGAAGCCACAGCACTGGGTGTGGTTTGTCCTTGGAGAAGCAACAGCAGTGAGCCAGGTCCCTCAACCCCTTTGGCAGTGGTGGGTTCCACATCCTCCCTGCCGAATTCCCAGACCATCTGCCGTGTGAAACTTGGGACAAGCTTCAGTCTCTTTAATAGTTACTCATCCCCTCCCCTGCGCTCCGTAACCAGGGAGCTCGTTTCTGTGCTGTTTTTCTCCAGCCGGGACATGCGCTATGGTCACATTTTCCATTAATTAAAGCCACCTGACTGGATTGCAACTAAGAATTTTAGTCTTGGTAGGCATGAGGCCAAGCCAGCCCTCTGAATGCAATGGGAAGCTGGTTAACGGAAGGACTCAGCTCTTCAGGACAGAGAGGCTCACCTGGATCCAGCCCATACTCATTACCCCCCCCAACCCCCCCCCCCCCTGTCTCTCTCACAGGCTATAGCCCCCTGACTGCTCTGAGCAGCCAGGGCTCCAGCTTTGAGCTGCTCTGGGAATCCCAGACATGATACTTTCCTAGCAGACGCAAACCCTCTGAGCCTCAGTTTCTTCATCTGTAAAACCTGTTTTTTCTTAGATTCTGTGAGAGAATACTGAAAGAGGTCAGTGAATGCTGCTGCATAGTCCTTGTCTGAGGAATCTGAGTTAATATTTTCAGCAGCAGAGGAATGGCCAATGCCAATCAGAATGAGACCCCTAGAGTCTGGATGTTAACTGTTCCCTTGAGGGAGGCGGTAGAACTTTCAAGGGCCGGGCCTCACGAGAGGTCTTCAAGTCATCAAGAAGTGCCTTTGTAGGCAAGACCATATGAGAACCTGGTTTTTCCTTTTCCCTGTCATGAGTGAATGGTTCTGTCTGCATTCCTAGAGGCTCCTGCCATACAGTGCTGCCTAAATGCAGTGTGGTCAACTGACCATGGACTGCAGCCTGTGAAGCTGTGGCCCAGATAAGCCTTCCCCCTTGACAAGCTGGGGATCTTCACTGTCACAGGAACAGAAAGATGACCCATGCAGAGACCATCCTAGAGGCCCCAACGGCCCTGCTCTGGTGCTGACTGGAAAGTGGCCTGTGTGAATGTAGCTGTAAGCTGGGGAGAGTGGGAACCCTAGAATCTGCTATCTGGCAAGCATGCCCTTCTACTCTTTCAAGGGAGATAGTTGTATTGGGCATGGGACTATGGAAACAAATGTGGCTGTTACTCATGCTGGCCTTTGTGTCCCATATGATAGGTGAGTTGCTTTATGCAAGTCTCCCTCTCTGTCCCTCCGCCTTCTGCATCCCAACATACTAACCTTTGGTTCCCAGCTCACATGAGGAATACGTTCACACAAAGCTCTTAATAGAACAAGTGGTCAGGGACTGCAGGCCCCCAGACCTGCTCCTGTCCCCATGGTCTCCACATCAGCCACAGCCTGCTTTCTGATGTCTTTCTTACCAGCCTACACCCCCTCCGTTGTGAAGTGCAACCCAGGTGGCACCACGACAGGCATCTCCCACGAAGTTCTGCACGGCCATGTCTACAGAGAAAGGGAAGCATGCACCATCATTCCTTGTACTAGGTGGTCCTGAGGGCCAGACAGGCTTATGCTAATTCTTGGGACTGAAGAACAGTGTGTCAGGTGGTAAGTGGGGGAACAGAGACAGAGGAGTCTAGAAACAGAGAAAGCAGGAGAAATGGACAAAGTTCAGTTGTACCCATTATCCTTCACTACAGACACACTCTCTGGCCCTGAATTCTCATTCACGCCTAGGGCAGGGATTGCAAAAGAATGACACTTCTTGACTATCAGAGAAGTGACATGCCTATGTTGGCAACAGGACTTGAGAGGTGACTACCTCAGCAAATGAATGTGCTGTCCCTTTAAATGCTGATAGCTCACTTCCAAGTAGTTTTGCTTCTGATAAGACTCTCCAGAGAAATCCAGAAGTCACTCTGGCTCAAGCTTTTAGATGATTTAGATAAACTTGCTTATTCTCACACTCAACTCTACCCAGGAGGTATTCCTGTCCAACAGTTTTTTTTTTTTTTTTTTTTTTTTGACTGAGCAATGTCTGAAGCTGCATGAGCTCCACTGAGCATGCTCAGTTGAGAGGTGTCTTCCTATATGAGCACGCACATGCCTCTGGCTTCCTTTACTAGGGACAGTGCTTTGGCAGTGCACTGGCGACAAGTAACTAGCCACACACTATTTCAGCCCTAGTTTTGGTTTTCCTCAGCTGCTCTGTGCAGCAGAAGTGAGCCCATCATTATAGGACAGCCACATAGCCAGCAAACTATGGAGCCAGGTCCTGGGGTGAAGCAGAACCCCTTCCGGTTTCCTTCTAAGCATCTAATGTGTTGAAGGGCAGATGTGATAGGTCTGTGAGAGTTGCCATTTTGCCATCCTGGAGACACAGGCCTAAAACTGCAGTTTCTCCTGCAACTCTTTAATCTCCCCTCTCACCACAAATTCTCACAGAGAGCAGAGAACCTAGGCTCTCCCACTCCTGGTGTGGGGGGAGGAGGAGGACGAGGAGGAGGAGGAGAAAGGCCTGCAGCCCAGAATCTGGAAGATGGGAAATCTACTTCCTCCCTCTGAGATGAGGCCTCTCTATGTTACCCAGGATGCTACTAATTCTTTTTTTTTTTTTTTGGTTTTTCGAGACAGGGTTTCTCTGTGAAGCCCTGGCTGTCCTGGAACTCACTCTGTAGACCAGGCTGGCCTCGAACTCAGAAATCCACCTGCCTCTGCCTCCCGAGTGCTGGGATTAAAGGTGTACGCCACCACTGCCCAGCGGTGCTACTAATTCTTAAGCTTAAGCCATGCTGCCCTATCCCAGTCAGCTGCCAGAATTGCTAGGACTATAGTTCTGCATCTCCTCAGCTGGCTAACATTAAGTGACAAAAATCCTTTGGTCTTTCTCACCTGCACAGAAGGCAGAACCGTCATAAATATTCGAAGTCTCCCTAAAGGGGCTGTCAGTGCCACTCACATCATGGTGGTCACGGCTCAGGACCACTGGTGCCTGCAGGGGGCAGGGAAGGGTATATCAGTCAGTAGTGTCTACCAGGCTTGAGGTGTGAGGCAGAGGGTGAAAGGGGGACCACTCCAGATATTGTTTGGATTGCTCCACCTTGAAAATTGGCCCACTCTAGCAAGAATAAACACCTGAAGCTGTTGGTGGGTTCCTGTGTACCAGCTGGCATCAGCGATAAGCCAGCATGAGATCGATCACACGCCTCCACAAGAACCCGACAGAGGCACAGAAAGGCTAAGGAACTTGGCCTACACCAAAGAGCTTGACAGCCGGTTAGGTGGGGTGTAAGCCTGTACATGCTACACCCTTGAGAAGCTTGGTCCCTGAGTCTTTGTAGAAAGGAAAGGGGCTAGGTGTGTGGAGGTAGGTGTGGGCAGGCACTGCTAGGAGGTGTCCCCTTGTGACCTGGGAAGCAGGGGCGTGGACTAAACTCCCTGTGTGATGTCAAGGAGGTTACCTCCCCTCCCTGGGCCTTGACTATCTGGGTTAGGTAATTGCCAGGGCCCGTTTTGTGCTGCTAGTGTCTGTGAGGACAAACCCAGTTGGTGAAATTAGTCACATGTGCAAACAGTGCTCCCTCTAGTCTAAAGATTTCTGGACCCCTAGAGACCCACTAGGCACACTGGGCAGCTTTCCTGCCTTATCCATGTGGTGGAGTGCAGCTAACCCTGGAGGTGCAGCAGGTATGGCTGAGGACAGATGGGCTCAGGTTACTTGTGCTGTGGATAGCCTACTTCCATCATGAGAGTAAGCTTTTTCTAGAGCTATATGAGGTCAGAGGGAAAGTAGTGGGCAAAGGGGACCCTGAGCTAGCAAGATGGCAGCCGGGGAGATATGGGCAACTGCATGGTCAAGTATCTTCCTAGCTGTGGTCAAAGGGAGCAGTTCCTAGTGACCATAAGGGCTGCCACTGGTCTCCAGTGAAGCAATGCTGTTTCTAGGCCTGGCCCAGACATTTTCCTCAAAGTCCACAACGAAGGAGATACAGCTAGCCCTCCCAACCCGCCACAGTGGCTCTTGGGATTTCAGAGGCTCTGCAAACTTGATCGAGATTCAAAGCCTGCTGGGAAGCTTTAGTTCTCCATGGAACTCGGAAGACCCCAGATACCCTTGCCTTCCTTGAGCAGGCCATGCTGTGCCTATGACTTCCTCTTTGTGCTGAAACTGCTTTCTGGCACCTCTGATCATTCAGGGTTCAGTTGAATACCAGCAGCCCAGCAAAGCCTGCCCTGTCCAACTACAGATCCCCATCTCACCACCAGGACTCATGATACCTATAAACACCTCCTAACTTTTATCTACATTATGTGTCACCAGCTCCCTGCCCTCTGCTATGTCCCGAGGCACAGCACAGTAGGCCTCCATCAAACGTTGTCCAGGGAACCAAAGGAAGAGGGGGAGTTTGCTAGTTTGGATGCCTGCAGGTGCTTCTCAGCAGCCTCACACACAGTGGGCTTCAGGGAAGCATCCCAAGGAGCTCAGGATGTAGACTGCAGGTGCCACCCTGGGCTCTGAGGCTGGGCCATCTGCAGGGGTGATTTTCCATAGCTTGCACTTTTCTTTAGCCCTCCCTCACCTCTGAGTAGCGTTGCCAGTACTCCAGACAGAGCAATGCCACCACCAACAGACACAAAACAAGAAGGTAAAGAGAAACCAGCTACTTCAAGCATATGGGGTCAGGATTCTGGGTCCCGAGGTATGAGAAGCGTGGGCAAACTTGGACCATTTTTTCAGTTTGAACTAGGTAATTCAGAAAAGACGTGTGACATTATTTTTGTGGACTGTGACTCATTT
The DNA here is from genome assembly GCA_028551405.1 of Uromys caudimaculatus. NCBI lineage: Eukaryota > Metazoa > Chordata > Mammalia > Rodentia > Muridae > Uromys > Uromys caudimaculatus. The sequence continues at coordinate 53,035,619 of CM052700.1, forward strand.
GAGCTTCACACCCACTTTGGGGCTTTCAAAATGCCGTTCTTTACATTGAATAGAGAAACACAGGTCAGAGTGACCTGACTTGACCAGGCCATAGCAAAAGAGACACCATTGGGACTCATGTTTGAACAAGCCTGCTCACTCCTTGTCTCTAGTTCTCCCACCACAGTGACCTATGCTCAGCGTTCTGGGAGGATGCTAAGCCCTCCATGCTCTCCTTCCCTCCTCCTTGCCTCCCAAGTAGGGCCAGGCTCCAGAGCAGCTCTTCTCTAGGCTCCTCTGCCCATCTGCTCCACAGAGTTCAAGGACTTCTGGGAACTTAGTATTTCTACAAGGGCACTCAGCCAGGGAAGGTGGAAGCTCCTTGTTACTAGGGCAGGGTTGTGGTGGCAGCAGCTCTCTCAGATTGGAGAGGTGGGAAGGGCAGACTGGGGTGTGAATGGGAAGTCCTAGCTGGGAGCCCGCAAGCAGGGCCTTTGTGATAAGGTGTCTATGAAGCCTTCGTAAAGCACAGGCTATGTCCGTCACCTTGATCTTCCCACTGGCGATGGCCTGGTTAATGGCCACAGCAATGGCCACACGGCCTTTCTGGTCTGAGTACAGGATCCTTGCCTGGGAGCCCACCACCTGTAGAGGAGAGAAGGAGAAAGCCGCTCAGCCAAAATGCACCCAAGAGTTTGGTACGGGAGAGGTGTGAGTGATACCAGAGCCTGCTGGCCCATCTGGGGAGACCTCAGAGGACCCGCAGATGCATAGCAACTCTGAAGTATGGGGCCCTGGGGCACATCTCTCATCAAGCCCACTAGACCACACTGGTGGGCTAATGCATGGCCACAAACAGACTTCTCATGAGGTCTGGGTTACCTCATTCCCTTCTATGCCCCTTTCCGTAGGGTCCATCCCTAAAGGACCCCCAGAGACTGACTCCATGTGTACCATGGGGGTTTCCTATTGTGGAGTCTGCCTCCTTGAGCTCTTTCCACATCATAACTACCACCAATGTGAGACTTGATCAAGCCTGACTTGCTGCAAGCACTACCCCCACAGTCCACAGCTGAGTCCTCAGGAAAACACTGCATTATTGTCCCAAGCTTGATCACACAGATGAAGGAACTGAGGCCCAGAGAGGTGGGAAACCTCCCTATAGGTTGGTACTCGGACCTCAGGCTCTTGTGTCACACCTCTGGAAGGAAATGCCAGTGAGTGTTCAGCAATGAGAAAGAGTCATTTCTTAGCTACACAGTTCTCAGCCAGGATGCTACTTGGTGATGGCTGCAGATAATTTTGGGTAGTGTGTGGACCTCATAGAGATGAATCCAGACTCTCTGAGTGTAGGTATCTACACAGCCATGAGTATGGCAGCATCGTTCACAAGGCTGAGAGGTGGAAACAACACAGGTATCCAGCAGCTGAGGCATAGGCAGGCAGAATGTGGTCTAGAGATGTGACAGAACAGAGTCTGTGTCTCCAGCTTCTGCCCCCGCAAGTTCAACAAACCACGGTCAAGAGTGTTCAGGGAAGCTGGGTGCCATGGCATACACATTAACGCCAGCACTCAGGAGGCAAGGCAAGCCTCTGTGAGTTTGAGGCTGTATACTGAGTTCCAGGCTAGCCAGGACTACATAAGATCATATCTTTAAAAAAGTTTCAGGAAAAGGGGTAGGGAAGATATTTGAGTGCATCAAATGTTTTTCATGCAAGTATGAGGACCAGAGTTCAGAGCCTCAGCACCACATAAAAGGTGAACATGCAGGCAGCCCACCTGAAATCCCAGTGCTCAGTGGGATGACATGGGATCCTTGGAGCAGCCTAGATAGCTAGACAGTGAGTGCTGGGCTGAACTAGAGACTGCCTCAGTAAGTAAACAGTGAAGACAAATCAAGGAAGACACTCATGGTCAACTTCTGGCCTCAAACACAGACACACATGTACATCAGTCAGCACACATGTAAACATGCATACACACACACACACACACACACAGAGAGAGAGAGAGAGAGAGAGAGAGAGAGAGAGAGAGAGAGAGAGAGAGAGAGAGAGAGGAAAAACCCACCTGTATTGAATGTGAATGGGCTTTTTTTTTCTTGTGACTATTTCCTAAGTGACTCAGTATTTAATGTTTGTATGGCCTCTACATTGTCTTAGGTTTAACAAGTCATCCAGAGGTGATGTAAGGCACGTGGAGGGCCTGTGTAAGTTCTGTGCCAACACAAGGTCTCATTTATTAAGGATTTGAGAGGGCTGTGGTATCTACTGGGATCTTGAAACCAAGCCCCAACCTGGGTTATGGAAAACTCAAACATTCCGGCCTCGGAAGAGCAGAGGATTCTGACTCATGCTGCATAGAAAGACCTTAAGACTGCCAGCCAGACCCAGCTAATCAGAACTACACAAACACTGCACAAACTCTGCACTGCCCCACTCTTAAGGGCCCCCTAGAGCACCTTGGGCTGGGAACGGAGGGTGGATAGTGTTTAGTAAAAACTGTTTGAGGTGAAAGATGAGAAAGTTTTGGAAGTGGATGACAAAGGCAGCAAGACAGCACTGAACGTGCTTCACACTCTGGAACTGTACCCTGAAATGCTTAAATTAGGGCCATAATATTTGTGCCTGCCTATCTATCTATCTATCTATCTATCTATCTATCTATCTATCTATCTATCTATCTATCTATTGCTACAATTTAAAAGATACCTCCTTCTCAGATGTTGGTAGTGCCTGGGCTGATAAACTACAATTTCTCTAAAGAAGGTGCTCAATGTCTGCCCCTCCTATTTGGGGAGCTGCACAAAATTGTGCAAAAAGGGACAGGGACAAGCAATGGTTCCAGTTGCCAGTGTCCTCATTGGGTCTGGCAAGGGACTTAGTTCCTCCAGGCACCTCCAGTCCTTTTTAAAAATCTGTTAAGTCTGAATCGGTGCTGTGAGGTATTCAGATTTCTTGGGAGAAATAAGGAAGAACTGATATAACAGGACTGCGGTAGTCAATCTTCTTTGTCAGTCTGACTGGATTTAGAAGACTCATGCAAACACACTTGTGGTACACTAGGAAGATTTTTAGGAGAGTTTAACTGAGAACCTATCCCCTGTAGCAGCCCTGCTGTCAGATCCTCCAGCCTCTCTGGATGGCTTGTGTATTCTGCCTGCCACCCTCCTTCTACTCCAGCCCCACCCCCAGGCTCCCTGGCTTGAACTTGGGTCATAGAGATTGTGGCTGGTACATAGAGTTTTCTGGGGGCACACATGCAAACTATGACCCTAGGATAGGATAGCCCATGACAATCCTCTTCTGGCTCTGAAACCTCTGGCCAGAGATTTGCTAGCTAGCATAGTCATGTGTGGACCAAATGTTTCTTCTTTATTTAATTTCCTCTCTAACCAGGGCCTGGCAATGGTCCTGTATTATCAGACACCTTTTCTGGCCAACCATTTGTCTCCTGCTGGTGCTGTCTTTCACCGGTGTGCTCAGCTCAGGGCCTGGGTAGAGCCCAGCGAGGGTCACAGAGGCACACTGAAAGATCCAGCACCACTGCCCCCATGTCACAGATGGAGGCTGACCCACCAACCCACGGCACTCAGTGGGACTGTCACAGAGCCAGTTCAGGTGCCTGAGCTCTCCGCTCCCACAGGGACTCCAGAGACTGTGGAGTAACTAGATGAAGGAAGGCCTTGTTTGCTGCTCCAGAACCCTGAGATACCCTTTTTACCCTCCTCATTTAAAAAAATCAGTAAAATACACTGTCATGGCTAGTTTTATGTCAACTTGACACAAACTAGAGTTATCTGAAAGAGGGAATCTCAACAGAGGAAATGCTTCCATAAGGTACACATGTAGGGTGTTTTCTTAGTAATTGATGGGGGAGGGCCCAGCCCATTGTGGGTGGTGCCATCCCTGGGCCGATGGTCCTGGGTTCTATAAGAAAGTGGGTTGAGCAAGCCATGAGGAGCAAGACAGTAAACAGCACCCTTCCATGGCCTTTGAATAAGCAACTGCCTCCAGGTTCTGCCCTATTTGAGTTTCTGTCCTGACTTCCTTCAGTGATGAACTACAAGAACAACTATTGAATTGTATCGACTGTGTACTAGACGCCGAGCCAGGCACAAGAACGAGAACAGCAGTTGGCTATGAACAAGAGTGTGATGAGATGGTTGCTAGGGGGATAAAATCTCCCCAAGGAAGGGAAGGTCAGAGTCCGAATAAACCTTTTCCTCCCCAACTTGCTTTTCATCATGGTGTTTCATCACAGCAATAGAAATCCTAGATAACATAACACACATTTGACAAACATTAATAACTTTTCAGCATGCTGCTTGGTGACTCACATGAGCCTGTCAGTGCTGTGCAGCTGGCCCACTATTCAGTTCCGAAACTTTTCATGTTTCCAAACCAAAACTCTGTCCCCATGAAAACTGACTCTTCATGCCCTCCCCAGCCCTGGCATTCACCCTTCTAACCCCCAGTCTATGGCTTGCTTACTCTAGGGGTTCCATGTGGGTAGCATCTTCACTGGTTTGTTTGTCTGTGACTAGATTACTTCACTTAACATCATGTCCTTCAGTTTTGCCTAGGAGGCAGTGACTGGCAGAATGCCTTTACTCATTGCATGATAAAGAGAGACATTTTGTGGATCCATTTGCCTGCCAAGAATCCCTTGGGCTGCCTTGGCATTTTAGCTACAGCACCCATAGGATCCTGAAATCTGTTCCAATCCTGTTAGGTCTACCGACAGCACGGGATGATCAGATAATACCACTTTACACTCCCACCAACATCGTCTAAGGCCTCCAGTTTCTCCGTGTTGCTACCCAGGCACCCTTTTACAAGCCTTTTACAAGTGGATAAGGTGGCCACTATAGCACTGCTGTCAACATCACATGATACAGGGTCTGTACCCCTCAGGACATGGCAAGGTGGTACCCAGGACTGTGCTGAGACCCCTATGGCTGCACCTTGGTTCTGGGCAGTTTCTTGGCAGCTCAGCCTCCTCCAGGACTTTGCAGTACCCATTTGTCCCCAGACTAAGCTCTCACCAGCTGGTGCTTGGCAGCCTCCCGGATCCAGCGTATATTATCCATATACTGTAGCTTCACGGATGCCTTCACTGCGGGGAGAAAAGGGAGGGATATCTCAGGTCTTGCAAGCTGCTTGCCAGGGGCCCCAACTCTTTTTTCTTGCTGTCTGTATGCCACAGGCACCTGGAGTTCATGGGCGACCCCTTACATTAGCCTCCCTCAATTTGAGAATGAGTGCAATAATTAATTAATTATAAATGAGTACAATGATAATGAATTAGTGTCTGGGCCTATGCAGTACATTGCTGATACATTCATTCCCTTGAAGAACAACTACTGAGTATCTACTGTATACCAGACACCGAGCCAGGCACAGGAACAAGATCTACAGTTGGCTATGAACAAGAGTGTGATGAGATGGTTACTAGGGTAATGCATTAGGGGGATAAGTCTCCCCAAGAAAGACAAGGTCAGAGTCCTCACTGCTGAGAAGCTCTGTGGGAACAGAATTCCAGACAGAGGGAATCCAGGCCCTAAAGTGGAATGCATGGTCTACCCCAGGAGAGGCAAGAGCAGGCTGGTAGCCATGATGCACAGCAGGTCTGAACAGCTCATGGGAACAGACTCGTAATGAAGGAGCTGAGACTCAGCGGTCAACACAGCACACATCACCACTTTACTTAAATAACCTCACACTTTCAAAATTACATTTGGGATGAAGGCAGCACTTGAACTCATCACTGCTTGTTACGCTACAGCCCCGCATTGTCGTCTGTGTCCTGGAGGTCCTCAGCATCTGTCTGCTCTACCTGGTGGAAGCTCCCCAGGCTGGAGTGTTCCTGCTGGGTGAGGGCAGGTCACATTGTAGTTGGAGGCTGATTGTGCTGGAGATTCTTATGCCACCACATCTATAGGTGTGAGAGCACTCAGCTTCCTTGTAGAGCTCTGGATAGTAGGTTCCCAGCTGACACCCAGATGTGCCTGCTTAGGGCCAACCAGCTGTTCTGAGCTAGAGAAGCTAGGAAAGCAGTAGACCAGACTTCCTAACGTAAAACCCCAGCCTCTCCCTTCCACTTGGCTTAGCCTCCTCTTTGCACTTGACTGACAAAGCCAAGTACTTTAAAAGGACAATGTATTTCAAGAAAACAGCAGGGACATACAGACACAGGAAGACCACAGACACTCAGCTCAGTGGCAGAACCAAATCTACATTGATGGCTAAGATGAGATCAGGAGCCCAATGTCAGAGAACTTGAGCATCAGGTAGGAGTGGACAGGGCCTAGCATGGGGCGGCACGCTCACGGAAGGCAGCTGAAGAGAATGAGAAGTGCTCCTGACATGCATAGAAAAGGCCAATGCTCAAATGACTCCATCTCCCACCCCTGGGGTAGGGGGCCTAAAGGAGAGTGGTTGGGTCAGAGGGCTAGAGAGCTCATCAATACCCAGCAAAACCTGGGGACTGGGGGACTGTTTGACAGCCTGAGGCACTATTGGAGGGTGATGGAAACATTAAGAGGTGGCAGGAAGTGAGATCATTGGGGATGCAGCCTTGAAGATGTTGGGACTCCAGTCACCCCTCCTCCCTCTGCTCCCAAAGAGTTCCACTCCAAAATAATGGAGCCATTGCTGAAACCTTTGAAAGAGGAGCCTAAAGAAAACCAAGAAAACCTCCTCAACTTAAGAGGAAGGCTCACTCACTTAGGTGTTTGTCATGGTGACAGATAGCTGACTGACTTAGTCCCCTGTGACTTTGCAACTAGCAGGGACAGAGGTGGAGCTGAGCACAGGGCTGGAGGGCAGAGCCTGATGTGTGCATGGGCTTCATGCTCAGAACAGCTTTCAGGCAGCAAGTTCTGAAAGTGCTCAAGGTCCCCTTGTGCAACAACTTGTGGTCCTTTGACTCCTGCAGAAACTGGCCTAAGCCACCAGGAGCCCTACAGAAGCAGGGGATTTGGGAGAGCAACCACTCCTGAGCACCACACATCTAGAAGTGTCACCTCCATCAGCAATGGCTTTCTCCAGCACAGATGTGGCCAGATGATCAGTAACAGCCAGGTCCTGGGGATCCCCCGATGTGCATACCCAGCGGAAGGGCCCAAAGCCCTGGGAAAATATATCCCTGCAAGGATAGATGCCTCCTTAGTCACGACCTCCGGGGCTGCCTGAACCTTTTCAGTGAGCTGGGGGAGTAGCATGTAGGCATCTAGGGGAGAGGGGCAGCACCCAGAATGAGCTGGAGCTGTTGGCTTCTAAACGATATGCCTTAGGGCCTCCTAGCTCCTCTGACTTCTCCTTGGCTTCTGTTCGCATCTCTAAATTTGTACCACCTCTCCTTTAGCAGCAGAACAGGGAATGGACAAAGACAAACATTTTCTCAAACTACTCTTACAAAGACTACATGGAAACCAGTCATCTAAGGAGCTGAGAAAACTAGGTGAACGTGTAGACTCAGCTCAGCCTTTCCTGGTGACTCAGCTTCTGTGGCAGTTGAAGTGGGACAGAGGGATGCTATGGCCTTGGGCCATCCCAGCTCCATACTTTCTGAGCTAGGCTGGGTGTATCCCTGCTGTCTCTTTCCTGCTTCTCTTCCCTGGGGAAAACACAGTCACTCTGCACCTCAGGGTCCCGGCCCACCCCTGGGTCTGCTTCCACCCATAGCAGTAAAGCTCAGAAGGCAACGTCTGCCTCTCCAGACTCTAGCCTTGTCTTCCATCCTTCTCTGGCCACCTCTGTGGACCCTGAGACTCTTGAGTCTGAAAGTCCAGACTCCTCCATTGGTCTACCTCGGCCCTGGTTCCTGCTGGGTCCCTCTACATTCCTATTCTTGACCACTGGCCCTTCTCAGACCTGCTCTGAATAGCAAAATGGCACAAGGGCTTCAAGCCACAGTAGGTCTTGGTCTTCAGAGCTGAGTTACCAGGATTGATGTGGCTTCCTGGCCACATCGTTTAGGAAAATGAATGGGTATGTGGCAGGGTGGTGTGCACAGGGAGTGACCTTGGCTGCCAGGCCCCTTGGTCCTCTTACTGAGGCCCTGCAGAAGCCCCCTCAGCACATGTGTGTCACGTGGAAATGCTGTGGCCACTGCCTGGCTACTCCCCAGCTGGGTGAGGTCTCAGCACACAGCCATGTGGTGATCAGTGCCAGAACCTCTTCTAGCCAGAAGGCCAGGTCCTAGGTCCTGAGAAAAGCAGAAATAGTCTAGACACCCCCAAATGGGGCCTCCATCACTCACCCCATAATGTGCTGGACGTAGGAGGGGTATCGGAACTCCGTCTTGTTGGCTCCTTTCTTCCCTACATCCGCTCCTGTGCCCAGAGTCACCTATCTGTGTGATCGTCCATGACCACACAGATCGTGACTTAAACAAGGGGCCCTGGGAAAGGCTGAACAGGGTCTCAAGATCTTTCCTTAGGCAAAATACGAGAAGAAAGAGCACAGTGCAGCTCTGGATGGCATACTGCCATCTGTGTGGTCTAGGTGTAGGGAATAGACACAGCCCACAGACTCACTGTCAGCCTCAGAGGTACCACTCTGAGGACTCCACCCCACTAGGTCTGCAAGTGGTCTTGTAAATGGCCATGGAGGAAGGCATGGAAGGAGACAATCTCTTGTGGATGTTGAGCCTTTTATATATTTTTTAATGCAAGGAGAAGTTAAGGCCCAGAGAGGCCTGCCTGTCTGGCATCTAGAAGGAAGAACTAGGTAAAGGCACAATAATATCTCCCAGGTACTCACTGGGTGACCATGTGGATGAGCTATGGGTATGAGGTGGGGAGAGAAGAGATTTCCCAGGTATGCTCTCACAGGCCCCAGGCACCACTTGCCCAGCTTCTCCCTCTGCCTACCTGCTCTCTGAGCCTCCAAGAGAAAGGCATTACCATAGTCCCAAAAGAAGAACTTCTCCTGGGCCAACCTGTTGATGGCTGAGACATGCCTTCTCAGGCTGCAACAAACAGATGGTCAGCCCTTGATTGAGCTCCACTCTGTCAAGCCTCCCCAAGCCCTTCTAAACCCAGTGCCAGAAAGTGTCCTGTACAATAAGCCTCCTCTAGTGTACTGTGACTGCTCCCAGTGTCACTGACACCCATGTCTACTTAAAACCCTGAGCCCCTCAAGAGCCCTTGTCTTGTAGTGAATCCCTAAACTCTGGGGTCCAATGTACCAGACAGGGTAGTGTTAGTATCCCAGCAGGAACCCTGCATGGGCATGTAAGCTGCCCTAGGGATTTCACAAACACTGAGTTTGTCCCATCATTCCCAAGAACACTGTGCCAACAATCCCCTCTGAAGGAAGGAAGCTGAGGCTCAGAGAGATTAGGACTCTGCAGGCTCTGCTGCTCTTTCCTGTTGCCCACCTTTCCTGCACCAGGTGCTTAAAGACAGCAGGGTTGGAGGACATGAGGCTCTGGGCCTCTGAGAAGCTGAGCTGCACAGGATAGTAGCCGCCATTGAACGGGTTGTGACAGGAAGTCTGGTCCGACCCGAGATCTACCAAGAGTTCCCCTGTTGTTTCCAGTTCACAGACAAGGCGCTCCCTGGGGGAAGTGGCGGGTGGTTAGAGAAGGCCAGGCATACCTGGGCTGGAGGAGGGCCAGATGGCAGACACTGCAGCCCTCACTCCACCCCCACACTCTGTAGGCAGTGTCTGCTTTCTCTTTTTGCAAAGTGCATAGACAGGAAGGCTGCACAGGTCTGGGTGAGGATGACGGCCTTTCCAGGAAGGACAGACTTGAGGCTCAGAGCTGACTTGGAAGGAGCTGCTTAGCACCCCTGAGGTACCCGAGTCATCAATTTCCACTTACCAAAGATCCACCACGTTGCCATGGTAGCCAAGGCTGAGTACCTCCTTCTTTTTCCTTGCTTCCCTGGAAAGGGAAAAGAACAGAACAGATGCCCCACACCTGTCCTCACCTGCCCTGGACGTAGCTGCTCTGCTTACACACAGGGAGCTCAATGCTGGCCAAATGTGGCAGGCATAGGAGGCCCTATGTAGGGCTTGTGTGAGAGTGTGTGCTGTGTGAGAGTGAGCTAATGCTGGTTTGTGGGCCTGTGTATGAGTGTCAGCCTGTCTGACTGTGGGCCCATGTGTGATTGTGGGCCTATGGGTGAGTATGAGTCTGTGTGTTGGCCTGCATGGGCCTCTGTGAATTGACTATGGGCCTGGATGGGTGAAGGCCTGAGTGTGACTGTGGGCCTCTGTGTTATTGTGGAACTGCCCATGTGAGTTTGGACCGGTGTGAGTATAGACCTGGAGATATGTGCTAAGATGAGCTATGTTCCCTCAGACCCCATGGCACAGAAAGAGAAAATAAACATAGGCTGGAATTCCCCAATTGGTTGAGCTGAGCTGCAATGGTTACTGTGAAATGTGTGTCTCAACTCTAACAGGCTCTTTACAGAACACACTTATGGGGCAGGGCATGGAAGTGGTAGGATTCCAAAGTTATTTGAGGAAATAGAAACAGATAAGAGGATGAATATAATTAAGCCAGGCATGGTGATACACACCTAAAATTTCAGTACTTGGGAGAGCAATGCAGGAGAATCTCAAGTTCAGAGCCCCATGGCCGCCCACAAGTCAGCAGCAATAATCCATGGGAAATAGGATATCTAGAGACCCACCCATGACACTCCCATAGTGGAACCTCTGGATGATACCTGTGGCCAAACAGCAAGCACTGCATGGCCCAGTCATGCTCTCTCCCCTGCTTCCAATGCTCAGGGTCAACTGTTCTGAGTCCCACACAGCCACTTGTACCTGAGTCTTGCAATGCAATGGTCCAAGCTGTCAGTCACCTCCATCAGCCAGCCTTGCTGGTGGCGTTTTATAAGTGCAGCTTTGTCAACCTGATGCCACAGGACACAGGCCATCCATTACACACCACCCTGAACAACACCTCGAGAGGTGCCGCCCCATGTACTCCCACTCCACTTTCATGATGCAGCCTCAGGACAGTCAGTACAACCAATGAGAAAAAAGAAGGGGCGTCTGAGGCACGGTTTCCCTGGGAGATAGTCAGCCAGAACTGACATGTCTCTTCCCACTTCTTTCTGCTTTGAGTGTGAATGGCATGGCTGGATGATGTACCGATTTTAGCTCCATGAGAGAAGCCAGGAGAATCTGGAGGAGCTAATGTTGACATCACTGAGCTGCTGAACAAATGCCAGCACTGTCGGTTACATGAGAAATTTCTATAAGCTGCCAAGGATCTCCTGTTACCTGCAGCCCAACACAGTCCTTGCAAAGCTCAGACATGCAAGAGGCAGGTAGTGTCAACTAAGTCAAATTATACCGGTTTGTCACCAAGACTTATCTCAAAGCTCCTCCCTTCCGTTGCCCCCTGCTTCCCTCCTTGACTGTGGCATCTTCCAAACAAATGGCAAGACCCTTGTGCATACTTCTGTCAAGGAGCAGCTTGTGTACCTCCTCTGTCTGATGTCAGCCACTAAAGCTGGGGAGGGGTGCTCTCTACTAATTAAATCACAAACATTTATTCTCTCTCATCTGGGTTCTGCATCTGAAGAGACACAGGAAGCAATGGCTGTACACATAACGGTTACAGCTTCACAGGCTGAAACTTAGCAGGCATAGAACATGGAGGGTGGTGGGCACTGGGTAAGCAGGACCCATCTGTAGCCATAGGGATGCATCCAGTGAGGCAGGGCAAGGCTTTGTGGAGGGGGTGAGGGAGTTGGTGAAAGAACCCAAGGAAGGGAGGGGAGAGATGTGAGAAGAATGGAAAGGTGTGGGGTGGGAAAGGAGAGGACAAAGAGAAGGGGAGAGGAAGGAAAACAAGCAAGCAGAGCAAGGGAGGAATGAATCAGGGAGATTTGGCGGGCCAGGCGGAAGCTCCCCAGCTTACCTCTGCAATCACCCCAATGCATCCAACAATGGCTGCAGCCTTGGCTTGAGCCCCACTCATCCCGCCAAGCCCAGAGGTGACAAAGACCTTCCCTGCCAAGTCCTCGATGCCCAGGTACCGCCGGCCAGCATTCAGCACAGTGATCTGTAGGCAGGGGAGGCAGGGAGCTAACTGTCCATCCCCAGCATATCCACCTGCAGGGACCCACCACTCATCATGTGTGCCTGTCTCTCACCACTGTGCCATGGACGATTCCCTGGGGACCAATGTAGCAGTAGCTGCCTGCTGTCATCTGGCCATACCTGAGCAGAGAAGAAAAGGACAGTGCTTAGGATCTTTAGAGTAAACCTTGGACCACTCTCAAGGGGCCCCTACATTCTCCTTTGCTATAATAAGTGGGCAGAAATGGAAACCATCATGTTAACCAGAATAACCCAGAGTCGGAGTCAGAAAAACAAACATCACATATTTTTACTTCTTTGTGAAATATAGATGTGTGTGTGTGTGTGTGTGTGTGTGTGTGTGTGTGTGTGTGTGTGTGTGTGTTGAAAGTAGGAAGGGGACTATGAGAAGGGAGAAGGAGATCTATAAGGGAGAAACAAGAATATGTCCTAGGAAAGCAGAAGGGGGGCTACTTAGGGAAAAAGGGACTAGCAAGGACAGGAACGGGGGGAGGATGAATAAGAGCTATCTATAATGGGGGTTGGAGAGACAGCTCAGTGTTAGAAGCATTGCCTGTTCTTGCAGAGAACCTAGGTTCAGTTCCCAGCATCCACATAGCAGTTCCCAGTTGTCCATAGTTCCAGTTCCAGGGGACTGAATACCCTTTTCTTGCCTCCATGGGCACTGCCTACATGTGGTGCACAGACATACATACAGGTAAAACACTCAAAAACCTAAAATAAAAACAAAACTTTAAAAATAACTAAAATGACATACATGCATAAAACATCATGGTGAAACCCATTTCTCTGTACTCTAACCAAAATAGTTTTAAAAATTAAAAATGTAAGAGAATATGATACACTAGAGCCTCACAGGCATTTTGCAAACAGATCTTATTCTCCTAAAATCTGTCATACAATTAATTTCTAAAAGTCAGCATGGGGACACTTGGGCTAGGCAGAGCAAGGCTGAACATAGCTCAGCATGCCCACGCTACATGCCAGTGTCTACTCAGCCACTCACAACTGTGTTCACATAAACTCTATCAGCAGTGACCAATATCTGAAGCCATTGAGATGCCCACACATGGACGGAAGAGAGATATGAACTGTGATATACGCACAGGATGAGACACAAAGGAGATGATGTGTCCCCGCCACCTTGGGTGTGGCACTGGACACGTGGCAAGACTAGTAACATCAAACACACGTCTGTGAGAATCCTCATGTTGCACAGGCCAGATCCACAGCCGGCATGCTGAAAGATCTCTGCAGGATTTCTATTTGAGCGTGGGGCTTCATTTTGAAGGTGTTGTTTCTATAGCTTGTGTCCCACACATTGCTCTTGGGTCCTTTCCATATCAGCACAGGCATTATTGGTCACGACTTCCCAGCAGATGGTCTTCAAAGCCATGGTACTCTGCACCCTGCCAGGAAGCCTGTTGGCTCTGATTTTCCACATGAACGAATGAATAGTTGCAGGGAACCTCCTGTTGCCTCCCACCACCTGTGGGCTGTGTCCTCAGGGCAAAGAACAGGCAGGAAGGCTATGAGGTCATCTGACACAGGTATTTCTAGTCATCTATCTATCTATCTATCTATCTATCTATCTATCTATCTATCTATCTATCTATCTATCTAATGTGTGTGAGAACACTGTCACTCTCTTCAGACACACCAGAAGAGAGCATCAGATCCCATTACAGATGGTTGTGAGCCACCATGCGGTTGCTGGGAATTGAACTCAGAACCTCTGGAAGAGCAGTCAGTGCTCTTAACCGCTGAGCCATCTCTCCAGCTTCCGATATTTCTAGTATTACTAGATGCCCTCCAATTTTCAGTGATGTTACCAGCACTGCCTGAGTGTGGCCATTACCATTGCTTGGTAATTAGCAAACACTGTTTTGGGCAGTGTAATGAGGTCAGTAGCATTTTCTGTTAGCTTAATCTACCTCTTTGTTGAAAACTAGGAGACTCTCAAGGGCTCTCTGCTGCTTGCTTTTCAATGCAAAGTTCATTGTCTCTTCTATTAGGTTCTTGCCTCTCCGTGACTTTCCCAGACTCTTCTTTCCTATGGGTGGAGGGTGTGTTGTCAAGGACCTGTGAATGAATATCAAGCCTACCACACAACCGTGCAATATACCTGACCACTCAGAACCTTCATTGTCTCTTCTAAAAATGGAGACATGCAGGTGAGGTACATACTGTCTCAGCACTCAGAGAGCAGAGGCAGAAGGATCATGAATTCTTACTTCTAGCAAGACTCTGCCTCAAAAAGACAAGCAAACAAAATGGAGGCCATGTCCCTTATCTTGAAGGACTACATGAGTATCACATAAGAGAACAATGCTGGCATAAAAGAATTCTAGAGATAGTATAACCCACTATGGGCCTCATGGGGTCAACTCTGTGGAGCTCTGGAGTTGAGAGGCATTGGGTAAATATCCCAGTCCTGCAGATTGTGCCTCTGTGATTGGATAAGTCTCACACAGGCCTATGTGACAGGACCTATGAGTGTTCCCTCTGTCTAGATGAGGTCTAGGCCCTAAGTTTGCTCAGAACACAGGTCCAGAAATGCATACAGACTCTGGTCCTTGGTGTTCAGCTAGAATGCCACATAATGCTCCCAAGGCAACTTACAGCATAAAGTTGCAGGACCAAAAGCTTTCTGCAACAGAAGCAGAAACCTTTAGGGGTTCCTTTAGGGGCACCCCTACCTTCCAGTTCAACGTACTGATCACTTCAACTAATAGCCTGGGCCTGTCCCCCATCTTCCCACACAGGACATTCCCTGCATGACTAGCCTTGCCACCCTGAAGGCAGGAAGGTTTTGGTCTTCAGGTCTTCTCAGTTTCCGTGCACAACAGACCTTGTCCCACCTCTGCTACAGTTCCCACCTTTCCTCTGTACTGAGGATTGAACCCAGAGCCGCATGCATGCTAGGCAAGAGCTCTACTGCTGAGCTGCAGCACAAGGTTTTGTTTGTTTTAAACTTTTTTTTAAAACCTTGCTAAGTTGCCCAGGCTAGTTTCGAACCCACACTGTATCCCAGCCAGGCCTTAGGATCCTCCTGCTCAGCCTCCCAAGGCTGGGATGATAGGTGTGTGCCACCAAGCCTAACTTTTACCCTTTTGCAGTCAGTGTCCCTACAGCTCCCTGTGGCAAACCCTCAGTGCCACAGCCAGACCAGGTCTGACATCTGTAGCTCTGACATTTCTGACCGTTAGTCCCCACCTATGAATCAGAAGTATGGGACAAGCCCGAGGTCATGGTGAGGGAGTAGTGGCGCAGGAAGTAAGCCCTCAGCCCTCTAACCTCAGGCTGCTTCTAGAGCAGAAAGAGTTTCCATGTTCAATAACATCATCAGCAAGACTCCCAGAGGCTGGTTACAGCCAGCAACAAGGAGACTGGGTTTTCTGAGACCCTGTTTTTCCTCTGCCATTGGGGTCTGTTTCAGATGACTGATAAATTCAGGGCACACAGTGGTGGTGGTAGTGGTGGTGATGGGGCTGTACTCCGGTTACACTATGGACTGTCACCTGGAGGCTAAGTCTCTGACTCTTCATTCTGCAGATTCCATTTTATGTAGTTTTCCCCCAAATGATGGTCCCAGAGGTCCCCAAAGATTAAGCAGAACACCCTTTGTGCCATGCTAAAGACTGGAAGCCTTGCAAGAGGGACCATCATGGTGCTGCTGACTACCACAGGAGAGAGTGACTTGCCAGGCTGTCATTCCACAAACAGACTCCCAGGCTGTATTGTCAGGGGGAAGGCAAAGTGCAGAGGCTGCCATGATGATCTCAACCCCTGGCCCAGAGTCCATGGCATGAGGGTGTTTGGAATGAAACAGGAGACGTCCCCTGGGCTCTCATGAATAAGGCTTCCCATATCCAGTGTAGCTCCTTCTATGACATTTGATGAAACCTTTAGATGCAGAGCCCGGGGTAGTTTTACAGCACATGGAAAGCTTTCACACCCTTGCAGGGCCCACACAGCTCTACAGGTTGGTTACAGGGTCTGTACCTGATGAGGCAAGTTGCATAGCTGCACAGTTTGTCAGAGCACATTTTGTGGGGCACGGGCAATGAGTGTGTCTCTTGAATGAATCCTTTAGAGGGCCAGGTTCCAAGACCCCCTCAGCAGACACCCAAATTCTCTAACACTGAAATCTTGCATGCCACATAGCCCACATCTGCACAGAACCTGAGTAGTTCAAGTCATGTAAGTACTGTGTAGGTGGTTACAGTAACCACACTGTGCTGTTCAAGGAACGACAACAAGAAAATGCCGGCATCTGGTCAGTGTGAAATTTGATTTCAAACATTTTCAATTAGCAAATTGTTGACTGTGCATGCAGATATCACTTTAAAAGGAAAAACAAACGAACAAACAAACATCAAATCCCAGCCAGCAATTTTTGTAATGGACTTTGAGGTTCATCCAAAGGTAGGCTGAATGGATGGATGGATGAACAGGTAGATAGACAGATACGCTGAATCGAGTTGCACTCTTTGTTTGTTTGTTTGTTTTGACACAGGGTCTCTCTACTATACAGTTCTGACTATCCTGGAGTTTGCTATTGTTGATTGGGCTGACCCTGAACTTAGAGATCTACCCACCTCTGCTTCCCAAGTGCTGGGACGGATGGCGTGTGCCACCATGCCTGGCTTCAGCCCTTCTATTTTTATCATAGGATTTTGGTGGTATTCCCTGAAATTTATTTTGATTTTGATTTTTCTTTAATAAAAACAATCTTATTCTAACCATATAGAAGCTCTCTGAGATGCATAGAGTCTGGGGCTGGGCTATGTCTCCCTTAAACCAGCTGTGTGACATTTGTGTTTGTGAGCCAATTTTCTGTATGTCTGGGGTTACTCATAATAAAATCTTTGAAACAATGGAATCCAAAATTGTATGTTTCTTTGGTTATAAAAACCACTAAGCATTTGCACAAAACTACTAGGACACAGCTGTGAGAATGAAAAGACTGCACTGTACTACGGTGTAGTTATAAGTCTTCTCTGCAATCAGGCTTAACACAGCCCTATTGTCCTAACAGGAAATGTAACTAAGGGCAGACGCCATAGCAGAGAGCTGACACAGCGACTTACATGGTCACCCCCAAGGCAAACAGTTTCTCATACTCTGTCCTGGAGGAGTAGTTGGGAATGACCTGGAAAAGAGGAAGGGACACAGAGTGAGTGGTGTGCTGTTGCCCGATGGCCTCCTCACCAACAGCACCCTCTTTCCTAAGCCCGGCCCTGGATAGGCTGCATGCCAGCTGCCTCAGACTCACCATCCCATTAGTGATGACCAGCCGTGGGGCACGGGGGCTGCTGGGGAAGAGGCCCAGAGGGTGTCCACTGTACATGACCAGGGTCTGTTCCTCGGTCATCTTCGACAGGTAGGACATGGTCAGCCAGAACTGGATGGACAGTGCACATGCAGGACTCTGTAAGTGTGAACTGGTACCCACATGGGCCCACACCCCACACCCAGATCCAGGGACTCCTGCAGGTTCTATCTGTCCATCCTAATGGCATTGTTTGCCTAGATCCTCTTTAATCTCCAGGGTCTCCTAGTACCTCCCATAATGCCATTCTACTCCTCATAAGTGAAGCATCTCAGGTAATTGCTAATGCTGAAGCATTAGGCACCAGGCAGAACCAAGGACCACTGAGTGCCTGCCTGGCCACCATACCTGGGCCCAGTTGCTGAACACTTGTCCGTTGCCTCCATAGGTCACAAGCTCCTGTGGAAACTGAAGATGTGGCATTATCTGAGATGGGGCTGTGGACAGGGCTCCTACTTGCAGCTATACTCAAAGGAACAATGAAATGGGGGCAAGGAGAGAAGCCTGAAGAGACAGATAGCAGCCACCAGCCATGTGGGCTACTGAGCATGTCTGTCTATGTGAAATGTATCCTCCATGTCAAGATTCCAAGTAAAGGGAGGGACAGAAGGGATCTCATTAATAACGATAAGATACAGTATGATAAAATGTTATTAAGTCTTTTTATTCTCAGGTGGCTATCAGAAAGGTACAGTTATAAGCGCATTTATATAACTGTATTGTTATATATTCTTGCTATTTTATATTTGTTTCTTGCTTTTGATTTTGCCCTAGTTACAGAGAACTCTGTGTTCTAATGCCAGCTTTGTAAGTGCTTTAAAGGCCTGACAGCATTACTGGGATCTCAGGTCATACTTCTCTGGACTGTGCCAGCCTCAGTTTCCCTGGGCAGTACCTGGGCCACAGCAGGGTCCAGGTTGTTCATGATCATGTGCATGATGGCTGCAGCTGCCCGTGTCCGGCATGGGTACTGCTCAATTGGGTAGGCCCTGCAAGAAAAAGTCCCACAGTGGGCATAGCAAGGGGATCCTCAGGCCTCCTGTCCCACGAAGATGTTGAGTCTGCCCTGGCTGAGCTGACAAGGCACCTGAAAGAAGTCTTTAGAATCACAGGTGTGAGTGTGGGGCTGGGCGTGGGAGTGGGCGTGGGGGCATGGGGTGGGGATGGGGGGTGAGGATGGGTGTGGAGCACTAGACCCACCAGCTGCTAGGCAGCCTGACTTCCCATATGCCCAGAGCAGGAATTCCTGTCCACTCCAGTCACTGTCTCTACTTCAAACCTGACTACAAAGAGCGCTGAGGGCTGCATTCCAGAGCCCTCAACCTTTGGGTAGTTTAGTTATTTGTTCTTTTATTCACTCTTCAAATACCCCTGGGCAGCAGTTCTATGGAAGATGGCAGCAAATACAGAGGTGACATGAGGACCTCATCTTCTGGCCAAGCAGGTCAGTGTCAAACCCTCCCCCCTCCCCAGAGAGACACCTCACTACCTATTTTCTCTGCACAAGGGTGTCAACTCACTGTGTCACCTCCATAGTTCCCCTGCCTCAGATAGGCTGGCCTCCCCTTTAGTCATACATTCCCCGAGGCTCCTGACGTTTGCAGGGCCCTGTCTGAAGCCAAACCCACGAGGGCTTACCTCATCTCGATGCTGGGGCAGAACCGGTACATGTAGATATGTCCAAACTGTCGCAGCTCCTGGGCAAACTCCAGGGCCAATAGCTTCTGGGCATCAGGTGGGAAATAGCGCAAGGCATTCTTCAGGGCCAGCTGGGAGAAGAAGGGTGAGAAGTGGCTGGGTTAAGGACCCTGGGGCCCTCCCGCGCTCCATCTTCCCTCTCCACCTGGATTGCCTCTGCTCCACTCAGAAACTGGTTGAGCCACTCTGAGAACACCTGCTTTGTTTTCAAAAAAGCCTTCCCCGATGGCCATTGGCCTCTTTTATGAGGGCAGACCTCAAGTTCTCTCTTCTGGGCCTCATCTGGTCTAGGGGCTGCAGGCTTAGGGGAGGAAAACAGAAGCCACTGTAAGCCCAGAGAGGCACCTAGCTTGGCAAATGGTACAGAGGCTGTGTCCTGGGATGGGCCGACTTGGGCAGTGTGCATAGCGGATAGGTAACCACTGTAATGACCCTACGTTCTCACCCACCAACCTGCATGTTGCCTTGCACAGTGAAAGGCACTTTTCACAGATAGCTCCGTTAAGATCTTGAGACTATTCTGGGATCACCAAGTGAAAAGTCACGTAATCATGAAAGTCCTTGGAAGAGGCAACTGATGTTCGGCCTCAGAGGCCATGTGAGAACCAGGCTGAGATGTGGATAGGAGAACTGGGTGTTGCTAAAGGCACAGCTCTGTGTGTGAGGATTTCCCAGCAGCACCTGCGTGCCCCACCTCCCCCTTTACTGTTCTTGTCTGTAAAGTGGGGGTAATAATGGAGCCCAACTCCTAGGCACTAATGAACTGACACGGTTAGTATGCTGTTGGGCTCACCTATGGTCCCTGTGAGTGCCAGATTACAGGATTGTCCCCCCCCCCCCCCACTTATGAATCTCTGCCATGCCCTGTGCTGCCTGCCTGGGATCTCTACAACAATGTTTCTACAATCCTGGCAGTGGAAGACTCTTGTGAAACACCCAAGCCATGCACCTACTCATGCACCTTCACGGATCCCCACTGCCTATCTTGTGACACTCACAGTGGCCTAGGCATTCTGCATCATCTGGTGCTCCATGTTCTGCTCCCAGCTCTACTTGCAGGGGGTCTCCTCCACTTTCCACATATTTGGAAGGCCCATCTCGGCCTTTCCACGAACTATTTTTCTTGTCTTCAAATAGCCCTTCCTTTCCTCATAGAAACCTTGTCCTTGTCCAAGCTGCCACAACCACCTCTGCCCAAAAGTCCTCCTATGTGCCCTGTAGGATGTGGGGTTGACTTCTTAGCAAATATTCTCATCCACGCATTCAATGAACACATGCTGGTGTTGCTGGACCCCAGAGTCCCCAGCCAACAAGTTTAAGATGGTATATAGGCAGAGACAGACATGAAGACCCACCATGTTAAAGGCCTCTAGGATAGTGTGTTGATAGAGACAGGCATTCTGGCCCACCATAGTGAAGGGCTCAGCTGAGGCCTTTCATGCCCAGCAGAGTGCAGGGGATGAGGCAGGACTTGGGGGAAAAGGTCATTGAGAGAAATTGCACACAGGGGAGAGTGTTTCTAACAGCAGAACTGCTCACCTTTCGAGGCACAGTGTGAAGGTTAAACAGGCCTGTGCTGAGTGTTTACTGACTAAAGTATAATAGGTGGCACTCCTCACGTAAATGGAGAGCTGCCAAAGAAAAACAAGAATGAAGCCCGAGTCTATCCAAACAATGAAAAATGAGTAGTGTGAAGGAGTGGAAACCAGGGAGAAACTCAAAGTATGCACACCGGGAAACACACACACACACAGAGAGAGAGAGAGAGAGAGAGAGAGAGAGAGAGAGAGAGAGAGAGAGGAACAAATGCAACCACACATGTCTACCCACACATGTACACGTGTGTGCATGTGCAAATACATAGACAGAGACACAGACACATACCCAGGAATATACGCAACCATACATGTGTATGTGTGTGCAAGCACACAGACGAAGACACACACACAGGAACACACACCACACACGTACACATGTGTGCACATGTAAGCACACAGACACACATAGACACACACACAGACACACACACACACAGATGCACACACACACACAGACACACACACACACACACATACACACACACACACAGACACACACACACACACACACACACACACACACAGACACACACAGACACACACACACACCCCAAATGGAAAGCAAGTCAATGAAAGAGAAGCTGTCACTGGATTTTGGGACTCCATCATAGAGGGAAGATTTAGTCCTTCCCAACTCTAACTCCCCAGATCTGCAAGTCACCTCTCCTTTAAGGATACTGTACCCTTCAAACACAGGGTGACAGAGCAATGAAACCGAGAGGACCCGATCTCTCAGTTCCTGGATGCCCTTCTGCCACCACAAAACCCTGTGGAGCCTGATCACTATCACCCAGCCACAGAGGTGTCAGCAGAGGCCCTCAGAGCAACAGAGCCTTCCCAGCTCGTGTGGCTGAGTGTCAAGGCACTGGTGCCTAGCGGGGAGGTGACCAAGGAGGAAGAACATTAACCACAGCAGAGCCATGAGCTCAGCAGAATCAGACAGGCCAAGTGAAAAGACCACGTGACCCCCCTACCTTATGCTCCTTCTCTCCAGCACCAGCCCTGTTTTGCCGGTGCTACCCCACGTTCTAGGACCTTCAGTTCCTTTCTTCGTTGCTCTCACTCCCAGCTCCTGTCCACCAGTGTCCTATCCCAGTAGCTCCTAAACATGCTCCCCAACTGTGGGAAGCTCTGGAAAAGTTCAGGAGTGGTATTCCCCAGAACAGCAATCTGTGAGTGAGGGTGGTAGTGGGGCTTTTATTTAGCCTTTGCACTTCAGTATCTTTCAGAAAAGCAGCCTCGCATGGCTCAAGAACTTGCTTCAGTTTGGCAGCTTGGAAAGTTCTTTGGCCTAAATCCCTTGTGCAAAGGGAGCCACCAGGTGAGGGGCTACCTGAACTGTCACCCCTCCCAGCACTTCTGTGTCCTTAATGGAGGCTGCACAGCTGAAGTCAATGAGAGGTTTGGGGGGAGGGACAAAGAAAAAGTGTTGCAGAGGACACAGGAGTCACTCAGTGTTTGGAGCTGGGCAAGGTTCATGTGAGGCTGCTGAGCTAGGGCCACTTCACACCCTGTCCCTTCCTGTTCCTCCCTAGAGGTGGCCACAGCACCACCGCAGACTGTTTGGGTGACCTTGAGCCCCAGTGTCCTCATCTGGAAGTGGGAACCCTGATTCTGAGACTAAGGTAACTCCAGGGTGGCTTCACCTGAAGAATACAGGTGATAGCTGCTGATACACCTCCTCACCCTTCTCTGGAAGCTGGTAGGGACAGGGACAGCTAATATATGGAAAGAAAGAGGGATATCCAGTCACCTTGGCCACCTAAAAGACACCAAAGGGCCCCAGAGCCCTGGAGGACTGGGTAGCAGTTGTTACCTGTTCTTCTTCAGGGCTGAGGTCAGGCGTCCTAACTGGAGCATGTGGCACCCCAGCCCAGCGCCCCCGGTTCTCAGGGAGGGGTTGTAGGGGCAGACCAGAGCACAGCTCCTGGATGCTGGACATGTCTGCAGAAACTGAGGTGGAGGCAAGTATGAAGTGACTGGCTGGGTAATCAGGGGCAAGCAGGGTGGGGACAGCCCCAGGCCACCTCCTCCAGCCCCTCATTGGGCCCAGAGAGGGCATAAGGGGCAGGTCATTTGGACCATGGCCTGATAGGTAGGTTGCCTGAGTGTTACTTGCCAGAGGAGAAACTCCTTGGGGGCATCATCAAGTTAGGTGGGTATGAGTTTCGGGTGCTGGCGGGCTCCAAGGGTGAGCTGTTTTTCAATCTCAGAGGGTGTCTAAAAGGTGGCAATGTTGGAATATTGATGGTGGGCAGTCATGTGACATTGAACCTGGCTCAAGCGCTACTGAAGCAAGTCCTTCGTATTCCATTTCCCTGACACTTGAGCAGGATGGTAGGTGTGGTAACAGTTTTCCACACCCCCAGCAGCCCCTAATCATTAACAACTCTGCAAAAAAGCCTTCCTCCACATCCTGGCCTTGGACCAAAGGCCAATGCTGGGTGTCACTCCCCCTGCCCCTCGCCAGGAAAGGTTCACCACTGAGTCCCAGTGGTCCTGGTAAATGGCCACTCCTGGCCAACTTCATGCCCTTTGCTCTGTCCCTGTGTACATAGGTGGGTGGTGACCAACTCCTCCCTCTGCAGAAAAAGGTCATGCCATCCGGCCTTCAGCAGAGTGGGAAGGTGAACCACTGGTCAGTTTGAGCAGCACATGAAGTGGCTGGCACTTACATTGGTCCTCAAAGCTCAAGTCCCATGTCACTGATAAGGAAACTGAGGTCAGAGAGGCAAGGATACTTCTTGAAGTTCTGTAGCTAGTCATGAGTGAAGTTCAGATTGGAGACCTGGGACCCCACATTTGGATGGAGACACCATTGAAATGGCTCATGCTCTTAAGAGTCCAGTGTATACACAGGAGTAGGGTAAGGGCATCAACAAGACAGTGGCATAGCATAATTAGAAAAGCAGATCAGTCTCTGTCTGAAGCCCGCATGGCTGGGGACACCAGGTGGTATTCTGGGTGGCCTTGTGATGAGAGTATTTTTGCATCCCAGACTCTTGGATAGCCCTGGAAGTCACTTGTTTTCCAGGGAAACTTTCTACTCCTGAACCCCAAGGATGGGCGAGGTGGAGGTGGGGTTGATCACCACTGACAGATGCCAGCAGTCATGACAGTGTAGAGTCCCACAAAGTCCCTAAGGAAGGATTTACAGGACTCCTACCAAGACATCAGAGACCCCTGGAGCATCAAGAAGCCCAGGAGGGTTCCCAGCTCTCACAACTCACCCTGAATGCCTTCTACTCGGCTGACACCAAATCCTTCATGGTACACAGGAGAATAAAGTACCCTGAGTTTGGCCAGTTCTGACTAGTTTTTTGTTGTTGTTATTGTTGTTTGTTTGTTTGTTTGTTTTGTGCTGGGGATATGCTAGTCAGTCCATCTACCCTTGGGTTTCAATCCTAGGCTGTTTTAAACAAGTTAATACAAATTGAGGAGTGGACTGGGCTGTAGGATCCCCCACTCCAATTTATAACCAGTTAGTCAAGTCCAGGCCACTCCCTTGCTTGTGACTAACCCTAAAGTGGAGCAGCTATGGAGACCGAGGCCTGAGTTGTGGGGTAGGGTACGTGCTCCAGGTTGGTGTTTGCTTGGCGTCTTAGTTAGGGGTTTACTGCTGTGAACAGACACCATGACCAAGGCAAGTCTTATAAAAGGCAACATTTAATTGGGGCTGGCTTACAGGTTCAGAGATTCAGTCCATTATCATCAAGGTAAGAGCATGGCAGCATCCAGGCAGGCATGGTACAGGAGGAGCTGAGAGTTCTACATCTTCATCTGAACGCTGCTAGTGAAAGACTGACTTCCAGGCAGCTAGGGTGAGGGTCTTAAACCCATGCCCACAGGGACACACCTACTCCAACAAGGCCACAACTCCCAGCAGTGCCACTCCCTGGGCAAAGCATATACAAATCATCACACTTGGGACTGGATGTTGGAGGAGAAAACCTCACATTCATTCCTATGTGTATGCTGCTATTCGAGACTGAGACGGAAAAGTCTTTTTCATGCTGGGGTCCCTAGGTCCTTAATGCCTCCCGCTGGACTCCTCAGTCACCCACCCCTCACCCCCTGAACCGGAGGTCTCCTAGCTGTCATCTAGCCTCTTGATCTTTCTTATAAGCTGAGGTGGCTGAGTGCTGCCTCGTACCAGATACTGTTGCAGACTGGGATCAGACTGAATGAGTAGGACTCCCTTGGCCGACCCAGCCTCTGCCCTCCCTTCTCTGAGCCTGAGTACTGTTGGCCCAATTCCAGAGGCTGCGCATGCTTCTCTCTGCTCACTGGGGCTGGTGCTTAGAGCCCATCTGCCTTTCCACATCCCACAGAGGGCTGCAGAGTTGGATAAACCCCAATTCCCTTGGCCCTTGGGGTGGGGGTGGGGCAGAAATACCCCAAGAGCGGTAACCCACTGTCTCTCAGTCCACGCAGGCCTTTCCTAGGTGCCATTGCATTGTGCCTGGCTGGACTCTGTTCCCTGTTCTGACTCCCTTCCCTGCAACAAAGACCTTCAATAATATGTCAGTATAGAGCTCTGTTCTCAGGAGAAAACCAGAACTCCCAACTGTTTTGTCTAATCTGATTTTTAAACATTTGTAACCAACTGAAGCCTTTTTTATATTGGGGTGGACAACCTCAAGTTCAGCATCCTGACTGGAATGTTCAAGAAGTCACCACTAGGGAGACATATGAGCACATGGGGTACCTATGCCACCTCACAACTGCATGTAAATCTCACCCTAGAATAAATTATTTAGTCAGAAAACAAACTGTAAATATTTTAAAGGAATAAGGGATTCACATAAGCTGAACACAGCAGTGTGTTAGGCTTGGACCACAACTACCCTGCTCATGAGCTGTGTGTCACTGGGTAAGTTTCCTGGCCTCTCTCTGTAAGGAAAGGATGGATGGCCCTCAGGATCCCCATCTAAAGATAATTCTTAATAAATTGAACTGTATAACTATGTTTACCTTTACCTTTACCTATGCTTATCCTGACTATGGACTCTCCAGAGATACAGCATGAAGCCTATTTATACAACAAGGGCATTGCATTAGGTAGCACATGGCACCCAGGGATGACAGGAGGTAAGGGGAGGACTTCACAGGTTATACACCACTTTATAACATGTAAGGGAGGTGACCCTGGGGACTGGTATCTGCAGTTCCAGTGCCATGAACACCAAGGGCTGGATGACTAACAGCACTAATACCTCACAGATGTAGCTGGGAATGGATGAGATCCATACCTGAAGGGCCCTGAACAATGTCCCACATGCAATCAGCACCACATGAGATGTTGGCATTTTTCTCATTGATACCTGCACTAAAGACTCCATTTCCAGAGACAGCTTTGGATTCTTGCTAGCTCCCTACTCCCTGACCAACACAGAAGCTGAGAGACACAGCCAGTATCCAGACATCTTAACTGTCAGAATTTTGGTGTATTTAGAAGCGCTCACTGCAGGCTCTGGGAGATGCCCCATCTCTCACTGCACCCATCACTGGCACTCACCACAGAGCCTCCTTTGTAAGTGCTAAACTTACTTACTAGGCCAAGGTCATCTGACAGGCCATGAGGAATTAAATAAGGCTGGTTGGAGAGTCCTCAGCAAAACTTAAGCTGTGGCAATTTGATTGAGACCAGCCAGACTTTTTAAACCTTCATCAGAAACAGAACATAATACAATTGCCAGGATCAATACAGTTGAAATTGCTAGGATACAATGACATTTGCAAGCTATACAGGGTATACAATATTACCACTTAAGACCAATTGTCCTGTCAAGCGTCCATGCTTCCTTGACTTCTGAGGGAACATACAGAGAAACACAGAGGCCTGAACACTTCACTGCCCGAGCGAGTGCATCTGTCTCTCAGGAACTGGAAGGCACATTGTGCCCCAGGAGTCATGGACTCTAACCGGAAAATCCGAAGACACATGGCTCTCAAGGTAGCTAGGCCAGGCCAACTTTATGGTTCCTTGCCCTCCTTACTGCTCCTTTAACATGCAGAGACAGAATTAAATCAGATCCACAAATTCTCAGGCATGTCTTTGTGTGAGGCTGGGATTCTCTCGCCACTGGAACCTGGACAGCCTCAGTGACTCCAGGGAACTAAGAAATGTGGTCAGGTCAGAGACAGGCAACACAGTCATGCTCTGGGGGAATGGTCCTGAGATTCCAGGCTCCTGAGAAAGAGTAGTTACATATATCACATACGATCATGATCTGTTTAGTGTGCTGCCTAGCAGGCCCCCTGATAAGATGACGGCCATCTTGCTACCGTCTGACTGCAGCAGCATGGGCTCCTTGGGGGAAGCAAACAAGCAGGGCCCTTCCACAGTTCTTGATCCATAGCACTGAGGTGGGTTTTGGAGTTTCTAAAGTTCAAGGCAATTTGCTACTTAACTATAATTGACATACACCTCAGGGGCTTTGCAGCAGGCAGAAGCTTTTCCAGGGAGCTACCAGGGACCCACGACTGGAGGCAGGCATCTGCACATGGGTTCCAATCTTTCTGGTGGCCTCCATGGGCCAATAGTGGGCTGAGTTATTCTCAATTTTGGTCACCAGGTGGCAGCCTAGAAGGCCAAAACACGCTGAAGATTAGAAGACTGGATTACGGTCTGGTCTGGTCTGAGGACTCCTGTGAGTTTGGGTGAGATTTGGGGCAGATAGGTATTGTGGGTGATCCAGCATCCTTAGGTTCTAGGCTGGGCTGAAAGCAAGCAGACATTCCCCAAGGATGAGACATCCTGAGAAGGATGTGGTTTTAGTGTGAGCTGGGTTCCCACCCCAAAACGAGGTAGCTATTTGAAGCTAAATTTATAAATGTTATTTGTTTCATAGTCTTTATTAATTGGTAATAGATCGTTGCTATGAGAGGAACCAATTAGGATTACTGAATACTAATATCAAGTCCTTACATGACACTTGCCGCCCCTGAGGCTGTTCAAATATCTCTGCTTCTCATTTAGCCTCCACAGCACAGCGAGGCTTAATATTACTGCCATTGTACAGGGAAACGGAGTACAGATGGCAGGTAAGACACTAGTGTTGGGTGCAGCACCTCATTCCACACACTCAAGGCTAAATGTTGGATCAGCCATGCCCCTCCTGTGCACACAGGGTCAGCTGCTTGTTTGGGTTCCCTCCGAGGCTGGCATCAAGGCAGCAAGATCCTGAGATCAGGTGCAATCTGCAGCCCTCAGCACTCACTGGATATCTTGCTCTTCTATTTATTTTTATTTTGTGGCATCAGGATGTGAGCTGGGGCTTCACAGTTTAGGAGAGTCCTCTAACACTAAGCCATATTCCAAGCCCTTTTTTTTTAATCTGTCAAAGGCTGGACTTCACTCAGGTGTCTTTCTACAACTCAAACCCTGTCTGAAATAAGCTCTGAGTGCCTGTGCCTGCAGCAACTGTGGGTGACATGACGAGGTACAACAGACCTAGTGCCCAGGAAGACATGCCCAAGATCCCTCACTTCTCCTTGAGGCTGGACAAATCCTGCATGAACTGGGATTCGAGCAGGACTTGAAGACACATAAGAAAGTGATGCTACAGGGTGCACTTGGGAGAAGGGAGAAACATTTGTGACTGATCCTGGGATGGGGGAAGGACTGTCACGCACAGGTCCCTTGTGCTTGTGTTCAACTGGGCTGTTTGGCCCTGCCATTAAGAAACGCCATAGAAGGCCCGCTCTTTCTATTTCTCTACTTGACTGGGTCTTGAGTGGATGATGGCACCCCAGAGCAAACCATAGCAGGTAGAGCCAGGCCAGAGATGGGCTCCCTCACGTATTCTCTGCCCCCCACACCTCTGGCTGCTGTCCACCTCCCTTCCTACCTGAAAAGTCACTGTGGGCTCCTGGGACACGGGGCAGGAGTCAGGCACTGTGAAGACAGCTACAAAGAGGCCTCTATTGCAAAGTGCTCCTTCAATACTTACCTTTGACATTTATTTATTTATTTATTGATTGATTGATTGATTGATTGAGACAGGGTTTTTCTGTGTAACTGTCCTGGATTTGTAGATCAGGCTGCCCTAGAACTCACAGAGATCGGCCTGCCTCTGCCTCCCAAGAACTGGGTTTAAACCAAAGGCTATTTTTTTCCTTTACATAAGCTAAGATGCTGGGTCCTGGAAGACTTGTGATCCTGACACTTTGATCCTCCCCAGGCGGTGAGGCTTTCAGCCCCACCACCTTGCCACTATCCTCATGGTTTCTGACTGCTTTGAACTCTCCTTGGGCACCTTGGGTAGCTGAGTTCTGACTTCAGCTGCTGGATCTCAAAGCTCTTGACTCAGGGTCTCAGCTGCTGTTTTAAACAGCTTGTGCAGGATGCAGGACTTTCTGCCCATCATCAGCCATGGGGAAATCAACATGACTCCTGGGCATTTTTATTTACAACTGAGGGGGAGTCTTTTCCCTGGTACCCTGTGCTATGATTGGTGCAAATTTGGTCCTCAATTTTCAGGAAGGGCCATGCCCTGATTGGTGCACACACTTCCATTCAGAATCAGCTGTGATCACTTATGTGGTCCATGTGGAGAGTTTCTCCAAAGTGGTCTTCCCCAGAGAGGGAACTGAGGGGCTGCTGTGGGGAGCAGAAGCTTCATAGGCAAGGCCAGGAGAAGTAAAAAAGAGACAAGAAATTGCCAAGGGCTAAGGCTGGAGAAGGCAGGCTGAGAGGAGAAGCTACTGAGCCTTAATGGCAGAAGGTCCCAGCACTCCAGGGCCTGCAAGCTGTGACATTTGCCAGTACTGAGGGTAGAGTCGTAAAGCCTGGGGACCAGAACTGTCATACCTAGGCTTACAATAGCTGCCCTGTGTCCAGCCTGAGCACCTGGAGCCCAAGTTTCTCATCAACAAAGCTTTGGCTCCCAGGACCTAAGCTGCAGGCTCTGACTCTGCCAGTAAGGCATTTGGGCCGGAGACACATGTACCTGAGAGTTTCTTTGCTACTAATTCCCTGTGTAGGGTAGAGAATCCCGGCCTAATGGTAGTAAAGGGGATAGACGCTGCTTTTCACTGTCCTGGGGCTACAGCTTTACCCATTAAGTCAGTCAGGCGCGTCTATCTCCAGCCTGGAGCACAGGAGGCTGCTTCTGGGCGGGCCCTAAACTAAGGGCAGGACTGGGCGTGTCCTGGACCTCCTCTGCGCAGTAGGAGAACTCACCGGATGACCCTTGCCTGCCACGCGCCAGGCACAGCATGGGAAGGCGCTCCTGTTGCCGGCGGCCCTTGCCTGTGTTGGCAAGTCTGGGTGCTGCGCTCCTGCTCCTGTACGCCGCGCCGCGCGCCCTGAGTCCCGGTGAGTGCTCGGGTCCTGGGCTTCGCGTTGATTCCTCAGCTGGAGCTTCTGGGGCCACCTGGCACCTGCCTGTTGTTTTGGGCTGGGACATCGCTGGGGGAAGACAGGCTCCCTCCATTCCCGCAGGGAACTTCTTCCTTGTCGCTGGCGAGATGACCATTGTCTGACTCCGGTTGTGCTGCTGGTGGGGAACTTTTGGTCAATCTGGGAATGCTGTTACTTTTGCCCCACTCTCTGAGCCTTGAGAAGTCAGCTTGCCCTCTGACCCGGATGCCTGTCTTATTTTGAGATCCTGCTGAGCCTATATATCCACAGAAGAACTGTACAGCTCTATGCTGGCCTGGGGTTACAGGGCCCAAGACCTGCTAGTACAAGTTTCCACTACGCATGTAATCAGTCTTACTCTGAATGAGCCTAGGTCTCCTCCTATCCTCTGGCAGATAACTAACTCACTTTACAGACACTGCTGAGGGCAGAGGTCGGATGTGGAGTGGTTTGGAGGTACCTGGGCAGTGGGCTACGTTTGTGAAGGTTTGCCCATCCTTAGTCTGTGTATATCTGGTCTGCTCACTTCCAGACTGGTCCTTACCCAAGGGTGAACAGGAGCATTAGGTGGGAGTGACTCAGGACAAGGGAAAGCTGTTTCAGAATGGAACCTATCCATGGTGGACCTCGATGGCCAGGCGTGTAGACTGGAGGTCGCTCGGCAAGCTTAAACCTACTGTCTCCTCCCAGGGCCTTAACAGTCTCATCTGTGGCATAGGTGCTGCCTCCATGCTCACAGGGCTTTTGGGAGGGTGAGCTTCAGTGTTACTGCAGACAGTGCTTGGCCCCAGCCCTTTCATCACATTGGCTCCATCCTCAGGGACCCCTGGGATGGAGGCCTCACGAGTAGTCAAACCTGATTCACTCTGCCAGTTAACAACCTCTGAATGAACAGATGTAAGTGGCTGTGTCAGGGCACCCCCGGAAGCCCCCGGAAGGGAGCTGCCTTCCTTACTAAAGGTAGGTGAATGGCTAGTCCTGTATAGGTGCTTCCTCATGTCTAATGTGTCCCTTGGCACAGTCTGGGTTGTGGTCTCAGTGTCTGCTGATGCCACAGTCTTTGTCCACCCTGTCATTCATTGTAGACAAATGTTACCAAATGGGTGACAGTGGCTCAGGTCCCTCAAGGCCCAAACACTGTTGTGGGGTATGAGGGGATAGTCTGGGCCCTGGGGTGTGTCTGCAGAGAAGCATGTGTCTGAGTGGCTGTCAGGGTGTCTTCATGCCTTTTGGGGCACATCTCTCCGGCCACCTCCTCCAGCCAGGTTTGAGAAGAAAAGGAACCACAGTCCTGGGCCCCCTCCTCACCTAGGGAACCAAGAGGGAAGGGGGTGTAAACGTGAGGAGGGAAGTGTAAGCATGGTTAGAGAAGGGGTCGCATGCTTTCCCCTCACTGACTTTGCTCAGGTAGGGCTGACATTTATACTGGTTACCCCCAGGCTAGCCTCATGCTGTCTGCCCTGGGAAGTCCCCACTGATCCTAGCTTCATTCCCTCTGGTCTGAGCTGGGTCTCTTGAGCTTCCTCAGCTGCCATCCCTTGCCTCCCAGTCTCTAGATCTGAAGTTCTCAACTTGTGAGTGGTGATCCATGTGGGAGCTGAACGGCCCCTGTCACAGGGGTGGCCTAAGACCATCAGAAAACACAGGCATTTACATTATGATTCATAACAGCAGCAAAATTAGAGTTATGAAGTAGCAATGAAAATAATTTTATGGTTGGGTCACCACAACATGAGAAACTGTATTAAAGGGTCTCAGCATTAGGAAGGTTGAGAACAGCTTCTCTAAATGCTTACACTCCTCTGTAGTAAGTAGGTTTCTAGCTGCCAACTTTTCAGACAGTCTTGGACCAGCAAGAGCCCAAGTTAATCTAGAGCTAGCTCTCCACTCACCTTGAGGGAGAAAGGTGTGCTTATGGTATACACTGGCAGGGAGACAGGCAGAAGATCTGGTCCTGCTGCAGGGGCAGGGTCCCACTGTGCCAGGCCTCAAGGGGACATGGCCCTGTTTTTGCAGTCAGAAGGGGATCGTGGGAAAGATTTATGGTTCAAGGAGAGCTCAGGACTCAGGAGAATCCCAATGTCGTATCTCAGCTGAAAGATGAAGACAGGTCCTGTCCCTTCCTGCTCCAGGGAATGAGTGTCACCATCACCATCTGCTGGGCAAATGGGACACTGAGGGGTTACAGGTTATGCCTGGGTTCCAGCTGCCCCAGGGATCTCATTGGTCTCTTTCTAGTGGGGAGCTCATTCTAGTCCCCCTGCCCAGGATCTGCTACCAGTACTGACTCATAGCCTAGGGTCAGCATGGTGGAGTGGGACCCAAGACACCTCTGCACCAGCATGCCACCCTTGTCCCTGGGTTCCCTTGCTCCTTTGGCCTGGGCTTCCCTACTGCACACTACCTCTAACTACATGTCTGCTGAGCCTGCCACCACATAGTCTCTGTAAGGGAGCTGGAGAGCTTATATACGTCCCGCCTCACAGAGTTGCATTTTGACACTAAACCCACAGGTCTCTATGCCATCTGTTCTTAGACACGTCCTGAGGGATGGGGATCGGGTGATTAGATCTGTCAAGTGGGAGAGCAGAGGAGTCTCTGAACCCCATGGTCTATGCTAGACTGGTTAGCAAAAGGAGGGGGCGTGGCTGTGCGATAGAGCTCCCGAGAGACCCACCAGGTCCAGCTGGAGTCCAGAGCTCAGGAGACTCAGAGTCCTTGGAGAAATGGATTCTGGCAGGTCAGCGAGCTTAAGTAGGAGCAGGGAGGCAAATGTCATCAAGGGAAAAGAAGCCACTTTCCTAAGCCAAGAATTTTTAGGTCAGGATTTGAGTCCTAGAGCTCAGAGTCATGGGAGGGGGCACACTGAGGGAGATGGGACAGCTGCCCTGCACACCATCCTCCCCACAGGGTCTCTGTGGCAGCTCCATTGCTGCCTCTAGGGTCTGTTTGTATTCCTTTGCTCTGTTGTCATCCTTGCCTGAAATGATAATTTGGGCTTTTTTTTTTTTCTTCTACTTTACAAAGCAAAGATATTTGGGGAAAACTTTGAAAGAAGTCCAGAAGTTGATTAGATGGGCAACTGAGTGGACTGATTACTTGTTATCAACTTGACACAAGCTAGGGGTCATCTGGGAAGAGAAAACCTCAGTTGAGAACATGCCTCCAACAGATTGGCCTGTAGGCAAGTCTGGAGGGACATTTTCATGATTAGTGACTGCTGTTGGAGAGCCCGGGCCACTGTGGGCAGTGCCACTCCTGGGCGGGTGGGCCTGGTTGTATAAAAAAGGATGCTGAGCAAGCCACGGGGAGCAAGCCAGTAAACAGTATTCCTCCATGGTCTCTGCTTTAGTCCCTTGCTGTAGGTGCCTGCCTTGAGTGACTTCCCCCATTGATGGAGCATGTCCTGAGATGAAAGAAACCCTTTCCTCCCCACATTGCTTTTGGTCATGGTGCTTTATCACAGCAGCTGAAAGCAAGTTAGGACAGAGAGCAGTATAAGAGAGGGGTTTGAACCCATGTGGACATATGGCCATTGGAGGAGTAGGAGGCTTGTGGGTGATGCGCAATGCTGGGCTGGTGCAATGTGGATCTGGTGATGGCTGGTCAGATAGGGATTCTCTCATGTTGTCAACTCAGTGAATAGTTTAAAGATAACTGGAAAGAGGCAGGTTGGCCTTTCTTCCTGTGAAAAGCTTGTCTAATGTGTTCCAATCTCCCTTCTGGGTAACCATAGGAAAGAATGCCCAGGACACTGGATTGCAGGGTTTCCAAAAAGCTCTTTTGGGGGTTCTGAGTGGGGCCAGCAGACCTGTGGCTCTGACCTAGTCCCTGCTGGTGTTTCTGTTGGTTTGTCTCGCAATACGGCAGTGAGAACTTATTAACCAGGATGTGGCTGTTGCAATGTGCCCTGGGCTGGACTCACCCACTCACACCCCATCCCCCAAAGCAATGTGCCCTCCCCTGCCTGGGGCATGGGGCTTCCTGCTGGAAGTGTGGCTGAGGACTGAGGACTGAGGTCAGCTTTCTTGGAGTTTTCTGGGGTGTTTCAGCCCAGAGGTTTCTGCAGGGGTGTGTCCTGCTATAACTCACTCTCTGTGACCTTGTGTGTCCTGCCCCTCCCCACCATGGCTAACACTTCCTCCTTAGTAAAGCAGAGCTTGGGGACCTTGTAGAGCCCCAGGGTGTGCAGGATGAGCAGAGCCTGAAAGCAGAAGCCTGTCTTTAGCAATGCAGATGCTGGAACCTGAGATGTACCTTTCTTTGGAACCAGTCAGCCTTGAGTGGTTTGGCCTCTTGACTGTCAGTTTCTCTAACAACTGGGAAAGTGAGTGTCCACCTGACAGGAGAACACAGGTCAGTGTCACACAGCACAGTTCCACAGTGACCAGTGTCACCTGCTCCAGACACCAGCAGTCCCACTGTGTGCTGCCACAGGAACCTGGGAAAAGCCCTCTTCTGTGGCCCAGGGAACCTTCCCTAGGATTTCCTTCCATCTGCATAGGCACTGAGTCTACCTAAGGCTGGGCACCAAAAGTTCTGGTGCTCCTCACACTGGTGCCTTGAGCTGAAGGAGGGAGGCGGCCTGGTGGACAGTCAGCATATTCCTGCGTGTCCCAGGCTTGCTTCCCATCCCACAGGCCTGCTCTGGGCTCCTTCCAAAGCAGTTGCTTCCAGGCTCTCTGCCTCCACACTATGCTCTCCAGCTGCACTCCAAGGCTGTCCCCATCTATCTCCTCTTACTGGCACTTCTGTCCTTCCTCTGTTCCTTCCCCTCCTCTCTCCCCTCTCTAAGGTGGGGGTAGTTTTTAGCTGCCCTGATGCTGCTCAGCTGCTTGGGGTTAGGCCCTAACCAGTGGTTCTCAACCTTCCTAATGCTGCGACCCTTTAATACAGTTCCTCGTGTTGTGGTGCCCCCAACCATAATATTATATTCATTACTACTTCATAACTGTAATTTTGCAACTGTTATCAATCATAATGTAAATATCTGATAGGGTCTTAGGCAACCCCTGTGACATAGCCATTTGACCCCACAGGTTGAGAACCACTGGATTAGGGGAAGTCTTACTTCTGTCCAGGCCCTTCCTGGCTATACAAACCTGCTGTCTCTTCTCCATTCTGTTCTGTGTGTCTTGGCAGAGGGGAAGGAGTACATCTGGGAGCAGGTCTGGGGGTAAAAGTGCTTGGGATTTATTTAGAGCTAGTGTCAGTGGTCCTTAGTGGGCTGGACCCATGGATTATAAGGGCAACCCTTTCTGATCAACTTACACACACACACACACACACACACACACACACACACACACACACACACACACACACACACACACACACATCCCATCCTTGCTGTAGCCTGCCTGAACTTGCCAGACCCGGTGCCTCAATTCTTCATTGGTAGGGTGGAGATAGCCTAGCCCTGTAATCTGTGACCACAGCTATTCTGGGCCCCCTGGTGTCTGACCTCCACCCACTGGCCCTTGGCATCTGTTATAGAACCCACTCTTAGGCAGCTGTGGTCTGGTCAGGGAACGGAAGGCCTTGGGCAAGGAGTGGCTTCTGGAAGGACAGGCAGGAGCCTCTGCGTAGGTCTGGGGGTAAGATTGCTGGGATGTAATCCTTCTAGACTGCTCTCCCTAACCCTGCCCACAGACCTGGAGGGAACCATGGCCCCTCAGTTCTTGTTGAGGCTCTGAGAAGACCCCTTCAAGGGTGGCCTTGATGGCACCTCTAACCTGAGGAACGGCAAGGATACACTCTGCCCTGGTGTTGAGATGTCAGCCGGGCATGTTGCAGCCCTGATGCCAGCTGCTGTATTAGCACGGCCCCTCTCCTGGCAGCCCATTCTCTGATGAAGGTGCTGTTCTGTCAAAAAGGCAGCAGGATCAGAGCCCCTTCTTTAGGTAGGGTCTGGAGAACTTCAAGGACTGTGCCCATGAACACCCTCGAGGCAAGCTTCCTGCATGAGTCCTGATCCAAGCAACCCCACTTGTTCTAGGTGCACACATACGGCCCAGGTGTGCAGACAGCCCTGTCGTCTTAGGGACACTAAAGGATGCAAGGTAAAACACAGAGAGTCCCTGTCCAGTTTCAGGAATAGGTAAAGCTACATTTATCAGGAGTACCATCCACACCTCATGGCGTGCATCGGCTTCTACAGAGTTCACAGGCTTCTAGGGCCCTTCCCAGTGCCTCAAACAGCTTGGTGACCTCACTCTGATAGCCTGCAGCCTGGCTGTGCCATTGGCTAGTCATTTCTGGATGCTCACAAGCCAGACCTAGGGGTTGGACAGCTCCTCGGGACCCTAAAGAGGGTGGGTGGGGAAGCAGGGCCTGAGACAGGGTGAAGAGAAACAGATGTGGCTGGGTGCTCTTTCCATAGGGCAGGTAGCTCCTTTCCTCTTGTGCCCTGTACTTGCCACACTTCAGTGGTGGAGCATAGGGCATGAGGGTGAGAATGACCCCAAGGACACTGCCCTACCAGTGACAACCTCTACCAAATCCCCAGGAGGAAAAGAAGATGCAGGAGGAAAACTGAGTCACATAAGTGGGTTAAATACATCCCAGGTGTGCTGCCCAACCACACCTTGTCCAGAGCCAGCAGTGATCTCTCTCTCTCTCTCTCTCTCTCTCTCTCTCTCTCTCTCTCTCTCTCTCCCTCCTTCCCTCCCTCCCTCCCTCCCTCTCCTTATGCTCTTCAGCATTTGAAAAGGAAGCTCTGGGCTCCAGCTGGTTCGGAGGAGTGAGAAAGAGTCCCTTACAGCTGTTGCATGACCTGGACCAGGTAAGTGGCTGGAATGCCTTCTTACATCCTGGATAGGAGGCCATAGTCTCCTGAGTACCTGCTTTGTCCAGTATGGACATCAGGGCTTCCTGTCTAGGCTGGAAGTCCCAATTTTCCCACTTATCATCTCTCCCACCACAGCTGAAGCCTGTGATTGTCCTATGCTACGTATTGCAGATACAGAGAGGCAACACATCGCCATGCCTGTCCTAGGGGACCAGTGAACAGATGGTCATTAAGCCATGCCTGTCCCAGAGAACCAACAAGCAAATGGTCATTAACCTATGCCTGTCCCAGGAGTTTTAGTAGATGGTCATTAAGTTCCCAAATTTTAGTATGTGGTACAAGAAGTGAATGTTCAGAGGAAGCCCCGCCCCATCTCCAAGCAGATGGAGCAAGTGGCTCTACTGGGACTGCACACAGCCTCAGACATGCCGTCACACACACATAGTGCAAGCATTCTGGCACAGGATGGATGGGGTTGGCTCCCAAGGAACTCAGCCTGCTTCAATACTGTTAAGTGAAAACACTCCTAACAACTGGGACTCTTGATGCCTGGCCACTTGGCTGTACAGTGTACCATAGATGTGGCAGCTCCCCCAGAGGTGGTGTGCGTCAGCCAGATTTACTCACTGTCGTCTCCTTCTGCAGAGAGGGATCTACACACAATGTCACCCCAGCCCAGGAAAACGTTTGTATTCAAACCTGGCAGCAGTTTCTTCTGAATGTTGCCAAAAGAAAGGAAGGAAGGAAGGAAGGAAGGAAGGAAGGAAGGAAGGAAGGAAGGAAGGAAGGAAGGAAGGAAGGAAGGAAGGAAAAGAAAAGAAAGAAGCCTAACATCATACAAGTTGGACTGACTGAATACCACTAGGAGATCACACCCTGGCTCACAGCCAAAGGAACATGCAGATAGCATGTATTGAGCACCTACTGTATGTAAGCCATTCGCTTGTGCTGAGATTTAGTGGCAAACAGCTGGACTGGGGTCCTGCCCTCACAGAGCAGACAGCACAGTGGGTAGGGAATAGTCTGACCAGTACTCACACTTACACGAAACCGAGTTGTGCTCTGAGGGAGCAGTGGGTATTATAAGGAACTCTCCAAGGAGATTCTGGTAGAAATTGGGAGAGACTGCTCCCTGAGAAAGGGGCGTGTATTGTGATTTGAAAAGGAAAAGCATGCGCCACAGGGAACAGCCAGGCCAATAGCCTGGTAGCAAGGAGGGCAGAGAGGTTGTCTGTGGTGAGCCTGGAAAGCAGGCAGCACGCCACAGGGTCCAAACTGTGGCAAGGGCAATGGGGAACCGCGGGGGATTTTAAGCAGGAGCAGCAGGGTCAGAAGATGACCTTGGACGGCTGTGTGGGGAACAGCGGGGCTGCATAGGGGTGTTTACTGAACCTAGTCACACCCAGGGTTGCAGATAAGTAAGTCTTGGTTCAGAGAGGCTATCTGGCTTACCCCTGGCTGCACACTGATCAGGGGGAGGAAAGACTCTCAGAGGGTTCCAGATTCTGCTGGCTCTGCAGCCTTCAGAGGGGCAGATGGATCCTCACAGTCCCAGCATCCAGGGGCTGTTGGAATCCAATCCTTAGAGGCCACATAGATTGCCACTGGAGAAATGGCAGCAATAGAAGTGTCAAGGGATGAGGACTGGTCCCGTGTCACACACTCTCCTACTCGTGTGGACCAGGAAATTAGGCTACTGTGATTATAGATGGGAAGCTGAAGCAAGGGACCGAGGACCCTGCAGAAGTCACAGAGATCATAAAGCCCTGAGTCAGCTGGGCAGCTCAGCGGGAGGCGCAAGGGCTGTAGTGCAGGCTGTGGCACCAGCCATGGAGTCCCAGGGGCCCTACGTTTTAGAGTCAGTCTCTCCACAAAATGCTATGACCTCAGGCAACTCACTTCTCCCGAGCCTGAGTTTTATCATCTGTGTTGCCTGTCTTAGAAAAGCAGGGTGTTGACAGAAAGGCCAGCAGCTCATGGGACAGCAGTGGCATACTGCCCCCTGTCATCCTCTGAGTGTTACTTCTGTTACAGATTTGCAGCCTTACGACTGCAAGATGACAGTCATCCTTCCTGAAGAGAATCCGAGCACTGGGTGGGTGGATAAAGGTTTGGGTCCCCCCCCCCCGCCTTCTTACTTTGTGTCCTAAGGAAAAGCCTTTCCCAGGAGCAGCTGGCCGCCTTCCCCACATCTCTGCTCAGAGCCAGCCCACACCCCTACACTTACGTCTTTTGTGGCAGTATGAGGCTGCATGGCTGCTTCTTCTGAGGCTAGGCATGGTTCCCAGCACTGCGGGTCAGCTGATGAAGAGGCAGGGCAGGTAAGGAGTGTCTGGCATTCCTCCACAAGTATGTGCTGAGCTCTAAGGAGGTTGAAGCCAGCCTGGCCTATGGGCTCTGGGTATAGCCAGGCTTCCAAAGCCACTCCTCATGGTAAGACCCCACAGAACCTATGGCCATGGCTGAACTTGGCATGGTGATAAGGAACTTCAGTGAAGCCCAAGGACCAGGGCCGGATGAGTTCCTCTTCCTTCTCTCCTAGCCACTGACAACCACTACTTCACTT
The DNA here is from genome assembly GCA_028551405.1 of Uromys caudimaculatus. NCBI lineage: Eukaryota > Metazoa > Chordata > Mammalia > Rodentia > Muridae > Uromys > Uromys caudimaculatus. Next base: position 53,075,030 of record CM052700.1, read on the forward strand.
CCTGTTTGTGCATTATCTGTTCTGACCATTCTATACAAAAGGAATCATAACCATGCCTCTAGTCCCAGCACTCGGGAGGCAGATGTATGAGGATCTTGGTGAGTTTAAGGCCAGCCTGGTCTACATTGCAAGTTTCAGGACAGTCAGGGCTACTCTGTGTCAGGATAAAAGGGGGGAATCATATAATGTTGGCCTTTTTGGCTTGGCTTCCTTCCATAATGCTTTCAAGGTCGATCTGTGTTGTAGTACTTATCGTACTTTCATTCCACATAATGGCTGAATAATAGTTATGGATATACCATATACTACTTATTGATTTGTCAGATAATGGACTTTTAGGCTGTTTCCACATTTTTTCCAATAGGAGTAATGAGAATTCATACAAGTTTCTATGTGCATGTGTTTTTAGTTGTTGGACAGCTGTGAGCTATGGGTAGGTAGGGAGAGCAGCAGTAAGGGGTACCCCACAGTGTTATAGCCCTTACTCAGGCTGTCTACTGGGTATGTAGGCTGCAGGCTATATTGAGTATATAGCCTATATACCATAGGTATATACTATAAACTGAAGTATGGGGATTTAGTGTTCCTGCTGCTCCTATGTCAGTGCAGTCAGGATTCCTTAACACTTCACATGAGCTAACAACAGTGCGTAGGCTTGCATCTGAGACGATGGGCCCTAAAGAACTGGCAGCCTTCTAGAACGTTCCAGCAAGCAGGACATGCACTCTCTCCTTCTCTAGCACTCTAAGCCTCTCTCCTTTTTCAACCCCAGCTCTTTACCCCCTCTCTGGTCTTTCATCCCCATTCTTCCTGCCCTGGCCATTCTCCAGTGTTTAGCTTCCAGGCAGGTGGGGACCTTGCCCTTCCTTCAGCTCAGGTGCAGCAGTTGCCCTTCCCCCTCTGAGCTGCCTCTCCTGCCTTCTCCCTAACCATCTCAGCCCCCAATACAGAAAGGAGGCAAGAAAATACCCTCCAGAGAAGGACCCAACGGCCCCATGCAGCAATAGCAGGATCAGTGCAGAGGGCTTACGGAGAAGCTTACTGCTGACACAGCCCAAGAAGGGGCATTGGTACCAAATAGCCATTTGTTTCTTTAGCATGTCACAGGCAGAGAGGCTTGGATTTGGAACAATTAAAGACCTGGGGCACAGGGACAGATGAGAATAGACACTCGCTCTCCCTGTGACCCAGGTAGAAATGGCTGCTGGGTTTTCTAGCTTTTGTTAAGCTCTGTAATAACAAAAGTCTGGAAAAAAGCCAGTCCCCCCACCCCTGGTTGAAGCTGTGCCTTCAGGAGCCAGGGTAAGAGGCGGGATCTCTGTACAGTTTTCTCAAGGTGTCTGTAGAGTGTTCAAGATGGCCCTGCTAGCCTAAGGTTTTCTCAAGGTGTCTGTAGAGTTCAAGATGGTCCTGCTGGCCTAAGGGGAGTTTGGCGATTTGACTGCCATCCTTTTACTTAGCAGAGCCAGGGAAAGTCTGGCAGCTGCTAATTAGAGGCCCAAATTACTCTCTCCTCAATGTCTTTGATTATTTTTAGAAAAACGACCAGTAGAAGGGTGGTACAATTATCATTAACACTTTGAGTAACTAGTAGACTTTAACAGTGCCCGGCACCCTAGGTGGTTACACCTTCTCTGACTCATATCCATGCGGGTGGCAGGGTCTAGTCTTAGAGATGAGGAACCTATCTGAAGAATAGATTTGAATGGATACTTTGTAAGCACATCCTGGTTCTTTACATGGCTGAGGCAGGCTAAGTGGATCATGTCTATGGTCCTCTAATAAGGCTTAATTCATAGAGCTATACTGTGTTTGGCATACAGGAAGTTCTAGATAAATGCTGGTGGCTGTTTTTATTTTATTTTGTTGTTTGTTTGGTTTGTTTGTGTTTCTCACAGAGGAAAGATGGGCTGGGAAAGGCTAAGCTTCCTGACCAAGCACTAAGATTGCAATTTGCTGGCGGAGGGCTGCAGAGATGGATTGGCATTAAGAGCACTTGTAGAGAACCCAGGTTCAAATCCCAGCACCCATATGGTGGCTCATTCCCATTTGTAATTTCAGTTGCAGAGGATCCAGTGCCCTCTTCTGGCCTCTTTGGGCACTGAGTGCACGTGGCACACAGATATACGTGTAAACAAAACACCCATACACATAAGAAATTTTGCTGGGGGTAAATAAAGTAAAGTCCAAAGAAATGTGCCTATTTATTAATACAGAATCAATATATTTATTTAACCACTACACACATAAAAGCCCAATATCCAACAAATAGCTGAATGGCTGTTGCTAAGGGATGGCTATGTCCCAATGATAGCCAGGACACAGCCTTTCTGTTATCCTTGTTAGAATGGGTGAGTTAGGGGAAGACACGAGGCAGCAGAAATTAAACCCATAGTGGAGGACATGGTTTATGTGTGCTATGGTTATGTGCCGTGAGCCCCCTGGGCTACCCAGTCCTGTAACAACGCATTCCCTGCAATCCTATTGGCCACACAGTACCTAGCATATCTGGTTCCCCACATCCTTCCCGCCTCAGCAGTTTGACTTCATTTCTCTCAATTCTGGGGCAGATTCTGACTCCAGACCAGGCAGACTGGCGCCACCTCTGGGCTTCCAGTTTACAGTCGGAGAATCCCCTGCCTGAGTCCCTGCAGATCATCTATATAGCCTCAGGCCCTGGAACCCGCTGCACTCCAACACCACCATCCCTTGTCTCCTGTAGGGTCCCCGCTCCGCGATGGCCGAGGTGCACCAGCAGCGGCGCGAGCTGCTCCGCCGGGCCTGCAGCCTCCACACTCGACGCCAACGCCTGCTGCAGCCGGAGGACCTGCGGCACGTGCTGGTGGACGATGCACATCGGCTGCTGTACTGCTACGTGCCCAAGGTGGCCTGCACCAACTGGAAGCGCGTGCTGTTGGCGCTGCGCGGCCGTGGGGACCCGAGCGCGATCCCTGCGCACGAGGCGCATGCGCCTGGCCTGCTGCCCTCGCTGGCCGACTTTGCGCCGGCTGAGGTCAACCGGCGGCTGCGCGACTACCTGACCTTTCTCTTCGTGCGCGAGCCCTTCGAGCGCCTGGCCTCAGCCTACCGCAACAAGCTGGTACGGCCACACAGCGCAGCCTTCCAACGGCGCTACGGCACGCGGATCGTGCGCCGCCTACGACCGCACGCGCAGCCTGACGCGCTGGCCCGCGGCCACGACGTGCGCTTCGCTGAGTTCCTGGCTTACCTGCTCGATCCGCGCACGCGCCGCCACGAGCCCTTCAACGAACACTGGGAGCGCGCGCACGCGCTGTGCCATCCGTGCCTAGTGCGCTATGACGTAGTGGGCAAGTTCGAGACACTGGCGGAGGATGCTGCCTTCGTTCTGGACCTGGTGGGCGAGCCTGGCCTGCGCTTTCCCGCTCCACCGCTGAGGCCAGAGAAGGATCTCACGCGTGATCAGGCCCGGCGCCTTTTCCAGGACATCAGCCCCTTCTACCAGCGTCGCCTCTTTGACCTCTATAAGATGGACTTTCTGCTCTTCAACTACTCTGCCCCCTCCTACCTGCGGCTGCAATAAGTGTGTTGGCTGCAATAGGGCCTGTGGCTGCTGTGACCAGGAGTCTGGAACGAACCTGGTAGTGTGGATTGGAGACCCATTGTCATACCTTATCCAAGATCCAGGACACAGGCCACACTCATTCCGACTGAAGTGGGGCACAGCTTACTTCAGGTGACCATATACCTGTCTGGCCATTTCTGCCTTTAGTTTGATATGTGTCTCTTCCTCTTCTTGCAGATGTCAGGCTTCTTCCTAGGACCCCAGGTTTGTGGTTTTGTTTTTTGTTTTGGTTATGAGAGGCTATTTCTCTGTCCTGTCTGTGCAGAACCTGTCCATGGCATGGTGCTACAAGACAGAATGCCATGGTTTGGTTCAGTGTGGCCTGAGGTCCAGCCTTGTGTCTTCTTCTCTTCTCTCAGGCTGGCAAGGGCAGACATGGCCAGAGAGAAGCTATGCTCTGGCCAGCTTCAGGGCGAGAGGTATGACCATTCTTGTCAGAAGTTACTGCCTAGGAGTTAACAGGAGATGCCTGCCACCCCGGCAGTCACAGAGTGGTGAGCAGTACCACTCCATGTCTACCTGGCTGATCTACCTTTGATCTCAGTCTTGCAAGATGCTGGATCTTCCCCTGGGTCAGCAGAGGCCAGGATGCAGTAAGGTGGCAGCTTTTTCAGCTCAATGTTTTTTTTAAAAAATAAATGTTTTCTTACATTTTCACTTTGGGAGTTTCTCTGCCTCATTGAGCCATTTACCTGCCTGATCTTGGACAACTCGCTGTGTCTCTGAACCTGTTTCCTCTGCTGCTAAGTGGCACAAGAATGTAAGGTGGCAGGCAGATCAGAGCAAAGTGACCACGGGACCTAGGTCACCTCTACAGCAGCCCATGGGTGGTGGTGGTGATGGTGGCAGCAAGAGGGCAGCTGGAATTCCGGAGAAGAGCTAAGAAGAAGGACAGGGAACTGAAGTGGTGGAGAGGAGACAAAGGACGGTAGAGAGAGGGCCAAGAGCTGTGGCTGAAGAAAGATGCCTGGGAACATGGAGGGGGGGGTCACATTTACTGTAGGAGCAGAGTAATCTGACATCCAATACCTGTCCAGAAGTGACAGTCACAGACGTTGTCTGTCGCTGCGGTGCTTGCTGTTCACTGTTGCCAGAAGCTGAGTCACGACTGTATAGTGCAGTACTGCTGGTTAAATTGCAGTGAAAGCATTTCTCAACCCGAGCCTGGGAGCCTCTGGATTCTACAGCCTGGAGCAACAGGGCCCTGGCTCTGAAGGTTTGAGTTGCGAGTCTAGCTTCTGGGCCTTGGGCACTCACGGTTGAGATTGCAGCACAGGAGGGTTTCTCTTCATTTACTCAGATTTCTATCCAGGTAAGGAACCTCAGGCAACTGACAGACAGAGCAGGCAAAGCCACACCCCATCTGTGGGGTGCAGAGGGGCCCTGCGGTCTGCCTTCCCAGTCAGTCATATTCACCCCTGTCCTTTGCTTCTGCTGGATCTCCCTTGTAGGAACCTGCCTGAGGCCCTCAGGGCACCTGTCTGTGAGCAGCCACAGGACTGCGTACAAGGACCCTTGTCTCTATTGACCAGGAAAGAGCTACCACTGCTGCTGCTGGCTGGTTCAATCCTTTGCCCCAGTCTGCCCTTTGCTCCACTGAAAGAACATGGAGAGTCCAGGGCTTGGAGTCTTTCCCAGCAACCTGAGACCATAGCTCTGTCTTCTAGCCAAACTGGAGTGAGAGGCTGGGATCTGTGGTCACACCAGTGATCATCCACCCTCTCTGCTAGGCATATTCTGGCCCTCACACTGTTACAGTTCACTGAGGGCTCAGTTGCTTCAGTCCTATTTCCATATCACCTTGGTTGCTAGCTCTGCGCAGCTTCCACACAGTCCCTGATAGAACTCGTTTGATGAAATGGACGTCCAGCTATAATGCCACACTCTCAGGTGTGCTGTATCCAGGAGCCTCCAGGTGCTGTGCTGCCACCCTCAGTCCTCATTCATGCTGCTGATGGTTACAAGCACATGCCCTCTCATGTGGCACTGACTAATACGGCTCTAGATGGCCCGTTTGGCTAGCAGGGCAGAGCTATGGTCTCAGGTTGCTGGCATGGATTCTCGCATGCCAACATGTCCCCTCACAGGCAATACACACAGACTTATGTACATACACATCTTAAATGTACACAAGACATCTTCTCAGGTACTTCTTCTATGCTTTAAAAATATTACTATACTTTGTAGACCATTCTATACCAATACATAGTTGCTTCTTTAAGGGATGTCTAAGAGTGTGAGTGTAGCTGTGAGCATCAGCAGTGCCTACTGAGAGGTGTTTAGTTGGCTTCCCACCCTTGCTACTTCCAACTGCTAGCATGACTACCATTATTGTTCCAGTACCTTGATTTGCATGCGCATGCATTTGGGTAAAGTGCTAGAAATGTCATTTTCTCTTTTTAATCTTTTAGGCTTCATGATTAAATATACCCATTTTAAAGTTGAGAAATTAAGAGCAAATTGACCAATTCAAGCAGAAATGGGATTTGAACCTGCAAAGTTTATTGGTGCTGTATGGTCTTTGCATGTGGGGGATGGACCATTTCTGGTTTTTGGCAGTCTCCAAGGCTGCTCCCTTTACAAATGTCTCTGAGGCAGCTGTCTGGAGCAGAGAGAACGAGGCCAAGACAGTAGCCTTGACAAGCAGGTGTTCTAGGGAAAGCTCTCAGATGGCTCTTAAGGCCCACTGGTAGGGGGCTGGTCAGCAGCGGCCTGCACAGGAGGCAGCTTGGGAAGGTCTTGTGTGGGAAAACGGAGCTGCAGTAATTTAAGTTCCCAGAGGTTGCACAGTGGGGGATGTGGGGATGGTGAGTAGATGGTGAGTGGACATGTTACTTCCGGAGCACCGAACCTAGAGAAGACACATAGAACCACACCTAACCCGGAGAACCCTGCAGGGTGCAACCAGCCAAGCAGACAGGGCCATATCTGTGAAGGCTCTAGGCAGATCTGTCTCCAGCCAGGCCTGTCTCAGCCCTGTAAGCAGCCCCTGTAGCCAATGGCTGAAAAAGAGGCCCAGGAAGCGACTTCACACACTATTCCTGCCACCTGCTCTTCCAGCCTTGGAAATCCAAGCTGGACACAGCAGATTATTACTTCTTGGGTCTCCTTGGACAGAGCTTAGGGTATAACCTAGTCCTGCTCACCCACTAGGTGAGTTATATCAGTTGATAGGCAACTCAGTCATGCTAATTTTTCTTCTGTGGTTACCACCCACCTGAGGCTACCCCTAGCTCCCCACCAGAAATTGTCCTCAATCTGAGACTGGCCTCTCCCACCTGAGATTGGCTTCCCTTACCTGAGACTATCTTCACACATTCACTAGGTGTCTCCTTGCTCTCTTCCCCCTATGGCACCTTACATTTGGGCTTCTCCTTCAAGGTCCCTGTTCCTCTTTCACCTTGCTCCTTCTCCTTTCTCTATGCCCTGGACTCTACAATTGGCTTTCTTGGCTGGACTCCGAGCAAGATGCAGGCAAGGATTCAGAGCCAGAGGACCTCCTGGGACTGCCCCTTCTCCCATTGCCCCCTGCTCATCTGTTCTAATGTGGTAGGCTGCCCAGCCCCCACATTCCTTCCCTAGATCCTGAGCCCTGGCTGTTCCTCCAGCTGGGGGAAGAACTGATTTCCCTGGTACTTAGCCTCAATGCTGCCCAGGGGTTGATTCTCTTAGGCTGGTCTCACTGTGTGGGCTTCTCCTTGGGTCTCTGTACTTCCTGCCCATGGTAGGTCATAGTATCTTTACCGTTTGGCCTGGGATCTTGGCCACACCCTACTAGGTCTTGGCCCAGACATGACTCAGAGTATGTGGGGTCAGCCCTAACACCCTCCCTCACTCTAACATGGCTAGACTGGACTTCGAAATCCTACCCTGGATCTAAGCTGCTTCCATTTTGCAGCTTATGTCTAAATGGAGACAGATGTCCAGAGACTTAGCAGCTCTCTGACCACAGCCTCAGCAGCAAATCCCCCATGGGTTCAGATAGGAGGTTTGGTTTAGATGTCAAAGAATTCTTGCTCTGAATTCCCAGATAAGGGAAGAGGCCAGAGACCAGGGCTAGTGTGTGTGTGTGTGTGTGTGTGTGTGTGTGTGTGTGTGTATGTGTGTGTGTGGGGGGGAGTATGTGTGCTATTAATGTCTCTTTGGGTGTGCTGTGGAGTAAATACACATACTGATGACTGGCTAGAGCTGATGCACAGGGACTGAACAATAACTATGGGTTCTGAGAGAGGGGCTGAGGCATTGATGTAGGGCTGGAGTGCCAAGGAACCCTTTGCTAACTGGCCCTAAAAGTCCCTCAGGATGGAGCAGCTTGTCTACCATGCCTGTGTGGCAGGGACACTCTAGCTGGTGGAATCTCTTGTTTCCTGTGCCTCTGTTAAGGATGGATCACTGTAGCCACATGTCTGATGACTATGAGAGGACCTGCCTGAAGGTGACTGAGGTTTCGCTAAGGGTAGGGTGATGTTGACAAGACACTTTTGTCTGTGTATGGGCACCGGAAGGCAGCCAAGTACAGGGACTTACCCTGGGATGGGGATGGATCGTGTTGGCACCAGATTCTTCTGTAAGGGCAGCTTGTCCTTCAGTGAGTTCCTCTTGGCCTTCCAAGATTGTGTGGATGCTGGGCTAGGCTCCGTCAAATGAGGTAACCTAGAAGGGCCCTTGAGTGGTTAAGTGCCTACAACTGCCAGCCACCTACAGAGGTTCACACCTAGATCTCTCTCTTTGGCCCCATACTCAATGCATTACAAAAAATGTAGCTTTTCACCTGGACTGGGACAGCAGGTGAAGAAGGAAGAGCTAGATTGTTGGTCACAACACAGGGTTCCTTAGGTGCCCCATGGACTAGAGTCTCTCCTCTTAGCCCCAGTTCCTCAGAACATTCTGTGTTCTGGGGACCTGGGAGCAATATGGGACTTGCAACAGGACTCAATCCTAAGTGTCTAGGCATCGTGTACCTGTAAGGAAACTTCTTGATCAGTCTCTCCTGGGTCTTGATTTTGTTTTTCTTATGCTGGTGGGCCTTCTTGTGGCGTCTTGAGTCCATCACAGAGGGAGTTAGGCTGTGCCCCTCGCAGCCGTGGCTAGAAAAGAGGAGGCTGCCAGAGCAGAGGTAAGAGTAGGAAGCCATGAGTGGCATCTGTTGAGCTGCTTTAACTTCCCCTCCCCCCGATGGAGAACATTGTTATTAACCCATTTTTTTTCATGGGAAGAGGGAAAGAGCTCCAGAAGGAAGCTGCTTTGTTTGTGCCCACCTGACAAAATGGTTAGGGACATGGGGCTTCCAGAATAGCACAGTCTGGAGTGACAAGGATGTGGCAGAGCCCCTTCTGGCTGTCTGCCTTTGTTTTCATGATGGCCCTGTCAGCTGGCTGATTGCAACTGTTCAGGGAATCTTATAACTCATGACACCCATTCCAGGCATCTCTACTGCCATCTTGCAGCAGTAGCCAACTTTACTAACCGGCCTGGGGCTCCTCCTTCAGGGCCACACAGGTTGCTGGAGCTTACCAGGTAGCCTAGCCTAAATCTCCAGTGTGACAATGATTACGACTTGGGTTACAAAGCCCAAGAACGGCTCCTGCCCAGGAAGTCGCAAGTGGGAAAGCTGCTGGAACCCCACGGCTGGGCCCTGTTGTCACACTCAGAAGCCTCAGTCAGATGGGAGGCCCAAGCCCAAGGTACTCTGGGAGCGAGCAAACCAGCAGAGGTACATGCTCTTAAGTGACTCCACTAGGGTTGATCCTGGCCATGATTCTAGGTGTAAGGCACCAAGGGAACCATAATTCCATGGCTCTGGGCCAGCAGGGCCTATAGGCCCATTCCAAGGTCAGAAGCCTCTGAGGTCACAATCAGTGGCAGGGTAATTGCTGATATGTCTCACAACAGCTGAGGGCAGGTCTACCAGCACAGCCCAGGAGATCTGCAGAGGTGCCTTACTTCCATAAGGAGAGAGAATAGAAACAGAGGAGGAACCAGGCAACGAGATAGGTTGAGAGGTCTGGGGAGGTGGCCAGTGCTGTCAGGAGATGCCAAAGAGTTGGCAAGTGGGTTGTTTCAGGTGACCCAACCAGGGTTGTTCAGGAGCTTGAATTCTTAGCAGGCCACTCAAATCCTTAAGCCTAGATTTAGGCTTTCTTCCTTTTCTCCTCTGGGCCAGAAGATCCACTCCCCCCAGTTTTAGACAAGTGTCTTGATGTGAACAGCAGGGAAGCCAGGTGAGGGCACTGAGAGTTTGAACAAAAGTTGCTGGTTCCTCACTGGGACCATCTTGGAGTGGTTGGGGCTGACAAAAGACTGAACTCAAAGAGGGGAGAGCCAGATGAGAACACATCTCTTAAAATTGGTGGTTCAGGCTCTCCCAGAAGACTCACATGCTACAGGGGCTGTCCCCAGCTGATGGATACAATAATCGAGAGGAGAAAGGAGATTGTGAGGGCTCAGAAATAATGAGGGTCAACCCACTGATGAATTCATGATTTTATGGTACTGTGGGGGATAGTGGAGACAGAAGATGGGGCTTATTGGGGGAAGTAGATACTTATGGTGGGCAGTTATTCTGGATAGTCCACAGCAATAGCAACCCTAAGAAGTTGGTACCATGAGTGGGGTATTGTTGTGGGAGACCTGACCATGTATTTTGGGAGTACTGTGGAAGAACTTTGGACTAGAACACCATTGATTATTTCGATCTCATTGGGCTGTTCTGTAGAACATGGAAGATAAGAATGTTGAGAACAGCACAAATGATGGACGCCTGACTTGTGAAGCAAACACACTATTGGGCCATGTGTGTGAAGGCTCTGTGGTGTCTGGGTCTGGGGACTCAGCAGTGATTAACAAGAGACTGGCACCATGGAAGTGAAACCTTTGCTATACTAGGACAATTGATGCTGGTTAGCTGGACCTGAGAAATTAGCAGTGATTAAGAAGAATCTGTGGCAGGAGGCCTCTGCCTGGGCCAACAGGTCTCCATAGCCAAATAGCGCTGGGAGAAAGCTAGCCTCCCAGGAGTGTGGAAAAGCCTGTGAGAGGGGGTAAGATGAGCACCACTGCTCAGCAGGACTTGCCCTGAATCCTTGGGACACAGGGACTGAGGAACAGCCGGGGGACTGAGCCTTCCAGTTTCCATCTGTGGCTGGAGACCTCTGCCTGGGCCACCAGGGCTCCATAGCCAAATAGTGCTGGGAGAAAGCTAGACTCCCAGGAGTGTGGGCAAGCCTGTCTGCTCAGAGGGACACACCTGGAATCCCCAGGATACAGGGAGTGAGGAGTGGTCTTCCGGTTTCTTTCGGTGGCCAGGGAGCGGATCCTGTGACACAGGACTCCATACTCAAATAGTGTCAGGAGAGAGCTGGTATCCCAGGAGTGCCAATACACATTCCAGCACAGGCAAGACCACCACTTCTGTTCAAATTCACTGGATCAAGAGAGACCCTTGCAGAGCCATTAGGACACAGGAACCAAGGGACAGCTGGGGACTAGATCCTTCTGGTTTCTGTCTGCACCCCAGAACTGACCCTGTACCACAGCTCTCCAAACCCAAATTCCTCTCAGAGAGAACTGGTCTTCACGAAGTATTGACACCGAGGCTTGCAGGAAGGACAAGCCATAGTCAGAGAGAGTAAGACCAGCTAACATCAGAGATAACCAGATGGTGAAAGGCAAAGACAAGAACATAAGGAACAGAAACCAAGCTACTTGGCATTCTCAGAACACAGCTCTTCCCACCACAGCAAGCCCTGGATACCCAACACACCAGAAAAGCAAGGCTCAGACTTAAAATCATATCTCATGATGATAACAGAAAATTTTAAGAAGGAAATAAATAACTTCCTTAAAGAAATACAAGAGAACACAGGTAAACAAATAGAAGAGGAAACACAAAAAACAATAAAAAAATCACAAAGAGAGACAACCCTGGAGTTAGAAAACCCAAGAAAGAGATCAGGAGTCATAGATGCAAGCATCACCAACATAATACAAGAGATAGAAGAGAGAATCTCAGGTGCAGAAGATACCATAGAAAACATTGGCACAACAGTCAAAGAAAATGCAAAATGCAAAAAGCTCCTAACCCAAAACATCCAGGATATCCAGGATACAATGAAAAGACAGAATCTGAGGATAAAAGATAGAGAAGAGAGTGAAGATTCCCAACTTAAAGGACTAGTAAATATCTTCAACAAAATTATAGAAGAAAACTTCCCTAACCTAAAGAAAGAGATGAACATAAATATACAAGAAGCCTACAGAACTCCAAATAGATTGGACCAGGAAAGAAATTCCTCCTGTCACATTATAGTCAAAACACCAAATACACAAAATAAGGAAAGAATATTAAAAGCAGTAAGGGAAAAAGGTCAAGAAACATACAAAGGCAGACCTATCAGAATTACACCAGACTTTTCACCAGAGACTATGAAAGCTAGAAGATCCTGGGCAGATCTCATACAGACCCTAAGAGAACACAAATACCAGCCCAGGCTGCTATACCCAGCAAAGCTCTCAATTATCATAGATGGTGAAACCAAAATATTCTATGACAAAACCAAATTTGCACAGTATGTTTCCACAAACCCAGCCCTACAAAGAATAATAGATGGAAAATGCCAACTAAAGGGGGGAAACTACCCCCTAGAAAAAGCAAGAAAGTAATCTTTCACAAACTCAAAAGAAGATAGCCACACAAACATAAAAATAACAGCGAAAATAACAGGAAGCAACAATCACTCTTCCTTAATATCTCTTAACATCAGTGGACTCAGTTCCCCAAGAAAAAGACATAGAGTGACAGACTGGATACATAAACAGGACCCAGGATTTTGCTGCATCCCGGAAACGCACCTCCATGTTAAAGACAAACACTACCTCAGAGTAAAGGGCTGGAAAACAATTTTACAGGCAAATGGTCCCAAGAACAGGCTGGAGTAGTCATTCTTATATCGGATAAAAATCAACTTTCAACCAAGAGTCATCAAAAAAGATAAGGAAGGACACTTCATACTCTTCAAAGGAAAAATCTACCAAGAACAACTCTCAGTTCTGAACATCTATGCCCCAAATGCAAAGACACCCACATTTATAAAAGAAACTTTACTAAAGCTCAAAGCACACATTGCACCTCACAAAATAATAGCGGGAGACTTCAACACCCCACTCTCATCAATGGATAGATCTTGGAAACACAAACTAAACAGAGACACAGTGAAACTAACAGATGTTATGAACCAAATGGATTTAACAGATATCTATAGAACATTTCATCCTAAATCAAAAGAATATACCTTCTTCTCAGCACCTAATGGCACCTTCTCCAAAATTGATCATATAATTGGTCACAAAACAAATAACAGATATAAGAAGATTGAAATAAACCCATGCATCCTACCAGATCACTATGGATTAAGACTGGTCTTCAATGGCAACAACAACAACAACAGAAGCCCACATACACATGGAAGCCGAACAACACTTTACTCAATGATAACTTGGTCAAGGAAGAAATAAAGAAAGAAATGAAAGACTTCCTAGAATTTAATGAAAATGAAAGTACAACATACCCAAACCTATGGGACACAATGAAAGCAGTGTTAAGAGGAAAACTCATAGCTCTGAATGCCTCTAAAAAGAAACTGGAGAGAGAATATACTAGCAGCTTAACAGCACACCTGAAAGCTCTAGAACAAAATGAAGCTAATACACCCAAGAGGAGTAAAAGGCAGGAAATAATCAAATTAAGGGCTGAAATCAACCAAGTAGAAACTAAAAGAACTATACAAAGAATCAACCAAACCAGGAGCTGGTTCTTTGAGAAAATCAACAAGATAGATAAACCCTTAGCCAGACTAACCAGAGGGCACAGAGACAGTATCCAAATTAGCAAAATTAGAAATGAAAAGGGAGATATAACAACATTCTGAGGAAATTAAAAAAAACATCAGATCCTCCTACAAAAGTCTATACTCACCAAAATTGGAAAATCTGGATGAAATGGACAAGTTTCTAGACAGATACCAAATACCAAAGTTAAGTCAGGATCAGGTAAACCATCTAAACAGTCCCATAATGCCTAAAGTAATAGAAGCAGTCATTAAAAGTCTCCCAACCAAAAAAAAAAAAAAAAAAAGCCCAGGATCAGATGGGTTTAGTGCAGAATTTTATCAGACCTTCAAAGAAGACCTAATACCAATACTCTTCAATCTATTCCGCAAAATAGAGACAGAAGGAAAGCTACCCAAGTCATTCTATGAAGCTCCAGTTAAACTGACACCAAAACCTCACAAAGACCCAACAATAATAGAAAACTTCAGACCAATTTCCCTTATGAATATCGATGCAAAAATACTCAATAAAATTCTCGCAAACCAAATCCAAGAACACATCAAAATGATCATTCAGCATGGTCAAGTAGGCTTCATCCCAGGGATGCAAGGATGGTTCAATACCCGGAAATCCATCAATGTAATCCACTACATAAACATACTCAAAGAAAAAAACCACATGGTCATTTCATTAGATATTGAAAAAGCATTTGACAAAATTCAACATCCCTTCATGATAAAAGTCTTGGAAAGATCAGGAATTCAAGGCCCTTACCTAAACATAGTAAAAGCAATATACAGCAAACCAGTGGCCAACATCAAACTAAATGGAGAGAAACTTGGAGCAATCCTACTAAAATCAGGGACTAGACAAGGCTGCCCTTTCTCTCCTTATCTATTCAATATAGTAATTGAAGTTCTAGCTAGAGCAATTAGACAAGAAAAGGAGGTCAAAGGGATACAAATTGGAAAGGAAGAAATCAAAATAACACTATTTGCAGATGATATGATCCTATACTTAAGTGACCTGAAAATCTCCACCAAAGATCTGCTACAGTTGATAAACAACTTCAGCAAAGTGGCTGGATACAAAATTAACTCAAGCAAATGAGTAGCCTTCGTATACGCAAAGGATAAACAGACTGAGAAAGAAATTAGGGAAATGACACCCTTCACAATTTTCACAAACACTATAAAGTATCTTGATGTGACTCTAACCAAACAAGTGAAAAGATCTTTATGACAAGAACTTCAAGTCTCTGAAGAAAGAAATAGAAGAAGACCTCAGAAGATGGAAAACTCTCCCATGCTCATGGATTGGCAGGATTAATATAGTAAAAATGGCCATCCTTCCAAAAGCAATCTACAGATTCAATGCAATCCCCATCAAAATTCCAACTCAATTCTTCATAGACTTAGAGCAATTCTCAAATTCATATGGAATAACAAAAAACCCAGCATAGCAAAAACTATTCTCAACAATAGAAGGACTTCTGGAGGAATC
>CM052700.1:53090464-53113098 GCA_028551405.1 Uromys caudimaculatus
CCAGCTCTCTCTGAGAGGTGTTTGGGTTTGGGGAGCTGTCCCTCAGGGTCAGCTCTGGGGTGCAGAATGGAATCAGAAGGATCTTGTCCCCAGCTGTCCCTTGTTTCCTATGCCCCAAAGGTTCTGTAAAAGTCTCTCTTGATCCAGAAGTGGTGGTTTTGCCTGTGCTCAAAGGTGTGTCAGCACTTCTGGGATTCTCTGTTCACGTGGAGCCTTGTGGCCCAGGCTGAGGTCCCCAGGCACCAGTGTAAATCGGAAAGTTCACAGTTTTTCTGTCCCCGGGTTCTCAGGCCCCGGATCCCTGCAGATCCGGGCGGGTCTGGGCGAGAGGTGCTGCTCCCCTCAACCCCACTCACGGTCCTTCCAAGTTCCTGTGAGGTTACCTTTCTACGGCGCTCCTTTGCTACCGACTCCTGGTGTCCCAGGCAGAGGTTTCCCCCTTTCTACGGCGCTCGTTGGCTACCGACTCCTCACCAATGAATATCTTAATCCTATATCAATATATAAATTCTGTACCAATGTAAGAAATTATAACTTCAATTTTACATCAATTATAAAGATTTCTACCAATGTAAGATTATGGGTACACAATGCTTTGTTCAAGAATAAATTAGCAATCCATCCTATTTATTTCTTATATCTATGTTCAAAATTATAACCATTTTATCCCTTAAAATGACAATCTATCTATAATTTGTAAAGTAACCATAACCAGACACCCAAAGCCAAAGGATTGGGCTGACGATTCTCCATGGCTTCTTTATGCTTAATAGGGGCAATGAGAAATTCTATAAAGGGGTGGGGAGGGGTAGGAAAATTAGAAAACTGGTTAGACTTAAGAAAGCTAGCTTTAGATCTGCTATCCAGTCTCTGTATGCTTAGACGGCTCAGAGCTTGACTGAAGTTCTGACTGGATCCGTCTGAAAGGTTAGATGAGGCGAGATCATCTGGAATCAGTAGCAATTCCTGAATCTGTTCTGGAAGCAAGTCTCTGGAAAGCATCAGGAAGCAGAGGCTTGAACTGCAGGTCAGGTCAGCATCTCTGAGGATGACTCTTTTGAAAGCTGTACATTATGTAATATACGAATCTCACAACCAAAATTTTAGTACCATTAAGATATTTGTATGGATTGTGCAAGGTGCACAGATCAGTTAAGAATGAAATTTTGCTCCTTGTTTGAGCAGGGGGAAGACACCTGTCTTTTTTTTTTTTTAATGAGTTAATTTTATCAATAACCAATTGTAATAAATCTTCATTCATGCCATATTTGGGGGGCACGAAGAATCTTAAGGATTCCATAACCAAAAAGATTTATTGTCTCATTTTAACTGAAGTTTTGGCTAGAGACATTTTTGTATGTAAGCCAGTTACTGGGCTGTTCCCATGTCAAGGAACAGCAGATCAAGTTATCTGTCCTGTTTGATTTTCTTGAATTTTTCAAGCTCTTCATGGAGTCTTCCCCTGTTATATCTGATCCATAGCACTCTGGAAGGGGGGCCAAAGCCTTTTCTCCTTTCCTGTCAGCACAAATGAAGATCCTCTTTCCCAAAATAGCATGTTCTTGGTCCAGTAACAAGGAATCATTAAATGTATACCTCGACCTCTCTCCCAGAGGAATTTTAATATAACCAGCAAACAAATAACAACACACATTTTGATAATTAAAGTAATTCAAAGCAATTAAAGCAATTTAAACAAATATTGACCATTGATACAGTGCTTCTTCACCATCTCCCGCTTTTCATCCTATCATTTAAGATCAAAAGCCTCAATATTTTATACATCTATATATACTTAAATCCTTCCTAGTACAGAGGTTAATAGCTCTGTTGGTACATATTGTGGTGTGCCCCTTTTTCCTTATACAATTCTCAAGGTCTAAGTTTCTTCTGTCTGAGATAGGTTAGGCTTCCAATCCCCTGCTTTTCAATCTAATTTTAAAGAATAAAAAGCCTCAATATTTATTATCTATATCTACTTACTGTATAAACCTATTTCCAGGCTCTATTGCTGTCATACCAGGCTAAACAATACCAGAACTCCCATGTGGGCCATGTTCAAAGATTTTGAGAATTTGCTCTGGTAAGACTGATAAATTTCTCTAAAGCACTTTTTCATTCAGTCTTCCTAACTTCTCCCTGCTGTGGAGCTTACTATCTCTGTATATTTAAGAACATTTAAACAATTACCATTATACTCTCTTCTATCCTTAAAAGGAATTAAATCAAATTTTATAAATCTCTATCCTTTATTTATCTGGTGGCTGGAGGCAGGCAGCTTTTATTGTCTGCTTCTCATTGCCTTCCTCCTAGCACCTGGTCAAGGAACCAGTCAGACACTTTCACAGCAGAGACTCCAGGTGTCTCTGAGCTGAGGCTCTCTCTAGTGGCTGTGCTTCTTTGTTCTAGTTTCCTGGCATGCTCAGGAACCACACGACTCTGCCCAGATAGCTGAGAAACCACTTCTCCCCTCCTCTTAGACTTATGTGTATTTGTGTTCCATCCAAGAATCTTAAATAATTTTAAAAATGAGTTCTAATCCACCACGTTGCATGCCATCCTGTAGAGGGAGTTAGCTACATCTCTTTGGCTCCTGGAGTGTGGTTGCATGTGCACATCTGCCCAGGAGCAATCTGGATTTGTGAATGGAACACACACACACACACACACACACACACACACACAGAGAGAGAGAGAGAGAGAGAGAGAGAGAGAGAGAGAGAGAGAGAGAGAGAGAGAGTTATTTCTAAATGGCTAACTCAAAGACTGGGCACTTCTAATCCTCCCCCATGGCTAGCACACATTTCCCTTCTGTAACCCTGGCTAATTCTATATATTATCTTTGTTGCCCTGGCTCATTCTAGGTGGCTCCCTAGTCTCTGATACCCAAGACACTTCTGGGCAGCCCTTTCAGAGGTCACATTCCTTCTCACCTACATTTCAAATGATTTTCCTTCTGCAGCTCTAAATCTGATTGTCTTCCTCGGGAATCACGGTGATTGTCTCTCTTCCTTTCTCTCAGTTCCTAGCCTGCACAAATCTAAAGGTCCTGCCTCAGTCTGCCTGCCAAGCCATTGGCCACTGGCTCTTTATTGATCACTCAAAAACCAATTGGGGACAAGGACCTTCAGTGATTGGACATGCAGATTCCCAATTGGGGGACAGATTAAGTCAAAGCATTGGGAGCAATCCCTAACAAGATTTGGTGAAGGCACCTAAAGAAATGTTCAACATCCTTAGTTATCAGGGAAATGCAAATCAAAACATTGAGATTCTACCTCACACCAGTCAGAATGGCTAAGATCAAATACTCAGATGACAGCAGATGCTGGCGTGGATGTAGAGAAAAAGGAACACTCCTCCATTGCTGGTGGGATTGCAAGTGGTGGGGTACAACCACTCTGGAAATCAGTCTGGTGGTTCCTCAGAAAGTTGGACATAGTACTACCTGAGGGCCCAGCTATACCACTCCTGGGCACATGCCCAAAGATGCTCCAACATATAGCAAGGACACATGCTTCACTATGTTCATAGCAGCCATATTTATAATAGCCAGAAGCTGGAAACAACCCAGATGTCCCTCATCAGAGGAATGGATACAGAAAATGTGGTACATTTACACAATGGAATACTACTCAGCTATTAAAAACAATGACTTCATGAAATTCACAGGCAAATGGATGGAACTTGAAAATATCATCCTGAGTGAGGTAACTCAGTCACAAAAGAACATACATGATATGCCCTCACTGATAAGTGGATATTAGCCCAAAAGTTCAGAATACCCAAGATTCAATTCACAGACAGTATGAAGCCCACGAAGATGACCAAAGTGTGGATGCTTCAGTGCTTCTTAGAAGGTGAAACAAAATACTCACAGGAGGAAATATGGAAGCAAAGTGTGGAGCAGAGACTGAAGGAAAGGGCATCCAGAGACTGCCCCACCTGGGGGTACATCCTATATACTGTCACTGAACCCAGACACTATTGTGGATGCCAGGAAGTGCTTGCTGACAGGACTCTGATATGACTGTCTCCTGAGAGGCTTAGGCAGAGTCTGACAAATTCAGAGGCAGATGTTCACAGTCAACTGTTGGACTGAGCATGGGGTCCCGGATGGAGGAGTTGGAGAAGGGACTAAAGGAACTGAGGGGGTTTGCAGCCCCATGGGGGGAGCAACAATGTCAATTGGTCAGACCCCCCAGAGCTCCCGGGGGCTGGGCCACCAATCAAAGAGTACACATGAAGGGTCCCAGGGTGCTGGCCGCATATGTGACAGAGAATGGCCTTGTTGGACATCAGTGGGAGGAGAGGCCCTTGGGCCTGAGGTTGTTCGATGCCCCAGTGTAGGGGAATGTCAGGGCAGGAAGACAGGAGTGGGTGGGTGGGTGGGGGAGCACCCTCATAGAGGCAGGGGGAGGGAGGATGGGATGAGGAGTTTCTGAAGGGGAGACCTGGAAAGGGTATAACATTTGAAATGTAAATAAGAAAATATCCAATTTAAAAGAAAAAGATTTGTTGAAGGATCTTCTAGAAGATTCCTTCTCATGCAGTTCAAGCATTTACTTTAATTCAACTATCTTAATCCTAAATTATGTAATAATTTAGAAATTATTATACAATAATTAAGCAGTAATTTTCATTTGAGTATCAAGAGTGTACAATGGTTTTATTTTATCTAGAATGTTAGATATGAAGGGAAAGCAGAAGGATCCAAGCTACCAATCCTTAGCTGCCAGTTAAGTGCTCAGACCGGGAGGTCTGGCAGGAGCCTCAGTCAAACAGTGACTTCAAGATGTGTGCTGTGGCATACACACCCCACCCCAATCCACAAAATAAATGAAATGAAAAAAAAAAAAGACATCAGAGCTAAAGTAGATGGTCAGTTTAAAACTTTAAAAACAAGATGCTCGGTGGTTAAGAGAACTTGCTGCTCCTACAGAGAACCCAGGTGTAGTTCCCTCCACTCATATGGCATTTCAAAAATGATCTGTAACTGCAGGTCCAGAGGATCCAAAACCTTCTGAGGTAAAAATACACACATGCAGGGAAAAAAACTAACACACATAAAAAATAAACAAATAAATCTAAAATAAATTAAATGGAGATTTTCTAAGATAAAATGGTATAGCATCATTAGGAAAAGTTAAACTCTTACAAGATTAATAGACTGTGAGTTCTGTGTACTAGTCGAGCTTTAAATTAGTTTTACCAAAGTTTTACTGAGTGACTCACGTTGGATTACCATCTTCTTTATATAATGGGTTTGATTACCTTGATCTCAATTTCAGCAGAAGTCAGAAACAAAGCAAAACAACATCGGTAGAAAACAAAAAGAAGGAGGAGGAGGAGAAGGAGAAGGAAGAGGAGGAAGACAAGGAGGAGAACACAGGTTGATTCACAGATACCTGACACTCTGTCTATTAAGAAATAAATCACAGAAGAGGTGACATAGGCTTGGGCAAGTTGGTCCCAAGTAAGAGTGAGAGGATGAAGCAGTTTGATGGACAGGTCAGGGGAATGATGTAGTCAAGAAGTGACCAAGAAAAACCCGAACCCTCTTTTGTTAGAGTCAGTCATGGGAATATCCCCTGCAAGATTACAGAATTAGCTTGCCCTACACTGCAGAGTTCAAGGAAGCCAGGGCTGCAGACACAGTGCCATCCTGCAGTTATAGCAATCTGGGAGAACCCCGTAGTTCCTGGCATCACCAAATGAGCCTCACAGATCACAAGTGCAGTACAGTGACCTGAACTTGTTATCTTGAGGGAGACAGAGAGCGGAATGGGAGGGGAAAGCCCTCTGTAGATGCACTGCAGGATGGCGCTTACAACCCTGTGTGTGCACTGATCCAGAGGGCAGTAGGAAGGACAGACCCATCTGTCTCCTCCTCTCGACATGAAGTCAGCCTGCCTGTGTCCTGGTGTGGAGAGGGTGTGTGAAGTGCATGGTTTATGTCAGGGCGGATGGGCACCTGTCCACTCTCACGCTCACAGATCAGTGAATTGTGTTCTCACCATCATGCAGCTCACCTTTCCCATGCCCTCAACCCCCTCACCCCCTCTGTGAGATAATCTGAGATGGACACAGGGTTTGAACGGGGAACACACTCTTCCGCCTTCACGTGGCCTTGGGGTGAGGTGGAACTGAACAGTGTGCTCTCTTTGTTGCACAATTCTATCTGGAAAACTAGGAAGACTCAGGGAGAAGCTGGTGCACCAAGGTAGAAAGCCACCAGCAAGCAGGTGTCAGCTCTATCCAGGGAGAACATGAAGTACAGGAACTGCAGGAATGCCGTGGCAGATGCCTGGAGAACGTCTGGGCTAGGAAATGATGGTTACTTCTGAAAAGTATCTTGACAATTAATCCCAATCATTATTTAAAAACTAAAACCACTGTGGATACCGTGCGGGATTCAGACTTGCAGCTAGGATGTCGGCCAATATTTTTACACGTACCCAGAAACAGCAGCAGAATTAAGTTCACTTTTGAAATACAGACTCAGGAGTCTGCAGAGAAGCCTCAGCTCTGACCCAGCTGTCAGCCTGGGAGACCACAGCCTGCAGCAGACTCTGCTTGCCTTTTCACTCAGTGAGGCCAACTCTCTGCATAGCTCTCACCCTCCCTCCTAGTCTTAGTCACTGTGTGTCAGCAGTAAGAAAGATGTGTGCTCGTGTTTGCCTGTTCTGATGGGTTTATGAAAAGATACAGACAGAGGAAATCTGAAAGCTAAGCACAGAGCAGGACAGGATGCAGCTTGACCGACTTTCTCTGACTAGGGCAACAGAAGAATTGACAGACGCAGACTTTGTTTCTCTAAAGCACTTAGAATTTGGATCCTGGTTCTTTAGACACCAGGAGCAGGAGCTACCACTGTGTTCACTGTGTAATTAATATCTAAGAACCTCCTCAGGAAGGTCTCCTCACAGAACATGTGAAGTGCACAAATAAAATGAGCTAAGAGCATTGGTGTGTAATTTCTGAAAGTGAATCTGGATAAAATGACTTCAGGAGAAAATATTGGTGGGAACCTTGAAGTAATGAGAGGTTGTCCCCTACTAGATGATGCTGGTACATCAGGGACATTTTCTTCTGAACACACTGGAAGTGTTTTTAATTACTCAAAATATAGAAGTGACATACATCATAGTTTTGTTTCAGTTAAGAATATAATAAAATAAAGATTTTAATGAAGCTTTGAAATGAAAACATCAATTTTTATAATAGGTACACAAATAGTTTTAAATCACTATAATATACTACAGCATACACGGTGCAGTGGTGGAGTTCTTCATTTTGAGTCATTTAATTAAAACAAAATGTAAATATGAAACTTCGATGATTCCAATGGGAAATTAATTTTTAGAAGTTTCAGGAAATATCCCAAGAAGAAGACATGCTCTTTACCCATGCAGAACACAGTCCCCTGTGCTGAGGGGCTGACAAAGCTCAGCACCTCCTCTATGGATGCTGAAAACCTCCCTGCAGCCCCCAGCTCCTCCTCCCTCTGCCTGCCTGGGACCTGACCACCTTCTGATTCTGCACTTGGGTGAAGGTCACTTACCCAGATGGACATGGCATCAGGGTGACTCTGACTGAGGAGATCCTGCTTAGGTGAAGGGAGTTTTTAATGCATCTCTAAAGCTTTCAGTTTTCGTGTCTGTTGAGGATGACAAGTTCCCGCTGGGGCGCACGGAAGCATGGCACCCTAGTGGGGCATCCTACCCCCCTATTGATCTCACTCACTCTGTCCTAGATGACAGCCACCTGCAAAGGCCTGGGGACAACCTGAGCTGCCTTGCCACACCTGTGGGAGAGATCAGAACATTTATGTCATACGGACAACCCTAACTTTTCTCACTTTTCCCCTTAG
Source organism: Uromys caudimaculatus (assembly GCA_028551405.1). Lineage (NCBI taxonomy): Eukaryota > Metazoa > Chordata > Mammalia > Rodentia > Muridae > Uromys > Uromys caudimaculatus. The sequence continues at coordinate 53,098,338 of CM052700.1, forward strand.
ACCCAATTGGGACCAGCTTCATTCGTCATAATGCCTTTCTTTAAGATGGGCCTCTCCCATTGCTTCTCAGGGCTCTGAGGGTCCTCTTCCTACAGTGTTGACTGGGCCAGCCCTCCCATGAACACCTGATGTCCACTTAGTGTTGGTTCTGTGTTCCCTGGTGTCTGAACTGTGTTTCAGGCTGTAAGACATGAGTACACTCTAAAAGTGAATCTTAAAAAAAACGTGAAATGAAAAAGAGAGATTAGAGGCAAAGCTCGGAGGTGAGGTGGCCACAGGCAGGTGGAACATAGCTGGCCAGGACTGAGGCCATGTCTGACTGGACCCCAGCCTCTCAGAAGCAGGAATGGCCACCCCATCCTCATTGATAATGTCAGGAAGAGGAGAGCTTTCTCTGAATGGAACTGTATGCACTGTGCTTCAGTCTCCTGTGCAGGCATGGTGCACATGCCTGCACCCAGGACTCAGGATATGGAGACTGGGCATATTTAGTTCAAGAGAAGCCTGGGTGATTCACAGAAACCTTGTCAAGAAAAGCAGCCATTTTAAGGAGACTCTCAAATAGGTATTCCAATCAGAAAACAATACCAGTGTGTTCAAGACTATTCTCCACCTTCTCTTCTGTGAGGTTCAGTGTTTCTGGTTTTATGTTAAAGTCTTTGATCCACTTGGACTTCAGTTTGTGCAGGGTGATGGATATGGACCTATTTATATTCTTCCTCACAGAGTGACCCAATAAGTCCAGCACCATTTGTTGAAGATGCTGCCCACACAGTGTATAATTTTGGTTTCTTTATCAAAAATTAGTTACCCATCTGTTTCTGGATCTACATCTCAGTTTTCAATTCAATATCATTGATCAATCTGTCTGTTTTTATGAAAATACCATGTGGATTTTATTACTGCAGCTCTGTATTATAGCTTGACATCGGGGATGCTGTTACCTCCAGAAGTTCTTTTTATATACAGGATTGTTTTAGCTATCTGGAGGGGTTTTTTTCTTTCTGTTTTTCCACATGAAGTTGAGTATTATACTTTCAAGGTCTTTAAAGTGTTGTGTTGGAATTTTTATGGTTATTGTCTTGACTCTGTAGATTGCTTTTGGCAGAATGGCTGTTTTGCGGTGTTAATCCTACTGATCCATTACCATGGAAGAGCTTTCCATCTTGTGACATCTTCTTCAATTTCTTTCTTCAAAGACGTTGAATTATTGTCATACAGGTCTTTCACTTGTTTGGTTAGAGTTTCCCCAAGATAAATTATATAATTTCTGGCTATTGTGGAGGGTGCTGTTTCTCTGATTTCTTTCTCACCCTGTTTATCATTTGTATGTAGGAGTACTACTGATTCGTTTTTGTTAATCTTGTATCCAGACACTTTGCTGAAGGTGTTTATCAGCTATAGTAGTTCCTTTCTATAGTTTTGGGGGTCACCTATGTATACCATCATATCATCTGCAAATAATGATACTTTAACTTTTTCCTTTTTAATTTATATCTCCTTGATCTCCCTTAGCTGTAATACTTCTCTAGCATGAAATTCAAGCACTGAATTGAATAGATATGAAGAGAGTGGGCAGTCTTTTCTTGTTCCAGATTTTAATGGAATTGCTTTAATTTTCTCTCCATTTAAATTGATGTTGGATATTGGCTTGCTGTATATTACGTTTATTATGTTTAGGTATGTGCCTTGCATCCCTGATCTTCCCAAGATCATAAAGAGTGTTGGATATTTATGAAAAGGTTTTTCAGCATCTAATAAGATGATCATGGGGTTTTTTCCTTTCAATTTATTTATATAATAGATTACATGCACAGATTTTCATATCTTGAACCATCCCTGCATCTCTAGGATGATGCTGACTTGATCTTGGCAGATGATCATTTTGTTGTGTACCTGAATTTGGTTTGGTGTATTATATTGAGAAAATTTCAATCAATGTTCATGGTAAAAATTTTTCTTTATTTTGCTTTGTTGAGCCTTTTTATGGTTTGGGTATCAGGGTGACTGTGACCTCAAAAAGTAAATTTGTAAATGTTCCTTCTGTTTCTATTTTATGGAATAATTTGAGAAGTATTGGTACTAGCTCTTCTTTTACAGACTGGTAGAATTCTGTGCTAAAACCTTCTGGCCTTGGGCTTTTAATGACTGCTTCTATTTCCTTAGTGGTTAAAGGTCTATTTAAATTGTTTTCTGATCTTGATTTAACTTTGGTAAGTGGCATCTATCAGGAAAGCGATCCATTTCTTTTTGATTTTTCAATTTTGCAGAGTATAGGTTTTTAAAATATGACAAAATGATTCTTGGATTTCCTTCTTTTGTGTTGTTATGTCCCCCTTCCCCTTTTCTTTTGTGAATTTGGATATTTTGTTTTTGCCTTTTAGTTAGTTTGGATAAGGGCTTGTCTACCTTTTTTGATTTTCTCCAAGAAACAATTACTTTTTTCCCTGATTCTTTGTATTCTTTTCTTGGTTTCTATTTTATTGATTGCAGCAGAGGACAGCAGAATCCAGGATGAGACTGGACTGTGGTGAACCTTTTTTTCCCAGTAACAAAGGACTGTGGGCTTCTTCCTCCCTGCATGACCCCCACCTGGTTACATGTGTGCAAAGGCTTAGTCAAGACATTCTCTCACTCTGTAATGGCCAAACGATGACTGGTCCACCTTGAGACCCATGCCATGAGCGGAAGCCCATGGCTGACACTACTAATGATATTATGCTGTACTTGCAGAGAGAATCCTATTAGAACTGTGATAAAAAAAAGCTTCACCCAGCAACTGATGGAAACAGGTGCAGAGACCCACAGTCAAACATTAAACAGAGTTTGGGGAATAGTTATTTCTATTTCTATGTGTTTCTATTTCTATTTCTGTTTCTCTTTCTATTTCTATTATAATCTATCTCCAGGGTCTCTCATTGAACCTGAAGGGCACTATTTCAGCCAGACTGGTGAGACAGCGAGGTTCTCATTACTTGAATTACAGGCATGCACATACATCCACGATTTTTATCTGAGTGTTGCGGATCTGACCTCTGAAACTCATTCATGCACAGCAATCACTTTATCCAGTGAGCCATCTCCCAACTGGCTTCCTAATGTTAGTACATGAGAGTCACTCCATGTCCATTAACAGTGAGGATTAAGTAAGATGGAGGACACGGTACACTGGTCCTGGACCCTACCACCTCTGCACTAAATAAGATGCTGCAGAAAGTAAGTAGCTCACAGATGTTGGCTTTCATTGAAGCTTTCATAGAGGTCCTAGAATGTAGCCCTTAGTACTTGTCAACAGTCTGAGCTCTGGAGTCGCTCAGCATGGATACCAAGTCTCCTCTGTTACATGATGATGGAGCCAGGAACAGATCTGCAGCCTGTCAGAGACCCCTTTACTCATCTGTCAGGTGGGGAGGGCATGCTTACTTCCCAGGTGTTGTGGGATTTAGGAAATAATAGTTGGTGCTTTGTGCCCAGTGAGTACTCCCTAAGTAATGCTGGGGAGGTCTGACTTTGTGTAGCCGCACAGGAGGACACCATCTGTATGTCTGTCCCATGATAGGCCCTGCAAACGTTATCTCTGAGAGAGTACTGTGGCTGTTGTCAATGTAGACAAAGCTGTGATAAGAAATATCAGCTGCTGTGATGAGAGAGCTGCTGAGCATAAAATATACATTTCCCAATACCCTTTGCTGGTCAGAGGAGGGATGAGTGATCTGGCCAGTGCTAACTAGGTTTAAGCCACTGGGCTTTTGGTTTTCTTCATTTTTTTTGCCCCTAGAATCAGTCTTGACATTTTAGTACTTGTAGTGGTTAAACCCCATTCCATTTTGTTGACACGTGACCCTTTGTCAGGCAGCATGACTTATTAAAAATGAACACAGTGCATGTAACCTAATCTTTTGACATGAAGTCTCCTCCTATCACCCATGAGTTATATCATTCAGTAAAATTACTAAAACTGGTGCTATTCAATTATAAACAATGACTTTGCCAGGACTGCAATGTGTGTTTAGCATTGACACATTTCTGTGAATTGGTCTTTTAAAACATTGAGTGACACACATACCTATGTGAAAACACAGATGACAGGATTTGATATTTCACTTCTATTGTAAAAGCATATTTCAAGCCATGTCTTTATGGCATCAGCTAATACTAAAGATTCATATGTCTGATTTGCTATTACATTTGGACTCTTGCAGCCACAGGAAACTCCACCCAGGAGACATAACACTGGAGCTGCCTTTGCAGCTGAATGCCAGAAGTGAGCCTGGTGCTGGCAGGATCTCCAGCAAGAACTTTGCTTTCCCAGGAATAACCGAGAACAAGATTCAGGTGAGCAGAGAACAGTCTTCAAATCTGTGCATGGGACACGTTTGTCACAATGTTTTATTATTGAAAAATTACATTCTGGTGTATTTAGATTCTCGTCATTATTTGACTATAGGGAGAATAATTTAAATTAGTGAGTGTGTGTTCAAGGCACCTATGCATCATGGTATGTCTGTAGAGGTCAGATTTCAACTTATTACACTGGCTGAGTTTCCACTTTGATTCTGTTGGGTCCTTTGTTATTCTCTTCTATGTGGGTCAGGCTAAGTACCACAGAGATTCTTGGAATTCACCTCCCGTCTTCTCAAGAGAACTCTGGGGGTGAAAGATGCCTGGTATTCATTGTCTAGTGATATTGGATGCTGGGCATATGGACTCAGGTTTTCGTTGTGCAGTGAATACTTTATCCACTGAACCTCATGGGCACTAGAGACAATGCTCTCATATCTGTATGAAGATAATATGTCTTTATTATTAGGAAGCACAAAAACATATGAAGATGCCATTTGAGCAGTCTAATTACTCAATAAGTGCTAGTGAGTGCATACACATAATATGTCCCATAAATACACACATCTATGACACTTGTTTCCATGATGAATTGAAAGTCTGTCCATCAAGAAAAAACAAAAAAATAGTTGCCTTTTTCTTGAACCTCCAAAATGGCATTGTATTTTGTGTCTCTGAGTCTAACTGCGGTGCCATCCTCCATCAGTCCATCCATGCAAAACTTACTTTTCTCTCACTGAGCTATCTTACTTTCCACATCAAGGTTATGATTTGTCTGTGTTCCACTGTTGCTGGAAACAACCCAGGGCAAGACAAGCAACCAGAATCCAGAAATCAGCTTACTGTATACAAACAATGAGCCCAGAGGACATCCGTCCAAAGGCTGAGCTCCAAGTTAATTTTTAGAAAGATTTTTATGACCCCGGTGTCTCCTTGCTTTAGCAATCTAGAGTAACTTATGTTAGTTTGGCTTATTAAAATTCTTAATAGAGTTTGCTCAACTTCCCAATAAGCAGTAATGCTTCTTCAAGCAACAGATTTTACCAGAATATATTTATAGTACAAACTGAAGGAGGAGGAACAGGGTTTAAGGAGAGGTGTGGCGCAGAGTCTTGAACCTGCAGGGAGCTGCCCAGTGTGGTGTGGATACTTCCTGTTTTTCAGGGCTCCATCCCACAGTGCCCTGTGCTGGAATTGCCTTGCACTTAAAGACTGAACACTATTGCACACCATGCAGAGGCTGTGTTTTGGTCGTATGTTCTGTTATTTCTAGACTCTTGTTTCCATTTTAAATCCTGGGGATTTTAAATCCTGTTATTCTTAGTATTGCTGTACATGTAACTATGTGCCTTTTGTACATAGTTCTGTTTTGAAAGTTATGTGTGTAATTCCTTTTGTTTCTGGATCACAGCACTATTTTTGTCAAGAAATGATTGTCTAATTTGTCAAAATACATAACAGAATATTTAAATATCAAAACATATTCGAAGTGGTCACATATTTACAAACAGTGTGTGCTATCTAAGACCAAGATGGGCAACAACTACCTCACGGGCTCCCTTCACTGAGAAATAAAATAAAAAACAGAATAAAAAACACCCTTGTCTTATCTCAAAGAATGTGTTGTTAAATCTTCTGTTACATGGTTACCATCACGATGGTTAAAATAAATCATTTTAACAGAAAAACAACTTCATATTTGACATCTGGCAAATCACATAGACAGTACGCCATGACTGACGGTTCTGATGCCAGCACATTGGTCCTCTTACAGGGCCTTGCCCATCAGTGAAGATTCAAACACTTATCACCCTCTCACACATGGACCTCAAAAAGTTAACTACATGTTTTCCAGTGCTTATAAACACAAAGGGGCTGACTGTGGCATAGATGTGCACCACAAAGATTTGCATAGAGTAAGATGTTGGATCATTCAGGGACATAGTTCTTGAGCAGGAGACAATGCTGTCAAAGATGGACATCAGCACAAAGAAACTCATGAGCATCAGGATGGTCTGGGTGGCTCTTTGCTCTGGGGATGTTTTTGGGGAAAGGCTGGTACCTTGAAGATGCTGGGCCTGTTTCCTGTGCCTGCACAAGAGAGCTACCATATACCCTGTTGAGAGGACCATGAGACTAATAAGAAAGATGTCTCTGATGGCCAGCAGTGTAGTAAACATGCTTTGCATGAGGTAACTCAAGGGTAGAATAGAGCAGGACTGAGTAATATAAACAAAGTCATTCGTGGTCAAATTTCGGGTGGTAATGATGGATACTAAGTGGTGACTGCTAACAACCATATAGAGGATACCCAGGGAAAGAATGGCACATGAGAAGTGATGGGGAGATTTATGCTTGAACTTTGCTAAACAGGAGCTTCTGGGACTGAGGGTGACGGCCTGGAGGACACTCAACAGGCTGGTGGTACAAAGGGAGAAACCCCTCAAAATTCTGTACAGATAGACAAGGATTTTACACATGGTGTCATCCCATCCCCTCCAAGAAATAAAAATGTCTGTGGCTATGAATGCCATGAGCAGTAGCATCAGTAGGTGGATTAGGGACAAGAGACCAATGGGCAGGTCAGTGGGTCTGGGCCTTTGCCCACGAATGACCTTGAGGATGTAGAAGAGAAAGAGGAAGCTGTTGGCTGAGATCCCAATGCCAATTTCAGAGAAAAAGGTGTTCCTTATGTTAGAGTCTGTGTGGAGTATGATGTTCTTATTCATTGTATGTGAGGACAGAAGTTGAGGAAAAAAGTGAACAATGACTCGTCCTGAGCAAAGCCTCAAGCATCGCTCCCAGACTACTCCTCTGCCCTCAGGAAAACACGCAGTGGCCCATGCACCCTCATTCCACTGAAGACCTCAGCTCCACCTCACCCCCCATAGACCATCTCACTTGTCCTAAGCTGAGCCATGGAGGATCCTGTGTTCCACGGTGGGTGTGTCAGTTTGTGAGCTCCTTCAGGATTAAGTACTGCACACATCATGGATTATGCCTTTTCTTATTCGGCATGTGTGTGTTTTCCTGGAGTAGGAACAGCATCTTAATAGTTTTCATCCAGAACATCTTGATTGCCAGGAACATTACAGTCAGAGTTTTGCTATTTTGGGTGAGTTTGAATGAGGAGGATTGTGTGAAAGAAACCAGTCCTTCCCAATGAAAGAGGTCCCATAGATTGTATATTCACTTATTCTATTTGGGGCCATTTTTACTCTATTTATTTTTAAAATCAATTTTCTTAATATGCTTACATATCAAATGTTGGGAGTTGTGACCTGTGAATCCAGACGTTTCTCGTCCCACCCACAAGCAACTGTTTCTTCCAACTGTGACCTTGAAGAGTCTTAGACTGAGCTCCAGTCACCTCCTCCTGAACACATACACAGCCATGTGCCTGTGTCAGGCGGACACTAGATGTACAAGAACATGCTGTTTACACACCAAAACATGGCAGTGTTCCAGCACAAGATGGTGTCTGTGGATATTTCCCCTGCTGGCTCTCTCATGCAGTGCCTTAGGTTTGTGCTCTCAGAGAGATATGGCAATACATAATGACTGCTCAGCTCCATCCCTTCCTGAAATAGAAGATGAAAGATAAAAAATTACAAAATAGCAGAACATTGGAGTGGAGTCATTTGCAGACAATGCAGGTGGACAATCCAGTCTTTGAGCGATGCTCTGTAAGTGCATCTCCCATGTTTCTAATCTCAACCCAGAACATTCTCCAAGAGAAGAACAAATTCAGCAAATGTCAGCAGGAGCTTACTCCATGTCTTCCATCAGGATGTGAGGTCACAAGGAAATAGAACTATAATTAAAATAGTTGGGGTTATTCCTTATTACAGAAATAAAGAAAATGGTACAATTCAGTCTTGAAAGACAGGCTCTATAGGAGTCTACATTCCCTCCTTCCATAATTGAGGTATGATACTTCTCCAGAATCCTGATATGCCAACTACAGATTTATTTTCATCAATGTCCTGTATATTTTGTTGAATTGTTACAGTTTCTTGATTAGACACTGACTTATTAAAACACCATGACCATACCCATGCTGGGTAGGAAAGCCTTTATTGCATGTTACTACTACTAATCCATTATCCAGGCTAGTTGGGGGAGGAACTTAAAGCAGGGACCTATAGGCCATGCACAGTCATGGAAGAGTGCATTTACTTGCCTTTTGCTTCATGGCTTTCCTTGTCTGTATTCTTAAGTATCCGCCAGCCCAGGGCCTACACTCACACTGTTCTGGGCCCTCTCACATAGATCACCAATCAAGGAAATTCACCACAAATATGCCTACATGTCAATCTGTTGGGGAAATTATCTGAACTGACATTTTCTTCCCTCTTCCCAAATGATCCACCTTGTGTCAATACAAAGAATCAAACAAACCAAAACAGCTGACCCAGGTGACCCCTTGTCAAGTTGACACACAAAAACATCACTGTAAAACAATAACTATGTCTGTCTCATTTTCTTGTTCCCAAGACATACTAATATAAACATCACAATACAAAAGTTCCACATTTTTAAAAAGTTCAATCTTCTTTAAATCTTCAAAACTCTTTCAATATGCAAAGTCTCTCCAAAATTTTCAGTCTCTAAAATATCCATTTTCTCTAACATTTTCAAAGTTTCTCTAATATACATATAGTCTCTGTAAAACTCCAAAGTCTCCATAAAACTCCAAAATCCCTTTAAAAATTTAAAGTCTCTTAATTACAGGCCCCTGTAACATAAATAATAACTTAAAATATTTTCTTAGTCCCAAAAAGAAAAACCGGGGCATCGTCACAATCAAATTCAACAGTGTCAAAGTGTGTCACGTTTCTGGGACTCACTAACAACCTTCTGGGCTCCTTCACAGTGGTGGGAAAGCCTTCTATAGCACACTCAGCTTGTCTCCTAGACTCACAAATTGGCCTCACCCCACAGCTGCTGCTGCCGTCCTTGTTAGGTGTCCTGTGATACTGACATCTCAGATTGCTTGGACCTGTACTTCAACTGGGCTGAAGCTTCATTGGTAGCCTCTCCTTTGTCCCTTCAGGGACTCTAACCCTGCCATAAATGTGACAAGCTACAGCGTCACTCCCCGATCCCTTCCTGACTTCAGAATCAGTACCACCTGAGAGACTCTTAAGCTACCAACTTCACTGCGAACAGAAGATGCAGCCTCAGCAATATCTGGACAACTGTGTCTGTGTGCTGAGCCCAGGAAAACACTTTTCAGAAGATTTTAATTGCTCCAGCAAGGCAAAGGTTTCACTTTAGTGGTTCTTAACTTAAAATATGAATAACTTTCATAGAATCTTTAAGGAATTCTTGAACTTCCTGAGATCAGCCTCCATCATCTGCACTGGTCTCAGCATTATATTCCAAGACCACACAGAATAATCCACTAAGATATCAGAATTCTTTGTATTTTACAGCCCAAAGTTCCAAATCCTTCTACAGTCTTCCAAAAAGACATGGTCAGGTCTGTCACAGTAATACCCCATATCCTAGTACCAATTTCTGTCTTGGTTAGTCCTCCTGTTGCTGTGATAAAATACCATGATGAAAAGCGAGTTGGGAAGAAAGGGATTATTTCACCATACATCTTATAGGTCTCCATCCAGGGACGCTGTAGAAAAAACCCAAGACAGGGGCCTGGAGGCAGGAACTGATGGAGAAGTCATGGAGTAGTGTTGTTTACCACATTGCTCCTTAAAGCTTGCTCTATCTACATTCTGATGGAACCTAGGACCACCAGCACGGGTGTGGAAATCTCCACATTGAGCTGTGCCTTCCCATATCAAATCAATCATCAATTAAGAAAATGTACCAGGTGCTTGCCCAGGGGCCAGTCTGGTAGTTGCATTTTCTCAGTTGAGATTCTCTCTTTTAAAATAACTCTACCTTGTGTCAAGTTGACATGAAACTATGTAGCACAGACAAAAAGCATATGGGGCATGTAATTTTGTAAACAAATTCTTGTTACACAATAAAAATGTATCATTGAAAGTCAAGGTAATGGGTGAAATTGTTTTATACTTACTTAGAGCATGAGATATTGTAATGGAAGATATTAATGAGAGGTAAAGGGGACACAATTCACAAGTACAGGGTACTGGTTAAGGCATTAGACCTGAGGCAGGTAGTTGGTGAAAACATTTAACAGAGCTGATTTTCTGAAATTAAAATTCTGCAGTATCTTTAGAAAAGGATAAACCTTTATAGGATTATGGATCATGTATTCTGGATCGGTTATATAGTAATGTATACTATTAAATATATAATAAGTGGGTGGTGCTTGATTATTCCCATTGTATTGTGAAGTTCTTTATAAAACTTATGGAGTTGGTTTTTTTTTTTTTTACAAATCCCAGTCAAGAAGCAAGACACAGCAGAGGGTAGAAAGAGATAGTTCTCTTTCCCAGTGATCAAGGAAATGTCAGCTGCTTTATAAGACAAATGTCACCATGAGTGCACACTCCGAATACTGGACCCTGCACAGTGCTGCAGTCATCCCCCAGTGATAACTCCTGAGAGGCTTGGCTTTGCTGCTAAGCAGCTCTCACCTCTCTCCCAGTGCGTTTTTTGGGCATTTCTAGTATAAGAAAATTATAAAAGATGTGTATTCACTCACTAGAACACAGAAATGATTAATGAACACAAATATCATGCACTCATTGGGACCATGGTTACTGTTTATTTATCAGTCCATGTCCTGTGACCTCATCACCACAGTGACTCAGGTGGCTGATCCTACCGGGCAGAAGGAGGCTAAGTGATGACATAATTTGTGAAGTTAAACAGGGAATGGAAAGGCTCTTAAGAAACTTGCAGTATATAAAGGTCAGAAAGGAGCACTCTGTTAAGTGAGGACTCAACATACAACCCATTTCTTTTTCAAAGGCTCTCAGAACTTCTAAGTATTCACACTATAGAAGCCAGTATATCAACACTGTCTCTTTTATGGTATATAATCAACAGAAGCAAAATTTAGTGTATTTGTTTAAATTTGAAGTTAGAACATCACTCACTACCTTTCAAGATGCATACAAAGGATCACTTCTGAAATCCTCTGGAAATTACACCATACAACTTATGGACGATAAAGTAAATTTTGTAATTAGTTCAGAAAAATAAATTGAAATTAAAATTAACAACCATCTTATAAAAATTAAGTAATTTTAGGACATTAAGGATATGATTATCCTAAGAAGAAAATGCACATGATGCAGAGCACAGTCCCCTGTGCTGAGGGGCTTCAGAGCTCAGGGTCACCATGGCAGATGCTGAAACTCTCCCTGCAGCTCCAGAGCTCCTCTTCCCACAGCCTGCCTGGGTCCCAACCACCTTCTGATTCTGCACTTACGCAGGGCACTTACTCAGATGGAAGTGGTGGGGCAGGTGGACTCTGAGCCTGAGGAGATCCTGCACAGGCTTAGGTGAAGGGAGACTTTAACGCATATCTGCAGCCTGGAATTTTAGTGTCTGAGAGTGACAAGTTCCCACTGGAGAGCAGGGACATGTGGCATCCCACGGGAACATTTTACCTGTTGAGTTGACTCTAGTCTGTTGGGTAACAGCTGTCCTGGGAGAGCTGGACCCAAACTTTTTGCTAAACTTCCTTGGCTCACCTGCAAATTGGATCAGGACACAATGAAGTCAACCCAAACTTGCTAATTTTCCCCTTAGGAAAAATGAGTACAAACTAAACTTCTACTGTCTAATTTGTCTGCTAACAGTGAGACCTCTGGTGCCTTCCTTGAGCTTCCATGTTTGTGATTACATCTACACAGTGAGTGACAGGCTGCTTCTTCCAGAGTCCTTCAACAAACAGAAAACCTGTATCCAAGAAACCTTGGTTCTGTGCCCTATGAATTTCAAATTTCCAACTCTTATTAAAAAGTAAAAATAAATTAAAAAATATAGAGATAAAGGAAGAGTTGGGAGTTTGGGGCTGTGCAGTCATAGGCACTTGAACATCACTGTGTCGAAGGCCAACCCTGATCTGGATTCTTCTTCCCATGGAGCTTGAATGGCCAGCTTCCTCCTCACTGATGGAGTCAGGAAGTTTTAACATCTGTCTGGACAGAAATGACATGCAATTTTGATTTCATCTTCTAGGTACTTTACGTACCATAATATAAATATCCTGACAAATCGAGCTATGAACCATACTCAAAGAGAATCCATTCATCCAGGGTGGACTACTCCACTTTTGGGTCTCAGAATTAGAAGATAGTATTTTATAATACCTGCTCCCAGTATGTTAAGGGTTCACACAGGAGCAAAGCATGAAAGATTAGCTATTTCCACCGAGGACTGGAGACTTAAGGAACGAAACATGTGTAAAAACCCAAGGACCGTAACATCTACTCTCTAAGATCCTACACAAGGCACCTGGGGGAGTGGATCCCACAAAGAAAAGGAAAGGCAGCCATTAATAAACACCCAGTTCATGCCAAGGGGCAAGTATGAACACCGCACAGTGGGTTCACAAACATTCTGATGCAGGTACAAAAGGCATAGCTCAGCTGGGGAAGAGGAAGCCCACAGCATGGAGAGCATGGGAAAATGTTCACCCCTTGCCCATCCCCTCCCTGAGTGTGCTGGGCTTCTGCCCTAATCTTGTGCACAGGCCGTTGCCATCCAGCTGTCACCAGGTTCTCTGACAGAACACGGGGGCTGCTGTGGCAAAGGCACAGCCGAGGAGGTGGCCTGTGTCCCTTGCCCTTTGCTTTCTGAGGCCCTGTTCTCTGGAGGAGCAGACTTCTCTTGGATAAAGAGATACCAGCACATTCCAGATCCAAAATGGACTTGCCCTGTGACTCTGGGTGGGTGAATCAACCTTGCTAATATTTCATTTCTCTGAGCCTTTAAAAATTGATTTTTAAAATTTTATGAGAATTTTCCTGTGTATTTGTAACCTCACTGCTTAACTAATGAGTTTTTCTCTAGCCCAAGACTTCCAAAACATTTGTATTGCTAAGTGGTTATGGTGCATATAGTCTTTTGATTTTCTTATAAATCTATGGATATATTAGTTGTTTCTATGAAGAGTGGCTTTGGAATTCTAATGGGGATTACATCTAGTCTGTGGGTGGCTTTTGATAGCTGAACCATTTACACAACATTAATCCTGTCAGTCCAGGAGCATGAGGACTCATTTCTGTCTTCTAGGGTTTATTTTTTTTGGTTTTTAAAAATATTCATTGTGTAATTCATTCACTTCCTTGGTTAGATTTAATCCAAGGCAAGTTACGTATTTACTTATTCATTTATTTAGATTCGTGTGAATGAGATTATTTTTTTTCTCAATAAGTTTGTTATCACTACACAGGAAATCAGAACATATTTAATTGTGTATCCTGCTCCTTTGTAGAGCTTTACGTGGCCAAAAAGGTCCTTAGAGTCTCTCGTGTACACAGCTGCAAATAGCCTTTCATTTCCATCTCCCTTATCTCCTTCTTATGGCTTCTTGCTCTAGCTAAGCCTTGAAGGATGGTAATAAACAGTAGGAGAAGGTGGCCCCCTGTTCTCACTCCTGATTTTAGTGGACAGGCCTGAGGTTCCCCAGTACAGTATAATGTTGACTATGGATTTGTCACATATAGCCATTATCATATGGACCTATGTGCACATATTCCTGCCTTCTTTTTTTATTTATTTTTATTCTTTAAAAAATTTTTTTTGATACTTTATTTACACATCCAATGTTTCTCCCTTTCCAGGTCTCCCCTTTGGAACCCCCCTATCCCTTCCCCCTTCCCCCACCTCTATGCCCTCCAACGCACCCACCTACCCACTCCCATCTTCCCACCTTGACATTTCCGTTTACTAGGGCCTCTAAAACCCTCAGGCCCAAGGGCCTCTCCTCCCCCTGATGGCCAACAAGGCCCTCCTCTGCCACATATGTGGTCCAAACCATGGTCCTTCCATGTGTATTCTATCTTTTGTGGTCCAGCCTCCAGGAGCACTGGGGGGTCAGGCCAGTTGGCTACTGATTTGTTTGAGTTAATCTTATATCTGGCCACTTTGCTGAAGTTGTTTATCAGCTGCAGGAGTTCTCTGGTGGAGGTTTTCAGGTCACTTAAGTATAAGATCATACATCTGCAAAGAGTGATATTTTGATTTCTTCCTTTCCAATTTGTATCCCTTTGCCCTCCTTTTGTTGTCTAATTGCTCTAGCTAGGACTTCAATTACTATATTGAATAGATAGGAAGAGAGAGGGCAGCCTTGTCTAGTCCCTGATTTTAGTGGGATTGCTTTGAGTTTCTCTCCATTTAGTTTGATGTTGGCTCCTGGTTTGCTGTATATTGCTTTTACTATGTTTAGGTATGGGCCTTGAATTCCTGATCTTTCCAAGACTTTTATCATGAAGGGATGTTGAATTTTGTCAAATGCTTTTTCAGCATCTAA
>CM052700.1:53113598-53138093 GCA_028551405.1 Uromys caudimaculatus
TCTTTCTAGGTTTAAGTTAGGATTGTGCCTAACTTAAGTTAGACATCCTGACTGAGAAACCTCACCCTCAAGCCATTGACCAGTGTCACCTACCAAACCCCTCTAGTTGATGATCCTATAGGTCATGGGTGTCCATGATTTGGGTAACTGTGGAATGACACAAAGGCTAAAGTCAGGGCTTCCTTGATTCAGGCTGTACTGGGACTTTCTGTTTTTCTGCACTGAGCAGCCACAGCCTTCACAATCGAGTTTGTCTGAAGACTGCTCAGGTTCCTCTTTGTCGATTCTTGGTCCATACATGGTTCCTCCCCTAATCTGCCCAAGTGCCTTCCTTTCCTTTCTCCCTGGTGTAGCCTTTTCTAATGGGACCTGCTTCCTGGTGCTATGTACACTATGTGCAGAACTTCATGTGTCTTTAGTGCAGCCTGTTTTGTTACGTTGTACAAGATGCAGTCACAGCGCATGGTACAACAGATAACCCCAGGCCTGTCACAGCTTGTGCTCTCCCGCCCTCTCTGTTGGATGAGTGTCCCGTAAACCATTCTGCAGATCTGAGAGTGTGGGTCCTCTCTCCTGGTCTCCTAACACATACTCAGCCAGGACAGTGGAAGCTGCTGAGGCTCAGCTATGAAGGAACAGGCTAGAGAATTCCTTCTGGCTTGTATCTGAGGAGAGTTCATACTCACCAGAGCGTTTTCTATAAAAATTATACATCTGTCTAGAATCTGCATGCCTTACTGATTCTTTTTGTTGTTTGGTTTTTCAAGACATGATTTCTCTGTGCAGCCCTGGCTGTCCTGGAACTCACTCTGTAAACCAATTTGGCCTTGAACTTGAAATCCACAAACCTCTGCCTTTGAAGTGCTGGAATTAAGGTGTCTGCCACCATTGCTCAGCACTGATTCTTATGATATAACACTGTATAGAATTGTATGGCCGTGAAATTTGGAGGAAGCAGGATGACTAGAGAAATGTCGTCTGTGTCTTTTCTGGTAAGCTGGTGTTTGTGATGGCAAGCAATCACGTCACGTAAGTTTTCTCTTTGCTACTGTGAAATTCCACCTCCAGAAAGATAAGGTTTCCCAGTGCTTTCAAAGCCAGAATCCCTGAAGCCATGATGTTGAGAATATCACTGAGAAGTCACAGTCTCTGAGACTGCCTGACTTTCCTAAGAGCTTCAGGTTTGCAGGGCTGAGGTTCCTGAAGCAACCCTGACACTAGTACAGCCTGCACCCACTCTGCAGAACTGACAGTGTGATGCCTGGGTGCTCTGACAGGGCAATGAAGTCATAAGAATCAAGTTCCTTTTTGTTTCTTTTCTCTATTCTTTGTTGCTCTTTCTCATTTTATTTCCTCTTTTCTTTTCTGATTGGCTCAGTGTAGTTATATAAAAATGCACATTTCCAGAAACAACATGAGAGAAAGCTTTTTAGAATTCTCCTACCTCTTAGTCAGCTAGTGCCAACAGGCATGTGATGCCATCTACTTCTTTAACTCTGCAGGTGTGTCTCCCTTCCATGAGATGAAGTGTATAAAACGTTCACCTGCCGCTCAGTGCTCACAGATCACAAAATGTCGTCCAGAGCGTGTGCTCCTGGTGGCATGTGACTTATAAAGCAACTGCCATTTCCTTGATCATCAGGAAGCAAAACTATACTTTTCTGTACCCTACTGTGTTCTGATTCTTGTGATTGGTATTTGGAAAACAAACCCATAGGTTTTATAAAGAACTTCACAATAAAATGGGAAAATTAAGCAGCATACATTAGATAAACAGATATAGATATAGATATAGAACCTATCTAGAATACATGATCCATAATTTCGTAATTACCCTTTTCAAAAGATGCTACCGAATTTTTATTTCAGGATGTCTACTCTGTTAAATGTTTTCACCAACTAACTGCCTCGGGTCTAATGTCTTAACCAGTACCCTGTATTTGTAAATTTTACCCCCTTTACCTCTCCCTAACATCTTCCATTAAAATATCTCATGCTCTAAGTAAGTATAAAATGATTTCAACCACACTCTTGACTTTCAGTGATAAATATCTACTCTGTATCAAGAATTTGTTTACAAAATTACATGGTCCATATGCTTTGTGTCTGTGCTACATACTTTTATGTTAACTTGATACAAGCTAGACTTATTTCAGAAGAGGGAATCTCAACTGAGATAATGCAACCACCAGACTGGCCCCTGGACAAGCACCTGGTACATTTTCTTGATTGATTATTGATTTGATCTGGAAGAGCCCAGCTCATTATGGACATTTCGTCGCCTGGGCTGTTGGTCCTAGGTTCCATTAGAATGTAGATAGAGTAAGCTATAAGCAGCAGTGTGGTAATGGTTCCATGAGAATGTAGATAGAGTAAGCTATAAGGAGCAGTGTGGTAATGGTGAAGGAGAAATGGCTTCTCCATCAGTTCCTGCCTCCAGGCCCCTGATTTGAGCTTTTTCCCCAGCTTCCCTGAATGAGAAACTACAAGCTATGTTGTGAAACAATCCCTTTCTCCCCAACTCGCTTTTCATCATGGTATTTTATCACAGCAACAGAAGGCCTAACCAAGACAGAAATTGGTACTAGGATATGGGGTATTACTGTGACAGGCCTGACCATGTGTTTTTGGAAGACTGTGAAAGGGTTTGGAACTTTGGGCTGTAAAATACAAAGAATGCTGATATCTTAGTGGATTATTCTGTGTGCTCTTAGACTATAACGCTGAGACCAGTGCAGATGATGAGGATTGACTTAGAAAGATCAGGAGGGAAGTCCCAGAGTCCCTTAAAGATTCCATGAGGGTTATTCAGATTTTAAGTTACGAACCACTGAAGTGAAACCTTTGCCTCCCTGGAACAATTCAAATCTTCTGAAAGTGATTTCTTGGGCTCAGCACAGACACGCTGTTCCAGGTACAGGTGAGGCTGCATCTCGTGCTCACATCAAAGTTGGTAGCTTAAGAGTCTCTCAGGTTTTACTGGTTCTGAAGGCAGGAAGGGATCGGGAGTGATGCTGTGGCTTGGCACCTTATGGCAGGGTTAGAGTCCCTAAAGAGAGCCAAGGAGAGACTATCAGTGAAGCTTCAGCCCAGTTGAAATACAGATCCAAGCAATAGCAATCTGAGAAGTCAGCATCACAAGACATCTACCAAGGACAGCAACAGCTGCTGTGGGATGAGGCCAATTTGCTGAGTCTAGGAGACAAGCTGTGTGTGCTACAGAAGGCTTTCCCACCACTGTGAAGGAGCCCAGAGGATTCTTAGTGAGTCCCAAAAACGTGACACAGTTTGACACTGTTGGACTTTGTTGAATTTGATTGTGACTGTGCCCTGGTTCTTCCTTTTGGGAACAAGAAAATATTTAAATTTATTAATTATGTTACAGAGGCCTAGAATTAAGAGACTTTGAACTTTTGAAGGAGTTTTGGAGTTTCACAGAGACTATATGTATTTTACAGAAACTTTGAAAATGTAAGAGAAACTGGATATTTTAGAAACTGAAAATTTTGGAGGGGCTTTGCATGTTGAGCGGGATTTGAAGATTTATAGGAGATTGAACTTTCAAAGTATGTGGAATTTTTATATTGAAATGTTGATAATAGTATGATATCTTGGCAACAACAAAAGAGACAAGGGTATGGTGTAACAGTGATGTTGTTTTGTGTCAACCTGACAAGGGGTCAGCTGTGCCAGATATTTTGGGTTGTTTGGTTTTTTTTGTTTGTTTGTTTTGACACAAGGTAAATCATTTAGAACGAGGGAAGGTAATGTCAGTTCAGATAATTCTCCCACCAGATTGACATGTGGGCACATTTGTGGTGAGTTTCTTGATTGGTGATCTATATGAGAAAGCCCAGCTCAGTATGACTATAGGCCCTTGGCTAGAAGATACTTAATAATACAGACAAGGAAAGCCATGAAGCAGAAAGCCAGTAAATAGCAGTCTTCTATGACTGTGCATCAGGTCCTGCCTGTAGGTCTCTGCCTTAAGTTCCTACCCCAACTACCTTGGATGATCATTATTAGTAGTAACATGTAATAAAGGCTTTCCTACCCAACATGGGTTTTGTCATGGTGTTTTAGTAAGTCAAAATCTAATCAAGAAACTGTAATAATTCTACAGCATATACAGCACATTGATGCATATAAACTTGTGTTTGGCACATCAGAAATCTGGAGAAGTATCAGTGCTCAATTATGGGAAGAGGGAATGTAGACTCCTATAGAGCCTGTCTTTCAAGACTGATTTGTGCCATTTTCTTTAATTCTGTAATAAGGGATAACCCCAACTATTTTAATTGTAATTCTATTTCCCCCAGACTTCACATCCTGAAGGAATACATGAAGTAAGCTCCTGCAGTCATTTGCCCTCTTTGTTTTTCTCTTGGAGGATGTTCTAGATTGAGATTAGAAACATGGAAGATGCAGTTACAGGATAATGCTCAAAGACAGAATTGTCCACCTGAGTTGTCTGGAAAGGACTCAACTCCAATGTTCTGCTGTTCTGTAATTTATTTATCTTTTATCTTCTGTCTCAAGCAGGGATGGAGCTGAGCAGTCACTGTGTATTGTCTTATCTCTCCCAGAGCACAAACATAAGGCACTGCATGAGAGAAACAGCAGGTGAAATATCTACTAAGACCATCTTGTGCTGGAACCCTGCCATGTTTGGTTCTTATATACCTAGTGCCCACCTGACACAGGCACATGGCCGTGTTTATGTTCAGGAGGAGGTGAGTGGAGCTCAGCCTGAGAGTATTCGAGATCACACTCGGAGAAATTGCAGATTGTGGGTGGAATGAGAAACATCTGGATCCACAGGTCACAATTCCTAACATTTGCTATATAAATATATTAAGAAACTTGGTTTTACACTATATTGAGTAAAGATAGCCCCAAATAGAATAAGTGCATACCCAATACACAGGAACTCTCCCATTGCGAAGGACTGCTTTCTTTCACACAATCCTCCTCATTCAAACTCACCCAAAATAGTAAAATTCTGCAATGTTCCTGGCAATCAAGATGTTGTAGATGAAAACCAAGTAAGATGCTGTTCCTGCTCCAGTAAATCCCACACACGCTAAATAGAAAAGACACAATCTATGATGTCTTTAATTTAGTTAAATACATCTCTGATGTATTTAATGTGAAAGGAGCTCACACACTGATGCAGCCACCACAGGATCCAGCCATGGCTCAGCTTAGGACAGGTGAGATGGTCTGTGGGGGGTGAGGTGAAGCTGAGGTCTTCAGTGGAATAAGGTGAAGGAGAAGAGTTGCCTAGGAGTGAGAGCGAGATTCTGGTCTTTTCTCCTCAGCCACTGTTCCCACATACAATGAATAAGAACAGCAGACTCCACACAGACTCTAACATAAGGAACACCTTTTTAGCTGAAATTTGCATTGGGATCTCAGCCAACAGCTTCCTCCTTCTCTTCCACATCCTCAAGGCCATTTGTGGGCACAGGCCCAGACCCACTGACCTGCCCATTGGTCTCTTGTCCCTAATCCACCTGCTGATGCTACTGCTCATGGCATTCATAGCCACAGACATTTTTATTTGTTGGAGGGGATGGGATGACATCATATGTAAATTCCTTGTCTACCTATACAGAATTTTGAGGGGTTTCTCCCTTTGTACCACCTGTCTGCTAAGTGTCCTCCAGGCTGTCACCCTCAGTCCCAGAAGCTCCTGTTTAGCAAAGTTCAAGCATAAATCTCCCCATCACATCTCATGTGCCATTCTTTTCCTGAGTGTCCTCTATATGTTAATTAGCAGTAACCTCTTGATATCTGTCATTGCCACCCCCAACTTGACCGTCATTTATGTTACTCAGTCTTGCTCTATTCTACCCTTGAGTTACCTCATGCAAAGAATGTTTTCTACTCTTGTGGCCATCAGGGAAGTCTTTCTTATTAGTCTCATGGTCCTCTCAACTTGGTACATGGTGGTCCTCTTGTGCAGGCACAGGAAACGGGTCCAGCATCTTCAAGGTACCAGCCTTTCCCCCAAAACATCCCCAGAGCAAAGAGCCACCCAGACCATCCTGATGCTCACGAGCTTCTTTGTGCTGATGTCCACCTTTGACAGCATTGTCTCCTGCTCAAGAATTATGTATGTGAATGATCCAACATCTTACTATTTCCAAATCTTTGTGGTGCACATCTATGCCACAGTCAGCCCTTTTGTGTTTATGAGCACTGAAAAACATATAGTTAACTTTTTGAGGTCCATGTGTGAGAGGGTGATAAGTGTTTGAATCTTCATTGATGGACAAGACCCTGTAAGAGGAGCCAATGTGCTGGCATCAGAACCGTCAGTCATGGCGTGCTGTCTATGTGATTTGTCAGATGTCAAATATGAACTTATTTTTGATTTATGTTAACCAACGTGATAGTAACCATGTAACAGAAGATTTAACAACATACACATTGAGATGTGACAAGGGCGAATTTATTTTATTTTATTCTATTTTTTATTTCTCAATGAAGGGAACATTGTGAGGTAGTCGTTGCCCATCTTGGTCTTAGATAGCCCAAATACATTCTGATATTTAAATTTTCTGTTATGTATTTTGACAAATTAGAGAAATATTTCTTGCCAAAAGTAGTGCTATGATCCAGAAACAAAAGGAATTACACACATAACTTTCAAAACAGAAGTATGTGCAAAAGGCACATGGTTTCTTGTATAGCAACACTAAGAATGACAGGATTTTAAATCCCCATGATTTAAAATGGAAACAAGAGTCTAGAATTAACAGAACATATGACCAAAACACAGCCCCTGCATGGCGTGGGATAGTGTTCGGTCTTTAAGTGCAAGGCAATTCCAGCACAGGGCACTGTGGGATGGAGCCCTGAAAAACAGGAAGTATCCACACCACACTGGGCAGCTCCCTGCAGGTTCAAGACTCTGCGCCACACCTCTCCTTAAACCCTGTTCCTCCTCCTTCAGGCTGCACTATAAATAGATTCTGGTAAAATCTGTTGCTTGGGGAAGCATTACAGCTTATTGGGAAGTTGAGCAAACTCTATTAAGAATTTTAATAAGCCAAACTAACATAAGTTACTCTAGATTGCTAAAGCAAGGAGACACCGGAGTCATAAAAATCTTTCTAAAAATTAACTTGGAGCTCAGCCTTTGGATGGATGTCCTCTGGGCTCATTGTTTGTATACAGTAAGCTGATTTCTGGATTCGGGTTGGTTGTCTTGCCCTGGGTTGTTTCCAGCAACAGTGGAACATAGACAAATCATAACCTTGCTGTGGAAAGTAAGATAGCTCAGTGAGAGAAAAGTAAGTTTTGCATGGATTGACTGATGGAGGGTGGCACCGCAGTTAGACTCAGAGACACAAAATACAATGCCATTTTGGAGGTTCAAGAAAAAGGCAACTATTTTTTTGTTGTTGTTTTTGTTTGATGGACAGACTTTCAATTCATTATGGAAACAAGTGTCATAGATCTGTGTATTTATGGGACATATTATGTGTATGTACTCACTAGCACTTATTGAGTAGTTAGACTGTTCTAAAGACATATTCATACAGATATCACAGCATTGTCTCTAGTGCCCCTGAGGTTCATTGGAAAATTATTCACTCACAATAAAAACCTGCCTGAGTCCATATACCCAGCATCCATACATCACTAGACAATGAGTACCAGACATCTTTCACTCCCAGAGTTCCTATGGGCAAAAGGGTGGTGAATTCCAAGAATCTCTGTGGTACTTAATCTGGCCTGTATAGTAGAGCAAGAAACCCAACAGAAACAAAGTGGACAGTAAGGACCAGTGTAATAGGTTGAAATCTGACCTCTATATGAATGCCAGGATGCATAGGTGCCTATATTCACAGATATGAACACACACACAAATTTAAATTATTTCTCCTATATTAAATAATGATGAGAATCTAAATACACAAGAATGTAATTTTCAATAATAAAACATTGTGACAAACGTGTCCCATGCACAGATTTGAAGACTGCTCTCTGCTCATCTGAATTTTGTTCTCAGTCATTCCTGGGAAAGCAAAGCTCTTGCTGGAGATCCTGCCAGCGCCAGGCTCACTAATGGCATTCAGCCGCAAAGGCAGCTCCAGTGTTGTGTCTCCTGGGTGGAGTTTCCTGTGACTGCAAAAGTCCAAATGTAAATAGAAGATCAGACATGTGAATCTTTGGTATTAGCTGCCAGAAAGACATGAGCTTGAAATATTCTTTTACATTAGAAGTGAAATATCAAATCTTATGTGTGTTTTCACATAGGTATGTGTGCCACTCAGTGTTTTAAAGGACCACTCACAGAAATGTGTCAATGCCAAACACACATTCCAGACCTGGCAAAATCATTATTTATACTTGAATAGCACCAGTTTTAGGAATTTTACTAAAAGAAATAACTCAAACATTGGGGGATGGGAGGAGAAAGCTGGGAAATACAGGTTACATGCACTGTCTTCATTTTTAATAGGTCATGATGCCCGACAAAAAGTCACGTGTCAACAAAATGGAATGGGACTTAACCACTGCAAGTACTAAAATGTCAAGAGTGATTCTAGGGACAGGAAAATGAAGAGAAACAAAGGCCCAATGGCTTCAGCCTAGTTAGCCCTGGCCATATCACTCATGCTGCCTCAGACCTGCAAAGGGTACTGGGAAATGTAGTTTTTATACTCAGCAGCTCTCTCATCACAGTAGCTGATCTTTCTCATCAGAGCTTTGTCTACAGTGACAACAGTCACAGCTACAGAGATAACATTTGTAGTGCATACCCTGGGCCAGACACACAGATGGTGTCCTCTGGTGAGACTACACAAAGTCAGACCTCCCCAGCATTACTTATGGAGCACCCACTGAGCATAAAGCACCTACTATCAACTATTTCCTTGATCCCACAACACCCTGTGAAGTAAGCTCTGCCCTCCCCATCTCACAGATTAGTAATGGGGTCTCTGACAGGCTGCAGATCTGTTCCTGGCTCCATCATCATGTAACAGAGGAGACTTGGTATCCATGCTGAGCGACTCCAGAGCTCAGACTGTTGACAAGTACTAAGGACTACATTCTAGGACCTCTATGAAAGCTTTAGTGAAAGCCAACATCTGTGAGCTACTTACTTTCTGCAGCATCTTATTTAGTGCAGAGGTGGTAGGGTCCAGGACCAGTGTACCGTGTCCTCCATCTTACTTAATCCTACTGTTAATGGACATGGAGTGACTCTCATGTACTAACATTAGGGAGCCAGTTGGGAGATGACTCACTGGATAAAGTGATTGCTGTGCATGAATGAGTTTCAGAGGTCAGATCCGCAACACTCAGATAAAAATCATGGATGTATGTGCATGCCTGTAATTCAAGTAATGAGAACCTCTTGTCTCACCAGTCTGGCTGAAATAGTGCCCTTCAGGTTCAATGAGAGACCCTGGAGATAAGTAATTATAGAAACAGAAAGAAAGATTGCCCAAGCTCCATCTAATGTTTGGCTGTGGGTCCCTGCACCTGTTTGCATCGGTTTCTGGGTGAAGCCTCTCTGATGACAGTTATGCTAGGCTCCTGTCTGCAAGTACAGAATAACATCATTAGTAGTGTCAGCCATGGCTTCCGCTCATGGCATCGGTCTCAAGGTGGACCAATCATTGTTTGGCCATTACAGAGTGAGAGAATGTCTTGACTAAGCCTTTGCACACATGTGCAGGTAGGGGTCATGCAGGGAGGAAGAAGCCCACAGTCCTTTGTTACTGGGAAAAAAGGGTCACCACAGTCCAGTCTCATCCTGGATCCTGCTGTCCTCTGCTGCAATCAATAAAATAGAAACCAAGAGAAGAATACAAAGAATCAGTGAAACAAAGAATTGTTTCTTGGAGAAAATCAGCAAGGTAGACAAGCCCTTATCCAAACTAACTAAAAGGCAGAAACAGAATATCCAAATTCACAAAATCAGGGGGAAAGGGTGGCATAACAACACAGAACAAGGAAATCCGAAGAAGAATTTAGTCATATTTAAAAAAAAGGTTTTAGCACAGAATTCTACCAGCATGTCAAAGAAGAGCTTGCACCTGCAAAGGCCTGGGGACAACCTGAGCTGCCTTGCCACACCTGTGGGAGAGATCAGAACGTTTATGTCATACGGACAACCCTAACTTTTCTCACTTTTCTCCTTAGACCCAATTGGGACCAGCTTCATTCTTCATAATGCCTTTCTTTAAGATGGGCCTCTCCCATTGCTTCTCAGGGCTCTGAGGGTCCTCTTCCTACAGTGTTGACTGGGCCAGCCCTCCCATGAACACCTGATGTCCACTTAGTGTTGGTTCTGTGTTCCCTGGTGTCTGAACTGTGTTTCAGGCTGTAAGACATGAGTACATTCTAAAAGTGAATCTAAAAAAAAAGTGAAATGAAAAAGAGAGATTAGGGGCAAAGCTCGGAGGTGAGGTGGCCACAGGCAGGTGGAACATAGCTGGCCAGGACTGAGGCCATGTCTGACTGGACCCCAGCCTCTCAGAAGCAGGAATGGCCACCCCATCCTCACTGATAATGTCAGGAAGAGGAGAGCTTTCTCTGAATGGAACTGTATGCACTGTGCTTCAGTCTCCCATGCAGGCATGGTGCTCACGCCTGCACCCAGGACTCAGGATATGGAGACTGGGCATATTTAGTTCAAGAGAAGCCTGGGTGATTCACAGAAACCTTGTCAAGAAAAGCAGCCATTTCAAGGAGACTCTCAAATAGGTATTTGAATGAGAAAACAATACCAGTGTCTTCAAACTATTCCCCACCTTCTCTTCTGTGAGGTTCAGTGTTTCTGGTTTTATGTTAAAGTCTTTGCCCCACTTGGACTTGAGTTTTGTGCAGGGGGATAGATAAGGATCTCTCTTCCTCACAGAGACACCCAATAAGTCCAGCATTATTTGTTGAAGATTATCCCCCATGGTATAATTCAGGCTTCTTTATCACAAATCAGTTGCCTACAAGTGTGTGGATTTACATCTGGGTCTTCAATTCAATATCATTGATCAACCTGTCTGTTTTTATACAAATACCATGTGGATTTTATTCCTCTAACTCTGTAGTATAGCTTGAAATCAGGGATGGTGTTACCTCCAGAAGTTCTTTCTATATACAGAATTGTTTTAGCTATCTGGGTTTTTTGGTTTTGTTTTGTTTTCACGAAGATGAATTTGGTTCGTTCAAGGTCTTTAAAGTGTTGTGTTGGAATTTTTATGGTTATTGTCTTGACTCTGTAGATTGCTTTTGGCAGAATGCCCGTTTTGCTGTGTTAATCCTACTGATCCATTACCATGGAAGAGCTTTCCATCTTGTGACATCTTCTTCAATTTCTTTCTTCAAAGACGTTGAATTATTGTCATACAGGTCTTTCACTTGCTTGGTTAGAGTTACCCCAAGATATTTTATATCATTTGTGACTATTGTGGAGGTTGTTATTTCTCTTATTTCTTTTTCAGCCTGTTTATCATTTGTATATAGGAGGGCTGATTCTTTTTTGTTAATCTTGTATCCAGACACTTTGCTGAAGGTGTTTATCAGTGAAGGAGTTCCCTTTTCGAAGTTTTGGGGTCACTTATGTATACTATCATTTCATCTACAAATAATGATACTTTAATTTCGTTCTTTTCCATTTGTATTCCTTTGATCTCCTTTAGCTGTATTACCGTTCTAGCTAGGAATTCAAGCACAATATTAAACAGATAGAAAGAGAGCGAGCAACCTTGTCTTGTTTCTGATTTTAGTGGAATTACTTTGAGTTTCTCTCCATTTAATTTGATGTTGGCTATTGGTTTGCTGTATATTAAGTTTATTATGTTTAGGTATGTGCCTTGTATCCCTGATCTTCCCAAGACATTTATCAATTTATTTATGTGGTAGATTACATTCACAGGTTTTCATATGTTGAACCATCCCTGCATCTCTGGGATGATGCTGACTTGATCCAAATTCCAAGATCTTAAGAGAAACAAAGTCTGCATCTGTCAATCCTTCCGTTGCCCTAGTCAGAGAAAGTCGGTCAAGCTGTATCCTGTCCTGCTCTGTGCTTAGCTTTCAGATTTTCTCTGTCTATATCTTTTCATAAACCCATCAGAACAGGCAAACACAAGCACGCGTCTTTCTTACTGCTGACAGGCAGTGACTAAGACTAGGAGGGAGAGAGCTGAGTGAAAAGGCAAGCAGAGTCTGCTGCAGGCTGTGGTCTCCCAGGCTGACAGCTGGGTCAGAGCTGAGGCTTCTCTGCAGCCCTGACATAAACCATGCACTTCACACACCCTCTCCACACCAGGACATGGGCAGGCTGACTTCATGTTGAGAGGAGGAGACAGATGTGTCTGTCCTTCCTACTTCCCTCTGGATCAGTGCACACACAGGGTTGTAAGTGCCATCCTGCAGTGCATCTACAGAGGGCTTTCCCCTCCCATTCCGCTCTCTGTCTCCCTCAAGATAACAAGTTCAGGTCACTGTACTGCACTTGTGATCTGTGAGGCTCATTTGGTGATGCCAGGAACTACAGGGCTCTCCTAGATTGCTATAACTGCAGGATGGCACTGTGTCTGCAGTCCTGGCTTCCTTAACACTGCAGTGAAAGGCGAGCTAACACTGTCATCTTTCAGGGGGACAGCTTATGGCTGGCTCTAACAAAAGAGAGTTCTGGTTTTTCTTGGTCACTTCCTCCTCCCTGACTATATATCGTTTCCCTGATCTGTCCATTAATTTCCTCCTCTGAGTCTCACATGGGACCAACTTCCCAAAACCTATGGCACCTTTTCTGTGATTTATTTTTTAATACACAGAGTGTCATGTATCTGTGAATAAACCTTTGTTTTCATCGGAAAACCTGAAAATCAAGTAGAAACCGCAGGACAGGGTGGGATTCGCTATCCAAATATTTCCTCAACAAAATGAGATTGGTAGTATGGAAACAAGGCATCCCAGTGGACCATGTTAACTGCCTGTCACAGCACTCGCTCTGTCCCAAAAATAGGTATGTGGGAGCACTGAGCACAATCTTCAGGTGAGCTCCCTTGCCACACCTGCAGGAGAGATCAGAAAGTTTGCACCAAATAGACATCCCTAACTTTTCTCACTTTACTCTGTAGACTTAATTCTGAACAACTTCACAATGATGGCTCTCTTCCAGCATCCTGGCCCTCCCAAGAGTTCTCTGTTCATTAGATGGAATGCAGAGACCTCACACAACTCTGGAGAGCCAGAGTGACACAGACAGATGGACATCGCTGAAGCCAAGCTGGGGTCTGCTCCATGAAGATCTTGAATGTTCAGCACCATCCTCATTGACAGAGTCAGGAGCAGACTTCATCTCCAACATTGCTAACACACAGTTATTGGAAGCATATGAACCCTGTGACATAAGGGACCTGGTGACCTATAGCTGAAGCGTGTAGTCAATCAAGCCTGGTGGTTCACTCATGATGCCTGAATAATGGGATGGCTCCAGAGTTGGAGGCAGGAAGATTGTAAGTTCAAGGCTAGCCTTGGCTACAGAGACTCATTTACAAAAGAAAGAAAGAAGTTCAATGATGTCACATGGGGTGATTTGCATTCATGACATAGAATTTGAGAAAATGCTTTAAACAACTCCTGTCTTGTGTCAACATTTAATTGGACAGTATAGAAGGAAACATGATTCTGGACAGAACTGGGTATGAGGAGGCAATGAATATTCTCCTAAATTTTTAGACAGTTTCATCACGTAGCCCTAGGTGGCCTAGAACTTACAATATACACTAGGCTAGCCTTGAACTCACAGAGCTCTGCCTGCTTCTACCCCTCTCTCCAAGTCAAGTACTGACATTAAAGGCATGTGCCACCACATTTGGCTTTGTTCATGGCTTTACACTTGTCTGAAAACAATTTATTCATTTCTACCCATATTCTTAATGTTTAAATCTCTGAAGATATTCTCTCTTGTCACTCGATCAGGACATGCAGTCTGTTAGCATAGACCCCGTCATCAGTGTCTTTGATCAATTCGGGATGTAGAGAGGACGAGTCACAGTCTGTCTCCAGATGCTCTGCTTGCATCATGCAGTGCTCACATTATTTCTTTAAAGGATCCTCGAGGCTCAGTAATGGAATCAAAGTGTGAATTGTGACATTGGTGCTCCTGCTACAAGTAGTGTTTTGATGTGTAACATCTCCCAAAATTGCCCTTTTGAGTTATTGAATAACAAATGATTTTGTCATTGATACAGAAAAATTGCATTGATACACATGCATTAGTGCCTTACATTTGCTTTATCTTTCCAACTAATTAGAATACTGCATACCACACTTCTCATGACATTGCCTGAGGTCAAAACTGCTTTATGTTCCTTCTCTTATTCACTATTTAAATTTAATAGGTTTGCTCTATGTCTCTGTTTGTCTCTGTGTCTTTGTCTTTGTCTCTCTGTCTTTGTCTGTCTGTCTCTCTCTTTGTGTGTTGGGGGGGGCTATTCTTTCATGAGTGCTGAAGCCAGAGAAGCCCCTCAGGTGTCCTTTTCCACTGTGGCATGGAAATCTCAAAAGAATTCAGGCAGTTGCCAAGACAACGGGTTGCTGTTCACAGAATGACAGCAAAGCCCCTTTACTGAAGACAACACCCACAAAAGGCATTGCACACGGAGACATTGAGCTGATGCCTATGGAGAAACTTCACCCTACATTCTAGGGTCTTGAATATGAGAAGATACTCTTCAGGCTACTAAAAGAGAAGGTAAACACCAAGTCAGCCACAAAGCCTTTGATCTCTAAGGCTGTCCTGCCAGCAAAACAACCTCAGGCAATGCTGGAACAAAAGTGGTAGGAGTAGCCATCCAGTGTGGGATTTGACTTAAGGCCTATTCCATGAGATGGATCCCATACCCAAGACTGTTTAAGTGAACAAGAACCAGAAGCTAGATAGACCAGAGGTTGATGGTCAAACGAAAAAGGTAATGATAAAATGTCTCAGTGATATTCTTCTGTACTCCTCAATGAGTGCCTTATTCAGTCATCATGAGAGACTTCCTCCTGCCGCAGCTGGGAACAAATACAGAGACCCGCAGCCAGACACAATGCAGAGAGAGAGACAGACGGGGGGGGGGGGGGGGGAGACAGAGAGAGAGGAAGACAGAGAGACAGACAGAGAGACAGAGACAGACAGAGAGACACAGAGAGAAACACAGAGACACAGAGACACAGAGAGACAGAGGCAGAGACAGAGACAGAAAAAGAGAGAGACCAAGAGAGACAGAGACAGAGAGACAGAGACAGAAAAAGACAGAGACAGAAAAAGACAGAGAGAGACAGACCTTGGAAACACATAGCTTCAAGTGAGATCCCTCCATCAAATCTCTGCCTTCAGACCTCAGGGAACCCCGTGGAAGCCAAGGCAGAAAGAGTGGAAGAGCAGAGGAAATGGAGGACAACAAGAGAACAAGACCTCTACTCAACTGAGCAAAGCTCCTATGAAGGCGCAGACTGAAGCAGCAAGCACAGGACCTGCATGGGTCTGCACCAAGTCCTCTGCATAATACTGTAGCTTTCACTTCAGTGTTTCTATGAGACTCCTGAGGTGTGAATGACCCAGTCCCTCATTCTTGGGCCTTTGCTTGGGCCCCTTTCTTTCTGTTGGTTAGACCTGTCCAACTTGGTTGTGATGTTTTTTGTTTTAACTTATTATATATGGTTTTGTTACATTTCGTTATTACCCCTTAGAAGGCTGTTCTTTTCTAATGAGAAAGAAGTGGAGTGGATCCAGATAGGAGGGGAGATTGGGAAGAACTGGGAGGAATAGAGTGTGGATGAGCTGTAACCAGGGTATATCCTGTGCGAAGAACAATCTGTTTTCAGTAAGAGAGACAACATATCAGAAAGAAAGCATTCTCTACAATAATTTATCAGAGTTTTCAAACAGCAAGAAGAAATGCTGTGAAATTTTCCATCATAAGGAATTCATAAATGTTAGAGATAAATATATTTAGCATGATCTAAACATTTTTATGCTATTCTCTCTCTCTCTCTCTCTCTCTCTCTCTCTCTCTCTCTCTCTCTCTCTCTCTCTCTGCTGTATGTATGTGTGTGTTTGTGTGTTTGTGTTTTGTGGGGAATAATGAAGTTGGCCTGGTCTAACTTCCTTGAAGAACCTTTTTATTTGTTTTTCAGGGTAGAGTCCATGACTCCTGGAACACAATATGCATTCCAGGTTCTGAGAGACTGACATACTCCCTCAAACAATGAAGCATTCAGGCCTCTGTTCCCTTAGTAGACAGGGAAGCATGAAAGCTTTCAGAACAATTGGTCTTAGGCATTAACGTTGTGTATCATGTATAGCCTGCAAATGTCATGGTGTCCTGGCAACTACGACTATATTGATCCTGGGAATAGCCATTATATTCCGTTTCTGATAAAGGTATAAAAAGTCTGGGGCTCGGAATGAAATTGCCACAGTTTAAGTTTTCTGCAGACCTTCCAACCTGCCTGGTTTAATTCCTGGTAGCCATATCAAGTGACCTGGTAAGAAAGTAAGAGTGAACACTTACTATATGTGTGTGTGTATCTGTCTGTGTGTAAATTACAAGTAATTATAGCATTTATAATATATAAATATATGATTATATGTCCTATATCAATTATATATAATATTAAAATATTGTATATTATATGTAGCTAATACCATAATAATATTATATCATTGCATGATATTCAAAATAAAGAGGCTAGGACACAATTGTAAAAATGATAACCTGACCTAAGCACCTGCCCTGGTAATGCTGTCCTGGGAAGGCGGGAAGAGAGACACCCAAGCACCATCTGTGGGTGCCACCCAGATGGAGAATGTGTGATGGGGGGATGGAAAGAGGGAGCAAATGTGGAAAGATGAAAGAGAAAGCAAAACTGAGGGGTCCATGCTCTGTGGAGAAATGGAACTCTAAACTCAAAGCAGTGAGGAAGAGCCAAATGTAAGGAGGCCATGGTGTCCTGATCTTGGCTGCCACCAAGGACTTTGTCTGGGTCTGTAGGCCTCCTACAGCTGAGGTCTGTGTCTATGTTTGTGGCCTGAGTTATGACCAAAGGCAAACTGATATCTGTAGTTTTCTGACATATTAAGCACATACAGTGCTAGGAAACCGATGTAAAAATACATCACTGGATATGTTTTATATTTGATTGATTTTTTTTCCAATACAAGAGAATAAGCCCACACTTTGCATACCATCAGTTGTTTTCCAGCTAGGTAATATTCTATGTTTGATTAACTTTCATTTGGAATTTCAACTGCATATAAAACACCTCATCAAGAAGGTCAAAACTGTGCTCCTACACCAGGTGGGAAACCCTTCCAAGGTGGAGAAGCACCTCCCCAAGAGGCTGATGAGCTGAAGAACCTGTATCCTTCATGGGAAAACAGGATAAGAGGCAGAGCATCAGGAAAGGATGGTCAACCAGTTGCATGGGGAAAATTTCTCATAAGCTTTTAAATTGTTGAGAAATTGCAGTTTGGTACTTTTAGATTCTTTACATTTTTATTCATTTTATGCAGCATGGCTAAAGTACCTGAACACATTTTCATCATGATAAAACACACATTTCCTATTCTGAACATCGTGGACATGCAGTGGTGTTGGAGCGCACACTCACATTATTGTGCAACCAGAGTGCATGTGTCTACAGCACTCCCTTCCTGGACTGAAACTAACTATCCAACATTTATTGATCTTAATTACAGTCCGTCACTATTACCTCTGTTTATCCGTCTTTATTCACCTGATCCTCATTCACATTGAGTTAAGCTCTATTATAAGAGACTTTTACTGATGACTAAACCAAAGCAGTTTGAACTTGGCCAGCTCAAACAACTAGTAAAGGATGCTGCAAATCCCTTGTTATAAGTGTGTTAAGTAGCAGTTTTCTCCAGAGGTAAAAGTCTTCCATCTTGGAGGGAAACTTTCTTAGCCATAGTATGAAAGTGAAACACCAGGATATTTTAGGACAGGATGCTTCCAAGGAGGTGAGGCAAGATGGTCTAGGGCCGTGATCCTCACCCTCTTAACACTGCAATCTTTCATTACAGTTCCTTATGTGGTAGGAAATTTCCAACCATAAAATTATTTTTGTTGCTACTTCACAGTTGTAATTTTGTTGTTATGAATCTTTTTTATTTATATAGTTTTTGTCTACTTTTCAATCATCTAAATTTCATTTTTGTAACGAGAATCTCTTCTAAGTATCAACTGGCAATAAAGAAGCCTATGGCCAATTTGCTGAGGTAGGAAATAGGAGATGGGACAGGAGAGAGAGAGAGAGAGAGAGAGAGAGAGAGAGAGAGAGAGAGAGAGAGACAGAGAGAGACAGAGAGAGACAGAGAGAGACAGAGAGAGAGAGATATCAGAAATTGGAGGACAGAACCTCACTGAATATAGACATGCTGTCCAGCCCAGCCTCCATGGAGCTCAGCAGCCTGACCTCTGGGCACACTGCCATCTATTACTATGGCTGACACAGTGTCACAGCCTGCATCTGAGGTATGCCAAAAACACTGAAGTAGAGGAAATTCTCTTGAGGTTGAGAGGACAGAGGAGGATATCCTGAAGACCTGCTTAAAATTGTGTTGAAGTATTAAGGAAAAGAGCATGAGGACTAAGAATTAATTCTCATTCTGTAAGGACATTTCTCAGTTACCTTGCATGTAAGATTCAGAAAAAAGCATTATTAAACTAGTGAACTTGTTCCACATTAAAAAAGAGAAAGAAGTGAGTTCTTAGTTTCTTGTCTGAGCTGCCTTGCCTGCTGCTTACTAGCATGCTTTCTCAGCATGACGGTGCCATTAGGTAAATCAATTGGAGCATTTCCACGAGGTTATCTCAAAGGACACTTTCCCAAAGGCAAAGGTTTCAGTGAGTTTGTGGACTAATAGACTATTTCAGCACTGCCAGAGTGAATGTCCCCATCCTTTCCTTCATAACCTGCTTTGAATCTCCATGTGTCCTTGTGAGAACACTAATTTTCAGGAAGGGGAGGGGAGCACAACTCTTCCTCCTTGATTACAAAAGAACTTCATAAAAGGGTAGACACAGACTAGACAACATGGAGGACAGTGGAGAGTAGGGCTTCACTGTGGCTGAGGAAACGGAAGGAATTTCAGGTGCTGAAGGTGTCTGTTCTTATATATGTATGATTATTTTCTTTCTGTAATTCTTTGAAAGCTGTTATGACATGACTTTGAGTCAAAATAGTGGGATATGGAAGGTGCATCTGGCCCTGCTAGGAGACAGGAGTTTCTGAACTGCTAGTAGCCCATCACCTTTGTAAGTTACTAACTACCAAGAGGAAGCTATCCACTAAGGAACAAAGACATACTACCATCCCCTTCCTTAAGTGTAAATACTCATGAGCATGTCAGCACCATGGACAGAAAAGAGCCTTGCGGAAGCTGCCTGTTCAGAGCCTTTGGAAAACTCTGAAGCCAGGTGCTTCCCACCCTGCGAATTTCCTCAGTTGAGAATTCTCTGTTTAGCTCTGTTCCCCATTTTTTGATAGGGTTATTTGGTTTTCTGGAGTCTAACTTCTTGAGTTCTTTGTATATGTTGGATATTATCCCTCTATCGGACGTAGGATTGGTAAAGATCTTTTCCGAATCTGTTGGTTGCCGTTTTGTCCTATTGACAGTGTCCTTTGCCTTACAGAAGCTTAACAATTTCATGAGGTCCCATTTGTCGATTTTTGATCTTAGAGCATAAGCCATTGGTGTTCTGTTCAGGAACTTTTCCCCTGTTCCCATGTGTTCGAGGCACATGCTCCACTATGTTCATAGCAGCCATATTTATAATAGCCAGAAGCTGGAAACAACCCAGATGTCCCTCAGTAGAGGAATGGATACAGAAAATGTGGTACATTTACACAATGGAGTACTACTCAGCTATTAAAAACAATGACTTCATGAAATTTGCAGGCAAATGGATGGAACTTGAAAATATCATCCTGAGCGAGGTAACTCAGTCACAAAAGAATGAATATGGTATGTACTCACTGATAGGTGGATATTAACCCAAAAGTTCAGAATACCCAAGTTTCACTTTACAGTAACCGCTGGACTGAGAGTGAGGTCCCAGATGGAGGAGTTGGAGAAGGGACTTAAGGAGCTGAGGGAGTCTACAGCCCCATGGAGGGAGCAATAGTGTCAACTGGCCTGACCCCCTGGTCCTCCTGGAGGCTGGATACCAACCAAAGAGTACACAGCGAGGGACCCATGGTTCGGACCACATATGTGGCAGAGGAGGGCCTTGTTGGCCATCAAGGGGAGGAGAGGCCCCAGTAAAGGGGAATGTCAAGGTGGGAATACGGGAGTGGGTGGGTGGGTGGGTGGGAGGTGGAATTCCCTCATAGAGGTGGGGGAGGGGGAGGGTATATGTGGTTTCCAAAGAGGAGACCTAGAAAGGGGGAAACATTGGAAATGTAAATAAAGTATCAAAAAATAATAAAAAAAAAAAAAAAAGAGAGAAAACTCTGAAGCCTACCTCAGTGAGTAAAGCCAAGCAGCAGGCTCTTTGGCTCTCATCCCTGGACAGTGATCTCCTCCACGATGGAGTCTGGCCATTGCTTACTTCTGCCATTGAGAACTCCTCAGCTGACTCTAAACTGTATCAGTTGACAATTGAAGGTAAGTAAAAGGTTTTATTTGGGTGCCTTGGGAGCACATAGCAAGGTTCCTTCCCATAGCATACAGAGATTGCTGCAGTGTTCTGCTAGTGAGTTTTTATCAGTGTGACACAGGCTAGGGTCACATGGGAAGAGAGAACCTCAATGGAAACCAAGGAGACTTAAAAAATCATCAAATCCTACTACAAAAGCTTATACTCAACAAAATTGGAAAATCTGGATGAAATGGACAGTTTCCCAGACAGATACCAGGTGCCAATGTTAAATCAGGATCACATAAACCATCTAAACAACCCCATACCCCTAAAGAAATAGAAGCATTCATTAATTGTCTCCCAACTGAAAAAAGCCCAGGACCAGGTTGGTTTAGTGCAGAATTCTACAGAACTTCAAAGAAGACCAAATACCAATACTCTTCAAACTATTCCACAAGATAGAAACAAAAGGAACACTACCCAATTCATTCTATGAAGCCACAATTATGCTTATACCTAAACCACACAAAGACCCAACAAAGAAAGAGAACTTCAGACCAATTTCCCTTATGAACATGGATGCAAAAATACTTAATAAAATTCTTGCAAACGAATCCAAGAACATACCAAAATTATCATTCAGTGTGATCAAGTAGGCTTCATTTCAGGGATGCAGGGATGGTTCAACATACAGAAATTCATCAACGTAATCCACTACATAAACAAACTCAAAGAAAAAGCCACATGATCATTTCATTAGATGCTGAAAATGCATTTGACAAAATTCAGTATCACTTCATGCTAAAAGTCATGGAAAGACTAGGAATTCAAGGCCCATACCTAAACATAACAAAATCAATATACAGCAAACCACTAGTCAACATCAAACTAAATGGAGAGAAACTTGAAGCAATTAAAGTCTCCCATTAAAATCGGAGACTAGACAAGGCTGCCCACTCTCTCCCTACCTATTCAATATAGTTCTTGAAGTGCTAGCTAGAGCAATTAGACAACACAAGGAGGTCAAAGGGATATAAATTGAAAAGGAATATGTCAAAATATCAGTGTTTGCAGAAGATATGATAGTATACTTAAGTAACCCCCAAAATTCCACCAGAGAACTCCTACAGCTGATAAACAACTTCAGCAAAGTGGCCAGATATAAAATTAACTCAAACAAATCAGTAGCCTTCCTATACTCAAAGGATAAATAGGCTGAGAAAGAAATTAGGGAAACAACACCCTTCACAATAGTCAAAAATAATATAAAATATCTTGATGTGACTCTAACCAAGCAAGTGAAAGATCTGTATGACAAAATCTTCAAGTCTCTGAAAATAGAAATCTAAGAAGACCTCAGAAGATGGAAGATCTCCCATGCTCATGGATTGGCAGGATTAATGTACTACAAATGACCATCTTGCCAAAAGCAATCTATAGATTCAATGCAATCCCCATCAAAATTCCAAATCAATTCTTCATAGGGTTCGTTAAGGCTGACAATGTTCCTAGTTCCATCAACACATAACATAGCCAGTCTCAACATCCACCTTGATTTATTGTGGACTCCAAGTCCTTAACAAGTACTCTAGAATAGTGGCTACATACTAATTTCTATATGATGTCAATGTCTAAGACTGGTCCCCAGGATATCTTAGTTAATGGACAAAGATAGAGTTCAAAAAGAGAAAAAGATAGAGCTCAAAGACAGAAACAATGGGATCATGTCAATAGATTCAGAAAAAGCCTTTGTGAAAGTCTAACAACTTTTCATGAGAAAAGAAGGCAGGAGCCTTCCGGTTTCCATCTGTGGCAGGAGACCTCTGCCTGGGCCACCAGGGTTCCATAGTCAACGAGCACCGGGAGAAAGCTACCCTCCCAGGAGCATGGAAAAGCCATGAATGGGGATAAGATGAGCACCACTCCTCACCAGAACCAGCCCGGAACCTGAGAGACACAGGGACTGAGGAAAAGTCAGGGACAGGAACCTTCTGGTTTCCATCTGTGCCTGGGAACCTCAGCAT
The DNA here is from genome assembly GCA_028551405.1 of Uromys caudimaculatus. Classification (NCBI taxonomy): domain Eukaryota; kingdom Metazoa; phylum Chordata; class Mammalia; order Rodentia; family Muridae; genus Uromys; species Uromys caudimaculatus. The sequence continues at coordinate 53,136,250 of CM052700.1, forward strand.
GGGCCACAGGGCTCCAGGAGAGAGCTGGTATGCCAGGAGTGCTGACACACCTTCAAGCACAGGCAAAACCACCACTTCTGTTCAAATTCACTGGATCAAGAGGGACCCTTGCAGAGCCATCAGGTCACAGGAACCAAGGGACAGCTGGGGAAAAGATCATTCTGGTTTCTGTCTGCACCTCAGAGCTGGCCCTGTGCCACAGTTCTCCAAACACAAATACCTCTCAGAGAGAGCTGGTCTTCAAGGAGTATTGACACAGAGGCCTGCAGGAGGGACAAGCCACAGCCAGACAGAGTAAGAACAGTTAACATCAGAGTTAACAAGATGGCAAAAGCAAAGGCAAGAACATAAGGAACAGAAACCAAGGCTACTTGGCATCATCAGAACCCAGCTCTTCCACCACAGCAAGCCCTGTATACCCCAAAACACCAGAAAAGCAAGACTCAGATTTAAATTCATATATCATGATGATGATAGAAGACTTTAAGAAAGAAAGAAATGACGCCCTTAAAGTATTACAAGAGAATAAAGGTAAACAACTAGAAGCCCTTAAAGAGGAAACACAAAAATCCATTAAAGAATTACAGGAAGACACAATCAAACAGATAAAGGAAATGAACAAAACCATCCAGGAGCTAAAAATAGAAATAGAAACAAAAAGAAACCACAAAGGGAGACAACCCTGGAGTTAGAAAACCTAGGAAAGAGATCAGGAGTCATTGATGTAAGCATCACCAACAGAATCCAAGAGACAGAAGATAGAATCTCAGGAGCAGAAGATACCATAGATAACATTGACACAACAGTAAAAGAAAATGCAAAATGCAAAAAGTTCCTAACCAAAAACATCCATGAAATCCAGGACAAAATGAGAAGACAGAACCTAAGAATAATAGGTATAGAAGAGAGTGAAGATTCCCAACTGAAAGGGCGAGTAAATATCTCCAACAAAATCATAGAAGAAAACTTCCCTAACCTAAAGAAAGAAATGAACATAAATATACAAGAAGCTTACAGAACTCCAAATAGATTGGACCAGAAAAGAAATTCATCCCGTCACATTATAGTGAAAACACCAAATACACAAAACAAGGAAAGAATATTAAAAGCAATAAGGGAAAAAGGTCAAGTAACATATAAAGGCAGACCTATCAGAATTACACCTGACTTCTCACCAGAGACTATGAAAGCTAGAAGATCCTGGGCAGAACTCATACAGACCCTAAGAGAACACAACTGCCAGCCCAGGCTGCTATACCCAGCGAAACTCTCAATTGACATAGATAGTAAAACCAAAATATTCTATGACAAAACCAAATTTACACAATATGTTTCCACAAACCCAGCCCTACAAAGGATAATGGATGGTAAATGTCAACTCAAAGAGGGAAGCTACACCCTAGAAAAAGCAAGAAAGTAATCTTTCAACAAACTCAAAAGGAGATAGCCACACAAACGTAAAAATAACATTGAAAATAACAGAAACCAACAGACACTACTCCTTAATATCTCTTAACATCAATGGACTCAATTCCCCAATAAAAAGACATAGACTGACAGAATGGATTCAAAAAGAGGACCCAGCATTTTGTTGCATTCAGGAAACACACCTCTGTGATAAAGACAAACACTGCCTCAGAGTAAAGGGCTGGAAAACAATTTTCCAGGCAAATGGTCCCAAGAAACAGGCTGGAGTAGCCATTCTAATATCAGATAAAATCGACTTTCACCCAAAAGTCATCAAAAAAGATAAGGAAGGACACTTCATACTCATCAAAGGAAAAATCTACCAAGAAGAACTCTCAATTCTGAACATCTATGCTCCAAATGCAAGGGCACCCACA
>CM052700.1:53138593-53149500 GCA_028551405.1 Uromys caudimaculatus
TTGGGCCTGAGGGTGCTAGGGGCCCCAGTAAAAGGGAATGTCAAGGTGGGAATATGGGAATGGGTGGGCGGGTAGGTGGGAGGAGGAATTCCCTCACAGAGGCGGGGAGGGGGAGGGGACACGGGGTTTCTAAAGAAAAGGGGAATCATCGGAAATGTAAATAAAATATCAAAAAATAAATAAATAAATAAATAAAAAAAAAAAAAGAAAGAAAAAAAAATTTATGAGCATTTTTCCCGAATATTTGTCACCTCAGAGCATGCTTGCTTTGTGCCTGATTGAGATCAGAAGCAGGTGCTGGATCCTCCAGAGTTAAGAGTCATGGATATTTGACAGCCCCTACATAGATGCTAGGAACTGAACTGGAATCCCCCAAAATTGGCCAGTGCGCTTAACTGATGAGATTTATCTGTCGCCCCTGATAACCAAAACATTTGTATTGATAAGTGTTCACAGTGCGTATTCTTTTGATTTTTATCCAAAGACTTGGATATGTTTTCTGTTTCTGTGAAGAGTGGCTTTGGAATTCTGATGGGGATTGCATCTAGTCTGTGGGTGGCTTTTGATAGCTAAGCCATTTACACAACATTAATCCTGTCACTCCAGGAGTTCTAGGAGTCATTTATGTCTTCTAGGGTTTATTTTTTGGTGTTTAAACACATTCATTGTGTAATTCATTCACTTTCTTGGTTAGATTTAATCCAAGGCCAGTTACTTATTTACTTATTGACTTACTTTAGATTCTTGTGAATTGGATTTTTTTTTTCTCAACAGGTTTGTTATCACTACACAGGAAAGCTGCACATATTTAATTGTGTATCCTGCTTCTTTCTGGAGCTTTACGTGGCCAAAAAGGTTCTTAGAGTCTCTTATGTACACAGCTGCAAATAGCCTGACTTTTTTATTTCTAACTCCCTTTTCTTACTCTTATGGCTTCTTGCTCTAGCTAAGCCTTGAAAGGATTGAAGCAAACAAGAGAGTAGGTGGCACCCTGTTCTCACTCCTGATTTTAGTGGACAAGCATGAGGTTCCCTGATGTAGTATAATGTTGACTATAGATTTGTCAAATACAGCCATTGTTGTGACATAATATGTGCACATATTCCTGCCTTTTTAGGGCTTTTATCATGAAAAGTTGCTAGACTTTCACAAAGGCCTTTTCTGCATCTATTGACATGATCCCATTGTTTCTGTCTTTGAGCTCTATCTTTTTCTCTCTTAGGACTCCATCTCTGTCCATTACCTAAGATATCCTGGGGAGCAGGTCTCAGACATTGACATCTTATGGAAATTAGTATGTAGCCACTATTCTAGAACACTTGTTAAGGACCAGAGATCCATGATCGACCAGAATGGATGTTAAGCCTGGCTATGTTATGTATTGATGCAACCATGTACTTTGGCAGCCTTAAAGAACCCTTGTTACTTGTTTCTCAAACTGGGAGGGAAGTGCTTATTTCCCAGGGTGTTGAGTGTACACAGTGAGTGTTCCTTAAGCAAGTCAGGAGAAGATAGAATGTATATTCTCACCAGAGGGTGCCCTATAGGAAGCTTATGCTCTTGGCCCATGATGGCCACCTCAACAGATGTCTGTGAGTGAATGTGGATGTTGTCACTGTAGACAAAATGGATGAGGAAATGCCAGCTGTTGTGACAGAGTTGAAGTAGCCATGAAGGTTCTGGTTTTTGAGAACTCTGTTGAAGCTATCTTTTGGTTTCCTCTCCTCCCCTGCCCTTGCAGAGCAGTCTTGAGAAAGATTTTGAAATGGAAACAGAGGATTTTGTTCCAAGATGACCAGGTGAGCACCATAGCAGGCCATACTGCAAATGTGAGGGAATTTTCTAACTGGGTCACTAGTGAAAGTTCACCAGGTATTGGATTTCCTTATAGCTTTCTTTTTTGGTTTCTGTGCACAGGCTGTGGGAACAGAAGATGAAGAAGACCAGCATCCTGTCTCACATTAATTCCCTCCTTAGTTATCTGAAGCTGGGATAGATGTGCCAGAGCCTGCCCAGCCCTCTCCTTAGCCTTTTTAAGGCTGCTCTCGCCTCCTCAGAAGACTCACAGTCAGAAGAAGAGTCTTTTCTATAGGTACCAATGCTTAAATCCAATATTCCTGGGCTTCTATGTCTTTCCTGTGTATTGTCTCAGAAATACTGTTCAGGATGACATGAATAAGGGAAGGAACATGCCAGAGCTTGGCATTGTTGCCCCAGCCCAGCAGCCCTGTGTTGGACATGGGTATGATAGTGAATAGTGTCAACTTTAAGGTACCCAGAATCCACTAGGGTACTGAGCATGTTCTAGGCACATCTGTAACAGTCTCTTGACTAGTTTACTTTTGGTGGGAAGACTCAATCTGACCCTGGATAACCCCCCTCTATGGGCTGGGTAAAAAGGAGAAAGCAGCTAAGTACCAGCATTCATTTCTCTGCTCCTCAAATGAGGAAATTTTACCAGTTGCTTCATGTTCCTGCTATAATGTCATCCCCACCATGATGGGCTGCCGAGGCAAAATAATCACTTTCCTTCTTAAGCTGTTTCTGATTAAAAAAAAAAACCAACCAAGCAACAACAAACAAACAAAACAAAATAAACCCAGGGTCTAATACCGCTCCAAAGAGGCACCCTATTCAGTTTTTCTCTAAATTTCTTCCACAGCTCCCGGGATATCCCCGCAGTGGCTGATAGATGGAAGATGAAGGTGCACAGGTTGCCAGGCAGTCTCTTCTCACCTGGCATTCTCGTTAGAACCAGAATCACCTTCCTGTCATAAAGTCATTGCCTAAGGACCTGGACACTGGTGAGGTGGTGATGGCAAGGTTTCTTTTATTTTTAATTTTTATTGGTTATTTTGTTTATTTAATTTCAAATGTTATCCCCTTTCCCTGTTTCCTCTCTGAAAAGCCCCCACCCGCCCACTCCCGCCCCCCTGCCCTGGCAGTCCCCTCAGCTTGGGCATCAAGCCTTCACAGGACCAAGGGCCTCTCCTCCCTTTGATGCCAGACAAGTCCATCCTCTGCTACATATGCAGCTGGAGCCATGGGTCGCTCCATGTGTATTCTTTTGTTGGTGGTTTAGTCCCTGGGAGCTCTGCGGGGGTTCTGGTTGATATTGTTGTTCTTCCTATTGGGTTGCAAACCCCTTTAGCTCCTTTAGTCCTTCCTCTAACTCCTTACTTGGGGTTCCCCTGCTCAATCTGATGGTTGGCTGCAAGCATTCCCATCTGTATTAATAGGGCTCTGGCCAAGCCCCTCAGGAGACATCTATGTCAGGCTCCTGTCAGCAAGCACTTCTTGGCATCAGCAATAGTGACTGGGTTTGGTGGCTGCAGATGGGATGGATCTCCAGGTAGGGCAGTCTCTGGATGGCCTTTCCTTCAGTCTCTGCTCCACTTTTTGTCCCTGTATTTTCTTTAGACAGGAGCAATTCTGGGTTAAAATTTTGAGAATGGTGGGTGGCCCCATCCCTAAACCCGGGGCCATGCCTAACCTCTGGATATGGTCTCTACAGGTTCTTTCTCCCCTTTGTTGGGTATTTCAGCTAATGTCATCCCTGTTGGGTCCTGGGAGCCTCTTGCTTTCCTGGAGTCTGGGACTTTCTGTTAGCTACACCCAGTTCCCTGTCCCCCATTGCTACATACCTCTGTTCAATTTCCTAACCCTCTGTACATCTCCCCAATGTCCTCCCACACCTGATCCTGACCCCCATTTCCCCCCTCCCTCTCCTCTCTTCCTCCCAAGTCCCGCCCACCCTCTACCTCCCATGATTATTTTGTTCTACCTCCTAAGTAGGACTGAGGCATCCACACTTTGGTCCTCCTTCTTCTTGATCTTCATACGGTCTGTGAGTTGTACTATGGGTATTCCAGCTTTTTTCCTAATGCTCACTTTATGGTGAGCAGACTTCCCACGCCTACTCCAGGTTCTAAGAATTACTCAGATGCTTGTGCCTCCCTTGCCGCTCACTTGGCTTTGTGAAGTCCAGGACCCCCACTGATGTGTAGCCCAGGAAACCTGAAGGAAACAATGAAACGATGAAGTCTTTGGGTGGCCCCAGAGAAGCCAGCAGCTCTGCATGATCACCCATACCCTAACCTGAGCTATCTCTAGTAAAGTCATATTACCTTTCCAGGCCAACAGGCAGGAAGGTTTTTCTGCCTGCACCCTGTAGTTGGTTTGTACTGGGTCTCCTTCTAAGCCCTCTATTTGCTGGCTCCTTCCCGTTCAGCTGACGCCTGGGGAAATAAGATGTGGGAGAGGGTGGGTTCAAGAATCACTGAGTTTTCCTCGTCAAAATGAGGGTGGGTGATATACATATTTCGGGAGGTGAAGAAAAGAATAAAAGGTGTCTTGCAGACCTCTTTTCTCTCTAAAGCTATGGGCACCGTTTGTTTAGGAGACCCTGTTGGCCTAGAACACTACTAATGCATATTACTGCCTGAGCTCCCAGAGTGCAGAGTTGGTGGCCCTATGCCAGGCCTCCTGCCTATTGCATGGAATTCTTCGTTACTCCCCACTCCTGGGAGTAGCCATCTTAGAAGGCAGAAGAGGAAGAGAAGGAGATAGATATGAGATGGAGAGAGACTGGTGAGTGCAGCAGGTCACTGCAATAGATGGCCAAGCGAGTACCCAGCTGAGTTATGGGATCCGAAGTGCTATGGAAGACAGACATAGTTACGGATTTCCCCTGCTGCCTTTATGTCCTGGTGCGTCAGATTTTCTCCCTTGTGGGAAATGCTTCCCTGCTCCAGCCTGGAATGCTCTAGAATCTCAAGTGTAGTAATCCCCCTCTTATACTATGCCGAAGCCAGCCTGCCCTATGCAAACCTAATAGTGGACCCATTGGGGAAAAGAGCCCAAACCCTTCCTTGGCATCTCCTGCAGTACCTGTTCTGCGTTTTGTCTTGTCTTTTACCTGATGTGAACGAGGCTCTCTCTCTCTCTCTGACACCAACTGTACATGTCCAGTGCCAAGCTAGGGAAAGCTCCCATCTCAGCACCTACTGCAGCAGGTATCAATGTAAATTATGCAGGTGACCAGCCAAGGTGCCAGAGTGTTTGGAAGAGCACTTAGACACCCCAAATGTTCTCTGGAATTAACCTGTTATCTTGGTGCCTGACAAATGAGAGTGACTCAGTTCCTCCCGCCCCACCCCACAACATAAGCACCAAAGCAGTCCAGTACATAAAGTCAGCCTAAGCCTAAGAAGAGTTTAGCCACCAACACATTTCTGTGAACACCAATTTTTTTCCATTGGTGGAATCTGTGTGTACATATACAACATAGCTTAGGAAAAAACCTTGGCCTCTCCCTGTGGGCAAAGACAGGAGATTTAGCTGAAGTTTCAGGGTTGGAAAGTAGGTGTAAGCAGACTGTAAGAGGAGAGGAATCCCCCAGGTGAGGCATCCAAATCTCCTTCAAGCCCTCCCTGGCTTTGGCGTTGGTTCTGGGTCTATGGGACCTCGTCAGATCTTGCCCACATCTCAGGAACAGGATTGGACCCAAGAAAACAGGGACAATAAGAATGTTACAGACAAATGGATGGAACTAGAAAATAGCATCAGAGTAAAGTAACTCAGACCCAAAAGGACATGCATGATATGTGCTCACTAATAAGTGAATACTCACCAAAATATTACAGAATATCCATGCTACAATCCACAGAACTCTAGAAGGTTAACAAGCTGAAGGGCCCAAGTGAGGATGCCTCAATCCCACATGGGAGGGAGAAGAAAGTGAACTGGGGGGAGGGAGGGAGGCACCTAGATGGGAAAGGGGACAGGGAGGGGAAGGGGGAAACATGATCTGGTATTGGGAGGAGAGGAAACAGGACTGAAGGCCTAAGGTCCAGCAGAAAGAACAGAAACAGGCAACCTCAGGAGATGGGTGGTCATGGGGACCCTCTAGAATGTACCAGAGGCTCGGGAGTTGAGAGACTTTTAGGACTCAAAAGGAGAGACCTTAGATGAAATGCCCTACAGTGGGGTGAGAGAACTTGTAGAGTCCACCTCCCGTAGAAAGACAGGGCATCAAGTGGAGGGATAGGGTTGCCCTCCCACAGTCAAAAGCTCTGACGAAGAATTGTTCCTGACTGAAGGAACTGCAGGACAAAAATGAAGAAAACCATGAGAGAAAGGATGTCCAGTGACAGACCCAAATTAGGATCCACCTCAAGGGGATACCCTGGGCCCTGAGATTGTTACTGATGCTGTGGTGTGCTTGCAGACAGCAGCCTAGCATGGCTGCCCTCTGAGAAGCCCAACAAGCAGCTGAAAGAGTCAGATTCAGATATTTACACCCAACCAATGAACAGAAGCTGGAGACCCCTGTGGTTGAATGAAGGAAAAGTTGGAAGAAGCTGAAGAGGAGGGTGAGCCTGAAGAAAGACAAGCAGTCTCAACTAACCTGGACCCTCAAGATCTTTCAGTCTCTGAACCACCAACCAGGCAGAATACACCAGCTGATATCAGGCCCCCAACACATAGGACTGCCAAGTCTGGACTCAGTCAGAGAAGATGCACCTAAACCTCAGGAGACTTGAGGCCTCAGGGAGGTCTGGTGGGTGGGAATAAAGGTGGGGAGATCCTCTTGGAGATGGATGGAGTAAGTATGGGGTGTGGAACAGTCAGAGTGTAGACTGGGAGGGGAAAATTCAGGGCTGTAAAAAAAGATTAAAGAATAAATTACAGGCACTGAGCAGACCTTAGACGTGAACTCCTCAGTCAGTCCCACAACTCCCAGAGGAAGCTCCACTCCCGGGTGCTCTAACACGCCCAGGATCACAGGATCACAGAATCACAGGATCTTGGTCACACCAGGATCTCAAGATCACAGAGGCAGCTTGACGCCCAGGAGCTCTGTCACACCCAGGATCTCAAGATCCCAGAATCCCAGAATCACAGGATCCCAAAGACAACTGGTCTCTGCGGAGTTCTGACACAACCAGGATCACAGGAATGACTGGCTCCAGTCAGATAAAGGGAGGGCAGGTAGCACCAGAGATAACCAGATGGCAGGAGGCACAAGAACATAAGCAACAGAAACCAAGGTTACCTGGCATCATCAGAACCCAGTTCTCCCACCATAGCAAGTCCTGGATACACCATCACACCGGAAAAGCAAGATTCAGATCTAAAATTGCTTCTCATGATGATGATAGAGGACTTTAAAAAGGACATAAATAACTCCCTTAAAGAAATACAGAAGAACACAGGTAATCAGATAGAAGCCCTTAAAGGAGAAACACAAAAATCTCCTAACTCAGAACATCCAGGAAAGCCAGGACACAATGAGAAGACAAAACCTAAGGATAATAGGTATAGAAGAGAGTGAAGATTCCCAACTGAAAGGGCCAGTAAATATCTTCAACAAAATTATAGAAGAAAACTTCCCTAACCTAAAGAAAGAGATGAACATATATATACAAGAAGCCTACAGAACTTCAAATAGATTGGACCAGAAAAGAAATTCCTCCCATCACATTATAGTCAAAACACCAAAATTACAAAACAAAGAAAGAATATTAAAAGCAGTAAGGAAAAAAGATCAAGTAACATATAAAGGCAGACCTATCAGAATTACACTAGACTTCTCACCAGAGACTATGAAAGCTAGAAGATTCTGGGCAGAACTCACACAGACCTTAAGAGAACACAAATGCCAGCCCAGGCTGCTATACCCAACAAAACTCTCAATTAACGTAGATGGTAAAACCAAGATATTCTATAACAAAATCAAATTTACACAATATGTTTCCACAAACTACAAAGAATAATAGATGGAAAACACCAACACAAGAAGGGAAACTACACCCTAGAAAAAGCAAAAAGGAATCTTTCAACAAACCCAAAAGAAGATAGCCACACAAACATAAAAATAACATTGAAAATAACAGGAAGCAACAATCACTATTCCTTAATATCTCTTAACATCAATGGACTCAATTCCCCAATAAAAAGACATAGACTGACAGACTGGATCCATAAACAGGACCCAGCATTTTGCTGCATAGAGGAAATGCTCCTCAGAGTTAAAGACAAACACTACATCAGAGTAAAGGGCTGGAAAACAATTTCCAAGCAAATGAACCCAAGAAACAAGCTGGAGCAGCCATTCTAATATAGGATAAAATCGACTTTCACCCAAAAGTCATCAAAAAAGATAAGGAAGGACACTTCATATTCATCAAAGGAAAAATATACCAAGAAGAACTCTCAATTCTGAACATCTATGCTTCAAATGCAAGGGCAGCCACATTCATAAAAGAAACTTTACTAAAACTCAAAGCACACATTGCACCTTACACAGTAGTAGTGGGAGACTTCAACCCCACTCTCATCAATGGACAGATCTTGGAAACACAAACTAAACAGAGACTAACAGAAGTTATGGACCAAATGGATTTAACAGATATGTACGGAACCTTTCCTCCTAAATCAAAAGAATATAACTTCTTCTTGGCACCTCATGATACCTTCTCCAAAATAGACCATATAATCAGTTGCAAAACAAACCTCAACAGATATAAGAAGATTGAAATAATCCCATGCCTCCTATCAGATCACTACAGATTAAGGTTGGCCTTCAATGGCAACAACAACAACAGAAAGCCCACATATACATGGAAGCTGAACAATGCTCTACTCATTGATAACTTGGTCAAGGAAGAAATAAAGAAAGAAATTAAAGACTTCCTAGAATTTAATGAAAATGAAAATGCAACATACCCAAACTTATGGAACACAATGAAAGCAGTGCTAAGAGGAAAACTCATAAACCTGAATGCCTCCAAAAAGAAATGGGAGAGAGCATACACTAGCAACTTAACAGCACTCCTGAAAGCTCTAGAACAAAAAGAAGCGAATGCACCCAAGAGGAGTAGATGGCAGGAAATAATCAAACTAGGGCTAAAATCAACCAAGTAGAAACAAAAAGAACTATACAAACAATCAACAAAACCAGGAGCTGGTTCTTTGAGAAAATCAACAAGATAGATAAACCCGTACCCAAACTAACCAGAGGAAGTATCCAAATTAACAAAATCAGAAATGAAAAGGGAGACATAATAACAGAAACTGAGGAAATTAAAAATAATCATCAGATCCTACTACAAAAGCCTATACTCAACAAAATTGGAAAATCTGGATGAAATGGACAATTTTCTAGATAGATACCAAATGCTAAAGTTAAGTCAAGATTATATAAACCATCTAAACACCCCCATGATCCCTAAAGAAATAGAAGCAGTCATTAAAAGTCTCCCAACCAAAAGAAAGCCCAGGACCAGATGGGTTTAGTGCAGAATTCTATCAGACCTTCAAAGAAGACCTAATACCAATACTCTTCAATCTATTCCACAAAATAGAAACAGAAAGAACACTACCCAGTTCATTCTGTGAAGCCACAGTTACACTGATACCAAAACCTCACAAAGACCCAACAAAGAAAGAAAACTTCAGACCAATTTCCCTTATGAATATTGATGCAAAAGTACTCAATAAAATTCTCACAAACTGAACCCAAGAACACATCAAAACGATCATTCACAGCAATCAAGTAGGCTTCATCCCAAGGATACAGGGATGGTTCAATACCCAGAAATCCATCAATGTAATCCACTATGTAAACAAACTCAAAGAAAAAAACCACATGGTCATTTCATTAGATGCTGAAAAAGCATTGGACAAAATTCAACATCTCTTCATGATAAAAGTCTTGAAGAGATCTGGAATTCAAGGTCCATACCTAAACATAGTAAAAGCAATATACAGCAAACCAGTAGCCAACATCAAAGTAAATGGAGAGAAAAATTTTTTAATCCCACTAAAATCAGGGACTAGTCAAGGCTGCCCTCTCTTTCTCTATCTACTCAATATAGTACTTGAAGTTCTAGCTAGAAAAATTAGACAAGAAAAGGAGGTCAAAGGGATACAAATTGGAAAGTAAGAAATAAAAATATCACTATTTACAGATGATATGATCATACAGTTAAGTGACCTGAAAAACTCCACCAGAGAACTGCTATAGCTGATAAACAACTTTAGCAAAGTGGTCATATATAAAATTAACTCAAACAAATCAGTAGCCTTCCTATACTCGAAGGATAAACAGGCTGAGAAAGAAATTAGGGAAATGACACCCTTCACAATAGTCACACAAAAAATAAAGTATCTTGGTGTGACTCTAACCAAGCAAGTGAAAGATCCGTATGAGAAGAACTTCAAGTCTCTGTAAAAAGAAATGGAAGACCTCAGAAGATGGAAATATCTCCCATGTTCATGGATTGGCAGGATTAATATAGTAAAAATGGCCATCCTGCCAAAAGCAATCTACAAATTCAACGCAATCCCCATCAAAATTCCAACGCAATTCTTCATAGACTTAGAAAGAGCAATTCTCAAATTAATTTGAAATAACAATAAAACCCAGGATAGCAAAAACTATTCTTAACAACAAAAGAACTTCTGGGGGAATCAGCATCCCCGATCTCAAGCTGTACTACAGAGCAGTAGTGATAAAAAAAAAAAAAAAAACTGCACGGTATTGGTACAGTGACAGGCAGGTAGATCAATGGAATAGAATTGAAGACCCAGAAATGAACCAACACACCTACAGTCACTTGATTCCTGACAAAGGAGTTAAAACCATCCAGTGGAAAAAAGACAGCATTTTCAACAAATGATGCTGGTTCAACTGGCAGTCTACATGTAGAAGAATGCAAATTGATCCATTCCTATCTCCCTGTACAAAGCTCAAGTCCAAGTGGATCAAGGACCTCCACATAAAACCAGATACACTGAATCTAATAAAAGAGAAAGTGGTGGAAAGTCTCAAACACATGGGTACAGGGGAAAAGTTCCTGAACAGAACACCAATGGCTTATGCTCTAAGATCAAGAATCGAC
>CM052700.1:53159032-53180323 GCA_028551405.1 Uromys caudimaculatus
TTCACTATAATGTGACAGGACGAATTTCTTTTCTGGTCCAATCTGTTTGGAGTTCTGTAAGCTTCTTGTATATTTATGTTCATCTCTTTCTTTAGGTTAGGGAAGTTTTCCTCTATAATTTTGTTGAAGATTTTTACTGGTCCTTTAAGTTGGGAATCTTCACTCTCTTCTATACCTATTATCCTTAGGTTCTGTCTTCTCATTGTGTCTTGGATTTCATGGATGTTTTGGGTTAGAAGCTTTTTGCATTTTGCAATTTCTTTTACTGTTGTGTTGATGTTATCTATGGTATCTTCTGCTCCTGAGATTCTCTCTTCTATCTCTTGTATTCTGTTGGTGGGATGCTTACAGCAATGACTCTTAACCTCTTTCCTAGGTTTTCTAACTCCAGGGTTGTCTCCCTTTGTGATTTCTTTATTGTTTCTATTTCTATTTTTAGCTTCTGGATAGTTTTGTGCATTATCTTTGTCTGTTTGATTGTGTTTTCTTGAAATTCTGCCTGTTTGATTGTGTTTTCCTGTAATTCTTTAATGGATTTTTGTGTTTCCTCTTTAAAGGCTTCTAGCTGTTTCTCTCTGTTCTTTTGTATTTCTTTAAGGGTGTTATTCATTTCTTTCTTAAAGTCTTCTATCATCAACATCAGAAATGATTTTAAATCTGAGTCTTGCTTTTTTGGTGTGTTGGGGTATCCAGGGCTTGCTGTGGTGGGAGAGCTGGGTTCTGATGATTGCAAGTACCCTTGGTTTCTGTTTCTTATGTTCTTACCCTTGCCTTTTGCCATCTTGTTAACTCTGATATTAGCTGGGCTTACTCTGTCTGGTTTGGCTTGCCCCTCCTGCAGGCCTCTGTGTCAATACCTTGAAGACCAGCTCTCTCTGAGAGGTGTTTGGGTTTGGAGAACTGTGGCACATGGTCAGCTCTGGGGTGCAGACAGAAACCAGAAGGATTTTGTCCCCAGCTGTCCCTTGGTTCCTATGTCCTGATGGTTCTGCAAGGGTCTCTATTGATTCAGTGAGTTTGAACAGAAGTGGTGGTTTTGCCTGTGCTCAAAGGTGTCAGCACTCCTGGGATACCTGCTCTCTCCTGGAGCCCTGAGGCCCAGGCTGATGTCCCCAGGCACAGACCCCTGGTGGCCCAGGCAGAGGTCTCCACCCACAGATGGAAACCGGAAGGTTCAAAGGTTTCCTGTCCCCGAGTTCTCCTCAGGCCCTGTATCCCGCCAGTTCCGGGTGGGTCTCGGTGAGCAGTGTTGCTCTCCTTAACCCCACTCACGGCTTTTCCACGCTCCTGGGAGGGTAGCTTTCTCCTGGCACTCTTTGGCTATGGACCCCTGGTGGCCCAGGCAGAGATCTCCACCCATAGATGGAAACTGGAAGATTCAGAGGTTTCCTGACCCTGAGTTCTCCTCAGGCCCTGTATCCCACCAGTTCCGGGCGGGTCTCGGTGAGCAGTGGTTCTCCCCTTTACCCCACTCACGGCTTTTTCACGCTCCTGGGAGGGTAGCTTTCTCCTGGCACTCTTTGGCTATGGTCTCCTGGTGGCCCAGGCAGAGGTCTCTGGTGTGACCTTCTTAAGGTCAACCAACTCCCCTATTTTCCCTACTCTTCCACCCTCCCCTTCAAAAAGATCTCAATACCCATATTCAGCTTGAAGAAGTTATGGAGAGTCATCATCCCAGTTTCCTGGGCTTGGGGGCTGGTGGTGGTTATTATAGGTTGCCTTTCTGGGGAATTTAGAAATGGTCATAATTCGAACAGGGACGAAATAGTTAGAATTGATTGTATAGCCATAATCTCTATTGGTAGAAGTCTTTCTGAGATAATTAAGCCTGTTAAGAGCCAAATAGCAAATTCATGGCTCCGAGTTTATTGTTAGGGTGTTTTCAGATATTTTAATTAAAAATAGCTGAGGATAATTAACAGACAACAGTCCAGATTACTTTACAGAGATAGTTTTCAAAAACATCAGAAATCCACAGAATGTGACATTTAATGTTATTTATTCACTTGTAGTTGAGACAAATCTGCTCCTAACAACTTCCCATTAGTGGATTCAAAGAAACAGTTGAGCATCTTACCTCCTGGTGAGGCTGTACTTTGTGGCTAGGTCACCACTGGGCAGAAAATCGCCAGTCTCTCCTGCAGACCTGTACTGTTCTTGAAAGGACACAATTTACAGGTTAGGACAGCTTAGTTCTGCCGAGACAGAATAGGTTTGTCCTTAGTAATTCCTGTTTCTGTCAGGTGATCCTGGGCCAGAAGGCTGAAGACAGATGCTCCAACTTCCTGACGTACTGGAGCTGTATAGGTAGGCAGCTGTCTCTACAACTTGTCTCGGTTCTGGAAGCTGTGTTAGGCTTTCTATATCTTCAGATAATGTTGGTCATTCTCAGATATCTGACGGGGTTGAAAAACTACTTATAGTCTCATAGCAAACCCAGGCTATTTACTTTGAGAGAACAGGTTTGAGAGGATGGTTTTCAAATGACATACAATCTAAAGCCAGAACATAAGTCAAGGTAGAATCATAAGTCTTTTAATTTAGGATAGATGATAATGTTCTATCTTTATGACAAAATTGATGGACTGGATGTTATTTAGGTTTATCTATACTTAATAGATTACAAAATAGTAATAGTTGTGCTCTATATCTGAGAAAAAGGGTTTGTTTTTTTATTAGAACAAAAAGGGGGAAGTGTTGTGGATAGCCCTGGGGCTGATTGTAAATTGATGCTAGTTCTGCTGTCCTGGGAGGGGCTCCAGACAAGGAGTGAGTTATACCTGTGACTTCTTGTGAACCAATCCCCTAGTGAATAAAAGAGCCAATCACTGGGTGCATAGGAGACTTCAGGGTTGGAGAGGAGAAGAGAGAAAGAAGAGAAGGAGAGAGAGCTTTTTGGAATGGGTAAGATGTAGCTACTAGAGTCTCCTGGTATGGTGGATCTGCAAGGATTCACCACCAGAGGAATCAGATTTAAATAAGGCTTACAAGTTTAGGTTTAGTTGTTGCGCCCAGAGACTGAGTTATCTGTTTCTAAACTAAGTTTGTGTTGCGTTTTCCTTCATGTGGAGGCTCGGCTGGGTTCAAGAGAGAAAGGTACAGCAGCAAAGTGTGGGTTTGCCCGCTGTGCACCACAGAGGCCATGGGGGTATTGAAGCATGGGGTTGGCGTGGTAGTGACCTGCCAGTGGGAACCTAGGGAGCTGGGTGGAGAAAACCAGAGCATAATGCAGGAACATGTGCCACATACATTCCATCTTTTAAAAAATATTTCCTGCAACATTCTCTGATATAAAAACTCTTAAAATTCTATTTAGATGTTTTTTCCTTTTTCTTTTTTTTTTTTTTTAACTTAATGACCCATGTTGATTTGGTAAGCCTAGATACTTAAATATAATATATAGTTATTGTTTGTTATGCATACAATGAAATGCTTTAAAAATTCTAAGTCAACTATTTAATTAAATGTTCCTCATTTAGTATCTATTATTCTCATAGATCAACTGTTATTGAAAGAAGTGATTTATGAATTTGAGTAACCAAGCCATCAGAAATAACTATAAAGAAATCAAGCCATTGTTTCCAAGAGCTGATAGAGCCCTATTTCCCAAGACAACAGCCTGCCTATTAATGTTTGATCATGGTTACTTCCCTCATTTATTTATTTAATTTCAAATACATTTTTAATTAAATAAGAAGGTAACTTTTCTCCTGTCTTCCTCCCTGAAATCATTCACATATGCCCACTCAAAGTCCCTAACACTTTTTCCTTATCATTTTTACGTACAAAATATGTATGTGTGTGTTTGTACAAATGTATAAATCTATTTTTGGTTTGAGTGTAATATGGACCCAGCCTGACTGCCTTATATTGAATAAGCAATAATGGTACTCATACTTGGGAGATCCTATTTCTTCCTCTCCCAGGAGACTCTAGTAACCTGTAGTTCTTTGTCTGGGGCAAGTACCTGTGAAACATTTCCCCTTCCACATTAGCATGTCTGTTGGTGTTCCCATTTTTCCAGTCTAGCTTTTGCCACCATTTCTCGGAGAGACTGTTTCATTGCCAACTTCCTGGAATTCTGGCTCTTTCAATCTTTCTGTTGTGTCTTCCTAGATGTTCCCTGAGCCAAACCTGCAGGAGCTGTGTTGTAGATTTCTTCATAGCTGTTAGGCTCCCCTGCAATCTGTAGACCTCTGCATTGTATGCAGTTGTGCTTTATGTGATGGCCTCCATCTCCTGTCAAGAGGATCTTCTATGAGGAGGGTTGGTAGCCTTACTTATCTCTAGGTGTAAGGCCTAGAATATACTTATGTATTGCACTGGTGAAGATATTAAACTTTTTTCTAAGGCCATTTTCTTTATTTCCTCAGAAGTTGTCTATGTTTCTAGAACCAGACACAATTTCCCACCTGTTGAGGGAATTGGGTTCTATATCCAATCAGACAGCTGTTGGTTATCACCAAGGTTAAGTGCTTCTGTTGCACCCTTATGGTCTACATCATGCTCCTCTTTGTTGTGGTTCATAAGTGTTGCAGCCTGATAGGACTATTGATTCTGTCCCTCCTTGGACAGCTTGTAGATGATTTTCTAGTACCATGGAAGCTAGACCATAGCAAGGAGGCTTTCAGGTCAGATTCAGTCAAATAATTAGTATCCTGTGTTGTAAGTGTGGCATCTCCAGCACCTATAGCCTCTGAGAGGCAACCATGTCTCCTTCACTAGTCTATGTTGTTTTGAGAATCACTGGACTACCCTTAGCATCCCTCAGAAGAAAGTTTCTTGAGCTTGCTCCCAGGGTTTGTTATTCTACAGTTCTTGTGGGAAAACTGTCAGTCAAAGTGACACAGCCTTTTGTTCCAATTCAGTTTCAGAAATCACAGATTAGTGGTATCAGCCCTTGACCTTGGTCAGCCTTGGTAGGAGCTATCACCTGACAAAGCTGTGATAATGAGGTTACAGGAAACTGATTGTTAAATGCACAGTGAACATGAGCCTAAGGCCTAGGAATACAAATGTTTTATTCCAGTAACCTTTTCTCTCTGTCTTACTTACTGAATAAAATACACCTTCCAATTTCACTCATAATGGAAATGCTTGAATCTCGTTTTGTTTTATGGTAAATGTGATGTAATTGAGCCTCATCCCATCTTCTTCTTTATATTTAGTTTTCAGATTCTTCTCAAACCACGTCTTTTAAAGAAGTTGGTAAAGTGGTGAACATGAACTCACAACTTGTCTTGATCCTGACACACAGGTGCCAGATTCCCAAGCTTGTTCCACAATGGACAACCGCACATGACTGCAGTGGACCTACCAGTGTTCACTAATGAAAGCTTTTTTATTCTCAACCCAAAATCAGACATTGGGAAATTGTGGTGTCAAGTCTCAGCCCCTGCTCTGCTTGTTAGAGTTTCCAAGATCACCATGCCTCTGTGGTTGCTAGAACTCTGAGTACTCAGTTAAGACACAAAGTTCCCACTTCCTGCTATAAACACAGGTATCCAACTTCCTGAAGAAGCACTAGTTAAGTTCAATGAATCATTTCCCCTGTGTTCTACTCATTTAGTTAAAATTGATTTCAATTTCTTTGACAATAGAAAAATGTCTCAATCTCTTTTGTTTTGAGTGGAATAGCTCTGGATCAACTGCAACTATAGCTGCTGCCTACTCTGTTCTTGCTTGTTGAAAAAGAAAACAACAGGGCTGTCCCTGCCCGTGTCTGATGACTGGGCTCTTATCACAGAGACAGGTTGGTTTGATTTTCTAGAAATCTTAATGCAACTGAGATATGGAGTTCCAAAGGAGGATTCAAATAATTGGCCTGAGGCGCTGTCAGAGCTCTCAGGACATGGGCAGCTCCCCCATTCTACTGCTTTGTAATTTTCATCTTCTCTGTTTCAACTGAAGCTTTAAAAGGGTTGTGTAAATTCCTCCCAGTCAGAGCATCAGAAATGGCACGGGAATAAGATCAGTGGCTGACATCTCCATGGAGATCATGATGTACAGAAAACATTTCCACATTGGCATGCATACCACATGTTTCACCCCCAGGGTTTCTCTGACTGCAGCTCGTGACTGTCAACATGTTTTAGAGAATGTGAGTGCAGCTCAGCTTCAGAATGCTTGGGTGTATGTGTGTGCATGCAATCTGACTGTGGATACTACTTGAAACAGCATGAATTTAGGGTTCACACTTAGCCTGCATTGTAGGTAGAACTATGATAAGAATATTTGGTTTGGCAATAAACGTAAAGGTAAAGAGAATGACTAAATAATCTAACTCTGTGAGTGTCTAATGCATGGGCACTCTGTTGGAAAAGCCTCATTCCATTTTGTGAAATCTTCCCTCTTAGGTTCATTTAAAATACAGATCTAGCACATCCTTGACAACAAAACTGATACAAATCAAAACCATGTTAGAGATCACCCCGAGAAATGGACATAAGAAGTAATAGGAAGGAAATATGTTCTATAATGTATGGAATTGTACTGTAGAGCGAAACTCACACATTGATATAGGTTCACAACTGAAAATTTAAGCTATCCACAGTAGGGGAGGATTCTGGATAGCATGAGAGAGAGATGAAATTCTATTCAGTTGATTCTATTCAATTGGGCTGCATAGAAATGCCTTCTTCTCTGAGATAGGCATTGGGATCTTACCCAGAGCTGCCTTTTCCTCTTCCACACCTTCACGTTCATTCATGGGCACAGGCCCAGACTCGTTGACTTGTCCATTGGCCTCCTGGCCCTAATACACCTAGGGATGCTGTTACTTGCAGCATATATAACTGAAGACTGTTTTATGTCTCCAGGAGGA
This sequence comes from Uromys caudimaculatus, assembly GCA_028551405.1. Taxonomy (NCBI): domain Eukaryota; kingdom Metazoa; phylum Chordata; class Mammalia; order Rodentia; family Muridae; genus Uromys; species Uromys caudimaculatus. The sequence goes on from CM052700.1 coordinate 53,165,856, forward strand.
TAGGATGACATCATGTGTAAACTCTTCATTTTCTCGCACAGGTTTTTCAGGATCCTCTTTGTTTGTGCCACCTGCCTGTTGAGTGTCTTCCAGGCCATCATCCCCTGCCCTCAAAGCTCTCACTTAGCAAAGTTCAAACACAATTTCCCACATCAGCTCTCATGTTTCTTTATTCTACTGAGTATCTTCTATATATCCATCAGCAACCATATCTTTTTTTGTTTTTTCAAGACAGGGTTTCTCTGTGTAGCCCTGGCTGTCCTGGAACTCACTCTGTAGACCAGGTTGGCCTCAAACTCAGAAATCCATCTGCCTCTGCCTCCCAAGTGGTGGTATTAAAGGCGTGCGCCACCACTGCCCACCGTGAGCAACCATATCTTAATAGCAGCTATTGCCATGGAAAATCTCACCTCAGTTAATCTTATATATATCATGAAATCTTGCTTTGTTCTATCCATGAGTTCCTCAGTGCAACACACCTTTTCTACACTGCTGGCTTTCAGTAATGTCTGTCTTCCTTATTGATCTCATGGGTCTCTCCACTTGCTACATGGCGACTCTCTTGTGCAGGCATAAGACTCAGTCTCAGTGCCTTCAGAACTCAAACCTTTCTCCAAAAGCAACTCCAGAGCAAAGAGCCCTCCAGACCATTCTAATGCTTATGAGCTTCTTCCTGGTGATGTCAACTTTTGACATTATCATGTCCTACTCAAGAACTATATTCCAGGGAAATCCATGTCTTTATTGTGTCCAGATTCTATGCTGCAATCAGTCCTCTGCTGGTTCTCAGTAGTGAAAAACGTGTAACTAACCTGTTGATAAACCATGAATGAGAGGGTAGTAAAGTATGATGTTCTGTGATGGTAAGATTTCTCACATTGAGCCAATGTACCGACACCAGAGCTATGAATCTTGGCATGATGTGAGTGGTTTGAGGTCAAGTGAAAATGTGGACTTGTGTCATTTCTGTTTAATATATGCACTTTTCTATAACTGTAGGGATGGCAGATTTATACTTAAAAAACCAAACCACACACACACACTGAGTGATTGCAAAGGTTTTCTCTGAACTGTCTTTAGGGTGAATCTGAAGGTGATCTCCCTTGTCACTGCCTGGATGACTTACACTTCTCTAAAGCTGTCTTGTATAATGACATTCTCAATATCTGTACTGCCACATTATCTATTTTTCAAAATTAGGCAAACTCTTAGTATACATAAGGACATGATGCCAAAAACACAACGTGAGTGTGCATACACATATCAGTTATGCTCACAGAGTAAACAACCACGTGTGCTAAAAAAGTGTATTACAGCTGGGCAGTGGTGGCGCACGCCTTTAATCCCAGCACTTGGGAGGCAGAGGCAGGTGGATTTCTGAGTTGGAGGCCAGCCTGGTCTACAGAGTGAGTTCCAGGACAGCCAGGGCTACACAGAGAAACCCTGTCTCGAAAAAACAAAACAAAACAAAAATTTTAAAAAAAGTGTATTACAAATTTTCAACATTCCAAGGTACAAACAACCTAAGACCTAGAACTGTTTGAATGTAGGAACACAATTGTAGCCTCTTCATGACTGAACTATTATTCAGTATTCGGAATGGATGAGACTGTAGCACATGATCCAATGCTAATGTGCCCTGAAGCTACTCTACAAAGTGAAATTTCAGTCCCACAGAAGCAGGTACTGTATGAATCTACATATAGATGGCAGGACTCAGAGGACCCAACATGAACGAAACCCAGCGTGGTGTTCTAGATACTCAAGAAATAGGCCATGGAGAAGTTTGGCTGATGGAGTTGGTGTTTCAGTTCAGGAAGGGAGTGCTGTAGACACATGCGCTCTGGTTGAACTATAATGTAAGAACCCTCTCCAACAGCACTGTATGTCCACAGTGTTCAGAATGGGAAATGTGTATCTCACGTGTGTTTTCCCATGATGAAAATGTGTTCAGGTACTTTAGCCATGCTGCATAAAATGAATAAAAATGTAAAGTTTCTAAAAGTACCAAACTGCAATTTTTCAACAGTTTAAAAACTTAAGATAAATTTGTCCCATGAAATGGGTTGACCATCATTCCTGATGCTCTGCCTCTTATCCTCTGTTTTCCCATGAAGAATACAAGTTCTTCAGTTAATCAAGACTCTTAGGGAGGTGCTTCTGTACCCTGAAGTGGTTTCCCACCTGGCGTAGGAGTACAGTTCTGAACTTCGTGATGAGGTGTTCCTGAATGACAGATCTGAGTTTAATTATTTATGAATAAATGTCTATGCCACAAGCTCGAGCTTGTTTCCTGACTGGCTCATTACTTATATAACCCATTTAAATCATTCTATGTCTGCCAAAAGACTAGTTACATCTCCTCAGTTTCATTCTTCTTCTCAGAGTCTAGGTGCTGAATCTCCCCCTCTGACTAACTCCCTGAGTATTTCTAACTCTACCAGAACTCCCACCTCTTATTTCCTACATTTTGCTAATAGACCAGCATTTATTGACAAGTGATGCTTTCACGGAGTACACAAGGGATTCTCTCTACAGTAAAGGGGCAATAGAGGTTCATGAGTCTCCACATTCCATAGAGCATGCTGTCACCATGGGACATTTTGTGACTTCTGTAGACTTACAGAATAGATGCTATGTCTGTCTGTCTCTGTCTCTGAAACTCTTTGTCTCTGCCTCAGAGTTGAAATAAATATATTTTGAATGAAATAAAGCATGCAATGAAGCAATTTAAAAAGTAGTTTGAGAGCTGCTTAGGTGCAGGTCAAATCAGTCAGATGGGTGGTTAGCCACTGCCAGCTCAATCACCCCAGTCCCTAGACTCTGTTCCCGAATTTATATTCTACCTCTGCTCTCCTTCAGACTCTTGGCTGGGACCCTGGCCTTGGCCCAGCCACTGCCACCAATTCTTGCAATCTCCAGCTACTCAGGTGCAGGCTACACCAGATAGAACAGAGAGATGCCTGCTGAATAAAGGCCAGGCAAGTTGCCAGAAGTCAAGCCCACAACCTGATCAGAGACTACCTAGTGGTTCTGAGGTCAAGCATGCTGCCAGAAATCCAGAAATCCCATAAATCTCAAGGATTGAAAAGAAACCAAGGAATGAAACACCTACCAAATAAAGACAAACCAGCACCTAGAACTATTCATTCGAAACTCAGATACCTATATGCCAGGGTAAGAATACAACCAACAACAGCCAGGGCAATATGGCACCATTAGTACTTAGCTATCCTATGACAGCAAGACCTGAATATTCCAATGTAGCAGAACACAGGAAAACTACCTTAAAACCAACTATATGAAGATGATAGAGTCCTTAAAGAAGAAATGAAAAAAAATCCCTTAAAGAAATTGAGAAAAAGACAAAATATTGAGGAAATCAACAAATACCTTAAAGAATGCCAAGAAAGCAAAAACAAAAAACAAACAAAAACAAATAGGTGAAGGAAACTATCCAAGATCTGCTTATTGAATAGAAGCAATAAAGAAAACAAAAACTGAGGAGAATTTGGAAATAGAAAATCTAGGTAAGTGAACAGGAACAACAGATGTAAGCATCATCAACATAATACAAGAGTTGGAACAGAGAATCTCAGGGGTTGAAGATATGATAGAAGAAATACATTCCTCAGTCAAAGAAAATGTTAAATCTAAAAATTTCCTGACAAAAAACATCTATGAATTCTGGGGCACTATGAAAAGACCAAACCTAATAATAACAGGAATAGAATAAGGAGAAGGTTCCCAACTCAAAGGCCCATTTTTTTTTTCAACAAAGTCAATGAAGAAAATTTCCCTGACCTAAAGAAAGGGATGCCTACTAACATAACAGAAGCTTACAGACCACCAAATAGATTGGACCAGAAAAGAAAGTCCCCTTACCATATAATTATAATCAAAACACTAATATACAGAACAAAGAAAGAATATTAAAATCTGCAAGAGAAAGGGCCAAACTAATATAAAAAGCAGAATTAGAATTACAACTGATTTCTCAACAGAGACTGTAAAAGCCAGAAGGTATTAGACAGATAGCTAGAAGATTTTTAGAGACCACGGATGCCATCCCAAACTACTATACCCAGCAAAACTTTCAATCACCATAGATGGAGAAAACAAGATATTGCATGTCAAAATAAAATTTGTGCAATATATATCCACAAATCCAGCCCTACAGAATATTCTAGAAGGAAAACTCTAACACAAGGAGAGTAACTACACCCAAGAAAACACAAGACATTAATTGTCTCACAGCAAAACAAAAAGAAGAGAAACACACACACACACACACACACACACACACACATACACACACACACAGACACACACAGAGTACCACTACCAACGTCAAAATACAGGAACTAACAATCATTGGTCATTACTATCACTCAACATCAATGGACTTGATTCCCCAATAAAAATCCTAACAAATGGATGCGAAAACAGGATCCATCCTTCTGCTTCATGCAAGAAACACACCTCAACACAAAAGATATATGTTATCTCAGATTAAAGGCCCTTCAAAAGATTTTCCAAACCAATGGATCCAAAAAGCAAGCTTGGTGTAGCCTCTCTAATAGCTAACAAAACAGACTATCAACCAAAATTAATCAAAAGATGTGGAAGGACACTTCATACTCATCAAAGAAAAATATCTACCCAGATGATGTCTCAATTCTGAATATCTATGCTCCAAATGCAAGGGCAACCATATTTGTTAAAGAAACATTACTAAAGCTTAAATCACAATCAAACCCCACACATTAATAGTGAGAGACTTCAATATCCCACTCTCAACAATGGACAGGGCATGCAGATAGAAATTAAATAGAGAAATAATGGCCTTAGCAGATGTTATAACTCAAATTGACCTAACGCATTTCTACAGAACATTTCAGGCAAACACCAAGGACTATACCTTTTTCTCAGCACCTCACAGAACTTTCCCAAAAATTAACCATGTACTTGGTCACAAAGCAAATCTCAACAAATACCCCCCCCCCAAATTACCCTCCCCTGTATCTTATCAGACCACCATGGTTTAAAACTGGACTTCAAATGTATGATTATAGTTTTTCAAACCCTATTTTTAATAAGGGTACATAGATGTTTAACCTGCTTTCTATCCCACCACCTACAAGAGGTAGTGGAAAGGAAAGGTTAATAGGGCAAAGGAGGACATGGAGAGAGTTCTTCGTAGTGAATCCAAGCTGAGTTGTCAGGGTATCAGCAGTTCAGTTCACACAAATCAGCGTCAGTAGCTTGATCCACTCAGAAACACCATTCATGAATCAGCAATGGCAGTTCTATCCAGTAGAAACCTTGAGGCTCTGCCAATTGACTTGAGTCCTGTGAAGTAGCAAGAAGCTGTCAGAACACCACATGAAGCTCTTTGTTGCATTTTTCTTTATGAAGTCACAACAATGACCAGCAAAGTGTGGCAAGGTCTACTGGCTATTGGGTTATATTTATACCCTTTCAAAACATCACAAATTCTCTCCCAAGTGTCTGCTCTAGCAAAATATCACATGCCCTTTATCCAGGCTGCTTCAAGAGCAACACCAAGTTTTCAGCAAAATATTCTCCCACTTGTGTGCTTCAGCAACATCCTCTCATGAGACAGTTTACAGAAAACATCATATGACAGAACTGAGTCTCCAAAGAAATCAGAAATTTCCACTTCATTCAACAGAAAGCCTACAAACTCATGTAACCTGAACAACTCTCTACTGAATGACCACTGTGTCAAGGAAGAAATTAAGAAAGAAAGCCTTCCTAGAATTCAATGAAAATGAATACACATTATGTACAAACTTAAGGGACACACTGAAAGCAGTGGTAAGGGTAAAGTTTATAGCACTAAGTTCCTTCATAAGGAAATTAGTGACTTCTCTGGCTGCAGAGATGGATCAGCAGTTAAGCGTATTAGCTTCTCTTCCAGAAGACCTGGGTTCAATTCCCAGCCCCCACATGTCAGCTCCCAACTTCCTGTAACTTCAGTTCCAGGGCATGCAACACCCTCATACAGACAGACAGACATGCAAACAAAACACCAATGCACATAAAAAAATAAAAAATTTAAAAATCATTTTAAAATATTTTAAAAAGAGAGAAATTTGTGAGTTCTCATACTAGTGAGTCAACAGCACACCCAAAAACTCTAGAAGAAATAGAAGTAATCACACCGAAGAGGAATAGAAAGCAAGAAATAGTCAATCTCGGTGCTGAAACCAATAAAGTAGAAATAAAGAGAACAATACAAAGAGTCAATGAAACAAAGAATCGGTTCTTTGATAAAATCAACAAGATAGACAAATTTTTATCCAACCTAACTAAAAAGCACAGACAGAATATCCAAATTCTCAAAATGAAAAATGAAAAGGGGGACATAACAGTAAACACCGAGGAAACTCAAAGAATCATTAGGTCTTACTTAAAAAATTTGTACTTCATAAAATTAAAAAAAATCTAAAAGAAATGAATAATTTTCACAAAAGATACTACTTACCAAAGTTAAATCAAGATCAGGTAGACTATTTAAATAGTCCTATTGAGCCCTAAGGAAAGAGAAGCAGTCATAAAAAGTCTCCCCACCAAAATAAGCACAAGGCTCGATAGTTTTGGCACAGAATTATATCAGACATTCAAAGAAAAGCAAATTCCAATATTCCTCAAATCATTCCACAAAACAGGAACAGAAGGAACACTATCAAATTCATTTTATGAGGCTGCAGTCACCCTGATACATAAACCACAAAAACACTCAACAAAGAAAGAGAATCACAGATCAATTTCCCTTGTGAACATTGATGCAAAAATATTCGAAAATACTTGCAGAGTAAATCCAAGAACACATCAAAAAGATCATCCCTGTAGGGTTATGGAGTCCTGCGTCTGCTCTGCCACAGGGCTCAGCCGCTTGGAGTGCAGTCTGAGGTGCAGGACAGCTGGAGCTGGTTCAGAGGTCCTCCGACCCACGATGAGGCCAGGGCTATCTGGTTCTCGGGCTCTTTTGACACCCAGGCGCTGCTGGATGTTGAGGAAGAGCTGAGAATGAAGTGGGGGCCTGCGGGCTGGATCTAGCCAGGGCTGAAGGGGGAAAAGAGGGGAGCCCCAGCTAGTCTGCAGGGAGAGTTCTTGGCTTGGCAGTCTTGGGCTTGGCTTAGTGGCAGCCATGGCTGGAATTACAGAGAGGCCTTCTACAGGAGATTAGACAGCAGCTTTGTAGGTGAAGGCCTTCTCTGTGGCTCTCCATGGCAGATCCCAATGAAAAGAGGCAGTCCAGCGTTTCAAAGCATTTATTGTCATGTCAAAGAGTGGATGAATAAAACCACACCCCATTCTCAGGGTGGTCCTGAGGTTAAATACCTTTTGCAGGGAGAAGAGTCTGGGAAGGAAACTTATTGGCTAAGCACTTCAAGCCTTTGGGTATCTCATTAAAATGGAGATGTCTTGAGTATATGTGACCACAGGTCATGTCCTCTACCTGTGGAGGGGCTTGGGATGTTGCCCTTATGGGACTGATGGTCACAAATCTATGGAGTGCTGTGGCTAGTGACAGGGACCTTGTGCCCGGGAATCAGGTGAAGTGCCTACTGTCCCTTCAGAGTCACCAGGGCTTCTAGCTTTAGCTCAACCAGAAACAAGGCTGCCTTTCATGGTCCCACAATACACCATAGTAAAATAGGCTTCATCACAGAGACACAGGGATGGTTCAACATATGGAAATCTATCAATGTAATCTACCATATAAACAAAGTAGAAGAAAAAAAACCAAATGATCATGTCATTAGATTCTGAAAAGGGCTTTAACAAAATCCAACCCTCCTTCATGATATAAGTCTTGGAGAGATCAGGGATACAAGGCACATACCTAAATGTAATAAAGGTGACATACAGCAAACTGATAGCCAACATCAAATTAAATGGAGAGAAACTTAAAGCAATTCCACTAAAATCAGGGACAAGACAAGGCTGCACACTCTCTACCTATATATTTAATATAGTACTTGAAGTTCTAGCTAGAGCCCTAAGACAACTAAAGAAAATCAAGGAGATATAATTTGAAAAGGAAAAAGTCCAAGAGCTGATGAACACCTTCAGAAAAGTGTCTGGATGCAAAATTTACTCAAAGAAAGTGTTCCTTTATACAAATGATAATTGAACTGAGAAAGAAATATGGGAACAACAGCATTTACAATAGTCATGAATAATATAAAATATCTTGCTGTAACTCTAACCAAGCAAATGGAAGATATGTATGACAAGAACTTCTATTCCATGAAGAAAGAAATTGAAAAAGATATCAGAATATGGAAAGATCCCCCATGCTCATGGATTGGCAGGATTAACATGGTTAAAATGGCCACCTTACCAAAAGAAATCTACAGATTCAATGCAATCCCAAGCAAATTCCAACACAGTTTTTCACAGATATGGAATGAGAAATTCCCAATTTCTTATGGAAAAACAAAAAATCCAGGATAGCCAAAACAATCCTGAACAATAAAAGGACATTGAGCTGAATGACCATCCATGACCTCAAGCTGTACCACAGAGCAATAGTGATAAAAAAAAAAAAAAAAAAAAAGCCTTCCTGGTATTGCTACAGACATAGAGTGGTTGGTCAATGGAATCTAATCTAATACCTAGAAATAAACCCTATGTACAATTGTGTTTGGATAAAGAACCAAAATCATATCATGGAAAATATAAAAATATCTTCAAAACTGGTGCTGGTCTAACTCGATATCTGCATGTAAAAGGAATGAAAATAGATCCATAGTTATCACTCTGCAAGAAAATCAAGTCCAAGTGGATCAAAGACTTCACGTTAACCAGATACATTAAATCTAATAGATCAGAAAGTGGGGAATAGCCTTGAACTCACTGGCACGGGAGACAACTTCCTGAGCAGAACACAGTGGATTAGGCAATAATTAATGAATGGAACCTCATGAAACTGAAAAGCTTCTGTAAGTCAAAAGACACTGTCAAATGGACAAACCAGCAGCCTAGAGATTGGGAAGGATCTTCACCAACACTTTATCTGACAGAGATGTTCCTCACCAGAACAACAGAAAAAGAAAATGTGGATTTACACAATGGAATACTACTCAGCTATTAAAAACAGTACATCAAGAATTTTGCAGAAAAATGGACAGACCTAGAAGATATCATCATGAATGAGGTAACCCAGACCTGAGAGTACAAGCATGGTATGTACTTACTCATAAAATACAACATAACCACACTGTAAACCACAGACCCGAAGAAACCAAGTAATAAGGGGGGCCCAAGGGAGGATGATTGAATCTTTCTCAGAAGGGGGAATAAAACAGATACTGGAGGTTGATAGATGGAGGTAACTGGCAGGGAGAGGGCATGGGGAGGAATCAGGGAGGGCAAGGGAGAGAGAATAGAAGTCAGCAGGGGGCATTTCTAGGACTTGCTAGAGACCTGGGATAGGAGAGTCCCCACACATCTCTGGGGCAACTCTAGCTGAGACTTCCAACAGTGGGGTATATGGATTCAGAAGTGGCTATTTCCTTAGCCAGGAAGGACTCCCAGTGGAGATCTAAAAACATCAACCCACCCACAAAACCTTCTGCCAATAATGTCTCCTGCCTACAAAATGTCAGAGACAAAGATAATGCAAAGAAGGATGGAGTGGCCAACCAATGACTGGCCTAACTTGAGAACTACCCGGTGGGCAAGAAGCAATCCTTGACACTATTAATGATATTCTGTTATGCTTGTAGACAGGAGTCTAGCATAATTGTTCTCTGAGAGGCTCCAATGAGCCTGAAGACCAACAGAGTCAAGTAACCTGGATCCTTGGGAGCTCTCAGAGACTAAACCACCAACAAAAGAGCAATCACAGGCTGGACCTTCCAGCAGCCAATGGAAAGAGATGCACAGACACACAGCCAGACATTGGATGGAGCTCGTGGAGGCTTATGGAAAAGTTAGCTGGAAGACTGAGGGAACTGAACAGGACAGGGACTACACAGGAAGACCAACAGCGTCAACTAACCAGAACACTTCAGTGCTCCCAGAGACTCAAACACCAACTAAAGAGCTAGCAAAGGCTAGACCTAGGACCCCTGCAAATAAGTAGATGTTCAGCTTGGTCTTCATGCAGGTTCCACAACAACTAGAGTGGGTGCTGTCCCTGAATGTGTTGCCTGCCTGTGGATCTTGTTTCCCCACCTGTGGCTCCTTGTGTGGCTTCAGTGGAAGAGGAGATGCATAGTCCTTCGGGGACTTGATGTTACAGGTTGGAGGGAATGATACTCAAAGTGGGTTCCCCTTGTCAGAAGAGAAGGAGAGAGGGGAATGGGGAAAGGACTTGTGTCAGGGGTACTGAGATGAGATATTAGGATGTAAAGTGAATACATAAATAACTTTTAAAAATAAATCTTTCATTTTAGAAAAGGTGCATTTTGAAAAAAAATATGAAAGCCAAAAACAGAGCAAAGGAGAGGAATGAGAGAGCATGTCCCAAGAGCTCCTGCAAGGAAGGGAGCTTGTGCATTTCCACCAGCAGAGGAGTTGGAAGGGATATTTATTTCAATCAACAGAGCACAAAGATTGTTTCCCCCAAGCTCTGGAACTTATCAATCCTGGTGCCTAAGAGTCCAGGGAGGACACTGCATCCACTGTGTGTTCAATGGATAGTTGCCTGCATCCTCTTCCTCAAGGTCCCTCTGCTGATATTTCTTAACATATAAGGTATGGGACAAGGACCAACAACACCAGTTTGTAACCTCTGAGGGTGAAATGAGAGACAAAGAAGTAATTAGAAAATACTGGTATATACTTTATAGCAATTGAGAGGACACCCTCTAAAATATGAGATTGGGGGTGGGACTCACCTCTAAAGATCCTGAAGTTATTTTAATTACTAAAACTACAGAAGTCACTTATAATACTTGTATCTGTCATGTGACATTCAGAGATGCAGACAGGATTGGTAAGTAAAATTTCAAATGGAAACATCAGTTCTCTGACATGTTTGTAAAAGTACACATATGCAACACAAAATTCCTGCACCAGTAGGCAAAGGGAGACCCAAAGCTAAGAAAAACACAGGCCTAAGGTCAGTACTAGATAATTTGGAGATCCTAAATTACAGAAATAAATGTCCTTTAATGAAATCCTCTCTATTTTGCAAAACACAGCTCCCTCTGCTGAGGGGCAGTCAGAGCTCAGGGTCTCCTCCACAGATGCTGAAAACCTCCCTGCAGCCCCCGAGCTTCTCCACAGCCTGCCTGGGACCTGACCACCTTCTGACTCTGCACTTGAGTGCAGGGCACTTACCCAGGAGGACATGGCAGAGCAGTATGCTATGCCTGTGGAGATCTGAACACTTGTGTTACTGGTGCCTTTAACGCATCTCTGCAGACTGTAATTTTAATGTCTGCATATGATAACAGTCTACTGGGGGGGGGGGGAAACACAAGCATGGCATCCCTGCTGGAAAGTTTTGCCTGCCTCTTGGTTTTACTAAATTTCATCCTAGATAACAGCACACTGGGGGGAGGGGAGCCAGGATCAAACTTTTCTCATAAATTCCCATGGCAGTTCCACCAGAGGAATGAAAGGGTCACATCCCATAGTCAACCAAAGCGTCCACCATTCTTAATGTCAGATTTATTAGTCTTTACCCATTTCATACTTTTTACTGTCTCTGCATTAGGAAGGGGGAGTAGCTCCCATGAGTTGCCTGTGGCTCTAGGAGTATTCTCCCCAGTGTTATGGATGAGAAACCGCCACACTTCCCCCGCAGAGCTGCTAGTGTTTGCCATTCCCACGGTCAGGCAGCGCTGGTACTGTTCTGATGCATGACTATGGCATCTCACTGTAGGTTTATGCTCTTCACCCAGTAACAAAAAGGCAGAGGACTCCTTTCCTGTGCGTGTTCTCCATGTGTTTATTTGTTTTTTTTTTATATGTACATATACATGTATATTCATTTATTTTCTGAGACAAGGTTTTTCTGTGTAACCCTGGCTGTCCTGAAATTCAATCTGTAGACCAGGCTGGCCTCCAACTCAGATGTTCTGCTGCCTCTGCCTCCTGAGTGCTAGGAATAAATACATGATCCACTAACACCCAGCCTATTTTGGGATTGTTAGAAACATTATTGTTCTTATTTTTACGTTTGGCTTTGTGCCTGTTGTGTAGTAATGTTGACTTACTTCTGTAGCTTGAGCTGACCTTGAACTCACTATACTGCTGTTTCAACATCAGGAATACTGACCTGAGTCACCAGGCCCAGTACTACTCATGTGTTTTATACAACTTGCAGTTGTGTGGTTTCTTCCTTATCCTCCATTCTTGATAGTTAAGTGTTCTCTCATGTCACCTAGTTAAACACCATTCCATTTGTTGACACGCAGCATGTTTGAGGCGTCACTGTGAGTGACGGCATAACACACAACAGATCTTCTCCAGTCTTTCTCTTTCCTCCAATCAGTTTCCAGTTATTTCTTTAGATTATATGTAAGGGTCAGCACTGAAATCACTGGATTCTAGGTGTGGTGGGTGCATGTAGGTGACGTTTTCTCACTTTGAGTGACAGATACCAGTTTTACTCTGTGAAGTGTGCCCCTGGGTATGTTCAGCATTGTGAGGTGTGTTTCTCTCTGAGAGTGCTCAGCTGCGTGAAGTGTGTGCTGAGTTTGTGTCCCCTGCAGGAAGTGTGCTCTGGGGAGCTATTGGTTTAATCTCAAGTACGCAGGCATTCTACAAGCCCACAGTTTTCATGATGTTTATTGATACTATAGCTAAGAAATTAGCTATGACTAATCTGCTATTTAAATTTGGATGTTTTGATCCCATGTAAATTGCTTTGTTAATCGTCTTTATCAATTTTACTCCTCTAAAATCTGTCCTTTGTAATTCACTGTATTTGTGTCTCTCATACAGGGTACATGTTCAAGATGTTCCTGGTGGATTAAGTCTAACATTTCTCACCATGTAGAGACCATGATCTGATCCCACATCCTGATACCGTTAGACAGTGGCTATGCCTACATTTTACTATTTTAATTCTAGCTATTTGAGCATCATTGTGCAAATGACCTTAAGGTTCTCTGCATATAGTTCTGAATGTGTGTGTGTGTGTGTGTGTGTGTGTGTTCAGGATCATGTGATAATTGACTCTCAAAACAGTATATCCTTATGTATTTTGCCAAATATAAACAACTGAAGACACTGAATTATTGGAAATGACATAGCTATCACTTACTTAAAGTCATGGAATGTGCCAGAGAGACACCTCAGCAGCTAAGTATTCTGCTCCATAGAAAACTCAAGGTCAATTACTAACTACCACACTGGGTGGCCCACAAGTGCCTATATATCTAACTTCAGAGTACCTGAAACCTCTGACCTCCATGAGCAACCTGCACTCAATATACACAACACACACACACACACACACACACACACACACACGGGGAAAGAGAGAGAGAGAGAGAGAGAGAGAGAGAGAGAGAGAGAGAGAGAGTTAAAACTTAAGAATAAATCTTTCTTAGGATCCTAAAAGCAATGTGTGAACCAAGGTCAAATGATAGCCATCTCTCAGATCTCCTTTGAATACACACTGAGAGATAGAAAGCTCATGTGATATCTGAGAGGGCATGTGGTTTAATTTTCTTTTATACATTTGTTATCCACCAAAAAAGTAAACAGATTTAACAGGGGAAAAAAAGGTAATTTCCTGTATCAATTTAAGTCACAGAATGTTTCCAATATGTCATGATCCATAGTATTGATGACAATGTGTTAGATTATATTAAAGGACAACTCCCCTCACTGAATAATCAGATATTTACTATTCTGCCACAAATTGACCCCCAAAACTTAATTATATGCTTTTCAGTGCAAATAAACACAAAAGGACTGACTGTAGCATAGCTATGGGACACAATAATATGGACACAGTAGAAAATTGAGCTATCTTTGAACTTCAGTCTTGATTGGAAGACAACTCTTTCCAAAATGTAGAGAAGCACAAAGAAGCTCATGAGCAGCATGATGGTCCTGGTGGCCCTTTGCTCTGGGGATGCTTTGGAAGAAAGGCTGGTGCTGTGCAGATGCCGGGCCTGCTTCCTGTGTCTCCATAGGACAGCCACCATGTACCCGCTGGACAGGGCCATGAGACTGATAAGAAAGGCTTCCCTGATGGCCGTCAGTGTGGAAAACATGCTTGTTCTGGAGTAACTCATGGGAAGAAGTGAGCAGGACTGAGTTACATACAGAAAATTCTCTGAGGTCAAGTTGGGGGTAGCAATAATTGATACTAAGAAGTGACTGCTAAAAGACATATAGAGGACGCAGAGGAAAAGAAAGACACCTGAGATGTGATGGGGAGATTTATGTTTAAACTTTGTTAACCAGGAGCTTCTAGGACTAAGGGTGATGGTCCAAAGGACATTCAGCAGACAGGTAGCACA
>CM052700.1:53180823-53213579 GCA_028551405.1 Uromys caudimaculatus
TCTAGGACTAAGGGTGATGGTCCAAAGGACATTCAGCAGACAGGTAGCACAAAGGGTGAGGCCCCTCAGAAGCCTGTGCAAATAGATAAGCAATTGGCATGTGGTAAAATCCCATCTCCCCCAAGGCATAAACATGTCCACAGCTATGAGTCCCATAGTTATAAGCAGCATTAGTTGGGTTAGGGACAAGAAAGCAATGCAGAGATCAATGGGCTTAGGCCTGTTCTCACCAAGGAACACGCAGAGGTGGGCAAAAAAAAGGATGCTGTTAGCTGAGATCCCAACACTCACTTCAGAGAACAAGATGATTTTCATGTTTGTGTCAGTGTGGAGTATGTTGTCTTTATTCATTGTATGTGGGTAGGAAGCAAATACCAATAATCTGAGGAGAAAAGAGAAAACTCTTCCTTAAAAAAAAAAAAAAAAAAAAACGGCCTTGTTCACAAATGCCAACCATCACCAAGATGGCAAGAAGATGCTGACTCATTCTGATTCCACCTCATCAAACTTGGCCCCAGCTTACACCACCTCAACTCCGTCCCCACGGTCCTCACTGACCCCACTGTTCCCACTGTCCCAGTGCTTTCCAATCAGTGCTGAATTCTGTGCACCATTTTGGGGCTACCTCCAAATATAAACTTTCTTGTATACTAAACATTTTCATGAGTTCTAAGAAGCTCATGGTCCATGGATTCGATTTGTTCTGGGCCAAGAGCTGCATCTCACTTGATGGTCAGACACACAATAACTTTGCATATCTGGTGAATTGGAATGGAGAAGGTTGCACAAAACTAGAACTGTGCCCTCCTGGAGGACGGTGTCCCCTTGAAATGTGCCCTCCTAGAGGACAGTGTCCCCTAGAAATGTGCCCTCCTGGAAGACTGTGTCCCCACAGGTTCCAGTGCACAGGGTTGTTTTATTTCAGTGTCTGCTTTATTCTGCTCCTTTATCACCAGGCCAAATATTCATTGTCTATTCTCTCTCTCTCTCTCTCTCTCTCTCTCTCTCTCTCTCTCTCTCTCTCTCTCTCTCTCTCCATCTCTGTCTCTCTCTCTCTCTGTGTTTCCCTCCCTTATACCCCTTTTCTCTCTACACTCTCCTCATTCCTCTCTCTCTACCACTGTCTGTTTTACAAGACAGAATGTCTCTATGTAGCCCTGACTGTCCTAGAACTCACTCTGTAGACAAGGCTGACCTCTGACCAAAAGATCTGCCAGCCTCTACCTCCCAAGTGGTTGGATTAAAGACATGTGCCAATACTGCCCAGCCAGGCCAAATATTCTTAATAAATCTGCAGAACAAATGATTAACAGTTTGTGCTCTGAATCAAATTCTACCAACTGCCATTTCCTCAGAGTGCGAACTTAAGTACTCAGAGCTCCAGTCACCTCCTCTGGAACATATGGACAGTCAGTCCTGTACCTGTGTCAGAGGACGCTAGGTCTGAAAGAACATGCTGTACACACACCAAACTTGGAACTGTTTCAGACACAGCATGATCTCTATAAACATGTCCATTGTTGTTTTTCTCATGCACTGCCTTATCATGTGGCTTGGGAGAGACAATTCAGCTCTGTTAATGACAGATCAGCTCTTTCCCTGCCAGAAACAGAAAAGACAAAAATGACCAAAAGTGTAGAATGATGGAGCCAGGTTCCCTTTCCAAACAGTGTGAAATCCTGGTTTTTCTCTGAAGTCTAAATGACTCTTCATGCGACCTATGTCTTTAATCTTCTGCCATTATGCCTTTGTGAAATGACTCTGAGAATCAAATATCAGTGTGAAGATGCTCTCACTTTTCTCTCTCTTGGCATGTAAAATCAGAGTGGTAAATAAAACAACAATTATAAGAGACTTAGGGCCATCCCATTCTAAGGTCATGATTAAATAAAAGGTATCACCCAGTCTTGAAGGACAGGCTCCAAGAAGTCTTCCATCTCCTTCCAGGTGCAGGAGGCTTCTCCAGACTTCAGAGAAGCTCAAAGGACATGAGAAATGCAGTTGGTATGTCATGTACAGCTCATCATTTCCTTTAATGAACATTTAGTACATGAGTCCTATACTGTTGTAAAAAAATTCACAGATGCAAGAACTGAATTATCAACTGAAAATCAAGGATATGAAATGAAATAATTTCATAGTCTCTCAAATCATACTGTAAAGTAATGTAATATATTAACAAGAATCAGAAGTGTTTACAATGTTCTAAATATTTATTGTTATATCAAGAAAAGTTTTATTTGCAACAGAAGACCATTACAGAAAACCACAAGCAATCAATGTATAGAGTTGTGGGTCCCAGTCTCAATGGATTCATTTACCAAAGAACTCCTGCAGCCAAGGCTCAGGGAACACTGCAGAAGATGGGTAGAAAGATTGAAGAGCTGGGCGATCAGGGAGTTTGCTGTGAGATTGTGTCTCCCGGTCATGTTAAGGACATGTGGCTGCCTAAACATGAGCTAAACAAGGACAACAATTAGACCTGTCAAGATACAGGAAAGCCCACTACTCAACGTACACAAAGAACTACAGACAACTAAGGAAAGCTAAGAACAGGAGGAATCGTCTTCTCCAGGGGAGAGCACACCAATTGTGTGTCCAAAACCAAATGTCCACATGGTGAACACACATAAAAGTAACATTATGCAGACTGAGCATGTTGTGGTTATGCATTTAATAATATGTATTATGTAATAAAGAGAGGCCATGAAAGCAAAGGACAACATGGGGGGTTATTTGGAAGTGTTTTGAGGGAGATACGGGAAAGGATAATTCATATAATTGTACTATAATCTTAAATAATCAAAGAAATATTAAATGAAGAATTAGTAAAATGTAAGAATTCATCCACACTGAGTAAAAATTTATAATTCGGAGCTGAAGTGGATAGTTCAATAATTTGGCTTTGTGAAATTAGGTTGGGGAGAAAGAAGGAAAGGCTTAGAGGGCAGAACTGGAGAACAAAATGCACCCAGAATAGGAAATATCCAGAAGAATCCTGAGCATGCCTTGATAGAGCAACTGTAAAGACATCAACTGATCAGGAACACAGAGATAGCCCCCTGTTTGCATGGAGCCAGGAACCCATGACTGTAAATATGGTGTCATCCTTCAGTGACACAAATCATGGTGAGATTCATGGAATCATCAATAGGCCTCAAATGAGTGACCAGTGTTCAGCACAACAATATCCTGACCTTGAGGTCTGGGAGGAAGTAGAGAGCAGAATGGAAGAGGGAAATCTCTCTGCAGAAGACACGGCATGCTGGGTGCTTATGGCCCTGTGGGTGCACTGCATCCAGGGAGGAGAAAGGCAGAGTGTCTGTGTCCTCCTCTATAACATGGATGCAGCCTACCTACACCCTGGTGTTGAGAGGCTGTGTAAAGAGCAGGGTTAAAGTCAGGTCTGAGCAATGCCTGTTTGTCCTTATGTTTATGAAACTGTGCTTGTGTTTGTCATTGTCACACAGCTCACCCTGACCATGTTACCATCGTTCTCACCTATGCTGTGCCTCCCTGTACAATGGACCGAGGCTTGGGAAGGTAGGACTGTCTCTGCTTTATGAAAGTGGGTTCTGTTTTGAATGGAGTTACATCAGGCACTATTCTTTACTAACAATTCTACTTAGACAATGACTTAGAAGACAGTGGGGGAGAAGCTACTGGTGCCTCAGACAAGGAAAACCATCACTAATCTGATTACAACACTGTGTCCAGAGAGAAAGTGAAGAAAAGGGACTGTGTGGATGTGATAGGGAAGCCATGAAGAATACTTGGGATAAGAAGTGGCTGAAATCCTTTACTATCCTCCCTTGCAGCTAGACTGTTGCAATATTTCAAAACACATCTTCAGAAACTCCAGAGAAGACAGTGTGCCTTTATGGGGAAGGGACAGAAGTCCCAGAGAAACCTTGTCATGGACCTGACAGTTGTTTTGTCACAGATGTGTGCTGTTATTACAGAGACCCAACCTGACTGCAGGAAAAACTTTTCCTGAGAAAACCTGTGATGTGATGGATCCCACGATGGAACAAGGGATTACAGGCCTCCTTCCCAGCAGCTTTGATGGACTCTTTGTAACACAAAGGGAGGTAGATTTTGGTTTATCTATTTCTAACATCATGAGAAGGTACAGTTTGGGGAATTATGGGAGCTAGTGAGAGAGACTAGAACTAGAGAAAGCAACAAAATCCATGTCGTCCCATTATTCGAATGCTTTGCAATTGTTTCTCCCAAGAAACAAGAGTCATCAATTCCTGTTCTTAGGACCTGAGGAAACCACAAGCAAGTTCACCATAGACTTGATATTTCATAACTGGCAACCATGTTCCTTAGCGGAAATATACCATGGGGGGGGTAGCCCAGGCTAAGGACCACCTGTGAGATCTAGTAGCTCTAGATGAACTGGGAGTTAGACGTCACATACTGTGAGGCTGTCCACAGTGCAGCTTTGAACATGCAGGTTCATTTCTTTGGAAAGCTTATGCCTTAGTTATGGTTTATTTTTTCTGCTGTGAACAGACACCACGACCAAGACTATTCTTATAAAGACAACATTTAATTAGAGCTAGCATAAATAGGTTTAGAATGTCAGTCCAATATCCTCAAGGCGGTAGCATGGCAGCATCCAGGCAGGCACGGTACAGGTGGAGCTGAGGGTTCTACACCTTGTGCCAAAGGTAAACAGAAGACTATTCCAGGAAGTTAGGAAGAGGCTCTCAAACCCTACCTGAACAGTGAATCACTTCAACGAAAAAGGTCACACCTACTCCAGCAAGGCCACACATCCTAATAGTGCCACTCCCTGGGTCAAGCATACTCAAACCACCAAAATTTCAGCTCTCTGAATTACTTAAACCAAAGAAGTCAAGATGAAAACAGTTCTAGACAGACATAGAGCTGAAGGCATTTCATTGAGCTGTGGGTTTAAGGTGTCCATGTTAACATAAAATGATCTGTAAGAAAGAATAAGCCAGGAAATTTACTGTGTGAATTAAGTGCTGACAGAGTCATTTACTTTAGAAAAATGAATGCAAACCAAATATCTATGGATATTCCAGAAGTGTATGAAACTGATGAAATTTAGGAGTTACAGAAAATGAATATCCTCAGAAGAAAAGATGTTCATTACCCATGCAGAACACAGTGCCCTGTGCTGAGTGGATGTCAGAGTTCAGCTTCTCCATTGCAGATGCTGAAAACCTCCCTGGAGCCTGGGAACTCCTCCTCCCTCAGCCTTTCTGGTAACAGACCATCTTCTGATTCTGCACTTGGGTGCAGGGCACTTACCCAGATGGACATGGCAAGGGAGGGCTCTGTGCCTGAGGAGATCCTGCACAGGCTTGGATTAAGGGAGTCTTTAATGAATGTGAGCTATTTGTAGTTTTAGTGTTTGTAGAAGATGACAGGTCCTCACTGGGGAGCACGGAGACCTGGCATCCCAGTGGAGCATCTTCCCCGTCTTTGATCTTCCTTCCTGTGACCTGGATAATAGCCATCTGGGGAGGACTGGACACAAACTTTATTTGAGTTAGGTTACAATACCTGTGGGGGGATCAGAAAGTTTGCACCAAGTAGGCAACTCTAACTTTGCTCATTTTGACTCTCGGGTGTAATCAGTCCCAAACCATTTCACAATTTGTGATGAGTCTGCTCTGGGGTGAGAGATTACTGGGCCTCCCATCACCTCCCATCAGCTCTGAGGCTCTCTCCCCACAGTGTTAACAGGCAGCATTTTGCTGGGTCAGTCCTCATGTGGAGGGTCTGGATTCCCTGTAGTACTGGTTCTGTGTGCCTTAATTTCCATTCGCTCAACTTCAGAATTCAGGCTGTGAGTCACCATATTCAAGCAAATTTAAAAAGAAATGACAGGAAAGTGTGGAGGGAGAGAGGCACCGCTGGAGGCCTTTGGTGAGGCAGTCAGGGGCACCTGAAACCAGCATAGGTTTTACCTAAATCCTACCACCACCTCCGATTCACTCTCTGCTTTATGTTTGGGTTCAAGATAAGAGTTCTCAGTTTCTTATTCCAGCTGCCACACCTGCTCCTTCCTGGCACGCTTTCCCACCATGACAGTGCTGTTAGCTAAATGAAATGGAACATGTCTAAGAGGTTAAGAGAGATCTGACTCATGAATGGCTCTGTAGGAAACCAGCCAAGTCCCAAATGAATGTGTGTAATTTGACATTGGCACAGCCTTGTCAATGACCAGGAGCTCAGATCCATGGGAAGGGTAAAACCTTCTCTCAGTAAAGTTTTGTGGGATGGCAAAGACTTTCTGTGGTCCAAATACAAATGTTCTCAGTGTGTGCAGAGAATGACCACCATAGCTTCCCTGACTCCAGAGGTTTACAGCCTGAAGACTGCCCCCTACAGAGACAGTTATCCTGAGATCAGCTAAACCTGCCTCCCTGCTCAGTTGCATGCAATACACTGTCCTTGTTCATCTGTATGCAATGACATCACTTCCTTTCTCAACTGAATATAATATACACATTGAGGGGTGCTGTGGCACACAGATCCCAAGCCAATCCCAGCTTTTCTGTATGTGTTTGTGTGCCTGTCCTTTCTTCATTTTCTCTGGCCCTAGTCTTCTGGCACCCAAGCAGGGACGGAAGTGGCTCAAGATGAATCTCAACATTACCAGAAGATGAGGCTTTGCTACACAACCACATCTATGCATATGCAATCAAGTCACTTGATAAAAGCAAGGACATGAATGGAGAGAGAGGCTGATCAGTCTCCAGGTGGTTACAGATGCTGAGGCTCCATCTTATAAGTACAGGAATCACAGGTCTGAAGTTCAGTAAGGATGGGGCCTCCCTCACAGCCAACTGTTTATTACTAACCTATAAATTTCTACTACCAAACAAACTAGAAGACAGAGAATATAGCAGGAAGAGTTTTGTTCAAGTCAAGGATTGTGAAAATAGGACGAAAATTTTCTGTGTCAAAGAACAGTATCCACTATCCCAAAGGGAAAGGTTTCAGTGCGTTTGTGGACTAATAGACTATTTCAGCACTGCCAGAGTGAATGTCCCCATCCTTTCCTTCATAGCCAGCTTTGAATCTCCATGTGTCCTTGTGAGAACACTAATTTTAAGGAAGGGGAGGGGAGCACAACTCTTCCTCCTTAGATTACAAAAGAACCTCATAAAAGGGTAGACACAGACTAGACAACATGGAGGACAGTGGAGAGTAGGGCTTCACTGTGGCCGAGGAAACGGAAGGAATTTCAGGTGCTGAAGGTGTCTGTTCTTATATACGTATGATAATTTTCTTTCTGTAATTCTTTGAAAGCTGTTATGACATGACTTTGAGTCAAAATAGTGGGATATGGAAGGTGCATCTGGCTCTGCTAGGAGACAGGAGTTTCTGAACTGCTAGTAGCCCATCACCTTTGTAAGTTACTAACTACCAAGAGGAAGCTATCCACTAAGGAACAAAGACATACTACCATCCCCTTCCTCAAGTGTAAATACTCATGAGCATGTCAGCACCATGGACAGAAAAGAGCCCTGGGGAAGCTGCCTGTTCAGAGCCTTTGGAAAACTATGAAGCCTACCTCAGTGAGTAAAGCCAGGCAGCAGGCTCTTTGGCTCGCATCCAAAGACAGTGGTTTCCTCCACGATGGAGTCTGGTCATTGCTCACTTCTGCCATTGAGAACTCCTCATGTGATCCTGTAATGAACTCCTGCTGTCATCTACACTATGCTCTGTGGCAAGTGATTCAACTGAAACCATCAGCTGCAGAGAGCCCAAGGAAAACCTTAGTGAGATCCTGGGAACACATCCTCCCCAATGTTCTAACACTGGTCCCAGAGAAGACGCAGCAAAGATAAACACAGGAGGGCCTCTGGCCCTCGCATGCAGACTCCCACCTGGCTCTCAGTGTTGACATTGTGCACTGAAAGGAGCTGCTAAGATACAGTTTTGTGTTACAGTGGGTTTCACCACATTGGACTTTTTAATGGAAATACTTCTAAAATTGGCATAGCTGAGTGGAAAAGCTTCAAACATCTTTTCTGACTGTGTTAGTATCTGTGGGAACAAACTAAGACCCACCAGCATCATTCAAGTTGCTCCTCATCCTGGTTTGCTTCCCTGTTGCTGTCATAAAATACTGTGACCAAAAGCCATGGAGAGACATTAATTTCTCTCAACTTCCAAGCTATAGGACACTGGTGAGGGAAGCCAGGGCAGGAGCTCAAGCAGGACAGAAACCACAGAAGGAGGCTGCCTACTGGCTTTCTACCTCTGCTTCCTTAGCTACCTTTCTTATTTAGAACCCCTGTAGGTGACTCTAAACTGTATCAGTTGACAATTGAAGGTAACTAGTAGATTTTATTTGGGTGCCTACAGAGCACATTGCAAGGTCCTTTCCCATAGTATACAGAGATGTGCTGCAGTGTTCTGCTAGTGAGTTTTTATCAGTGTGACACAGGCTAGGGTCACATGGAAAGAGAGAACCTCAATCCTTCACCAGTTTTTCTTGTGAGAACGTCTGTGGGATATTTCCATGATTAATGATTGACTTGGCAGGGCCAGTTCACTGTGGATGGTCCATTATCCTTGGACAGGTGGTATATGAGAGAGAGCCATCAGAAGAAGCAAGGCAGTAAGCAAGCAATGGTCTTTTATGGCCTCTGCTTTAGTTCCTGCCTCAAGGTTCCTCTCTGGGTTTCTGGCCTGACTTCCCTCAGTGATGGCCTATGATGTGCGATGTATAAGCTGAAATAAGCCTTTTTCTCCCCAAGTTGATTCTGGTCATGGCTTTATCACAACTGAAAGAAACTAGAACACCTGAGACTGCAGAAGCTGACCAGACACAGCAGTGTGGAATGACTCTGTCATTCTTATTGACCCTGTATTGACCTTCTGGGGTCCAATCCTGTTTCTGAGATGTGGGCAAGATATGATGAGGTCCCATAGACCCAGAACCAATGCGAAAGCCAGGGAGGGCTTACAGGAGATTTGGATGCCTCACCTGGCGGATTCCTCTCCTCTCCTTGTTTACACCTACTTTCTATTTCTGAAACTTAAGCTAAATCCTCTGTCCAAACCCACAGTGAGAAGCCATGGATTTTTATTAAGCTGTGTAGTACATGTACACACAGATTCCTTCAATGAGAAAAAAAATTGATGTTCACAAAAAATGTATTGGTGGCTAAACTCTTCTTAGACTTAGGCTGACTTTATATACTTGGCTGCTTTGAGGCTTATGTTGTGGGACAGGGCGGGGGGAACTGAGTCACTCTTATTTGTCTGGCACCAGGATACCAGGTTTATTCCAGGGAGCATTTGGGGTGTCTAAGTGCTCTTCCAAACACTCTGGCACCTTTGGCTGGTCACCTTCATAATTTACATTGGTGCCTGCTGTAGTAGGTGCTGAGATGGGAGTCTTTCCTAGTGTGGCCCTGAACATGTACAGTTGGTGCCTGTACTGGCTGGTTTTGTGTGTCAACTTGACACAAGCTGGAGTTATCACAGAGAAAGGAGTTTCAGTTGAGAAAATGCCTCCATGAGATCCAGCGCTAAGGCATTTTCTCAATTAGTGATCAAGGGGGGAGGGCCCCTTGTGGGTGGTACCATCTGTGGGCTGGTAGTCTTGGGCTCTATAAGAAAGCAGGCTGAGCAAACCAGGAGAAGCAAGCAAGCAAGCCAGTAAGTTACATCCCTCCATGGCCTCTGCATCAGCTCCTGCTTCCTGACCTGCTTGAGTTCCAGCCTGACTTCCTCTGTTGATGAACAGCAGTGTGGAAGTGTAAGCTCAATAAACCCTTTCCTCCCCAACTTGCTTCTTGGTCATGATGTTTGTGCAGGAATAGAAACCCTGACTAAGACAGTGCCAGAGAGAGCCACTTTGACATCAGGGGAAAGAGAAGACAAAACACAGAACAGGTACTGCAGGAGATGCCAAGGAAGGGTTTGGTCTCTTTTCCCCAATTGGTCCACTATTGGGTTTGCATAGGGCAGGCCGGCTCCAGTGTAGTATAAGAGGGGGAGTCCTACACCCGAGGTTCTAGAGCATTCCAGGCAGGAGCACCGAACCATTTCTCACAGGTGAGGAAATCTGAGTTTCCAGCTAGAGCAAGAAGGCATAAGAAGGAGATAAAGGAGATGGAAATGAAAGTCAAGCTATTTGCAGCTGTGTACATAAGAGGCTCTAAGAACATTTTTGGCGAAGAAAAGCTCCAGAAAAGAGCAGGATACACAATTAAATATGTGCAGCTTCCCTGTGTAGTGATAACAAACCTGTTGAGAAAGAATCCCATTCATAAGAATATTAAGTAAATGGATAAGTAACTTGCCTTGAAGTAAATCTAACCAGGTAAGTGAAGTACACAATGAAAAGTTTAAATGCTGAATAAAGAAAATGCTAGAAGACAGAAATGACTCCTCATGCCCCTGGACTGACAGGATTAATGTTGTGTAAATGGGTCAACTATCAAAAGCCACCCACAGACTAGATGCAATCCCCATCAGAATTCCAAAGCCACTCTTCATGGAAACAAGAAATATACCTAAGGATTTGTATAGAACAAAAAAAAACTATGCACAGTGAATATTTAGCAATAAAAATGTTTTGGATGTCATGGGCTAGAGATGTTTCTCATCAGTTAAAACCAATGACCGCTTTTTCGGGAATTCCAGATCAGTTCCTAGCACCTATGTAGGGGCTGTCAAACATCCGTGACACTAGCTTTGGAGGACCCAGCACCTGCTTCTGGTCTCAGTCAGGTACAAAGCAAGCATGTGGTGAACTTACATATATACAGGGGGAAATGCTCATAAAATATGTTAAAAGTCAGTTTTTAAAGACTCAGAGAAATGAAAATTTAGCAAGGTTGGTTCACCTGCCCAGAGTCACAGAGCAAGTCCATTTTGGATCTGAAATATGTGCTTATATCACTTTATCCAATATCTGGAGCTTGTTCCTCCAGAGAAAATTGGCTTCATAAGGAGGGGGGACAAAAGCCACCTCCTTTGCCACAGCAGCCCCCGTGTTCTGTCAGAGAACCTGGTGACAGCTGGATGGCAACGGCCTGTGCACGAGATTAGGGTAGAAGCCCAGCACACTCAGGGAAGGGATGGGCAAGGGGTAAACATTTTCCCGTGCTCTCCATGCTGTGGGCTTCCTCTTCCCCAACTGAGCTATGCCTGTTGTACCTGCATCAGAATGCTCGTGAACCCACTGTACGGCGTTCACACTTCCCCCTTGGCATGAGCTGGGTGTTTATTAGTGGCTGCCTTGCCTTTCCTCTTAGGTTTCATTCCTCCAGGTGCCTTGTGTGGGATCTTAGAGAGTAGATGTTATTGGTGTTTTACACATATTTAGTTCCTTAAGTCTCCAGTCTTCTCTGGAAATGGTTAATCTTTCATGCTTTGCTCTTGTGTGAACCCTTGACATACTGGGAGCAATTATTATAAAATGCTATCTTCTAATTCTGAGACCGCAAAACAGGAGTAGTTCATCCTGGATGAATGGATTCTCTTTGGAGTATGGTTAATCGTTTCATTTGTCAGGATCTTTATATTACTGTACATAAAGTACCTAGAGGATGAAAGAAAATTGAATGTCATTTCTGTCCGTAGAGTTGTTAAGACTTCCTGACTCCATCAGTGAGGAGGAAGCTGACCAGTCAAGGTCCATGGGGAGAAGAATCCAGTTCAGGCTTGGCCTTGGGCACAGTTATGTTCATGCTGCCTATGATTGCACAGCCCCAAACTCCAAAGTCTTCCTTTATTTCTGTATTTTCTTTAAATCCATTTTTACTGTTTACTAAGAGCTGGAAATCTGGAAGTCATAGGGCACAGAACCAAGATTTCTTGGATACAGGTTCTCCGTGTGTTGAAGGACCTTGGAAGAAGCAGCCTGTCCCTCACTGTGTAGGTTTAATAAGAAACATAGAAGCTCAAAAAAAGACACCAGAGGTCTCACTGTTAAGCAGATGAATTATGCAGTAGAAGTTTAGTTTGTACTCATTTTGCCTGAGGGGAAAATTAGCAAGTTGTGTTGAGTATATTGTGTCAGCTAGGAGGGAGTAGGCTAGAGAATTCCTTCTGGCTTGTATCTGAGGAGGGTTCATACTCTCCAGAGCGTTTTCTATAGAAATTATACATCTCTCTAGAATATGCATGCCTTACTGATTCTTTTTGTTGTTTGGTTTTTCAGGACAGGGTTTCAATGTGCAGCCCTGGCTCTCCTGGAACTCACCTGTAGACCAGTTTGGCCTTGAACTTGAACATCCACAAACCTCTGCCTTTGAAGTGCTGGAATTAAGGTGTCTGCCCATGCAGCTGAAAAGTGTAGAGAAAATCCATGAGAGAATGGGTTTAAGAGAAACAATCCTCCCCTATCAGGGGAAGAAAAATGAATGTAAACTGTTTCAGAGCTCTCCTGGGGACAGGAGGAAGTCTGGAGACGTCCTACTTCCTCCCTGGTTCCTAGGGGAGAAATGCCTAGTTTTAGTTCTGGGTCTTTTAGGTAGGATATCTGAGTCCCTTTGGGACATCTAATTCTCTTTCCTCTCTGTCTATTGTATGTTATTGGTGCACCAATCTGTCCATGTGTCAAAACTATTTTATGTTAAGTTTGTGTTCTCATGCCGTATGAATGGAAGTTGTTCTGTGTTTCATGTTGAAAAGAAAAGAAATATTGGTTAAAACTTTATCCACTAGCTATTTAGTCCTTGATTTAGCCTAACTTGTTTTAAAAAGCAGTCTCACTTGGCTGCGCCTGTGCCTGGGAGTCAGGGACGGCTGGAAAAGCCCTGCCAGAGGCTTAATTATCTGCACAAGCCACTCTTAAAGGGGCCAGCATGGGCACCTTTTCTGGCCCGAATGTATCTTAATAATCTTATAAACAATCTCCTACTCTATTTCATCTCTTCTTATTTATAGTGCCTTCCTGGGGAAACCAGAGACACACATCTTCTATAAATTCAAAGAACCTCATTAGGTCCTTCTTTTTCACCCAGTACCTCGTTCCTTGAGGGACTCCTTAAGATCCTGTAAAACAAACCGTGTTTGCTTTATGCTTGTCCCATGGCATGCATCACTCACTAACTCCACCGGATCTGCTAACACAGGTGGGTCACTCTGTGGCAATCTCAGTCTTCGTGCTTTCCCTTTGGGTGATCCCACAAAGGGCACCTGGCCAGGCCTCCGTGAGCGACATCCGTCAGGGTGCACTCCCCGTTCCTCAGGCCCTACTCTGGGCATCACTTGCCCCGGTCCATGGGGTTCATCGTAGACCTAAGGAGGGTACTGACAGATGGGGATGAGATAAGAAGCAGAGATACCTGGGAGCAAGACAGAATCCCTCTGATCAAGCTCCAATGATTAACTTTATTCCAAGCTTTTATAAGGTATAAGGAGAAGGAAGTACAAGGAATCTTAAACAATGTAGAAGGACTCTTAAACAATATAACCAGGGCTTAGACAATGCTATAGGAGTGGGGAAAATCCAAGGAGTACAGGTTCCCAGCCACCAGGACATGTTACCAAGGCAACCATCTATGCTCTGCTGACCACCTAACCACAAGGGGGTCACCCTGACCTGGGAAAGGATCCACCTCCTAGAAGACAGAACCTGGGCAGAAGTCTAGTTCTCAGGAACCTGAAACTAAGGCCTACATTTACTTTCAAGCCTAACTTCTACACAAAATGGCTTTTCTCAGGCTAATAGGAAAGTTTCAAATCCATTGGTTCCCAGCAGCCCTGATTCAACTTTTATGGGACAAGAAAATATTTAAATTGGTATTTCTTTAACAGGAGCCCACAATTAAGAGCCTTTGAACTTTTAAAGGGATTATGGAGTTTTACAGACACTTTGAAGTTTTACAGAGATTATATATATGAGAAATTTTGAAAATGGTAGAGAAAGTGGATATTTTAGAAACTGGATAATTTGGAGAGGCTTTGCATGCTGAAATCATATTTGAGCATTTAAAGGAGTTTGAACTTATGAAGAATGTAGAACTTTTATATTGCAATGTTGATAATAGTATGATATCTTGGGAACAAAAGAAAAGAAAGAAACAAGGTTATACTGTAACAGTGCTGTGTTTATATGCCAACATGACAAAGGGTCAACTGTGCAAGCTGTTATGGTTTGTTTGTTTCTTTATTTTGACACAAGGTAGATCACTTGGGAAGAGATATGGGAATGCTAGTTCAGATAATTCCCCTACCATATTGACCTGTGGGCACACTTGTGGTGAATTTTCTTGATTGAGGGCCAAACTCAGGGTAAGTGCAGGCCCTGGGCTGGTGGATACTTAAGAATACAGACCAGGAAAGCCATGAAACAAAAAGCAGCAAATAACACTCTTCCATGATCATACATCAGTTCCTGCCTACAGGTACCTGCCTTGAGTTCCTCCCCAAATCACCCTGGATTATTAACAGTAACCCTTAAAATGAAGGCTTTCCTACCCAAGATAGGTTTGGTCATGATGTTTTAGTTAGTCTAATCAAAGAAACTGTAACAATTCAACAACATATACAGCGCATTTATGAACATAAACTTATAGTTGGCATACTGGGAATCTGAAGAAGTATCAGCCCTCAATTATGGAAAGAGGGAAGGTAGACTCATATACAGCCTGTCTTTCAGGACAGAGTTTGACCAGTTTCATTTAATTCTGTAATTTGGGGTGACCCCAACTCTCTATTAATTGTAGTTCTAGTTCCCCCAAGACTTCATATGCTGAAAGAAGACATGGAGTGCGCTCCTGCTGACATTTGCCCACATTGCTCTTCTCTTGGGGGATGTTCTGGGTTGAGATTAGAAACATGGAAGATGCACTTACAGAGCATCGCTCAAAGACTGGATTGTCCACCTGAGTTCTCTGGAAAGGACTCCAGTCCAATGTTCTGCTGTTTTGTAATTTATTTATCTTTTGTCTTCTGTTTCAGGCAGGGACATAGTTGACCAGTCACTATGATCTGACTTAACTCCCCCAGGGCACAAACATAAGGCACCTCATGAGAGACCCAGCATGGGAAATATATAAACAGACCATCTTGTGCTGGAACACTGCCATGTTTGGTGTGTAAACAGCATGTTCTTATATACCTAGTGCCCACCTGACACAGGCACATGGCTGCATATGTGTTCAGGAGGAGGTGACAGGAGTTCAGCCCAAGAGTGTTCAAGATCACAGTTGGAGGAACTGGCAGGTTCTGGGTGGGATGAGAAATGTCTGGATTTACAGATCACAATTGCTAACATTTGATATCTAAATATACTAAGAAATTTGGTTTTACAATCAGGTAATAGAGTAAAGATAGCCCCAAATAGAATAAGTGCAAACCCAGTCCACAGGACCTCTTTCATTGGGAAGGACTGGTTTCTTTCATACAGTCCTCCTCATTCAAACTCACCCAAAATAGTAAAACTCTGACTGTAATGTTCCTGGCAATCAAAATGTTCTGGATGAAAACTATTAAGTTGCTATTCCTACTCCAGGAAAACACACACATGCCGAATAAGAAAAGGCATAATCCATGATGTGTGCAGTACTTAATGCTGAAGGAGCTCACAAACTGACACACCCACCGTGGAACACAGGATCCTCCATGGCTCAGCTTAGGACAAGTGAGATGGTCTGTGGGGGGTGAGGTGGAGCTGAGGTCTTCAGTGGAATGAGGGTGCATGGGCCACTGCGTGTTTTCCTGAGGGCAGAGGAGTAGTCTGGGAGCGATGCTTGAGGTTTTGTTCAGGATGAATCATTGTTCACTTTTTTCCTCAGCAACTGTTCTCAAATAAGATGAATAAAAGCATCATACTCCACACAGATTCTAACATAAGGAACACCTTTTTTCTGAATTTGGCATTGGGATCTCAGGCAACAGCTTCCTTCTCTTCCACATCCTTAAGGTCATTTTTGGGCAGAGTTCCAGACTCACTGACCTGCCCACTGGTCTCTTGTCCCTAATCCAGCTTCTAGTCTCCATCTGCACCCTGGAGCTAAACTTATGGCACAGATCTCCATACCCAAATTCTGCCCAGAGAGAGCTGGTTTCCCAGGAGTGCTGTCACTCTTAAATTCACAGGTGAGACCACCACTTGTGATCCAATAACTGGCCAAAGAAGGACACACCAGGAGAACACAGGGCACAGGAACCGCAGAGCATCCAGGGACAGCATCCTTCCAGTTTCCATCAGCTGCCCAGAGCTAACCCTGTGACACAGATCTCTACACCCAAATCCCACTTGGAGAGAACTGGTCTCCCAGGAGTACCGACTTGCCTAAGATCACAGGCTCATAGGAGAGACAGGCTCCAGTCAGAGACAGCAAGACCAACTAACACAAGAGATATCTAGATGGCGAGAGGCAGGCAAAAAAACTTAAGCAACAGAAACCAAGGCTACTTGGCATCAGAACCCAGTTCTCCCACCCAGAAAGTTCTGGATACCTCAACACACTAGAAAAGCAAGATTCAGATGTAAAATCACATGTCATAATGATGATAGAGGACTTCAAAGAGGACATAAATAACTCCCTTAAAGAAATAAAAGAGAACACAGGTAAACAGGTAGGAGCTCTTAAAGAGGAAACACAAAAATCCCTTAAAGAAATATAGAAAAACAC
Organism: Uromys caudimaculatus; assembly: GCA_028551405.1. Taxonomy (NCBI): domain Eukaryota; kingdom Metazoa; phylum Chordata; class Mammalia; order Rodentia; family Muridae; genus Uromys; species Uromys caudimaculatus. The sequence continues at coordinate 53,197,425 of CM052700.1, forward strand.
AACCAAACAGGTGAAAGAATTGAACAAAACCATCCAGGGTCTAAAAATGGAAATAGAAACAATAAAGAAATCACAAAGAGAGACAACCCTGGAGATAGAAAACCTAGGAAAGAGATCAAGAGTCATAGATGCAAGCATCACCAATAGAATACAATAGATAGACGAAAGAATCTCAGGTGCAGAAGATACCATAGAAAACATTGACACAAAAGTCAAAGAAAATGCAAAATGCAAAAAGCAAAAAGCTTCTAACCCAAAACATCCAGGAAATCCAGGACACAATTATCCACAGAACCTAAGGATAATAGGTAAGATAAGAGAGCAAAGATTCCCAACTCAAAGGGCCAGTAAATATCTTCAACAAAATTATAGAAGAAACCTTCCCTAACCTAAAGAAAGAGATGCCCACAAACATACAAGAAGCCTACAGAATTCCAAAAAGACTGGACCAGAAAAGAAATTACTCCTGTCACATAATAATCAAAACATCAAATGCACAAAACAAAGAATAATAAAAGCAGTAACATAAAAAGACGGACATCTTAAAAGAGACTCTAAAAGCCAGAAGGTCATAGGCAGGTGTCATACGGACACTAAGAGAACACAAATGCGAACCCTGGCTACTATACTCAGCAAAACTCTCAATTACCATAGATGGAGAAACCAAGATATCCCATGACAAAAACAAAATTACACAATATCTTTCCACAAACCTAGACCTACAAAAGATAATAGATAGAAAACTCAAACACAAGGAGGGAAAATACACCCAAGAAAATGCAAAAGAGTAATCTTTTTTCAAAAAAACCCAAAAGAAGATAGTCACAGAAATATAATTCCACCTCTAACAACAAAAATAACAGGAAGCAATAATCACTGGTCCTTAATATCTCTTAATATCAATGGACTCAATTTCCCAATAAAAAGACATAGACTAACAGACTGTATACGTAAACAGGACCCAGAATTTTGCTGTATACAGGAAATGCACCTTAGTGACAAGGACAAACACTACCTCAGAGTAAAAGGCTGGAAAAAAAATCTCCCAAGCAAGTGGTCCCAAGAAACAAGCTGGAGTAGCCATTCTAATATCAAATAAAAATGACTTTCAACCAAAAGTTATCAAAAATGATAAGGATGAAAACTTCATACACATCAAAAGGAAAAATCTACCAAGATTAACTCTCAATTCTGAACATCTATGCTCCAAGTGCAAGGCCACCCACACTCATAAAAGAAACTTTACTAAAGCTCAAAGCACCTCACACAGTAACAATGGAAGACTTCAACCCCTCACTCTCAACAATGGACAGATCATGAAAACAGAAACTAAACAGAGACACACTGAAACTAACAGACATTGTGAACCAAATGAATTTAACAGGTATCTATAGAACATTTTATCCTAAAAAAAAATCCTCATGGTACCGTCTCCAAAACTGACCATTTAACCAGTCACAAAACAGATCCCAAACATCCTATCAGATCACCACAGACTAAGGCTGGTCTTCAATAACAACAAAAACAACAGAAAGACCACATACACATGGAAGCTGAACAACACTCTACTGAATAACTTGGTCAAGGAAGAAATAAAGAAAGAATTAAAGGCTTTTTAGAATTTAATGAAAATGAAAGCAAAACATACCCAACCTTATGGGACAAAATGAAAGCAGTGCTAAGAGGAAAACTCATAACTCTGAGTACCTCCAAAAGGAAACTTGAGAGAGCATTCACTAGGAGCTTGACATCACACCTGAAAGTTCTAGAACAAAAAGAAGCAAATAAACCCAAAAGGAGTAGAAGGGTTGAAATCAACCAAGTAGAAACAAAAAGAACTATACAAAGAAATCAATAAAACCAGGAGCTGGTTCTTTGAGAAAATCAACAAAATAGATAAACCTTAGCCTGACTAACCAGAGGACACAGAGACAGTATCCAAATTAACAAAATCAGAAATGAAAATGGAGACATAGAAAATGAGGAAATTTAAAAAGTCATCAGGTCCTACTACAAAAGCTTATAGTCAACAAATTGGAAAATCTGGATGAAATGGACAATTTTCTAGACAGATACCATGTATGAAAGTCAAATCAGAATCAGATAAACCATCTAAACAGTTCCATAACCCTTAAAGAAATAGAAACAGTCATTAAAATCTACCAAAAAAAGCCCAGGACCAGATGGGTTTTGTGCATAATTCTATCAGACCTTCAAAGAAGATCTAATACTAATACTCTTCAAACTATTCCACAAAATAGAAGCAGAAGGAACACAACCCAATTCATTCTATGAAGCCACAATTACACTAATATATAAAACACACAAAGACCCAACAAAGAAAGAAAACTTCAGACCAATTTCCCTTATGAATATTGATGCAAAAATACTCAATAAAATTCTCAAAAACCAAATCTAGGAACACATCAAAATGATTTTCCATCATGATCAACTAGGCTTCACTCCAGGGATTCAGGGATGGTTCAATATACAGAAATCCATCAACGTAATCCACGATATAAACAAACTCAAAGAAAAAAAACTACATGATCATCTCATTAGATGCTGAGAAAGCATTTGACAAAATTCAACACCCTTCATGTTAAGTCTTGGAAAGATCAGGAATACAATATACAGCAAACCAGTAGCCAACATCAAACTAAATGGAGAGAAACTTGAAGCAATCCCACTAAAATTAGGGACTAGACAAGGCTGCCCTCTCTCTCCCTATCTATTCAATATAGTTCTTGAAATTCTAGCCAGAGCAATTAGACAACAAACGGAGGTCAAAGGGATACAAACTGGAAAAGAAGATATCAAAATATCACTATTTGCAGATGATATAATAGTATACTTAAGTGACCCCAAAAATTCCACCAGAGAACTCCTACAACTGATAAACAACTTCAGCAAAGTGGTTGGATATAAAATTAACCCAAACAAATCTGTAGCCTTCCTCTACTCAAAGGATAAACAAACTGAGAAAGAAATAAGGAAAACAACACCCTTCACAATAATCACAAATAATATAAAATACTTTGGTATGACTCTAACCAAGCAAGTGAAAGATCTGTATGTCAAGAACTTCAAGTCTCTGAAGAAAGAAATCAAAGAAGATCTCAGATGGAAAGATCTCCCATGCTCATGGATTGGCAGGATTAATATAGTAAAAATGACCATCTTGTCGAAAGCAATCTACAGATTCAATGCAATCCCTATCAAAATTCCAACTCAATTCTTCATAAAGGTAGAAAGGGCAATTTGCAAATTAATTTGGAATAACCAAAACCCCAGGACAACAAAAACTATTCTCAACAATAAAAGAACTTCTGTGGGAATCAGCATAACTGACCTCAAGCTATATTACAGAGCAATAGTGATAAAAAAAAACAAAAAACAAAAAACAAAAACAAAAACAAAAAAAACCAAACCAAACAAACAAAAAAAAAAAACAAAAAAAAAAAAACAAACAAAGCCAACCAACTGCATGGCTTTGGCACAGAGACAGGCAATAAGATCAATGGAACAGAACTGAAGACCCAGAAATGAACCCACACACCTATGGTCACTTGATCTTTGACAAAGGAGATGAAACCATCCAATGGATAAAAGACAGCATTTTCAACAAACAGTGCTGGTTCAACTGGCGGTCAGCATGTAGAAGAATGCAAATTGATCCATTCCTATCTCCCTGTACAAATTTCAAGTCCAAGTGGATCAAGGACCTCCATATAATACCTGATACACTGAAACTAATTGAAGATGAGGTGGGGAAGAGCCTCGAACACATGGTCACAGGGGGAAAGTTGCTGAACAGAGACAAAGTACACTGTCAATAGGACAAAACTGCAACCAACAGATTATGAAAAGATATTTACTAATCCCACATCCAATAGAGGGCTAATATCCAATATATACAAAGAACTCAAGAAGTTAGACTCCAGAGAACCAAATAACCCTATTATGAGGTACAGAGCTAAGCAAAGTATTCTCAGCTGAGGAGTATCAAATACCTGAGAAGCACCTGAAGAAAGTTCAACATCCTTAGTCATCATGAAAGTGCAAATAATCAAAACAGCCCTGAGATTCTGCCTCACACCAGTCAGAATGGCTGAGATCAACAACTCAGGTAACAGCAGATGCTGGTGAGGAGGTGGAGAGAGAGGAACACTCTTTCTTTGTTGGTGGGAATGCAAGATGGTACAGTCACTCTGGAAATCAGTCTGGAAGTTCCTCAGAAAATTGGACATATTACTACATGAGGACCCAGCTATACCACTCGTGGGCATATACCCAAAAGATGCTCCAACATATAACAAGGACACATGTTCCACTATGTTCATAGCAGCCTTTTCTATAATAGCCAGAAGCTAGAAAGGACCAAGATGTCCTTCAACAGAGGAATGGATACAGAAAATGTGGTACATTTACACAATGGAGGGCTACTCAGCTATTAAAAACAATGACTTCGTGAAATTCTTAGGCAAATGGATGGAACTAGAAAATATCATCCTGAGTGAAGTAACCCAATCACAAAAGAACACACATAGTATGCACTTACTGATAAGTGGATATTAGCCCAAAAGCTCAGAATACCTAAGATATAATTCACAGACCACATGAAGCTCAAGAATATGGAAGACCAAAGTGTGGGTGCTTCAGTCCTTCTTAGAAGGGGGAACAAACTACTCACTGGAGGAAATACAGAGACAAAGTGTGGAGCAGAGACTGAAGGAAAGGCCATCCAGAGAATACCCCACCTGGGGATCCATCCCATATACAGTCGCCAAATCCAGACACTATTGAGGATGCCAAGAAATGCTTGCTGACAGGATTCTGATATAGCTGTCTTTGGAGAAGCTCTGCCAGGGCCTGACAAATGCTCACAGACAACCATTGGACTGAGTATGGGGTCCCCAATGGAGCAGTTAGAGAAAGGACTGAAGGAGCTTAAGGGGTTTGCAACCCCCTAGGAAAAACAACAATATGAACCAACAGACACCCCAGAGCTCCCAGGGACTAAAGCCACCAACCAAGGAGTACACATGGCTCCAGCTGCATATATAGCAGAGGATGGCCTTCTCAGGCACCAATGGGAGGGGAGATTCTTGGTCCTATGAAGGCTCGATAGATGCCCCAGTGTAGGGGAATCAAGGGCAGGGAGGTGGGAATGGGTGTGTGTGTGTGGAAATACCCTCATAGAAGCAGGGGGAGGGGGATGGGATAGGGGGGTTCTGGGAGGGGGAAAACTAGGAAAGGGGATAACATTTAAAATGTAAATAAAGGAAATATCCAATAAAAAAAGAAATGCAACCTCTCAGAGGACAATATGCCTGTGGATGTGACATTGACAGGGTCATTTCTTTCAGTGCCTCTTTATTCTTTTACTCTACTCATAAATATTCTTAATAAAGTTCTATCACAAATGTTGAGAACTGTGATCTCTAAAAACAGACTTATTCATATTTTACCCACGATCTGCCACCTTTATGGAGTGTGACTTTGAGTACTCTGAGGCTGAGTTCCAGTCACCTCTAGAATGTATGGACATCATGTCCCATGACTGGGACAACCATGAGTGATATGAGATGAGATCTATTCACTAAACATGTGATAGTTCCCAGCTCAAAGTCCCAGAAAAATTTTCAACAAAATCAAAGAAGAAAATTTCCCTAACCTAAATAAAATGATGCCTATAAACATACCAGAAGTTTACAGAACACCAAGTATATTGGACCAGGAAAGAAAGTCTCCCTACCATGTAATTATATCCAAAACACTAAATGCACAGACCAAAGAAAGAATATTAAAATCTGCAAGGTAATGGGACCACATAACATAAAAGCAGACCTATTAAATAGAATTACACGTGATATCTCAACAGAGACTGTAAAAGCCAGAAAGGCTTGGACAGATAGCTAGGAGGTTTTTAGAGACCACAGATGCCATCCCAGACTACTGTACCCAGCAAAACTTTCAATCACCATAGATGGAGAAAGCAAGATATTACATGCCAAAATAAAATTTGCACAATATATAACCACAAATCCAGCCCTGCAGAATATGCTAGAAGGAAAACTCTAACACAAGGAATGTAACTACACCCAAGAAAACACAAGACATTAATCATCTCACAGTAAATGAAATGAAGAGAAACACACACACACACACACACACACACACACACACACACACACACACACACAGTACCACCACCAATGTCAAAATACAGGAACTAACAATCATTGGTCATTAATATGTCTCAACATCAGTAGACTTGATTCCCCAATAAAAAGACCACAGACTAACAGAATGGATATGAAAACAGGATCCATCCTTCTGCTGCATGCAAGAAACACACCTCAATACAAAAGATATATATTTCTCAGAGTAAAGGCCCTTCAAAAGATTTTCCAAACAAATGGATCCAAAAAGCAAGCTTGGTGTAGCCTCTCTAATAGCTAACAAAACAGACTATCAACCAAAATTAATCAAAAGATGGGGAAGGACACTTCATACTCATGAAAGGAAAAATGTAACCAGATGATGTTCAATTCTGAATATCTATGCTCCAAGTGCAAGGGAAAGCACATTTGTTAAGGAAATATTACTAAAGCTTAAATCACATATCAAATACCACACATTAATAGTGAGAGACTTCAATACCCCACTGTAACCAATGGGCAGGGCATCCAGACAGAAACTAGATAAATAGTAGAGTTAACATATATTATGACTCAAATAGACCTAACACATATCTACAGAACATTTCATGCAAACACAAAAGAATAGACCCTCTTCTCAGTAGAAGTTCTCACAGAACATTAACAAAAATTGACCATGTACTTGGTCACAAAACAAATCTCAGAAAAGAAAAAAGAGAATAAGAAAGAAAAATTGAACCCCCCACCCCCGATCGTATCAGACCACCACTGATTAAAACTATACATCAACTGTTGGCTTCGGGTTTTCAAAACTTACTTTTAGTAAGGGTACATAAATGTTTAACTTCCTTTCTAGCCCACCACCCATCAGAGGTAGTGGAAAGGAAAGGTTAATAGGGCAAAGGAGTGCCAGAGACCAAATGGCCTTGTTTGAATCTAAGGCCTTGCTCTTAATCAGATAGCCAGAGTGTCCCAGGCTTGGCTTAATTAGCAAGTCAAAGTGTCCCCGGCTCAACAGCAGGCATTCCTTTGATTCCTTCCCATTCTCACTGCCTCCAGCAAGTGATAAGACATCCTATTTGAAGTGGCCTGCAGCTTCAAGACAACAACAACTGTCATCCAGATTTATAGCTATGTGTGACATCTGGAATCCCTCTTCCTCTGTCACTTCCCGCCCTAAAGTGTTTATATATACACGTAGCAATAAAGCCATTTTTAGGGCTTGATTGGAACACTGTCTTGCCCTCAACGCATTCTTTGTCTCCTGCCTCTTTCCACTGCTGGCAGTTTCTCTCCTCAGGTGCGGACCGTGATCGATAGCCTCCTGGGAGGACCCCCCGCGAAGGACAGGGACTTTCAAAGTTAGTTCTTTGCAAAGGAGGATGTGGAAATAGTTCTTTGTAGTGAAGTCAATCTGAGTTGTCAGCAGTTCATTTCACACAAATCAGCTGCGGTAGCTCCATCCACTCACTAACACCATTCATAAATCAGCAATAGCAGTTCCATCCAGAAGAAACCTTAAGGTTCTGCTAATTGAGCTGAGTCCTGTGAGGTGGAAGAAGCCACAAGAATACCACCAGAAGCGCTTTGATGCATTTCTCTATGAAGTCATGACAAACCATGTCCAACTAAGTGTGGCAGGGTGAACCAATACCACAAAGTGTCATCTGGCTGCTGAGTTATAGTTATAGTTTTTCAAAATATCACATGTTCTCCCAAGTGTCCGCTCTAGCAAAACATCACATGCCCTTTCTCCAGGCTGCTTCAAGAGAAACACCAGGTTTTCAGCAAAATATCTTCCTATGTGTCCACTTCACCAAAAACATCCTCTCATGAGGGAGTTTACAGAAAAACAACACATGGCACAACTGAGCCTCCAAATAAATCAGAAATTTCCACTTCATTCAACATCAACAGCAATAACAGAAAGCCTACAAACTCATGTAACCTGAACAATTCTCTACCGAATGACCATTGGGTCAAAGAGGAAATTAAGAAAGACTTTCTAGAATTCAATGAAAATGAATGCACAACAAACACAAATTTAGGGGACACATTGAAAGCAGTGGTAAGGGTAAAGTTTATGGCATTAAGTGCCTTCATAAGGAAATTAATGAATTCTCTGGCTGCAGAGATGGATCAGCAGTTAAGAGCATAAGCTTCTCTTACAAAGGACCTGGGTTCAACTCCCAGCCCCCATGTGTCAGCTCCCAAATGTCTGTAACTTCAGTTCCAGGCATGCAGCACCCTCACATAGACATACATGCAAACAAAACACAAATGTACATAAAAAATTTAAAAATTTAAAAGTCATACTAGTGACTTAACAGCACACCTGAAAATACTAAAACAAAAAGAAATAATCACACCAAAGAGAAGTACACAACAGGAAATAGTCAAACTCGGGGCTGAAACCAATAAAGTAGAAATAAAAGAGAACAACACAAAGAGTTAATGAAATAAGGAATCAGTTCTTTAATAAAATCAGCAAGATAGACAAATTTTATTCAACCTAACTAAAAGGCACAGACAGAATATCCAAAAAAAAGTTTAAAAGAGAACTTAACAGCAGATACTGAGGAAATTTAAAGAATCATTAGATTTTACTTTAAAAAATTGCACTTGACAAAATTTAAAAATCTAAAAGAAATGTAAAATTTTTGCAATAGCTACTACTTACCAAAGTTAAATCAAGACCTGGAAGACTATTTAAATAGTCCTATTGAGCCTTAAGGAAAGAGAAGCAGTCATGAAAAGTCTCTCAACCACAAAAAGCACAGGGCCAGATGGTTTTGGCAGAGAATTATATCAGACATTCAAAGAACCCTAATACCAATATTCCTCAAATCATTCCACAAAACAGAAATAGAAACACAAGGAGCATTGTCAAAATCATTTTGTGAGGCTGCAGTCACCCTGATACCTGAAACACACAAAGATTCAACAAAAAAAAGAAAATTACAGATCAGTTTTCCTTATGAACATTGATGCAAAAAATTTAATAAAATGCTTGCAGAGTGAATCCAAGAACACATCAAAAAGATCATCCAAAATAGTAAAGTAGGCTTCATCACAGAGATGCAAGGATGGTTCAATATATAGAAATTTATCAATATAATCTACCATATAAACAAACTGGAAGAAGAAAACAAATGATTATCTCATTAGATTCTGAGAAAGGATTTAAGAAAATCCAATCCCCCTTCATGATATAAGTCTTGGTGGGATCAGGGATACAAGGCACATACCTAAACATAATAAAGGTGACATACAGCAAGCCGATAACAAACATAAAATTAAATGGAGAGAAACATAAAGCAATTCCACTAAAATTAGGGACAAGACAAGGCTGACCACTATCTTCCTGTCCAATATAGTAACTGAAGTTCTAGCTGAGCAATAAGACAATGAAAGAAGATCTAGGGGATACAAATTTGAAAGGAAGAAATCAAAGTATTGCTATTGATGGATGATATGATTATATATATATATATATATATATATATATATATATATATATTCTCAAAAATTCTGCCAGACTACTGCTAGAGCTGAGAAACACCTTCAGAAAAGTGGCTGGATACAAAATTTACTCAAAGAAATCTGTAGTGCTCCTTTATACAAATGATAAGTGGGCTGAGAAAGAAATTGGGGGACAACAGCCTTTACAAAACCCATGAATAATATAAAATACTTTGGTGTAACTCTAACCAAGAAAGGGAAAGATATGAAAAAAAGGAAAATAAAGAAAGTGAAAGATATGTATGACAAGAACTTCAAGTTTATGGTGAAAAAAATCTAAAAAAGATATCAGAAGATGGAAAGGTCCCCCATGCTCAAGGATTGACAGGATTAACATAGTGAAAATGACCATCTTACCAAATGCAATATGCAGATTCAATGCAATCCCAGTTAAAATTCCAACACAATTTTCACAGAAATGGAAAGAGAATTTCTCAATTTCATATAGAAAAACAAAAATCCCAGGATAGCGAAAAGAATCCTGAACTATAAAAGAACTTCCTGAGGAATTATCATCCCTGACCTCAACCTGTACTACAGAGCAATAGTGATTTAAAAAACTGTATGGTAATGGTACAGATACAGACTGATTAGTCAATGGAATCAAAACAAAGACCCAGAAATAAATCCACAGATCTATGGATAATTGAGTTTTGATAAAGAACCAAAATTATGCAATGGAAAAAATAAAAGTATCTTCAAAAATGGAGCTGGGTGGACTGGATGTCTACATGTAGAAGAATGAAAATAGATCCATATTTATCACACTACACAAAACTCAAGTCCAAGTAAATCAAAGACCTCAATATAAAACAAGATACATTAATCTAATAGAACAGAAAGTAGGGAGTAGCCTTCAACTCACTGGTACAGGAGACAACTCCCTGAACAGAAAGCAGTGGATTAGGCAATAATTAATAAATGGGACCTCATAAAACTGAAAAGATTCTATAAGTCAAAAGACACTGTCAAATGGGCAAATCAGCAGCCTACTGATTAGGAAAGGGTCTTCACCAACCCTACACTTGACAGAGGGCTAATATCCAAACATTACAAAGAACTCAAGAAGTTAGACAACAACAACCCAAATAACCCAATTTTAAAAATAGAGTACAGAGCTAAACAGAGAATTCTAAACAGAGGAATCTCGAATGGTTGAGAACCATTTAATGGAATGTTTAAAGTCCTTAGTCATCAGGAAAATGCAAATCAAAACAACTCTGAGCTTCCATCTTACACCTACCAGAATGGCTAAGATAAAATATTCAAAGACAGCACGTACTGGCAAGGATGTGGAACAAGAACACTTCTTTATTGCTGGTGAGAGTATAAACTTGGACAACCACTTTGAAAATCAATTTGGTGGTTTCTCAGAAAAATAGAATAGTTCTACCTCAAGACCCAACTATATCACTCCTGGACATATAGCCAAAAGATGCTCCAATATCCCACAAATACGCTTGCTCAATTAAGTTCAAAGCAGCTTTATTCATAAAAGCCAGAAACTAGAAACAACCTAGATGTCCCTCAGCTGATGAATGGATAAAGAAAATGTGATTAATTAACCCAATGTAATACTACTCAGCTATCAAAATCAGGACATCATGAATTTTGAAGGCAAATGAACAGAACTAGAAAATATCATGAGGTAACCCAGACCAAAAACCACATACATGGTAAGTACTCACTTCTAAGTGGATATTAGCCATAAAGTACAAGATAACCACACTATAACCAGTAGACCCAATGAAGCCAAATAACAAGGAGGGCCCAAGGAAGGATGATTGAATTTTCCTCAGAGGAGGAAACAAAATAGATATTGGAGGTGGGTGGAGGGAGTGAACTGGCTGGGAGAGGAGCTGTGGAGGAATTAGGTATAGGGAGAGCAGGGGAGAGAATGGAAATCAGCAGGGGGACATTTCTAGAATATGCCAGAGACCTGGGATAGGGGAGTCCCAAGGTCATCTCTGAGAGTAACTCTAGCTGAAACTCCTAGCAGTGGGGGATATGGATCCACAAGTGGCTACTTCCTGTAGCCAGGAAGGACTTCCAGTGGAGGGCTAAGGACACCAACCCACCCACAAAACCTTCTATCCATAATGTGTCCTACTTATAGATGTGCAGGGGCAAAGATCGAGCAGAGGAGGGAACAGCCAACCAATGACTGGCCCAACTTGAGAACCATCCCATGGGCAAGAAGCAATCCTTGACTCTATTAGTGATACCCTTTTAATGCATGTACACAGGAACCTAGCACAACTGTCCTCTGAGAGGCTATTGAGCCTGAAGACCAACAGAGTCAACTAATGTAGATCCTAGGGTGCTACCGGAGACTAACCCACCAACCAAAGAGTAAACACAGGCTGGACCTTCCAACAGCCAATGGAAAAAGATGCAGAGACCCACAGTGAGACATTGGATGGAGCGTGGGGAGTCTAATGGACGTGTTGGCTGGAGGATTAAAGGAACTGAACAGTACAAGGACTCCACAGAAAGACCAACAGGGTCAACTAACCTGGACCCTTCAGTGCTTCTAGAGACTCAACCTCCAGAGCTAGTACGGACTGGACCTGTACCCATGCAAATATGTAGCAGATGTGCAGCTTGGTCTTCATGGGGTTTCCTAACAACTAGGGCAAGGGCTGTTCCTGACTATATACCTAGACCTTCAGGAACTTGATGTGCCAGGTTGGAGGGAAGGATACCCAGAGGGGGCTTCCATTCTCAGAAGAGAATGGGAAAGGGGAATGGGAGGAGGACTTGTGTGATGGGGTACTGGGAGGAGTGTGGGGCTGATATTGTGATGTAAACTGAATAAATAAATAAATTTCAAAAATAAATCTTTCAGGGTGGTTGGATGGGTGGGTGAGCTCCTTCATAGAAGTGGGGGTGGGACTCAACTCGAAAGATCCTGCAGTTATTTTAATTACTAAGACTACAGATGTCACTTATAATACTTATATCTGTCATATGATATTCACAGATGCAAACAGGATTTGTAATTAAAATTTGAAATAAAAACATCAATTCTCAGATGGTATGTTTGTAACACAAACACAGGCACAGCTAGTCAAAGTGAGTTACTAAATTCAAAAAAGAAATAGAGGCCTAAAATTAACGCTATAGAATTTGGAGATTCTAAATCACAGAAATAAATATCCTTTAATGAAATCCTCTATTTTGCAAAAACACAGTTCCCTCTGCTGAGGGGCAGTCAGAGCTCAGGGTCTCCTCCGCAGATGCTGAAAACCTCCCTGCAGCCCCCGAGCTTCTTCTCCCACAGCCTGCCTGGGACCTGACCACCTTCTGACTCTGCACTTGAGTGCAGGGCACTTACCCAGGAGGACATGGCAGAGCAGTATGCTATGCCTGTGGAGATCTGAACACTTGTGTTACTGGTGCCTTTAACGCATCTCTGAAGACTGTAATTTTAATGTCTGCATATGATAACAGTCTACTGGGGGCCCACAAGCATGGCATCCCTGCTGGAAAGTTTTGCCTGCCTCTTGGTTTTACTGAATTTCATCCTAGGTAACAGCACACTGGGGGGAGGGGAGCCAGGATCAAACTTTTCTCATAAATTCCCATGACAGTTCCACCAGAGGAATGAAAGGTTCACATCCCATAGTCAACCAAAGCGTCCACCATTCTTAATGTCAGATGTATTAGTCTTTACCCATTTCATACTTTTTACTGTCTCTGCATTAGGAAGGGGGAGTAGCTCCCATGAGTTGCCTGTGGCTCTAGGAGTATTCTCCCAGTGTTATGGATGAGACTTCTATACTTTCCCCACTCAAAGCTGCTAGTGTTTGCCATTCCCACTGATAGCACTGGTACTGTTCTGATGCATGACTATGGCATCTCACTGTAGGTTTATGCTCTTCACCCAGTAACAAGAAGGCAGAGGAATCCTTTCTTGTGCGTGTTCTCCATGTGTTTATTTGGGGTTTTTTTTGTACATGTATATTCATTTATTTTCTGAGACAAGGTTTTTCTGTGTAACCCTGGCTGTCCTGAAATTCAATCTGTAGACCAGGCTGACCTCCAACTCAGATGTTCTGCTGCCTCTGCCTCCTGAGTGCTAGGAATAAATACATGATCCACTAACACCCAGCTTATTTTGGGATTATTAGAAACATTATTGTTCTTATTTTTACGTTTGGCTTTGTGCCTGTTGTGTAGTAATGTTGACTTACTTCTGTAGCTTGAGCTGACCTTGAACTCACTATACTGCTGTTTCAACATCAGGAATACTGACCTGAGTCACCAGGCCCAGTACTATTCATGTGTTTTATACAACTTGCTCTTGTGTGGTTTCTTCCTTATCCTCCATTCTTGATAGTTAAGTGTTCTCTCATATCACCTAGTTAAACACCGTTCCATTTGTTGACACACAGCATGTTTGAGGCGTCACTGTGAGTGACGGCATAACACACAACAGATCTTCTCCAATCTTTCTCTATCCTCCAATCAGTTTCCAGTTACTTCTTTAGATTATATGTAAGGGTCAGCACTGAAATCACTGGATTCTAGGTGTGGTGGGTGCATGTAGGTGACATTTTCTCACTTTGAGTGAGAGATAACAGTTTTAAGGTGTGAAGTGTGCCTGTGGGTATGTTCAGCATTGTGAGGTGTGTTTCTCTCTGAGAGTGCTCAGTTGTGTGAAGTGTGTGTGTCTGAGTTTGTGTTCCCCTGTAGGAAGTGTGCTCTGGGGAGCTATTGGTTTAATATCAACTATGAAGGCATTCTACAAGCCCACATTTCTCATGATGATTATTTCACTGTGTTTGTGTCTCTCGTGCAGGGTATGTGTTCAAGATGTTCCTGGTCTAACATTCCTCAGCATGGGGAGAACACTATCTGAGCCCACATGCTGACACTGGCAGACAGTGGCTAAGCCTAATTTTCACTCTTTCAAATCTATCTGAGCGTCACTGTGCAAATGACAGTGTGGTTCTCTGCATGTAGTTTTGGTTTCGTGTGTGTGTGTGTGTGTGTGTGTGTGTGTGTGTGTGTGTGTGTGTGTGTGTGTGTTTACGGGATCATGTGATAACTGACTCTCAAAGAACGCTTCCTTATGTATTTTGCCAACTATAAACAGCTGAGGAAACTGAATTATTGGAAATGACATAGCTATCACTTACTTAAAGTCATGGAATGTGCGACACCTCAGCAGCTAAGTATCCTGCTCCACAGAAAACTCAAGGTCAATTACTAACAGCCAGACTGGGTGGCCCACAAGGGCCTATATGTCTAACTTCAGAGTACCTGAAACCTCTGACCTCCATGAGCACCTGCACTCAATACACACACACACACACACACACACACACACACACACACACACACACACACACACTGTTAAAACTTAAAAATAAATCTTTCTGAGGATCTTAAAAGCAATGAGAGAACCAAGGTCAAATAAGAGCCATTTCTCAGATCTCCTTTGAAAACACACTGAGAGATAGAAAGCTCATGTGATATCTGAGAGGGCATGTGGTTTAATTTTCTTTTATATACGTGTAATCCACAAAAAGTAAACAGATTAAACAGAAAAAAGATAATTTCATATACTAATTTAAGTCACAGAAGATTTCCAATATGTTATGATCCATAGCTCTGATGACAACATACTGTTTTATATTAAGGGACCAGACCCATCACTGAATAATCAACTATTTACTATTCTGCTACATATTAACCTTAAAAACTTAATTATATGCTTTTCAGTGCAAATAAACACAAAAGGACTGACTGTGGCATAGCTATGGGACTCAATAATTTGGACACAGTACAATATTGACTCATCCTTGAACTTCAGCCTTGATTGGAAGACAACAGTGTCCAAAATGTAGAGAAGCACAAAGAAGCTCATGAGCAGCATGATGGTCCTGGTGGCCCTTTGCTCTGGGGATGCTTTGGAAGAAAGGCTGGTACTGTGCAGATGCCGGGCCTGCTTCTTGTGTCTCCATAGGACAGCCACCATGTACCCGCTGGACAGGGCCATGAGACTGATAAGAAAGGCTTCCCTGATGGACACCAGTGTGGAAATCATGCTTGTTCTGGAGTAACTCATGGGAAGAAGTGAGCAGGACTGAGTTACATACAGAAAATTCTCTGAGGTCAAGTTGGGGGTAACAATAATCGATACTAAGAAGTGACTGCTAAAAGACATATAGAGGATGCAGAGGAAAAGAAAGACGCCTGAGATGTGATGGGGAGATTTATGTTTAAACTTTGTTAACCAGGAGCTTCTAGGACTAAGGGTGATGGTCCAAAGGACATTCAGCAGACAGGTGGCACAAAGGGTGAGGCCCCTCAGAAGCCTGTGCAAATAGATAAGCAATTGGCATGTCGTAGAATCCCATCTCCCCCAAGGCATAAACATGTCCACAGCTATGAGTCCCATAGTTATAAGCAGCATTAGTTGGGTTAGGGACAAGAAAGCAATGCAGAGATCAATGGGCTT